>CM061134.1:66791485-67388648 GCA_030789695.1 Scilla litardierei
ACAAGAACCCATGATGATATATTATGAGATTGAATTCTTGATTTAGATTGTGATATGCTTTTTCCTTGTGCTTAATTGTGTTGGTGATTACATTTGTGGTTTGGAGAGGGTGATCAAGGATTCTTCGCTTTTCTTTCTCGCTCTTGCACCAAATCTTCATTCAACTCGTCTTCCTCGGGACGAGGAAGAGTTTATCTTGGGGGCTTGACGCGTGTTCATATTTCACCTTTTGCACACGCTATTCATCGTGTTTTCATATGCGTTTCATCTCATTCTATTTTGTATATATATCACATTTTGGTTCATATTGACTATTGGGTGTATTGTTTGTATTTCAGGTAAATGTCGGCATTTCGGTGTTTTCTGCAGTCAACCTTGCATGTCGGGACCAAAGCATTCTTATACGGTAAAGATCTGATGGCCAAAGATGAGGAGTTGAAGTTTTGGAGCTTCACCCGGTCGTGTGGATGAGCCACCCGACCGGGTCGTATCATGGTATCAGTCATGCACTCCACCCGGGCAACACACTGCGCCACCCGATTGGGAGAATGAACGGATAGTGAAGAGATAGAGTGGCATTCATGGAGGAGCTCCCACCCGATTGGGTCATCTCCTCAGGTCATTTTTGGGAAGAGCTCACCCAACCGGTTGACACTTCATCCGATCGGGTAGCCTTTTCTTCCCCTTTTGTGCAGTGCTGCTGCATTTATTGAAGATCTGCTATCATTCCAGTGGGAGTTTGGGTGATCTCTTATTTTTTTAGCATCAGCATCGTCGTCAGATTTCCAACGATAGGTCATATGCCCAAATTCGATTTTTCTACATTTTCTGAAATTTTTTGAGCGCGGCTGTGTGCTGAAATTCTGGGGTGTCTGGAATCTGATTACCACCCGATCGGGTGAGTCCATTTTCAGCAGTTCAGTGTCTCTGGTTGTTTCCACCTGATCGGATGAACTTTCACCCGATCGGGTGGCACTTTTTCAGCAGTTTTAGTGGGTATTTGTACCCGAACTGTTAGGTTTTTGTGGGGGCCTATAAATATGAGATGTTGGACGACTTGTAAGGGGTTCCCCTCTATTTTCCAGGAGTTTTCAACCCGTTTCATGGGAGCCTTAGATTAGTTTTGATTAGGGTTTCTATTTCAATAAATCTTGTAATGGATTGATGGATTCTAATGCAAGATAAGTATTTATTTTCTTATTTCCATTGCTTTGTGTTATGTTCATTGTGCTTGATGATGATTGTTTGTTTGCATTTATTATTGCTTGCTATCATGTTCTTCATCATTGAGTAGTTCTTGGTGAACCCTAATATGGGTTGGAGTAGGATTGATGCTTGAGATATTTCATTTGACTTGATTGCATGTCAAGTGTTTGATTTAATGTGTCAATATGTATGTCTAGGAATCTGAGACCAACCTGTATGGAAACACACTAGATGGAGTTGGGGGTTCGGCTCCGGATGCTTATCCCGTCCAGATCCGCTTTGATGTATTGCTAGGAATCACATTTGACCTATTTGGCCATTATGCTAGGGCGTTTCATTGTCATCGGCGGGAAAAAGACCGTCTTTGACCGTTGGGTCAAAAGGAAATAAAACCGGAGTTTGATTCTCTAGCCGTAGCTCACACCTTAGAGTTGACATTGAGTCCTTGCACGTGGGAACGGCTTGGACGAAATGTTGGGAGCTATCATTGTGGCCTTAATGCTCTCGATTCCGGAGGGTGTTGGACATGGGAATGCCCACCGTCCGAAACCGGGTAGACCTAGCGTATCATCCTGGGAACCGACCGGAATATCGGGCCCACTGGGCACTAGGTACCACCTTTTGGGGAATGTCTCACACTGGATCGAGTAGAATACCAAGGGTCATGAGTGCTCTAGCCCGTGTTAGCGGGGATTCATTTCTTGTCTTTTACATTTCTTTCCTTTATTTCTACACTACCCACTCATATCATCTGCGTAGCTCTCACACAACCAAGGCGAGTCTAGTAGCCTTCAAGCCATCCACCTCCCTGTGTTCAATATACCCGCACCCTACACTAACCGTGCACTTGCGGTAAAATGACACCGCGCCCTAATCATAAATGTGGCGTCGGTCAATGTAGACATTCGTTTATATCGAGGTATGATCGGTAGCTTACTCTATTTAACTGCCAGTATGCCCGATATCATGTTTTCCGTAAGCCTTTGTGCTAGAAATCAAGCTAGACCTAAGGAGTCACACTTGATTGCAGTTAAACGAATTCTGTGTTACCTCAATCATTCACTAGATTATGGGTTACTTTAACCTAAATCTAGCACATATGAGTTAATCTCATATAGTGATGCCGAATTTGCTGGATGCAAATCCGATAGGAAGAGTTCTAGTGGCACTTGCCATTTTCTAGGAAATTCTCTAGTTTCTTGGTTCTCCAAGAAACAGAACTCAGTATCATTGTCCACGACTGAAGCGGAATATTTTGCCGCAGGTCTTGCATGTGCACAAGTTCTTTGGATGAGACACACTCTTAAGGACTATGGTGTCAATTGTGATACTTGCCCTATCATGATTGATAACCAAAGTGCTATATGTCTTTCCAAGAATCCAGTACATCACTCCCGTACCAAACACATAGATGTGAGACGCCATTTTATCAATGATCATGTAGCTAGGAAGGACATCATCTTAGAGTACATTGAAACCCAAACAAATCGCCGACATCTTCACTAAACCTCTTAAAGACGATTCAATTGTGAGGTTGCGTGGAGAATTAGGGATTATGGGTGAATCTAAAATTTAGGAGTTCAACCTTCATATTGTATCATATTTGAACTCATGTCATCATTCTACTTCTCTTCTTTTGATAAATTATATGTTTCACATATATTTGTTTTAAGAGATGTATTTGAGTTTTTCGATGATTTCGATTGTTTGGATTGATTTACGAAATTATTTTTTACGCGAATCTATTATATTTTGAGAATGTTAATTTGATTGGATTTGTGTTAGAGTATAGGTCCTAGGGTGAGTGTCTCTATCCTCTGGATTTTAACCTCATTGTGTATTTCTGGACCAGGAAAGACGACTGTCATTTCTTTAACAGTGGACTGCCCAACACAATTTTATTAAACAGCAGACTGTATTTTTTGCACATACGACAGTTGAATATTTTACTTTCGACTGTCCCCGTAACATGCGACTGCAATTTGGTCATCAGGCGCCTATCCAAATTTTCAGAATTCTCTGTTTTTCATCATCAAATTTTTGATTGTCTGTCAGTCGACTGTTGTGTATGTTACAGTCGACTGTCTATACGACAGGCGACTGTGTTTTACCCACCAGTCTACTGTTTGTCATCCTAAGCCAATATTTATCCCTTCAACCAGTTGACTGACGATTGTTCATCAGTCGACTGTCAAATGTTGTGGCGGTTCGTCAACTTGATCTGAGCCGTCAATTTTTCGATCCAACGGCCCAGATTTTTTTGACACCTCTTTATATCTTCGAGAGTCGTCAATTCGATCGTTTATTTTCTCTCTCATCCGATGAAAACTCCCTCTTCTTCCTCGCTTCGAAATCCTCTATAGCCGTCATTTCTCACTCTGATTCAAAGCTTCTCTCCTCCGTTATGTTGAGTTCTTGGTCGCTTGTCTCCCTCTCAGTCGTTCATCACCGTTTAGGTATCGTTCTCTCGTGTCGATTTATTCGTATGGTTTTTTCTTCCGCTCCTTTCGGTTGATTGCTCAATGGCACCCAAGACCAAGGGGAAGGCTATTGCTCCTAAACGTACTAGGATCTCTAAGCCAATTGTCACGCCCCGCTTCCCAAAAATGTGGAGGCGAGACGTGAGAAGGTCCGCTCAGACTTGAAGCTACAAAGCTGTAAGTCTGATAAGCGTCAATCAACTTTAACTGCAGGTCCTTGCAACACGAAACGAAAAAAAGATGATAATAAGGAAATGAGATGAAAGATAAATCTCAAAATATCCATAATAATAAATTCCAACATCGCAGAAAAACCACCAGGCTAAAAGAAAAGAGTCTAAAAGAGGTCCCAGCATGGCCAACAAAAGTACAAAGTACAAAAGCAAAGTATTGGTGCTATGCACCGGCAACTAACCAGCAACCTAAAGCAAAAGCAACTAAAATCAGTCTCTAAGACTGGTCTCCGGTGTCCACCAACTCCTCGTCAAACGTAGGCTCCGGTTCAGCGTCAGCAAACACCTTGTCCTCAGCTACGGTCTCTGGCTCAGGGTATAACATGTGACACCCAAAAGATCAAGGGACACATATCAACAAGTATACAAGAGACTTGTGCAAGGAAACTAAAAGTAAAGTGAACAACCTAGCAGTTCTAGCATGATGCAATGACATGGCAGTTATAACATGAGTGCAACAAGCAAGTAAAGTAAAGTAAAGTAAAGTACGAGCATGGCATTTAAATCATGGCATGGATGTCAAGTATTGCAATAAACATTCACAAGGACAAGTACAGGTAAAGTAAGCACGTCGTGCACAGAGATTACGCCTTTTGGCTAGAGTGGCTACGCGGGCCAACTCCTAAGCTCAAGTGATCGCTTATCCCTACCCCTACACGTGTGTATGGACTGGCTTCCATCTTCTGGATCACGAGCCAGGAAGTGTTTTATCACGATGGCATAGGGGTGCACCTAGCCGGACAAGGAAGTACAAGTATTGTAGCGTGTACTACGAATGCAACAATCAACTTGGATGACATGTAGAATGCAATGCATGGCAGTTAAAAGTGCATACAGATAAGGAATTTAAACGTGACAGATATCAATGCATGCATGACATGGCAGGGTGACGGGTCTAGCTTCGTTGTCAAGCTAGATCCCAAAGTTGCGTCTAGACAGCTATCATTTCACTGTCTAGTCTCTTTTACGCTAAAAACAAGGAAGTGGCCTAAAAACATGGCCCTACACAAGAGTTGGCAAGTTTCACTTGCCTGCAAGTACAACGTCTAAGAACACCGTCCAACGAGTCCAAAGTCACAATTATCCTACGTGCACAAGTCCACCGGCCTACATCCGTTTTATTAATCTTGATTAGTGAATTCTAAAACATTTAAAATACTTTTAAAACATTGATTTTATTCTTGATTAACATGCAATATGTTGGGGGTCCTAGGGGTGCAAAGCGTTACCTCAACACGACGCGAAAGCTACACTTGCGTCGGGTAGCGACGCCAAGGGTTGGAATAAAGAACGCACTCCAAGTCCAGATTCCAATATAGATTCCTCGCTCGAATAATCAGATCAGCAACTAGAGCAACAAACCAAGATTCCAAAGCTTGCACGTTCGACGATGGGCTACGACGTATCGCAACGTCGTAAACGGCAAATCGTCGGAGAGAAAGCACCTAGGTGGGGCCCACAGTAGTCCTAGGGACCAATTGGGGACCCACAATACCTCTGGAGAACTTGGGGGGGCCCACGGTGGCAAGTGGTGCGACGGATGCGGGGTTGCGACGATTGCCTCTCGGTCAGACACAGCCGGTGCGGGGACTTGGCTCGGTCGGTGCGGGAGAACGGCTGTGCACAGCACAGCGGGGTCGGGCTCTCGGTCGGTGTGGGGCGAGGTCTCGGTCGGTGCGGGCGAGATGCGGGGTCGGGCGCTTGGCGGGGCACTGCAACGTTGCAAGCGTTGCAATGTTGCGGAGAGCGGGCTTGAGCGGGCGGGCACCTCGGTCAGACACGGGGCGACGGAGCGGGGCGATGGTGCGGTGCAGAGCGGAGGGGGTGCGGGCGAGATCTCTCGGTCAGACCGAGAGAATCTCTCGATCGGTGCGTGGATTTGCGGAGCGGGCGATGCAGCGGTGTGGAGCAGGCGATGGTGCGGGGCGGCTGTTGGTCGGTGCGGGGAAATAGGGGCGTTTTCCTCGGTCAGAGCGGCGGCGGCGGCTGCAACGTTGCGACGAATCGTCACAAGTGAGTTTTGGGGTTTTGGGAGCGGCTAGGGTTAATTTCTTGCGAAAATAGGTCTTCCTATAGATTGTTTATATAGTGTAGAGGGGTTGACTTGGTCTAGGGCTAAATCTAATAAGATTAGGAGTTTAAAATAATTTAAAATTCAAAACCCACTCTCCTAATCTTGTGGGGATTGGGTGCGGCCAAGATAGGGGTTAGAATTTGGCTCAAAAATTGTTTAAAACGTTTTAAACTTAATAAAATTTTATTTGGCCGAAAATACTTTAAAACGTAGCTATTAAAAATATTTTAAACCTTGCTAAAAATATAAATTAGGTCAGATAAACTCCAAAAATTATAAAATAAATATCGGGGTGATCGTGGTGACGAGAGAAAGGTAACTTAGAAGACGGATCTCAATTTTCATGTCGGGTGGCGAAACTAAAAATAGAAACGTCCCCCGTCAAAAGTGAAAATCACAACGTCTCTTCGAATAAGATCAAATCGTGGGAGAACGACCTGAGAAATGTCGTTCAAAATTAGTGCCACAATTTACTACTCTCAGAGACGTTCACAACGGCATATCACACTAAAGTGTTCACAAACAAACAAAGTCTAAAATAAACACGTGCAAGGTCAAAAGCACGTGCACATATAACGAAAAGTGGTCGTTACATCCTCCCCACCTTAGAAATGATTACGTCCTCGGAATCAACATCAAGCACTGCTCGGGAAGAGGTGCGGGAAACGCTCTCTCATCTCATCCTCACGCTCCCAGGTGGACTCACCAGGGGAACCGTGATGCCACTGCACTCGAACCAAGTCGACGGTCTTATTCCTCAGCTGCTTCTGTCGACGATCCAAAATCTCAAGTGGTTGCTGATCATAAGACAGATCCAGACGAACCGTGATCTCCGAGAAATCCACAGCATGGGACGGATCACTAACGTATCGACGTAACTGAGATACGTGAAATACGTCGTGAATTCCCTCCAGCGACGGCGGCAACGCCAAGCGATAAGCCACAGCTCCAATTCTCTCCAGGACATCAAACGGCCCAATGTACATCGGACTCAACTTGCCTCTTTTCACATATCAGATAACTCCGCGGTTCGGAGAAATCTTCAGGAAGACATGATCCCCAGGCTAAAACTCCAAAGGCCTCCGTTTAGCATCAGCCCAATGCTTGAAACGGTCCTGCGTAATCCTCAGCTTCTCCTGGATGTTCCTCACAACATCCATGGCCTCCACAATCATCTCCGGTCCTAACAGCTCCCGATCTCCAATGTCATCCCAGCTCAATGGCGATCGACATTTCTTCCCATATAGCGCGGCGAAAGGCGTCATACCAATACTCGCCTGGTAGCTGTTATTGTAGGCAAACTCAACATGATGGAGATGATCCTCCCAAGATCCCTTAAAGTCCAACATGCACGCTCTCAGCATGTCCTCCAAAATCTAAATCGTCCTCTCGGACTGGCCATCCGTCTGCGGGTGGTACGCCGTACTGAAACTCAGACTCGTACCCAGACTCTTCTGCAGACTCTGCTAAAAATGAGATGTGAATCTCGTGTCTCTATCCGACACGATACTCACGGGGACTCCGTGAAGTCGTACGATCTCCTGCACGATTCACGTTACATCACTATCTAAACTAGGAAAAAAGAAAATAGAAACGGAGAGTAAACGAATTTACCTCCATGTATCTCCTCACCAACGTCTTAGTAGACTGTCCTACCCAGAAGGGAATAAAGTGCGCGGATTTGGTCAATCGGTCTACGATCACCCAAATCGTGTCATTCTGCTTCGGACTCCGAGGTAGTCCAATCACGAAATCCATAGTGATGTGTTACCACTTCCACTCTGGAATCGGGAGCGGTTGTAGCAACCCTGCCGTACGCTGATGCTCTGCCTTTACTTGTTGGCAAACCAAACACTTGGCTACACTCCGAGCCACACTCCTCTTTATACCATGCCACCAAAAGTTCAGGCGAAGATCCTTGTACATCTTGGTGCTACCAGGATGTATAGAATACGGCAAACTGTGTGCTTCCACCAATAATTCCTCTCTGATATCTCCAGCTGGCACACGCAACCTGGCTCCAAATCTCAACGAACCATCCTCATGAATCAAAAAGTCAGTCCGTAGACCGGCTTCCACCTGCTCCCAAATCTTCACCAGCTTAGCATCTCCAGTCTGTCCAGCCTTGATCCTATCCACGATCGTCGACTGTATCTGCATACACATCAACGAAGAAGTCTCTCCAGGAAGAATAATCTCAATGCCAGACTCGTAAAAATCCTGCTGCAATCTCCACTGCGAAGTCAACATCATCACCGCTGGAAGTCTGCTCAGTGCATCTGGAACCACATTCACCTTGCCAGGGTGATACTGTAAATCAATCTCATAGTCTGCCATGAGCTCTAACCATCGACGTTGTCGCATGTTGAGCTCCTTTTGAGTAAAGATATACTTCAAGCTTTTGTGATCAGTGAAGATCTTCACCTTCTCACTCAGCAGGAAGTGCCTCCAAATCTTCAGCACAAACACGACTGCAGCCAACTCCAAATCATGTGTCGGGTAATTCTTCTCGTGAGCCTTGAGCTGACGAGAAGCATACGCAACCACGTGCTCGTGCTGATGCAACACACATCCGTGACCCTTTCCAGAAGCATCGCAAAAGATCTCGAATCCTCCACTCCGATCAGGCACAGTAAGAACATGGGCAGTCATCAACATCTCCTTCAGCACACCAAAAGCCTTCTCACAATCATCAGACCAAACAAATGGTACATCCTTCCGCGTCAGTCTGGTCATCGGCTCAACAATCCGGGAAAAGTCCTTAATGAAACGCCGATAATAACCTGCAAGCCCAAGGAAACTCCGGATCTCAGACGCTGACTGCGGAACAGGTCACTCTCTGATAGCCTTAATCTTCTCGGGATCCATCGAAATTCCATCGCCTGACACCACATGCCCGAGAAAAGCAACTCTATCCAGCCAAAACTCGCACTTGGAATACTTAGCATACAAACGATGCTTCCTCAAAATCTCCAACACTGTCCTCAAGTGCGATGCATGCTCTTCCTCCGACTTTGAATAGATCAGAATGTCGTCAATAAAGATAACGACAAACTTGTCTAGAGAGTCGTAGAAGATCAGATTCATCAGGTTCATAAAAACTGTGGGTGCGTTGGTCACACCGAAAGGCATAACCACGAACTCGTAGTGACCATACTTCGTCCTGAACGCTGTCTTCGGGCTGTCCTACTTCTTCACCTTAAGCTGATGGTAACCACTCCTCAAATCCAACTTAGAGATCACCCTCGATCCTCCGAGTTGATCAAAGATATCATCTATACGAGGCAAGGGATATTTATTCTTGATAGTCACAGCATTCAGCTCCCGGTAATCCACACACATGCGACGCGAACCATCCTTCTTCTTTACCAGCAACACCGGTGCTCCCCACGGAGACACACTAGGATTGATGTAACCTTTCTGTAGAAGCTCATCCAGCTGCCTACGCAACTCTTCTAACTCTGTTGGAGCCATTCGATACGGCGCCTTCGAAATAGGCTGCGCTCCCGGAATAAGATCGATCGAAAACTCGACAGCTCGATCGGGCGGCAGTCCAGACATCTCCTCGGGGAAGATGTCGTCGAATTCACATACCACAGCTGGTCTACTCTGCTCCATCTATATAGCAACAATCTCCACCGGTCTGGCCCGGAACCTGACAGGGCCAAGCGAACCGCTACCTCGACTGAACTCAAACACCGGATATCCAGGGATCTCGAATACCACCTTCTTCCTCCGACAATCGATCGTAGCATAGAAACTCACAAGCCAATCCATTCCAAGCACTGCATCGTAGTTGATGATGTCGTGGACAATAAAATCAGCGTAAAGCTCATGTCCACAGACCACCAAAGGGCAAGAATTGCACCCACGATGCACCGAGATCACTTCATTTCCTGTAACGATATTCCAACTCTTGGGAAGAGGGGAAGTCGTCAAGGAATGCTTCTCCATGAAGCTCCGAGAAATAATGCACATCGATGCACCAGAGTCAAAGAGGACTCGTGCAGGAAATGTGCAAACCAGAATCACACCTATCAAGCAATCTAACAATCAAACCTTATTCTAACAAAACAATCATATGCAAACAATCAAACATAAGCTAACAATCAAAACTATCTAAGGAAGGAAACAACTAGATTGAGAGTTACCTGCGATAACCTCATCCACAGTCTCGCTATCCACTGCCGTCATCAGATAAGCCTGCCTCCTCGACTGCATGGCCTGCTGAAAAGCCTGCTTCTGTGGAACGAGGGCTGGTCCACAACCTGCAGGTACAGGTGCTCTCTGCTGTAATAGCTGTGCTGCGATTGGTTCCTTCCAAGGCTGCTTCGACTTCGGGCACTCCTTCATAGCATGAGTAGGATCTCCACAAATTAGGCACTATCTCAACATCCTCCTACACTGCTTCTTAACATGCCCGGTCTTGCCACAGAAATGGCAAGTCTTCTGAGTAGGCCCACCTGGCCTCTTGAACTGCACCGTCTGATTAGGCCTCACCACTCCTCTGACCTGCTCCATAAGCCTCTTCCCAGCTCCAGATGCATGTCCTCTCTTCTGCCTCGCAATCCTCTCATGTCTCCGAGCAGCTACCAGCAACTTCTGATAAGACTCCATATTCGTCGCAGACATCAGGCTCTGCAAGTATAGGAAAAGACCATGCAGAAACATCTGAGCCTTCTCCTCAGCATCCTCCACAATCTTCGGCGCGAAGCAACTCAGCCTAGTGAACTCCTGGTGGTATTGGTCCACCATCAGATTTCCATGCTTCATCTCAATGAAGCGCTGCAACATCTCCCTCCTGGCAGCCTTCGGAAAGTACTCCTCATCGAACCTGGACTTGAAAGTAGCCCAAGGTATAGGGCTCACCAACAGCTCCTCCTCTGCATCCCACCAGTTGCGGGCATTATCCTTGAGCTGCTTCTTCACCAAATCAACCCATCCAGCCGGGTTGACCTTCGAAATCTTCAAATTATCCTCAGTGTTTCTGATCCACTCCTCAGCAGCCAACGATCCTTCAGATCTATCAAAGTAAGTCGGGCCCAGCTCCCGAAACTGCTTGGCTCCTGGCTCGAAGCGAAGGGCACTCTGGGTATTCTGGAGCATACCCTGCTGCACCTGCATCATCTGATGCATCATCCTCATGATCTCAGCATTGGTGGGCTCTCTATCCGGTACCTCAGCACGATTGGGACCACTACCAGATCGGGTCTGTCGTCGTCCAGCCATCTAATGACATAGAAAACGAACAAACAAATTAGACTCAAAGCTTAATGACTTGGATGTTGCAATTTATTTAATGGAAATTCCGTTATTATCGTTGTCCCGTTAGTTCGCAATTACAAGATATGACCTGCATGGGCCACCAACAAAACATGTCATGCACCGCTTCCCAAAAACGTGGAGGCGAGACGTTAGAAGGTCCGCTCTGACTGGAAGTTACAAAGCTGCAAGTCCGATAAGCGTCAATCAACTTTAACTACAGGTCCTTGCAACACGAAACGAAACAAAGATGATAATAAGGAAATGAGATGAAAGATAAATCTCAGAATATCTATAATAATAAATTCCAACATCGCAGATAAGCCACCAGGCTAAAAGAAAAGAGTCTAAAAGAGGCCCCAGCATGGCCAACAAAAGTACAAAGTACAAAAGAAAAGTATCGGTACTACGTACCGGCAACTAAACAGCAACCTAAAGCAAAAGCAACTAAAATCAGTCTCTAAGACTGGTCTCCGGTGTCCACCAACTCCTCGTCAAACGTAGGCTCCGGCTCAGCGTCAGCAAACACCTCGTCCTCTCTGGCTCAGGGTCTAACATGTGACACCCAAAAGAGCAAGGGGCACATGTCAGCAAGTCTATAAGAGACTTGTGCAAGGAAACTAAAAGTAAAGTGAACAACCTAGTAGTTCTAGCATGATGCAATGACATGGCAGTTATAACATGAGTGCAACAAGTAAGTAAAGTAAAGTAAAGTAAAGTACGAGCATGGCATTTAAATTATGGCATGGATGTCAAGTTTTTCAATAAACATTCACAAGGACAAGTACAAGTAAAGTAAGCATGTCATGCACAGAGATTACGCCTTTTGGCTAGAGTGGCTGCGCGGGCCAACTCCTAAGCTCAAGTGATCGCTTATTCCTACCCATCCACGTGAGTATGGACTAGCGTCCATCTTCTGGATCACGAGCCAGGAAGTATTTTATCATGATGGCATAGGGGTGCACCTTGCCGGACAAGGAAGTACAAGTATTGTAGCGTGTGCTACGAATGCAACAATCAACTTGGATGACATGTAGAATGCAATGCATGGCAGTTAAAAGTGAGTACAGATAAGGAATTTAAACGTGAAAGATATCAATGCATGCATGACATGGCAGGGTGATGGATCTAGCTTCATTGTTAAGCTAGATCCCAAAGTTGAGTCTAGACAATTATCATTTCACTGTCTAGTCTCTTTTACGCTAAAAACAAGGAAGTGGCCAAAAACATGGCCCTACACAAGAGTTGGCAAGTTTCACTTGCCTGCAAGTACGACGTCTGAGAACACCGTCCAACGAGTCCAAAGTCACAATTATCCTACGTGCACAAGTCCACCGGCCTACATCCGTTTTATTAATCTTGATTATTGAATTCTAAAACATTTAAAATACTTTAAAAACATTGATTTTAGTTTTGATGAACATGCAATAGGTTGGGGGTCCTAGGGATGCAAAGCGTTACCTCAACACGACGTGAAAGCTACATTGGCGTCGGGTAGCGACGCCAGGGGTTGGAATAAAAGAACGCGCTCCAAGTCCAGATTCCAATATAGATTCCTCGCTCGAATAATCAAATCAGCAACTAGAGAAACGAACCAAGATTCCAAAGCTTGCACGTGCGACGACGGGCTACGACGTATCGCAACGTCGTAAACAGCAAATTGTCGGAGAGAAAGCACCTAGGTGGGGCCCACAGTAGTCCTAGGGACCAATGGGGGACCCACAATACCTCTGGAGAACTTAGGGGGGCCACGGTGGCAAGTGGTGCGACGGATGCGGGGTTGCGACGATTGCCTCTCGGTCAGACATAGCCGGTGCAGGGACTTGGCTCGGTCGATGCAGGAGAACGACTGTGCACAGTGCAGCGGGGTCGGGCTCTCGGTGGGTGCGGGGCGAGGTCTCGGTCGGTGCGGGCGAGATGCGGGGTCAGGCGCTTGGCGGGGCGCTGCAACGTTGCAAGCGTTGCAATGTTGCGGAGAGCGGGTGTGAGCGGGCGGGCGCCTCGGTCAAACACGGGGCGAAGCGGGGCGATGGCGCGGTGCGGAGCAGAGCGGGTGCGGGCGAGATCTCTCGGTCAGACCGAGAGTGTAACGACTGCTTTTCATGTATCTGGATTTATTATGATATAATATATGTTTTGGTGGATTTTCTCTTCATGTGTGGTTTTCGTCTCCGTAGCTTTCATTTTCGATCGATTCGTCGTATTTTCTCGTTTCTTCCTTAGGATTGTCGATTTCGAAGTATGTCATTCATGACGGGCTTCATAACGGTCGTATCTTACTATTAGATCAAGCCTAGGAGTCTTAGGAATCGATCCCGGAGCCCCGCGCTCCGTATCGGAACTTTTGGTGCTAATTAGCCGGTGTAAGAAGGGCCATTGACCGACTAGATGACGATCCAGTCGGTCGGTAAACCATCTTGAACCGACTAGTTGGCTTTCTAAATTATTCAGGAGTTACTATTTATCGTTAGTCGGTCTAAGAACGTTGGTTGACCGACTAGGTTGCAAACTAGTCGGTCGGCAATGCTTCTTTAACCGACTAACTCATCAACTATTTTTGACACTAGTTACTGTTTACTCTTACTCGGTCTCAGAACGTTCATCGACCGACTAGATGTCAAACTAGTCGGTCAGTAGTTGTTCTTTGACCGACTAACTCTTAGTTTAGATTTTCGACTGGAGTTACTGTTTACACTTAGTCGGTCTGCGTTGGTCAACCGACCGACTAGTTCTCAAACTAGTCGGTCAGCAGTTGTTCTTTGACCGACTAAGCAGTGCAGGAAACCCTAGTTTTGCCCTAGCCGCCACCAAACTCTATAAATACCCCTCCAAACGTTTTCTTCTCCTCCCTCACGACCTAAAACCCTAATTTCTCCCCCCTTTGAGCCCCCATCTCCCTCAAACCCTATTTCCTTCATCCAAGCTCAATCTCCATCATCCAAACCCTCCCTCCACTCATTCTACCTCTCATCTTCCCCAAATCTCCATCAAACCCCCAAAAATCCCCCAAAACCCTATTTCTCCAAACTTCTCAAATCATTTCCAGATCTGAACCCTAGGTTCCCCGGGAGCGTTTCTTCCTTCGCCGTGGTTGCTCGACGTTATTCTTCCGTTCCCTACGCGGTAATACTCGATTCCTTTAATTTTAGCATAACCCACATTGACATTGTGAAACCCTAATAAAATGGATTGTTAGATGATTAGGGTTCTAATAAGAAACCTATTTAGGATCATTGTGCTAATAATTGTTTTGCCATAACAGTGAATCTTTCCGTAGTTAGCTTGTGTGACGATCTTCATTGCTCGTCAATCCCGGTGGCAGGCAAGTGAAACTTGCATCTCTTGATTTGGGCCATGTCTTAGGCCATTTACCTTGCTTTAGCGTAAAAGAGACTAGACGGTGAAAGGATAGCCGTTTAGACGCCATTGACCTAGCTTGACAACGAAGCTTGGTCCGTCACCTTCATCATGCTTGTATGTCACGTTTACTTTCCCTTAACGGTACGCGTATTAAATGTTCATGTCACCCATGCATCCGTAACTGCTTTTGCATTTTGCCTGTCATGTCTAATTTCAATAAACGGTACGCGAATATCTGTTCATGTCATTGCATTTTACCTGTCACGTTTAAATACAATTAACGGTACGCGTATTAACTGCTCATGTCATTGCATGCTTGAATACCCATCGTGATTGCGTAACTTTGCTACATACTCGTACTATTGTTCCGGCTAGGCACCCCCCCTTGCGTGGGCACCATCCTATGCCATTTACACTTTCTGGCTCGTGTTCCAGAAGACGAGCTCATCACAGCCTGAGGGCATAGGGCGCTCGTTGAGTGATCCCTTGTACTTGACACTTGAACACAGCCTGAGGGCATAGGGCGCTCGTTGAGTGATCCCTTGTACTTGTTACTTGACATTACATGCCACAACAACCACTTGCCACTTGTACTCTCCTTTACTTTACTTGTTACCACCTTACTTTACTTGCCATGCACCATATTTTAACTGCTAGGTTGCTAGTGTACCTTTATTCCCGTTTCCTTACACAAGTCTTTCGACTTGCTGACATGTGCCCCTTTTCTCTTTTGGGTGACACATGTTAGAGCCTGAGCCTGAGTTACTTGCTGAGGACGTGGTGTTCGCTAACGCTGAGTCAGGGCCCGCGTTGATCGAGGACTACATTGATACTGGGGATCAGTCTTAGTGTCTTCGTTTAGCTTCTTTTGTTAGGCTGCTTAATTGTCGGTGCGTGGCACCTAGTTTGATACTCTGTTATGTTTGTGTTATTTTGTTGGCCTTGTTCTGGGCCTTAGACTCTTTTCTGTTAGCCTGGTGGCTTTTCTGTGATGTTGAATATTTTGTGGACAAACTTTGGGATTGGTATTTCATATCCGCCTCTTTATTATTATTGTTGTTGTTCCTTTTCCGATTATAGGGACCTGCTTATACTAAATTGACGCTTATCGGGTTTGGGGCTTCACAGCTCCTCTCTCGTGCGGACCTTCTCACGTCTCGCCTCCATTTTAGGGAAGCGGGGCGTGACAGGTTTTAGTGGTGGCCCATGCAGGTCCTCTCTGTAACTGCAATTATGAGGGATAACAATAATAATATAAGATTGTCCAACAAATAAATTCGATATCCGAGTCATAAGCTATGAGTCTAATCTGCTTTGTTTTCTGTGTCACTAGATGGCAGGAATGCGATTCACCCGTGGTGGAGGTAGTGGTGTGCCCCCTCATGATGAGGAGCCTGAGCGGGAACCCACCAACGGTGTGATGATGCGGATGATGATCCAGATGATGCAAGTGCAGCAGGGCATGCTCCTGCACGTCCAGAATGCTCCACTTGCTCGAGCTGCCCGGGCACTTCCAGATGCCCCTCGCTCCGAGCCGGGAGCGAAGCAATTTTGGGAGCTGGGTCCCGCATATTTTGATGGATCTGAGGGTCCTCTGGCTACCGACGAGTGGATAAGGAACATTGAGGATAACTTGGCAATGGCGAAGATTAACCCGGCTGGATGGGTTGATTTGGCTAAGAGGCAGCTGAAGGACAACGCCAGGAATTGGTGGGATGCTGAAGAGAAGATGCTGGTGGAGCCGATCATCTGGGCTACCTTCAAGTCCAGATTTGATGGAGAGTTTTTCCCGAAGGCTGCTAGGCAGGTGATGCTGCAACGCTTTATAGATCTGAAGCATGGTAGCTTGTCGGTGGATCAGTACCACCAGGAGTTCACGAGGCTCAGTCGGTTTGCACCTAAGATGGTGCAGGATGCCGATGAGAAAGCTCAGCGATTTCTTCAGGGACTTGCCTTGGAGCTTCAGAGCTTTGTGACCTCTTCTGACCTGGAGACATATCAGAAGGTTCTGATTGCTGCAAGGCGGTAAGAGTTGAATTTGAATCAGAGGAAGGGACATGTTTCCGGAGCTGGGAAGAGGCCTATAGAGCATGCCAGGGTGGTGGTTAGGCCTGGTTTCAAGCCTAATCATCCGGTGCAGTTCAAGAGGCCAGGAGGGCCTATTCTGAAGACTTGCCATTTCTGTGGCAAGACTGGACACCTCAAGGATCAGTGTAGGAGGTTTCTGGGACAGTGCATTGTCCGCGGAGATCCTGCCCACACCATCCGGGAGTGTCCGAAGTCGAGGCAGCCTTGGCGGGCTCCTATTGCAGCACAGCCGTTGCAGCAGCGCGCTCCTTTGCCCGTTGGACATGGAGTACCTCTTGTTCCACAGAGACAGGCCTTTCGGCAGGCTGTTCCGCCGAGAGGGCAGGCCTTTCTGATGACTGAGGAGGAGAGCATGGCCGTGGATGAGGTTATTATAGGTAACGCTCATTCTAGATATTTATCTTCCTTAGTTAGTTTGATCTTTGATTATGTTGGTTGCTTGCTCATGATTGTTTGCTAGACTAGGATTTGATGGTTAATTGCTTGTTAGGTGTGGTTTTGGTTTGCACATTTCCTGCACGAGTCCTCTTTGACTCTGGTGCATCGATGTGCATTATTTCTCAGAGCTTCGTGGAGAAGCATTCCTTGTCGACGTCCTCTCTTCCTAAGAGTTGGAATATCGTCACAGGGAACGGTGTAGTCTCGGTGCATCGTGGGTGCAATTCTTGCCCGTTGGTGGTTTGTGGACGTGAGCTTTGTGCTGATTTCATTGTCCACGACATCATCAATTACGATGCGGTCCTTGGGATGGATTGTCTTGCGAGCTTCTATGATACAATTGACTGTCGGAGGAAGAAGGTGGTGTTCGAGATTCCCGGACATCCAGTATTTGAGTTCAGTCATGGTAGCAGTTCGCTGGGTCCGGTCAGATTTCGGGCCAGACCAGTGGATGTCATGGCTATGCAGATGGAGCTGGAGTGGCCAGCTGTGGTGCGAGATTTTGGCGACGTATTCCCCGAGGAGATGTTTGGTTTGCCACCTGATTGAGCTTTAGAATTTTCTATCGATCTTGTTCCAGGTGCGCAGCCGATTTCGAAGGCGCCGTATCGTATGGCACCTGCAGAATTGGAGGAGTTGCGGAAGCAGTTGGATGAGCTCTTGCAGAAGGGTTATATTAATCCCAGTGTGTCTCTGTGGGGAGCACCGGTGTTGCTGGTAAAGAAGAAGGATGGTTCGCGTCGCATGTGCGTGGACTATCAGGAGTTGAATGCGGTGACCCTTAAGAATAAATACACGTTGCCTCGCATCGATGATATTTTTGATCAGCTTGGGGGTTCGAGGGTGTTTTCTAAATTGAATTTGAGGAGTGGTTACCATCAGTTGAAGGTGAAGAAGGATGATGTTCCGAAGACAGCGTTCAGGACAAAGTAAGGACACTATGAGTTTGTGGTTATGCCTTTCGGCGTAACTAACGCACTCGCAGTTTTCATGAATCTGATGAACCTGATTTTCTATGACTTTTTGGATAAGTTTGTCGTTATCTTTATTGACGACATTCTGATCTATTCGAAGTCGGAGGAAGAGCATGCCTCGCACTTAAGGGCGGTGTTGGAGATCTTGAGGAAGCATCGGTTGTATGCTAAGTTTTCGAAGTGCGAGTTTTGGCTGGATAGAGTTGCTTTTCTTGGGCATGTGGTGACCGGGGATGGTATTTCAGTGGATCCCGAGAAGATTAGGGCCATCAGGGAGTGGCCTGTTCCGTCGTCAGCATCTGAGATTCGGAGTTTCCTTGGACTTGCTGGTTATTATCAGCGATTCATTAAGGACTTTACTCGTGTTGCTGAGCCGATGACCAGGTTGACGTGGAAGGATGTTGCTTTTGTTTGGTCGGGTGATTGTGAGAGTGCTTTTGGTGTTCTGAGAGAGCGCTTGACGACTGCCCCCATTCTTGTTGTGCCTGATCGCAGCGGTGGATTTGAGATCTTTTACGATGCTTCTGGCAAGGGTCTCGGTTGTGTGTTGCATCAGCATGGACATGTTGTGGCGTATGCATCTCGTCAGCTTAAGGTTCATGAGAAGAATTACCCGACGCATGATTTGGAGTTGGCTGCCGTTGTGGTTGCTCTTAAGATTTGGAGGCACTTCTTGCTGAGTGAGAAAGTGAAGATTTTCACCGATCACAAAAGCTTGAAGTATATTTTCACTCAGAAGGAGCTCAATATGCGACAGCGTCGATGGTTGGAGCTTATGGCGGATTATGAGATTGATTTGCAGTTTCACCCTGGCAAGGTGAATGTGGTTCCAGATGCTTTGAGTAGGCTTCCAGTGGTGATGATTTTGACCTCGCAGTGGAGATTGCAGCAGGATTTTTGCGATTCTGGCGTGGAGATTGTTCTTCCTGGGGATGATTCATCGTTGATGTACATGCAGGTACAGTCGACGATCGTGGATCGGATTAAGGCTGGCCAGGCTGAGGATCCGAAGCTGGTGAAGATTCGGGTGCAGGTTGTAGCCGGTCTGCGGACTGACTTTTTGATTCATGAGGATGGCTCGCTGAGGTTTGGAGCCAGGTTGTGTGTGCCCGCTGGGGATATCAGAGAGGAGTTGATGGTGGAGGCACACAGTTCGCCGTATTCTGTGCATCCTGGTGGCACCAAGATGTACCAGGATCTTCGTCTGAATTATTGGTGGAATGGAATGAAGAGGAGTGTGGCTCGGAGTGTAGCCAAGTGCTTGGTTTGCCAGCAAGTGAAGGCAGAGCATCAGCGTTCGACCGGGTTGCTACAACCGCTTCCGATTCCGGAGTGGAAGTGGCAACACATCACTATAGATTTCGTGACTGGACTACCTCGGAGTCCGAAGAAGAATGACGCGATTTGGGTGATCGTGGATCGATTGACCAAATCCGCGCACTTTATTCCATTCCGAGTGGGGCAGTCCACTGAGGCGCTAGCAAGGAGATATATGGAGGAGGTCGTGCGACTTCATGGAGTCCCCGTGAGTATCGTGTCAGACAGAGACACGAGGTTCACATCTCAGTTCTGGCAGAGTTTGCAGAAGAGTTTGGGTACGCGTCTGAGTTTCAGCACGGCGTACCATCCGCAGACGGATGGCCAGTCCGAGAGGACGATTCAGATTTTGGAAGACATGCTGAGGGTGTGCATGTTGGATTTCAAGGGTTCGTGGGAGGACCATCTACACTTGGTGGAGTTCTCTTACAACAACAGCTTCCAGGCGAGTGTTGGCATGGCGCCTTTCGCCGCTCTTTATGGGAGGAAATGTCGATCGCCATTGAGTTGGGATGACGTTGGTGATCGGGAGTTGTTGGGACCCGAGATGATCGTGGAGGCCGTGGATATCGTCAGGAATATTCGGGAGAGGTTGAGAATTGCTCAGGACCGTTTTAAGCATTGGGCGGATGCTAAACGTCGTCCTTTGGAGTTTCAGCCGGGCGACCATGCGTTCTTGAAGATTTCCCTGAATCGTGGTGTGATTCGTTTTGGGAAGCGAGGGAAGTTGAGCATGCGATACATTGGACCGTTTGACATTTTGGAGAGGGTTGGCGAGGTAGCGTATCGCTTGGCCTTGCCGCCATCTTTGGAAGGAGTTCACAATGTTTTCCATGTGTCACAGCTTCGTCGATACATTAGCGATCCATCTCATGCTGTGGATTTTTCGGAGATTACCGTTCGCCCCGATATGACGTATGACCAGCATCCAGTGCAGATTCTGGACAGGCGTCAGAAATCACTTCGGAACAAGATTGTCAATCTTGTGAGGGTGATGTGGCGACATGGCTCACCTGGAGAGTCTACTTGGGAGAATGAGGATGAGATGCGAGAGCGTTTCCCACTTTTGTTTCCGGACTCGTGAGTATTTGGAAATTCCAAGGACGGAATTTTTCTTAAGTTGGGGAGGATGTAACGACTGCTTTTCATGTATCTGGATTTATTATGATATAATATATGTTTTGGTGGATTTTCTCCTCATGTGTGGTTTTCGTCTCCGTAGCTTTCATTTTCGATCGATTCGTCGTATTTTCTCGTTTCTTCCTTAGGATTGTCGATTTCGAAGTATGTCATTCGTGACGGGCTTCATAACGGTCGTATCTTACTATTAGATCAAGCCTAGGAGTCTTAGGAATCGATCCCGGAGCCCCGCGCTCCGTATCGGAACTTTTGGAGCTAATTAGCCGGTGTAAGAAGGGCCATCGACCGACTAGATGACGATCCAGTCGGTCGGCAAACCTTCTTGAACCGACTAGTTGGCTTTCTAAATTATTCAGGAGTTACTGTTTATCGTTAGTCGGTCTAAGAACGTTGGTTGACCGACTAGGTTGCAAACTAGTCGGTCGGCAATGCTTTTTTAACCGACTAACTCATCAACTATTTTTGACACTAGTTACTGTTTACTCTTAGTCGGTCTCAGAACGTTCATCGACCGACTAGATGTCAAACTAGTCGGTCAGTAGTTGTTCTTTGACCGACTAACTCTTAGTTTAGATTTTCGACTGGAGTTACTGTTTACACTTAGTCGGTCTGCGTTGGTCAACCGACCGACTAGTTCTCAAACTAGTCGGTCAGCAGTTGTTCTTTGACCGACTAAGCAGTGCAGGAAACCCTAGTTTTGCCCTAGCCGCCACCAAACTCTATAAATACCCCTCCAAACGTTTTCTTCTCCTCCCTCACAACCTAAAACCCTAATTTCTCCCCCCTTTGAGCCCCTATCTCCCTCAAACCCTATTTCCTTCATCCAAGCTCAATCTCCATCATCCAAACCCTCCCTCCACTCATTCTACCTCTCATCTTCCCCAAATCTCCATCAAACCCCCAAAAATCCCCTAAAACCCTATTTCTCCAAACTTCTCCAATCATTTCCAGATCTGAACCCTAGGTTCCCCGGGAGCGTTTCTTCCTTCGCCGTGGTTGCTCGGTGTTATTCTTCCGTTCCCTACGCGGTAATACTCGATTCCTTTAATTTTAGCATAACCCACATTGACATTGTGAAACCCTAATAAAATGGATTGTTAGATGATTAGGGTTCTAATAAGAAACCTATTTAGGATCATTGTGCTAATAATTGTTTTGCCATAACAGTGAATCTTTCCGTAGTTAGCTTGTGTGACGATCTTCATTGCTCGTCAATCCCGGTGTCAGGCAAGTGAAACTTGCATCTCTTGATTTGGGCCATGTCTTAGGCCATTTACCTTGCTTTAGCGTAAAAGAGACTAGACGGTGAAAGGATAGCCGTTTAGACGCCATTGACCTAGCTTGACAACAAAGCTTGGTCTGTCACCTTCATCATGCTTGTATGTCACGTTTACTTTCCCTTAACGGTACGCGTATTAAATGTTCATGTCACCCATGCATCCTTAACTGCTTTTGCATTTTGCCAGTCATGTCTAATTTCAATAAACGGTACGCGAATATCTGTTCATGTCATTGCATTTTGCCTGTCACGTTTAAATACAATTAACGGTACGCGTATTACCTGCTCATGTCATTGCATGCTTGAATACCCATCGTGATTGCGTAGCTTTGCTACATACTCGTACTATTGTTCCGGCTAGGCACCCCCCCTTGCGTGGGCACCATCCTATGCCATTTGCACTTTCTGGCTCGTGTTCCAGAAGACGAGCTCATCACAGCCTGAGGGCATAGGGCGCTCGTTGAGTGATCCCTTGTACTTGACACTTGAACACAGCCTGAGGGCATAGGGCGCTCGTTGAGTGATCCCTTGTACTTGTTACTTGACATTACATGCCACAACAACCACTTGCCACTTGTACTCTCCTTTACTTTACTTGTTACCACCTTACTTTACTTGCCATGCACCATATTTTAACTGCTAGGTTGCTAGTGTACCTTTATTCCCGTTTCCTTGCACAAGTCTTTCGACTTGCTGACATGTGCTCCTTTTCTCTTTTGGGTGACACATGTTAGAGCCCGAGCCTGAGTTACTTGCTGAGGACGTGGTGTTCGCTGAAGCTGAGTCAGGGCCTGCGTTAATCGAGGACTACGTTGATACTGGGGATCAGTCTTAGTGTCTTCATTTAGCTTCTTTTGTTAGGCTGCTTAATTGTCGGTGCGTGGCACCTAGTTTGATACTCTGTTATGTTTGTGTTATTTTGTTGGCCTTGTTCTGGGCCTTAGACTCTTTTCTGTTAGCCTGGTGGCTTTTCTGTGATGTTGAATATTTTGTGGACAAACTTTGGGATTGGTATTTCATATCCGCCTCTTTATTATTATTGTTGTTGTTCCTTTTGCGATTACAGGGACCTGCTTATACTAAATTGACGCTTATCGGGTTTGGGGCTTCACAGCTCCTCTCTCGTGCGGGCCTTCTCACGTCTCGCCTCCATTTTAGGGAAGCGGGGCGTGACAGAGAGAATCTCTCGGTCGGTGCGGGGATTTGCAGAGCGAGCGATGCAGTGGTGCGGAGCGGGCGATGGTGCGGGGCGGCTGTCGGTCGGTGCAGGGAAATGGGGGTGTTTTCCTCAGTCGGAGCAGGGGCGGCTGCTACAACGTTGCGACAAATCATCGAAAGTGGGTTTTGTGGTTTTGGGAGCGGCTAGTGTTAATTTCTTGTGAAATAGGTCTTCCTATAGATTGTTTATATAGTGTAGAGGGGTTGACTTGGTCTAGGGCTAAATCTAATAGGATTAGGAGTTTAAAATAATTTAAAATTCAAAACCCACTCTCCTAATCTTGTGGGGATTGGGTGCGGCGAAGATAGGGGCTAGGATTTGGCTCAAAAATTGTTTAAAACGTTTTAAACTTAATAAAATTTTATTTGGCCGAAAATACTGTAACACGTAGCTATTAAAAATATTTTAAACATTGCTAAAAATATAAAGTAGGTCAGATAAACTCCAAAAATTATAAAATAAATATCGGGGTGATCGTGGTGACGAGAGAAAGGTAACTAAGAAGATGGATCTCAATTTCGATGTCGGGTGACGAAACTAAAAATAGAAACGTCTCCCGTCAAAAGTGAAAATCACAACGTCTCTTCGAATAAGATCAAATCGTGGGAAAACGATCCGAGAAATGTTGTTCCAAATTAGTGCCACAATTTACTACTCTCAGAGACGTTCACAACGGCATATCACACTAATGTGTTCACAAGCAAACAAAGTCTAAAATAAACACGTGCACGGTCAAAAGCACGTGCACGTACAACGAAAAGTGGTCGTTACACCGACCATTGTCAAAATCAAACGACCCCACATAGCCCGCACCAAGAACGCTGATCCTCCATCTACCTCTTTGAGTGGTTATTCCCCTTCGTCTTATTCCTCCTCCGAAGATGAGCCTCTCATGAAGCGTCATCGAAAGCCTATTGGTGTTCACATCAATGAGCCTGCCGCTGAGGCCGAACCTACTCACCCTAAGCCTAGTTCCGATTCTCCTCTAGACCAAAATCCTGCAGTGCCTCCTGCTGATCCTTTAGTTCCTATTTACTGAGACGATTCTTGTATGGCAAAGTTCCACTCCATGCTAGGGATCAGGCTCCTTCGTGAGCGTTTTATTGTTTATCAGGCTTTTAATGCTAAGAGACTCTCTGAGATTTTTGTCACGCGTCGCTTCCCAAAACTACAGAGACGAAGCGTGACTAAGGCCCGTTTGGGCCTGAGCTGTGAAGCTCGGACCCAATAAGCATCTGTATGGGTACCATTTTAAAATTTTCAGGTTCTTGCATTTATAAAATTC
Source organism: Scilla litardierei (assembly GCA_030789695.1). Classification (NCBI taxonomy): domain Eukaryota; kingdom Viridiplantae; phylum Streptophyta; class Magnoliopsida; order Asparagales; family Asparagaceae; genus Scilla; species Scilla litardierei. The sequence continues at coordinate 66,815,841 of CM061134.1, forward strand.
GGAACAACAGAAAGTACAGAAAGAAAGTTGCATTCATTAATATAAAGAGATAATATCTAGCGAGTTCAAAATTCTAAAAAGAGAAGTCTAAGCATGGCAACAAACTACCTAAAGAGAGTAAATTAAAAGTAGTAACCTCTTAAAGGCAGCGACGGAAAAGACCTCTGGGTCTGGTCATCGTCAGGAACGTACTCCGGGTCGTCGTCATCTGGTACCACGTACTGCGTTATGTCTGACTCGTCCACGTACTTTGGCTCAACACTTGACGTACAACACCCAAGAGAAAAGGAACTATACGTTAGGTAAAGTCTACAAGAAAGGGTTAAACTCTACTGTAAGTGAAGGTAATTAAGAGCAACATTTTACTGGTTGATTAGCATGCTGGGGTTATAACATGGCAGTATATTATACAGAAAGTAAAACGATGCTAAAAAGTAAACGAGACAGACAATAGCCGTAGCGTGTACTACCAGCCACGGGACTAAGCTAGACGGCAAAGGACAAGACAAGACAAGAACGTGTGACTCGAAGGGTTCACGCCTTACGGTTTGAGGGCGGCCTGATCCTCTCCCCGTGCGACCGCTCAAACCTACCCCAAACCCAAGTGCTCAAGACAAGATAACCAGAGACACCCTCGCATGGAGGGCACCTGAAACTCCCGAGGGCTTTTCATAACAAGGAGATCACTCTCGCAGGGAGAGCATCTGAAACGCCCAAGGGCTTTTTGTAACACGGAGATCACTCTCGCAGGGAGAGCATCTGAAACACCCGAGGTCTTTTTGTAACACGGAGATCACTCTCGCAGGGAGAGCATCTGAAATGCCTGAGGGATTTTTGTAACACTGAGATCACTCTCGCAGGGAGAGTGTCTAAAACGCCCGAGGGCTTTTTGTAACACGGAGATCACTCTCGCTGGGAGAGCATCTGAAATGCCCGAGGGCTTTTTGTGTAACATGACACAACATGATAAGTGTAGGGATGGTTCTTCTAGGGGGTCCAAACGCACGCACTCACAGAAAACCCCTAAGGTGTCAGTTGTTGTTGTTGATTTGCTTAGACTTCGTCGTCAAGTCTAAGCTGTCAAGGGGGGTTCTGGATGCTATCATTTCACATCCGGTTCTTTTTAAATGTTCTTTAACTTCCTAATAAGGGTAAGGCCTAAACATGGCCGTAAGAACACAAGTGTAAACACTTGCCTGCGGAGGCAAGAGCGTCGTCTGTCCGGAGCGTCCCGTCGAAGTGGTGCGTCAGCAAGGATCCGTCTGAAAGGGGGCAATGGCGGTGTCAGTACACATTTTCATCATTCCTATTAGAGTTCATTTCTAGGTTCAACGGGGTTATCCTAGCAGTCAAAGTCACGTTTTCATTTCAGTTTAGCCTAATCGACGATCTATCCTATGTGCACAGAGATTCAGTCCTTCATCGATGTCTAATATTTGCAATGTTTTAAAGGTGTTGAAATTAAATTTAGTTATTTTTGATGATTTTTAGATTTAAGTTTTCATTTTGCTACGGTGGTGGTTCTTACTACGCATTAGATGACTAACCTTTTAACGTCGTTCAAAAAGCGGATGTCGGGTCTGAATGGTGATGGATCGACATTGTCTACACATCTCGGCCATGGGTAGCATAGAAAGACACCTCTGGACAGTGAGGGGGTGGCACGAAAATAGCGAGCAAGTGGCGATCTCTCTCCCGTTGCGGGTATCGCAACGGATCTTCACGACGGCGGCAACGTCGGGTAAAAACACGTGAGTACGGCGACGCACGTGAACTCTGAGGGTCCAAGAGAGTTGTCGGTAGTTGAAGTAGATCAGTGGAAGTTGCTCGGCCTGGTGGGTGGCCAACGGCGTGAGCGTACGACGGTGGGTGGCCGAGAGAAGTTGAAGAGGACAGATTCGTGCAATGGTCGTTGTCGCACGTCTCAGCAGAAAACCAGCAATGAAAAGAGTCAAAGGAAAATTGTAGTAGCTAAAGGACTTCAAGAGGAATCCAACGGCAGTGGAGTGGTCGCTGGAAGTGGTCGGACGTGACCGTGCACCGGCGTTGAAGAACAACACACATATCTGTCAAAAACAGCCGCCAGGGCTTGTTTTAACGGATTTTCGAAGAGATCGAGATAAGAGAAGTGAGCAAGGAGGGATGCAATTGATAGGGGGTCTCGATATGAGTCTAACGGTGGTAGGGTGGTTGTCGTCGGTGGCTGGAGGTGGCCGGGTGACTGGTTTGAAGTGGCGGCATGCAAACTGTCAAAAACAGCCGCTAGGGCTGAGTTCCAAGGGGTTTTTGAGGAGATAGAGATGTGGGAAGAGGGTAAGGGGAATTGCAGGTGATCGGGAGGTCAAAGAGGAGTTGAATGGGAGTGGTGGTCGCTGGCGGTGACGTTGGACAGCTGGCAGACGTGGAGGTTTCCGGCGAGATGCTGCTGTGTGAAAAAAATTCGGCCATGGTGATATCTCTTGGGTTTTTTGAGAGCTTGGGGAGGAGGAGAGGGAGGAGAAGGAGGTAGAGGAGTTGGTGGTCAGAGGTGGGAGGCTTGGGGTGGCCATCGGCGGTCGGAGGAGGAAGCAAGGGGCGGCGTTAGGGCTTGTTGCGTGGGTTATTTCAGTTCAGCCGGGTGTGTTCTTTTGAAGAGATGAGTTTGCTAATGATGTTTTAAAGGGGGGTATACTTAAGGGGGTGACTAGGAAAGAGGGTGAGTGAGGGGTGCATATGGTGGGGTACAGTTGGGTGAGGTTAGTAGCAGAATCACAATTCATGATACGTACTAATCTCCCAAGATTTGATTAGCAACAGAATTTTGAAATTGATTTGGGCTTAATGGGCTTAGGTTTTGATTAGCGATTTGGGTGGGCTAAGTGTGTCAGAAAATTACAAAAACAACATCGCAACGACCGTGACGAAGAGAGGCTCGGAGATACGATGGTCAATCTCATGTTTGGTCCATGGAAAATGAACAGAAAAAATATAAGATCCTGCGACTACGTCTAAAGCTACGACGACTCTGCATTCAAACTCGATTTGTGAGAGAACGACCCGTAAAATGACGTCCACTAAAAATTCCACAAATAACTACTCTACCATATGGTTACAACGACATATCACATCGTATAGTCCAGATCAAAGAAGAGGCAAAAATAAATACGCACACGAAAAGAGTCGTACGTATAAAAATACAAACAGTCGGAAAGCGGCCGTTACATTCTACCCACCTTAGAAATGATTCTGCCCTCGGAATCACTTATAATGATAATAATAATATCTATATACACTATGCCTGCAACTCCCATTTCCACACATAATGATCAATCCCATAATTTCAAACATCGTTCCTCAAATAATCCATCATAACTCGTCTCTCCACTGGCTAATGCTACAACTAGAAACACACCCTAGCACCTGAATATAGATCCACATTACCGTCCACAATTCAACAATCATCACGTCCCCAATATATTCTCCATCATATTTTCTCGTAACTTTATCCTCCATAATCAATGAACCATCAAACTACATCTATCCTTACCCCTATCATCTAATCTCCTAATCATATAAAATCCGTCTTCCTAACATCCCATTCATCTCAACATGTTGTGTTATCTCCAATGCCTTCTCATCTCAACTTAATAATCAAATCTTGACGCTTTAAATATTCTACTCATCCTCATGATCACCCTAACTCATATTATACCTCATAGCTACTCCTATCTACCACTCGTCCAAGTTTCAGGTCTGATAAGTTCTCATCCCCCTGTATATAATTTCGTCCAACCAGAATTCTCCATTGAGTCCGTCACATATTTGTATTATAAATAAGTCTTGGACCCTCATTCTTTTCATCCAAAGAAATCTAATCTAATATCTTTGTGTTCCAAAATCAACTATCCTCCGGTACAACATATCTCATCTCACTCTAAGCCTACCCGCAAACATAACCCTATAACAATAATAGCTATTACTAACAATATCATAACAATCAAACGTAACACTCCCGAAGAGGGAAGGAAAGGAAGTTTAAGGCCAATGAAATATTTTAAAACATTGGGAAAAAAACGTATGGAGTTGTGGTATTGGATGAGGGAAGTTCATGGTTGTGAGCTTGTGTGCTAGTCTCAAAACTTTAAAGATTTGGTTTAAAAGAAAACAAAAGTTTTAATACAATCACATGCAGCCAAAGATAAGATATTCTATAATACGAACGACTAAGTCTAAGGAATTGCCTGCTATGACGCTATTCATACCTATATGAATACCATCATTCAGACCACTCTATACGTATATCACGGACCACACTGAGTATACATACATGATGCCAGAGACAATCACTAATATCCTAAAAGCAGCACACTACTCATACAGGTCTACACACTCTACCTATACACATGCACCACGACGACATGACTAAACTAGAGTTGACACAGTCAACTACAAACACCAATGTCTACACAACAGAAAGGAAGCCGAAACCAAAAGCGAAACAAAACAAGATCGGAAAGAACGAGTTCGGGTAAGGCGAGGATATTGAGATAGCTAGTTGGGTGGGATGAAAATATTTCCCAAAATAATTAAATAGATGAAAGGAGAATTACGTGTAAAATACGGTATCATATACTTTTATACTTATATATAAAAAAATATGTAGAAAAGTGAGCAGATTATAGAAAATTACAACTCGGAAAAAGAGTTGGACGAAGGGAAAAGAGGAGGGTGAGGTAATGATTTTTTTTGCAATGAAAAATAAGTTTATACAAAAATTCTTTTGATGTATGAGCACGATGAACATAGAACTGATATATATAAAAATTGAAGTTTTCTTTACCTTAGAAAGTATTCTAAAAGTACATACTGTAAGTGGTTAAAATAATTTTCGTAGTTTAAAAAAGTGATATATTGAATTTTCAAAATGGTAACAAAGTTTTAAAACTGAAATACGAAAGATACCGATTCGAAAATAAGTACGAGATAGTAACTTAAAAATTACGACCAAGAAGGTTTCAAAATCAGTGAAAGAATTTTAACTCCACCAAAAGTAAGAAATTTAAATATTTAATAAGGGTTTTCAAAGAAGTTAAACCGAGTGAAGAATTTAATGAGGAATTTCGAAAATACTTTTAGAGAAAACATGATTTGCAATGGGGAAGATTCGAAGAATTATCAATAATCGTCATAAAGCGATCACGTGAATCAAGGGCAAAGAGTATGATCACATGAGGAATATGCCTAGGATATGACTCATGAAGAGCTATGATGGAAATCTATGGTCGGTAACACAGAAGTGTGACGATTGGAAAGATGCTAGAAATCCGAGATTCCTAATTATCGGGCCGTCTAAAGATCAGGGAAAGCTCAACACTAAGACTTCCTAATGAACTAGACTGTAATAGAGAGATCTCAGGGAAAGATTCCTAAGAGAATCAAGTTTACGCTCTGCTGGGCCAGAAATCGATGGACCCGAGCGAACGACTAAAAGAAGGACTCTAGAAATCTAACATGGTCAGAGGTAGGTGAGGGGCTCCTAAGGTATCCTAAGACGGGTAAGACTAAAACTTAACCAAATCACCTGACTACCAAACCTGAATGTCTATCTAAGTCTTCCTACCATGTAAGACTGGGAAAATATAATTTAGACTTGGACAAGAATATTAAATGAATGCAATACTCTTATTGTTTCGAACTTTTGCATGACCTGCATGGGCCACCACTAAAACCTGTCACGCCCCGCTTCCCAAAACTACGGAGGCGAAGCGTGACTAAGGCCCGCTTGGGCTGGAGCTGTGAAGCTCGGACCCAATAAGCACCTGTAAGGGTACCATTTTAAAATTTTTAGGTTCTTGCATTTACAAAATTCAAAACAACAGAAAGTACAGAAAGAAAGTTGCATTCATTAATATAAAGAGATAATATCCAGCGAGTACAAAAGTCTAAAAAGAGAAGCCTAAGCATGGCAAAAACTACCGAAAGAGAGTAAACTAAAAGTAGCAACCTCTGTAAGGCAACGATAGAAAAGACCTCTAGTTCTAGTCCTCAGCAAGAACATACTACGGGTCGTCGTCCTCTGGCTCCACGTACTCCGGTATATCCGACTCGTCCACGTACTCTGGCTTAATACCTGATGTATAGCACCCAAGAGAAAAGGAACTGTACGTCAGGTAAAGTCTACAAGAAAGGGTTAGACTCTACTGCAAGTGTAGGTAAATAAGAGCAACATTTTACTGGTTGATTAAAATTCTGGGGTTATGACATGGCAGTTATATTATACAAAAAGTAAAACAGTGCTGAAAAGTAAACGAGACAGACAATAGCCATAGCGTGTACTACCGGCCACGGGACTAAGCTAGACGGGACAGGACATGACAAGAAAAGACACATATGACTCGAAGGGTTCACGCCTTACGGTTTGAGGGCGGTCAGACCCTCTCCCCGTGCGACCGCTCAACCCTATCCCAAACCCAAGTGCTCAAGACAAGACAACCAGAGATCACCCTCGCATGGAGGGCACCTGAAACGCCTGTAGGCTTTTTGTATCACGAAGATCACTCTCGCATGGAGAGCATCTGAAACAACTGAGGGCTTTTTGTACCTCGGAGATCACTCTCGTAGGGAGAGCATCTGAAACGCCTGAGGGATATTTATAACACGGAGATCACTCTCGTAGGGAGAGCATCTGAAATGCTCAAGGGATTTTTGTAACATGGAGATCACTCTCACAGGGAGAGCATCTGAAATGCCCGAGGGATTTTTGTAACACGGAGATCACTCTCGCAGGGAGAGCATCTAAAACGCCCTAGGGCTTTTCGTAACACGGAGATAACTCTCACAGGGAGAGCATCTGAAACGCCCGAGGGCTTTTTTTGTAATAGGACACGACATGACAAGTGTAGGGATGGTTCTTCTAGGGGGTCCACACGCATGCACTTACAGGAAAAACCTAAGGTGTCAGTTGTTGTTGTTGATTTGCTTAGACTTCATCGTCAAGTCTAAGCTGTCAAGAGGGGTTCTGGACGATATCATTTCACATCCGGTTCTCTTTAAATGTTCTTTAACTTTCTAAGAAGGGTAAGGCCTAAACATGGCCGTAAGAACACAAGTGTAAACACTTTCCTGTGGTGGCGAGAGCGTCGTCTGTCCGGAGTGTCCCGTCGAAGTGGTGCATCAGTGAGGGTCCGTCTGAAAGGGGTCGATAGCGGTGTCAGGACACATTTTCATCATTCCTATTAGAGTTCATTTCTAGCTTCAACGGGGCTATCCTAGCAGTCAAAGTCACGTTTTCATTTCAGTTCAGCCTAATCGACGATCTATCCAATGTGCACAGAAATTCAGTCCTTCGTCGATGTCTAATTTTTGCAACATTTTAAAGGTGCGGAAATGAAATTTAGTTATTTTTGGCGATTTTTAGACTTAAGTTTTCATTTTTCTACGGTGGGGGTTCTTACTACGCGTTAGAGGACTAACCTTTTGACGTCGTTCAAAAAGCGGATGTCGGGTCTGAACGGCGATGGATCGCCGTCGTCTGCAACATCTCGACTGCGGGTAGTGTAGCGAGACACCTTTGGACAGCGAGGGGGTGGCACAAAAACAGTGAGCAAGCGGCGATCTCTCTCCCAATGCGTGTAGCACAACGGATCGTCACGACGGCGGCAACGTCGGGTAAAAACACGTGAGTACGGCATGCACGTGAACTCTGAGGGTCCAAGGGGGCTGTCAGTAGTTGAAGTAAGTCAGTGGAAGTTGCTCAACCTGGTGGGTGGCTGACGGTGCGAGTGTACAGCGGTGGGTGGCCGTGAGAAGTTGAAGAGGACAGATTCGTGCAACGATCGTTGTCACGCGTCTCAACGGAAAACCAGCGATGAAAAGCATCAAAGGAAAATTGCAGTAGATAAAGGAATTAAAGAGGAATCCAACGGTGGTGGAGTGGTTTTTGGAAGTGGTCGGAAGTGGCCGTGCACCGACGTTGAAGAACAGCACATAGATCTCTCAAAAACAGCCGCTAGGGCATGTTTTAACGGATTTCGAAGAGATCGATATGATAGAAGTGAGCAAGGATAGATGCAATTGATAGGAGGTTCGATAGGAGTCCAACAGTGGTATGGTGGTCTTCGTCGGTGGCCGGAGGTGGCCGGACGACGGGTTTGAAGTGGCGGCGCTCAAACTATCAAAAACAGCCGCTAGGGCTGAGTTCCAAGGGGTTTTTGAGGAGATAGAGATGTGGGAAGAGGGTAAGGGGAATTGCAGGTGATCGAGTGGTCAAAGAGGAGTTGAATGGGGGTGGTGGTCATCGGCGGTGGCAGCGAACGGTTGGCAGGCGTGGAGGTTTTCGGCGAGATGCTGCAGTATGAAAAAAATTCGGCCAATGTGATATCTCTTGGGTTTTTTGAGAGCTTGGAGAGGAGGAGAAGGAGGAGAAGGAGGTGGAGGAGCTCGTGGTCGGAGATGGGAGGCTTGGGGTGGCCGTCGGCAGCCGGAGGAGGAAGCAAGGGGTGGCGTTAGGGCTTGTTAAGTGGGTTATTTCAATTCAGCATGGTGTGTTCTTTTGAAGAGATGAGTTTGCTAATGATGTTTTAAAGGGGGGTATACTTAAGGGGGTGACTAGGAGAGAGGGTGAGTGAGGGATGTACAAGGTGGGGTAAAGTTGGATGAGGTTAGTAGCAGAATCACAATTCATGATACGTACTAATCTCACAAGAATTTTGAAATTGATTTGGGCATAATGTGCTTGGGCTTTAATTAGCGATTTGGGTGGGCTAGGAGTGTTAGAAAATTACAAAAAAATATCGGGACGACCATGATGAAGAGAGGCTCGGGGGTGGTCAATTACACGTTCGGTCCATGGAAAACAAACAGAAAAAAATAAAAGATCCGGCGATTACGTCTAAAGCTACGACGACTCAGCAATCAAACTCAATTTGTGGGAGAACGACCCGTAAAATGACGTTCACTAAAAATTCTACAAATAACTACTCTTCCATACGGTCTTAACGACATATCACATCGTATAGTCCGGATTCAAGAAGATGCAAAAAAATATACGCGCACGAAAAGAGTCATACGCGTAGAAAATACGAACGGTCGGAAAGCGGCCGTTACAATTCTCTCGTCTACCTGCTTGGGTGATCTCTTTCGATACTCACATATCGACTCCCCACGTGCATATCCCTTCTTGGTCCAATTATTCTTTGCCAACCTTATTCGCGGTGAATATGCTGACACATGAGAGATAGACGCTGTGGTTCAGGGGACTCATACCCTCGACTGGCTCTCTTCCTGCTGACATCACTATTTTTTATGTTGGTGATCTCGATCAGGATGTCTTCCAGGACATGTTCCGTGTGATCCACTCCTTCCTTTCTTCTAGAGTATGGGCCTCCATGTTCATGGCTAGGGGTTAAGCTGCTCACCTTGTGGTGAAGTCCAAAATCATGTCGAAGTATGGCCCCTCCGACCAGCCCTCTCAGGAGATCCTCAAATGCATGTATGCTATCTTCTCAGGTATGGCAGTAAACTGGGCCGGTGTCCTCCTTGATTGGATGGACAAGGTCGAGTTTACTTCTGCCTCTACTCATATCCCTTATGGAGGTCTCCTTACACTTGTTTTCTGCCATTTTGGTATTGATTTGACTCCTTTCGAGCCTTTGCCTCTTGGTCCTCTCCTAGATACTTCTATGAAATCAAAGTCCTCTTCGGCTCAGCAGTCAACATCTAAGAAAATGCAACCTACCTCTGCTCCTTCGTAATCCACCATTCCTCCAGCTGATCAGCCATCTACGTCAGCCGCACACTCTCTTGACCTTTTGGTCGAGAGGATTTCTGGTTTATATGAGTTATTCTTTCTGTCATTCCAGCATCAGGGAATTCCTTTCTATGATCACCTCAGATGCTTTGTTCCACCTCAGCCTACTCAGTCTCCTCTGCCTACCGTCACTGAGATTGTTGAGCATCCTGGTGTTACTGCTCCTCAGGATGTTTCCACTACTGCTGCTCCTCCTCCTCCCGAGGATTCCAAGGTTGATCCAGAGACTCAGGAGTTCCAGATTGTTTTGGCATCCTCCTCTGCTGCTGATATGGACACTCACCATTAGACTTAGATTTTGTATTAGGGTTGATTTTTTTGGAGTGTCTGTATGTATCTTACTTTAATTTTTGGATGATGTATGTATTTTGATCACTTTTTGTGGATGTACATGAGTTTTTGAATGTATTTTGTGCTCATGTATCTTTGATCATATTTTATATATATATATATATATATATATATATATATATATATATATATATATATATATATATGAAAATGCAGTTACTTCATTTTCTGTTTCACATATTGCCTCATTGTTTATCTTATATGTGTGAATTTTGTGAAATTGTCTCCTTGTATGCGATATAATTTGTATGATGTAATTTGAGACGCTTTTAAATCTTTTAGCTTGAAATGTTGATATTGGATTCTCATTCCTTTAGTCAACTTATATTTCTTGTGTTTGATGAGTTTTTGGTATGTACGTCAAGAAGATGCCCCTTTGTGATTATTTTGTTCTCCGAAGATTTGTTGGCATCAAATTGATTGTACATCCTGTCTTTATACTCTTATGATGGTTTTAGTACTTATTTAGCACTATTGTTGTTGTTATTTTACTTTCACCTTTTGGATAATGTCATAGGGGGAGAGAAATAAACAGATTCATAATGTATGTGCTGAGAAAATTCTAATTCTAAACTTGAATCTAAGATTGAAGTTGCCTTAGATTCAGGGGGAGTAAGATATAACGAACGTGGATTATAAAATCCTAGTTTTCATGGACTCAAGAAAACCATTCCATTCATGCATATCTTACTCATTTGCTTCATTTGATCTATAGATGCCCTAATATTTATTGACTAACTTGATTGGCATCTATGTAGGGAGAGTAAGTTTTCTTTAAGCATAATTATTTATCTTTTTGTTTATGTTTGTTTGTCATCATCAAAAAAGGAGAGAATGTTGAGTATTGGACTTCTCCCTACTTGGTGTTAATGATGAGCAAACATAAATACTTGTGAATAATCCCGTATTTGCAGTTAATCCATTGCCTAAGCATATCATGAAGATCAATTAGTATTGGATGTTACTCAAAGATCAATGAAAGCAAGAAAAGTGGATTGGATGATCAAAGATGGTGCTTGAAGCTCCTAGAAGACTTCAAGCTCATACTTTGGAAAGAAGAGAGAGATCTACAACTGTAATCTTCTTTTTTCTCTTCTAGTATGTAGCTTAGAAGTAGAACTATGATGGAGCACACACACACATCTTCATTTCAGTCATAGGAAATCATTAGATAGTTTTCCATTGACTCCAATTCATATTCTCTCTAGAAAGTGCATATTGTGATCTCAACAGTCGACTGCTGAATGTTTTACAGTCGCTTGTCTAAAAATAGTCGACTGCGTTTTGTTCTACAGTCGCCTGTTATGCACATGCCTAATCAGTTGATTTTTGGGCTTCTAAGCTTTAAGTCTATCAGGCGACTGCTGTACGTTTCACAGGCGCCTGTCAAAGAGACAGACGACTGTGATTTGTAAATCAGTTGCATATCTATCATCTGCCCAATGATCATTCCATTTGATCTGGCCAGTCGACTGATGTTGTATTTATAGTCGCATGTCCAAGGACCAGTCGACTGTAAATGCTTCAACAGTCACCTGTCCATGATTCTTCTGCAGGATTTGCTCTCTGGAATAATTCTTATTCTAGTGCCAGTCGACTGATGTTGCTATTACAGTCGACTGTCCAATGGCACAGTCTACTGTCAATGCTTCAACAGTCGTCTGTCTTTGAAACTCTTTGCAGACTCAACTCTCTGGAAAATGTCAGGGTTTGTGACAGTCGTCTGTAGAATGAACTACAATCGCCTGTTGGATTTACAGTCAACTGTCTTCTCTTTATCAGTCGTCTGTCCTATATTCCCAGACTTTTCTGAGACTTTATCAACTTACCCTGATTACGGTCAGTCGCCTGTAGAAGGAGGCGCATGTCGGTTTAACAATCGACTGTCTACTCCTCATCAGTCGACTGTCCACATGGTAAGTTACCGTTTGAATTCTCACCTACCCTCTAACTCAGTGCAGCAGTCGACTGTGTTTTGTTCAATAGTTGACTGTCGCGTGTGCAGATTCTATCCGTTGGCTATTTCTCAACGGATTTCAAAGGGGCTTTTTGGGGTATTTTGTTTGAGGGCTTTAGGGAAACTATAAAGGCAGCCTCTACTGTTCCATTGAGAGGTTACTCACTTACTCATTCATTCAAGCTTTCACTCTTCCAAGATCAAAGCTCTCAAAATCCTAAAGCCCTAGAATTCCTGTCTTTAATCTCTTGCTCTCCAACCTAGAACCAAAGAGAAATCTTCTAGGCATTTGGTGCAGTCAAGAGAAAGGGCTTTCCTCTCTTCCAAGAGAGTCATTCAACACACAACACACTCTCCTTCAAGTTCTACTTCAAGGCATAGGTGATTGGAAGTGTTGTTTATTTCATGTTTCATAACTTTCCTTATTTGATTTACTCTCGGGTTGTGAGAGTGGTTTTGCTTGCTCCCAAGTTGTGGGAGTCAATGACATCGAGTATATTTCGATTTCACTTGTAGGATTGCTACAAGTGGATTTTTAAGGAAACCTCACGTTAGGGTTCTAACTTGAGTATCCGGTTGTAATCGGGTGGAAGGGACGTAGGATTATCGAGAACAAGTCGGGAAGTGACTTTGGTAATCCGAACCCTTGAAACATCCTTGCGTTTGCATTGTTTCTTTTTAGGGTTTATTTTCATTCCGCATTAATTTTTGGTTAGGAATTTAATTTGGTGTGATTATCATTTTAAATTGCATAAACACTATTCAACCCCTCTTCTAGTGTTTTCCTCATAGCCAGGGACCTTACATGTATGTCGAAAGTGAGGAGCAATTAAGTAAGAAAATTCAATGGAGGAAGAAGCTAGGGCTAGCGTGTCACCGCTATTGCAAAGATTTAGGTAATGGATCTAACTTCTCGATGCAAGGATTGTAGTAGCCGATGTGGGTGAAGCCTCAATCCTCGTCTCCTCAACGTCTAACCATGAAGGAGGAGACTCGGAAGATAGGTTGGATCCCTATCGTAGCTCCGATGGTTAGTCACGAGCTACGATATTGGTAATTCTAATGAGTGTGCCCGATTGGTCGTTGGAAGTTAATCCTCCGTTAGGGGTGTCAAATCCAAACCTAAGGGTTAGTTGCCGGTTTGAATTATATAACATCCTAACAGAATGGATTGAATTAAGCTCAACTTCGAAACCTATGGGACTATAATCGACATTGGGCCGATACCTGGGGCGATCCATTGCATTCAATCCTCTCAATAAGGCTCAACATGGCCCGAGCATAATGAACTACTCACTAATCATAGCTAAGATTTACGAAATCAATGCAATAGGGTTCATAGTTAACAAGTGTGAAATGAGCAAAATGGAAATTTCAACTAATGCAATCAAATACAATGCAATAGGGAAACAAAGAGGATTAACTAATCTAGATTAAAGACAAGAGTTCTAACAATGAGAATGGTCAAGATTACATCAAGAAAACCCAAGAAAATCTACCAAAAAACAGACTTAGAAAAGTTTGGAATCCAAACGATAGCATAATAAGTTCGTTACAATCATTCCTTAAATAGAAAACAATATGCACGGCTGTGCTGATAAGCAGCACGGCCATACCAAGGCCTAAGACCTAGGGTTGGTCTGTACTGTCATCAGCCCGCAAGGCTGTGTCGATAAGCGGCACACCGTGTCATCCAAAATCTGCACCCAGCTTCTCCAATTTAGCACGGTTTTGTAAGCTACTCGTGCAACTCTTCAACTTTCTGTCATAATTTGGCACGGCCATGCCGTCCTTCTGCAGACTTTTCTTGGTAGCAGGTGCACTGACACGGCCGTGTAACTGCACGCACGACTGTGCCAACCCTTCTTCTCTCCCATTTAGCCTCCAAAGCATGGCTAAGTCTTCTCCGCTCCTTGCTCTTGCTCCATCGGCCTTAATGCCGCCTAATATGCATCGTTTTGAGCTCGATCATCTGCATTACAATAGAAAAACACCGAAAGCATAAAAGTGGAAAAAGGAAAACAAAAGGTGGTGAAAATAAAGGTGACTGTGCAAAATAAACAAAGAAAAACACGGGAAAAGTGGAAAATATAGACAGAAAATATGTCTAAAAATTACCCCAAGCTAGACTCTTGCTCGGCCCCGAGCAAGACTAGAAATGAAGGATATGGAGGAATCGGCCCGAAAAGTTTGACGATCAACCTCTCGAACTACTCACACTCACGAGTCGTGTACACGCCAAAGCTAGAGATCAATTCTAGCATAAACACAATGTATACCTATCATGGTAGTGGACTAAAACACTACCATCCTTATGGTGTCAGGTATAACACACTCATCCATGTGAAGCTAATCCCGGACGTGTCCTCTCAATGGGCATAGGTGTAGTAGAAATCGATCCATATCTCACGCTTGCCAAGGCAAAAAACACGAGGGCGTTTGGTAGAGTCAAAGTCTCTCCTGGGTTGGTGATGTCTCGGTCATTCCCCTCAAACTATGGTCGTCGGTATGTATATTTAGATATGTACACATACATACATACATACATATACATACATACATATATATACATACATACATGCAGATATACATATATACTTACATACATATATATACATATACATATATATATATACATATATATATACATATATATACATACATACATACATACATACATACATAGATACATACATACATACATACATATATATATACATACATATATATATATATGGCAATCTTCCATTGCGAAAAAATGGTGCGAAAGCCCGTGCGAAAACATTTTTTTTATTTTTTTGAAATTTTTTTTTTCAAAATTTCTTTTTTTGATGTTTAATCCATACAAATATATACCCCAGGGAAAATAATGGGTGAACCCGTTGGGCATTAGAGCACCCATCCACCCGTTTCAAATTTAACGGTCTCAAAACGTGCAAATTTGATGAAATGCCTTGATCGAAGGCCAAATGACATTATTTCTCAACCATTATTTTTTGAGGGGGGTATAACAACATATGATGAGGGTGGAAAAAATAATTTTTGTAAAAAAAATTTCAAAAAAAAGATAAAAACCTTTTCGCACCGTGCGAAATGTTCTCATTTGAAAATTTTCCTATATATATATATATATATATATGTATATATACATACATATATGTATATACATACATATATATATACATACATATATATATATATGTATATATATATATGTATATATATATGTATGTATATATGTATGTATATATATATGTATGTATATACATATATATACATATATATATATATATATATATATATATATATATATATATATATATATATATATGGGTTTTGTTTAGGTGATTCATGTAGCGAAGTTTCGGCCAATGGCTCCCGACCCAGATGGGCCTAGGGCATTGGGTCAAAGGGAGGACTCGGTCCTATTCCATCGAATCGTCTAAAACCTTTTATTTCAATGCACTCCCCTATACCCCATCTTTCGGCACGAATCTCAGAGATTCCTGAGGCCCGTAGACCCGGCTACTCGATGAAGTAGAGAGAACAATGCATTTATTCTCTATATATTTTCTCCTTTTTTTGAATATACATGCTGATACCATGGTAGGGGGTGCTTGGTCCATATCCAAAGCCAAAACCTATCGAGACTAAAGCTACCATATGCTATCAGAGAAACCCTAGGGTCATGTGATCAAATAATCAATAAAACAACTAGCTTATCTCATCGGATGTGGAACGGGCGCTAGCTTCATCTCACGTATGGATGATGGTTAAAAATTAAATCGTAAGGGTGGTAGTGTGAAAGTCATACCACCGAGAGGTATCAAGAGTGTGTAGAAAAAATTTACTCTAGCCAAGAGAGTGCAAAACCAATGAGTGATTATGGTTCTCCTACAGGGATCATATCGTCGAACTATACAAAAGAAAATTAGAAATGTGGAAAAAAAGAAACAAAAGTGGAAGAAGAAAAAGGAAAAAGGGTGGATGGGTGGGGCGAACAAAATAAAAATAAAAATAAATTGGAAATACAAAAAGGAACTTGGTCGCTCGGCTACACACTGAATAAGGTCATCAACAGGCATACAGAACGATGGCACCAACAGGCACCATAAGTCAACATGATCGAAAACAAACCAGATCAATATTAACAATAACTCCCAGAACTCGACGTGAACCCAGCTGACTCCCCAAGCTAGGAGTGAAGCTAGTGAAACGCCTGCCCCAAGCAAAAATGACACAGTGCCCCCAATGTGTATAAGTGAGGTGAATTGGGTAATGGTATGGGTCGAGGGTCAGTGTCTCCTCCCTCAAGTGGATGGGGGAAGTCATGGTCGTACCACTGATGATGGCTGAAATGAAATTGGAGCAAGCCCTCAAAGACTTGCTCTATACGACTGAATCGGGTATCGAAGTTCACGGGGAGTAGGCAATGGTGCTGATGGGATCCTGAGGTGCTGCCCTCCTCGAAGTATGATGGGTGGCAGTGATGCTCAGGTGAATGGTGTATATGGATCTTGAGATCTACGACATGCTCGCGGCCAATATCAGATGGAAATAACCAATCCGTGGCCGTGTCAACTCAGGAGCAAATGGGGTTGGGAAAGATGGTATAGTCGGTGTGCTGCTGCCTATAAATCCAGAAATATCCCCCTTCTCCTCTCGTCCTGATCATGAACATCCTTCGGCATGCACGAGGTCATTGGTTAGCTCAACTTGGAAGGATGGGTGAAATGCGATAAGAGTGATGAGGTCGCCAATACAAATATCTCCTGAAGGGGTGGTGGCGACCTTCATGAGTTTGTGCACCATCCATTCTAAGTTCAGGGTGGGTAACGGGGTGTGTAGAGGCCAGCGTTAGCATCATAATATTGCGGCTGGGTCATGAGCCACAAGAATAGGAGCACGGTGTGGTTTACCATGCCACATTCGGTCCTAACGATTAAAGTGCAAGCTAGGATCCGGTAGGCTATCCTAAGACATGGGTGGATAATCGAGGAGGCCTTGGCCATCCTCGAGTCAAAGGACCCTGATCCTGTAATCTCCCTCTAGAACATTTCCGCTCGAAACCGATAAGGGTACGTACCCTCATCGAGGATAACTCTCCCATCAACAGGTCAACCAAAAAGATCATCTAAATGGTCATATGTAAGCTCATGATTTGCATTACAAAGGCAGAATGCAATCACGTCACCCCGTGTGGTGTAAAGAGCTAATAAACTTAAAGGTCAGGCGCACATATGTCTCGACTCACGTATGAAGAAATGCATTCCAACCAAAGTTGGCAATCAGGGTTTCGACCCCCTCTAGTAATCATAGGGATAGGAGTGCATCGAGGTTTGTGAACCTAGTCATGGATATTATGCGCATGAGGATTCTAGCTATGGCCATCCTATGCGCATCATCCTTAAGGGTGATGCCATGGAGTGAGAGGGTGGGTGGTGCACTAGGTTTGAGTTGAGATGACTCTGCACCCCGTCAGGTGCGGGTCTTCCTCTCGGCCGAAACCTTCCTAATGGGCCTCTTGGACATTGTGTGTGTGTGGTGGTGATGGGAGTGGATGAGACACACATGAATTACAACAATTAAGGAAAAAGCAACAAAATAAAGGAGAAAGCTTTCAAAAAATGAGAAAAAGGAAAGCGGTTACCAAAACTCTGGCAAGATCGTGATGGTAAATCCCCCAAGCTTACCTCTTACTCGTCCTCGAGGAAGATGAGTAAAAAGCAAACCTGACGGGCAAAATAATGGAAAAGAAGGAAAATAAAATACAAATAGATTAGAAAGCGAAGAAGGGATATGCTAGATCATTTTCTCAGATCTCAAGCCATAAGCTACACATCACGATAACTTGGAAAATACGAATCACATGCTATAAGGATTTCAGTCTTACTTAAACATGGTACTTGCAAGCTTTTAAGAACAACAAAAGGGACTCTCTAAATTCATACAATCAATTCATATCCACATCACGCATTTCAAAGAATTTAATATACAAATGTTGGCGATGCACTTTTCAATCAAGAGTTATAAATGAAGCATATAAGATACACACCAAGCATGCAATAGAGAATAGAATAAGAGTCATGGCATACACATATTTATTTCAAATCATGAAAAATCTCCATATCCAATATATTTTGACATATTTATTTCAAATCATGAAAAATCTCCATATCCAATATATTTTGCAAAGTTTAAGCATTATCGAATATTCCCATTCATGCACGTCTCCACTCTAATTTCATACTCACTCATATGGTCAAATGAATTCACCCCCACCCCCCAAGCTTAGCTTGAGACATCACATCTAAAGGAATATGATAGTGGAAAATGGGATTTTTGCCTTGGGTTTCCCAAGTATTTTGTGGCTCTAATAATGAGATAGAGAAATATCTTTCTTTTTCTTTTTGACCTTTTTGTTTCTCATTTTTCTTTTTGGATTTTTGTAGGAGCTATTTGATTTGTATTTTTTGGTTTTTGGCTCCTTTTTGGCTTTTTGGACTTTTTGGAGCAACCTTTTTCTTTTGTAGGGATTTTTGGGAAATAAATGCGATATAAGTAGCTTTAGGAGGTGAACTCAAGTGACATGTAGAGAATAAAACGATATATGTGGAGAAAGACATAATGTAGCACTCGGTTCACTCTAAGATGTGCATGAACGGTTCAATAAAATAATAATTCAACTAAAACTCATATGTAAGCATGGATATTCTCAATCATTTCAATAAATAGTGAAGTCAATCAGTAAAGTTTACAACCATATCAGGCATGCAACGGAAGGTGAACAATAAAACTGATGCTTCAGATATACTAATGATGCGTGAATCTTGGTGCATTTCCAACAAAAGCATACTAAACACTAATCAATACATTCAGCTTCAATTTATATCATGCATTCATATAGAGGAATCATCAAAAGAATATATATAAGCAAGCACATGGATAGCAAGACTATGGAATACTCAAAGTAGCATGGCAAGGAATAATAAGAATCGTGATGTTTGGTAAAGCAATAAGAGATATCATCATACAAAACAAATCTAGCAAAAGGAGGAAAGGAAAATAAAGATATAAAAATAAAAGAGAGGAAAGAAAAGAAAAAACAAGCACACAATATGATGCATGAACACACATAAAAGGAAAATAAGATGGAAAAATCAAAAAGATGATGCAAAAATTTTGAAAAAATTTAAAAACCCTAAAATAAAGTAAAAATGCAAATAATGCATCTAAATAGCATGGAAATGCACACCCCCAAGCTTAAACTTCACATTGTCCTCAATGTGATCATAATGAAAGAATATGAGGAACAACAATAATAATAATGGGGTGAATGAAAATTGATGAAATGAATGATATGAAATCCTAATGCAACTACATGCACATACAATGATGCATGAGAGCGCCTTCCCCCAAGCTTATACCAAACAATCCTATTCAAATGACTTGATCAATAAAATCATGACTTTGCTAAGCGTGATCAAGCCAAATGAATAAGGAAGTGAGTGTTCACTTGAAAGAAGTGCTCGATGGTGGTGAGCAAGAAGGATGTGACGCATCAAAATATGAAGAGGGCAATTAATATATATAATGGGTTTGGGGTGTAAAAAATTTTGTTGTCGTCATATGAGGTGATATTTATTCAATCAAATCTATATGGTCCTCTCGATGTCGAGAGGATTCGTGTTTATTTAAAGCATAAAAATTTCTACACTACTGGATTGATATCACCTATAGCAAAAGGCGGATACAGTATCTTTGTCGGTGCAGGCAATTGCTCCAACTGCTCCTTCCGTGGCTCTGCCAGATGCGTGTGTCTACGGACTCCAACGAACTCCAGCAATGCATCCTCCAGTATTCCCACAAGGACTCCACCTGTACCCTGCAGAGAATAGGATGCATCAGTTCTCTGCAAAAAATTCACCCTCGTAATAAAAGTATCCCAAAGAGAATCGTCTATAGAAATATATGGAATAAATAATGGTGGACGATACTTCCCTGGAAATAATCCAATATCCTCACGTGCCGTGATAGCTGTCTCCATGGTGTCTTCTCTATGCTGCTCAGGTAAATCTAGATCATAGGTGTGGACCTCATCAAGATGCTCCTCATCATCGTCAGACTCATCCCAGCGCACCTCTTTATCATATTCATATGCGTCCATGGGTGCTAACTCCTCGCTCTCCTCCTCGTATACATCCCATTGTACCTTTTGTTCATATGTATGTGTATCCTGCAAAAGGCACGATGAGTCGTCAAAATCTGAATCACAAAAAACATCATACACGGGAGGGGAATCAAATGTAGGAGATGAGGGGGTAAAGAGATCTCCCTGAAAGGGAGCCATAAGCTCTGTGGGATAGTCCTCGGCATCAATGGAAGGATGAGGTGGCTGCGGAAGCTCCAATGGAGGAGGGTAGTGCTCGGGATCCTCATGAATGGCTGTGTCCTCGTCCCGATGCACGACCTCCTCGGTGATAAGCTCTGGCTCCGTGTGTAAGGCCTCCTCAAAAGCATGCTTTGGCTCTGCGAGGTAAATAACATCAATGTCTTCTCCATCTGAATCATCTCCATCCATCCACTCATCGTATGGACTAGCTGTGTCTGTGGGTGGGGAAGTGACGATGGTGAAACCCGGCTCTGTAGCAACACGCCCTGAGTATCTCATCGCAGTTCTCTCATCAGAAGTGGCCGCATCTGTGCCTTGTACCGTTGTCTCTTCAGATGTGGAAGCATCAATGTCCTCGGCCTGCCGTCCGAGAATCTCATCCAGATACGCATAAAAATGTGTGGTCCATATGATCACAGCCTCAGTGGAAGGTAGAGGTGGCTGCGGAAGCTCAACTGTAGGTGGGCAAGACTCTGGATTTATCTGAATGAAGTTGCCCTCGTCCCAAAGTGCTGCCTCAGTAATGTAATGCTCTGGCTCCGCATATGATGCCTCCTCGTGAACTATCAATGTAGGCTCTCTCTGGAATGGTGATGCTGGTTGCTCATGTGTGTCAACTTGTGGGGATGCATCATGTGGAGGGGAATGCCCGCGAGCAATCCAAAAATTTAATCTATCCCCCTCAAGACTGACATGGATGTCCTCCTCAATTGTTCCTACAGCTGAAACATGGTTCATAACAACATCTGCAAATCGTAGATCAAATGCATCACCTGCTGTAATACTCTCTGAACCGGTGAACCTCACTGACTCCAAGAGGCCCTCCAATAAGTTCCGAAATGCTTCCTCCTCAAAATCTGTGGTCCACATAAAACCATCCATAACACCTAATTAACAAAGATAAATACCTGAAGAAAAATATAAGTGGCACAAAAGAATATTGAAATGATAATAATGGTGGCGGGGGTGAAAAATTCTTTTTGTTAAATTTTTTTTTCTTAGTAGTCTAATCAACCTAATTGTGACAAATTGGCACCCAACGGGAAACACCTCCCCGGAAACGGTGCCAAAAACTTGATCGGTCCAAAATGTAACTCCGAGAACAACCAACTATGGCGCAAATGCACGGAGATAAATCCCCGGCAACGGCGCCAAAAACTTGGTCGGGCCCGGATACACACCCGGAGAACGATTGTAGTCTTACCGGAAGCGCACGGTCAAGTGGCGAGCGGGTATCGAATACGAGGAGGTGGTGTTGGTTCCAATCTATCCTAGGTTGGCTCGACTACGAATGTTTTATTGGTGGAGATGGGTATGGTATGGTGTAATGACAATGGTGATAGATGTTGGTGTCGGTGATGAAGATGTTGGGTAAAATATCGATTCAAATATAATATAATAGAAGTGTCTAGAGCTAGGGAATCCCCACTACGGATCGTCATGCATCATTGTGAATAGTGAATCTTAATATTACTAAACTTGCGTTGAGGTGAACTAGTCGTAACTGAATATAGAACCAAGCTCACGCTCTCGCGCTATTGCCAGTCTATAGCAACCCCAGGATAGGGCCCAATCTCTTGCAAACCCTAGCCTAAGGCACTAGCATTAGGATCAACATCATCGTTCAATCGCCCCTCGAGCCCACTCTCGTGCAAACTCGAGTTACGATATAGGTTGTGATAGTTCGTATTCGTCCAATCTCTTGCAAACGAATATGGGTATAGATTTATAATAAAAATTCTAGCTTTGGTCCAATATCTTGCAAACCACTTCTAGAGAATCTCGATTATAAACCTAAATCGAATATCTAGGCCTTCCCATCGATTAGAATCCAATCTCTTGCAAACCCCAATCGATGGAAACCCCTAGCTATCCGTAATAAATCGATCACAACCTAACCTCCAAGCAATTCTAGCAATTTAGAAATTCATTCATCACAAATCTGAAATTAGATCCATAGGGTTCATCCACATGCCCTAGAACAACAAATCTACTCAAGCATAGCAATAACGATATGAGAATCAATAAAAATCATTGCTTGCATACAAAAAGATAGAAAAACAAAGATTCAAATTACAAGAACAAAATACTTAGCTTTGATGAAGATCTTCAATTCAAATACAATCTTTTAGATCCAAGAGGGGGCCTAGGGCATGGCCTAACCTCTAAAATAATCCCTAAGAAAACATGTTGGGAACTCCCTCTAATGGTGGCTACAAACCCCTTATATAGTCTCCCTAAATCCCTAGCAAATAACCCTAGAAAACCTCTCAAATTTGTGCCCAAAAACAGCTCAAACCGCAACTTAAAATCTCGGCCCGCCGCCGACTCGGCCGAGTGGAACATGTGACTCGGCCGAGTGGAAATTCCAGCACTGCCGCATCAACTTGCAGAAATTCCCCAGATTTCATCTGACCTCCGATTGATGCGTTCTTGGCGGCATTGGAATCGTCATGAAGTCTACTATCCATAAAAAAATATGATAAAAATACTTTGATTGCTGAGATGATAGCAGATTTCAAAAGAGTGAACGACTATCTGAAAATCTGGGCGCTGCGTGTCCTCGGCGGCACTCGGCCGAGTGAGATTCTTCACTCGGTCGAGTGGACTTCTCTACTCGGCAGAGTGATAGACCCTGTAGAAAAATAGTAACTTCGAGGTCCTCAGGGGTCTGTCTCTGGGGTGGCTCGGCCGAGTAGCTTTCATCATTCGACCGAGTGGTAATGTGTACTCGGCCGAGTCGGAACCGTCAAAAGCCTGTACATTTCCAGTAAGTCGGCCATTTTTGATGGTGGATTTTCCATGCCACTCGGGCGATGCGATCTTCATACTCGACTGAGTGGGATATCATCCCTCGGCCGAGTGCACGCCCAATTCCTTCTGTGGTGCGTGTTCGGTCTAGTCGGCCGAGCGGTCTTCTTGCATCGACCGAGTGAGTGCTTCACTCGGCCGAGTGAGGTGCTGCAAATGCCCAATCTTCATCGTTTCACTTCCTCGTCGCTCCTACGAAGTTCCTTCCTCTTCCACTTGTCTCCCATCGTCGAATAGTCCTCAGAGGAGCCTTGGGTGACACTCCGGAGTGGGTGCAAACCCTCTTGATCTCAAAATCACTCCGAATCGCTCCATATCTCCTGAAATACGACAAAAACAAGAAATCGTGAAAAGCATCGTAATATTGTCGAATAATCGTGAAAAACGCGATATGAGCGATCAAAGTGACAAGCAAACATGCAGAAAAAGGGTGTAAAATGTGGAGCGATCAATGGTTCTTCCTTCACTCGGCTCCTTGTTGTAGACAAAGCTCCCTGAAGCTATCCTTTATGAAGATCTGTCTCAGATTGAAGGGGATGATGAGAAGTTTGGGTTAGGGCTTGGCAGAGAATGGAGAGATAGTGGAGGATTTGATGGTTTGATGGAATTTTAAGGGTGGTGGGAGGTTGGGGGAGGAGGGGGAAGAAGTTTTGGGAGATGGGTTAGAGGGGATTTTGAGAATGACGGTTTGAAAAGAGGAAGGAACGAAATGGGGAAGAAGGTGGGCCAAGGTTAAATTTGGGATTGCTCTGGGTGCACGGCTGTGCGCGATTTTTGCATGGTTGTGTCTCTTTGTCAAAAAGGGTCTTGAACCTTTGCCTATAAGGTGCATGGCCATGCCACTATGCGGCTGCACGGCCGGGTCGCTTGTTGCATAACTTTCAAGATTTTCTCTTCGGTCCACACGACTGTGCGGACCATCACTGCAACTTCTGGGCCTTCTGTCCAATTTTTGCTCTGGCGGCACAATCGTGCACCGATGTCGATTTTTCCTCTGGCCCCTTTTTCTGGGTGACACGGTCGTGCATGGTTCCATCACGGCTGTACCAAGCTCCGGCATAGAAATTTGATGTACATTGTCAAGGGCACAGCTCTTTAAAACGTTCTACGATCTTTATTTAATTAAAACAAAATAAAAACTATATGAAAGCGGGTTAGAAAAGGGTTGCATGCCATTAAGCACTTTGTTTAACTTCGTTAGCTCGACATTCTGTGAATTCTAAGTGTTTGATGCGGTGGATTGGTTGGGTGTCCCCCCAATATTCCCCGGCCGTCCAAACAACGGAACGTAGATCTCATTAGCTCTTTAAGGGGGCTCATTAGCAGGGGCATGCTTCTTCTTATTTGTGGCCTTCTCTCCTGTGTCCTTGGTCCTTAGCTTTTTAATTGATGCGGGATTTTCAGCGGTACCCGGCAGTTTTCCCTTACTCGCCTTAAATATGCCCTAAATTTGAGAAAAAGGGTTATGGAAAAAGGGAGTAGGCAAGCACAAATTTGAGATTGACGATATTGTAGAGGAAGATGTAGAGGGTTCTCCCTTTGAGGTTTTCTCCTTGTGGTCCATCGTGGGTGCTGCAAATGCGTCGATGTGGAGGCACTCCTTGGGCAATGGTGCCTTCAAGCAATCTCAGAACTTATACATGGAGATTCTTTTGACCTTATGCATTCCTTCTCTGAATCTCATATTTTACTTCAATCATTGTTAGATCCATATATCTTTGATGCAATATGTCTCCCGTAGGATATAGATAAACATGCACTAGAGGCATGCTTGGTTGCACCAGCACACCATTCTGGAGATAGGAAGGACAAGCACTTTTTAGTTATTTTGCATCAATGCATCATGCACGCATTTGTATATTTAAAAAAATCTAGAAACAATCCAAGAAATGATCCTTCTAAAAATTTTCTCATATGCAAATATGTGCTTGATTAGATTGATACACTTTACGCATGCTCTGAATTTCTTTACCAACATGACTTCTTCATTATTTTCATTCACGAATTCTCTTTTAACCCTCTTCCATGAACAAACACTAGTGTCCGTCTTATCTTCTATAGTCGAGAGTGATTGTTTATTCCAACTTTTGGAATGCATAAGTTTAGGTTTCATCAATCGTGCAAAGTAAGCCTAAGCTTGATAGGAATTGTCCGTGGATAGAGTAAAGTTGCTCCGTAGACATGTATGGTTGGCATGCTTTAAAAGAAAAAAATGATGAATACAAAAAATTGGAATAAGTGCATCGTTCTTTCAGTCCCATCAAGTAGCTGGATCTCCATGCCTCAAGAAGCATTGGAAATTCATGTCGAAAGGTGAGCTTTAGGGGAGTGCACTAGATAGGAATAATTGTCCTTAGGTGATTTAAGAGAGTAGGCCCGAGGGGTCCATCTTGACTCAATGCCCTAGATTCATCTGAGTCGGCAGTCATTGGTTGAAATTCCGCTACATGAATCGCCTACGTATCATTTATCTTCAAAAAGAAAAAAATGTGTATACACTCATATTGAGCATGCCAATCACCATGGCTTAAGATGTATTAGCTTGGCACGGCCAACCCTAGAGAGTTAAGGCCCAACGATACACTTTTGTGTTCTACCTTTGCTAGTGTAAGACAATGGTTGAACTTTATCAATCTTAGCCTATTATGAGAATTCTTCGCGGATCTAATCTTTTCCATAAGTGTGTGTGTTAAACTTGAAATCGTGTTGGAGACGAATATATTTATGAGTAATGTGCCATATAAAATTGACAAAGCTATCAATGCAAGGATTAAATGTTAATTTTGTCGTATATGTGTTTTGCATGTGTGATTCATTTAAGAAGGTGATCTTCAAATCTCCTAGCAATTTTCTTACCGTTCTTTATTTCTTATCTTGCTCGGGGACGAGCAAGAGTTTAGCTTGGGGGAATTTGTTGAGTGTTTATTTTATACATTTTGCATCCCATTTCCCATGCATTTTATGTTGTTATCTGCATCTCCCATGTGCTTTTCATTAATTTTTGTTCATTTTCACTCTTCGGGATGTTTTGTGTTTTTCAGGATAAAAGTGTACAGAACAATGCAAGGAGATGATGGGAGAAGGAGGCCACATGGAGAAGACGAGGGGAAAAATACAGGGCACACGGACGCGTGTGTCAAGGCACATCTGTGCCACCACATTAGCCCAGGGGGAGTAATAAAGTGTCAGCGGCACGGTCGTGCAGCTTAATTGCACGGCTGTATCCAAAAAGAAACAGAAGGTCTCATTTCTGCCTGATTGTAGACAAAGCCATGTGCATCAACTGCATAGCCGTGCTCAATTTTTAAATGTTGGTGGTTGCTGGGAGCTGAAGGTGGCACGACCATACCAATTGGTGGCACGGCCGTGCCATCCTTAAGAGCAACAGAGCCTTAGTGTTACAAAGAACAAATTTTTGTTCTCAATATCCTAGCTATTTATTTCCCAAATTATTTTTTAGTCAAAGAGCATGTTATCATGATTCCAACGCATATTTATTTGTAATTTTCGGAGCTCGGGGGGTGATTTTATACATTTTCTGGAAGTAAGGGCAGCGAACATGGAATTTCTACACTATCGTGATACTTTCATGCACGGCTGTGTGCCTGCGATTTCCAAATTTTAGACCTGATTTGCTGTTGGGTTTTGGGGCTATTTAAGGGATTTTTGTGGGTGATTTGGGTAGACTTCTTCTAGGTTTTCTTCCCCCTATGGGGGCTGCTATTCCAGGAGCTCTTGTAAGACTTTTAATATTTTATCTTTTGCAATTAGATTTGATTTCAGTTTCTCTTTTATCTGTGTTTCTCTTAATATCGTCTTTGCTATTTTTGATGTGTTTCTTTGCAATTTATTTGTTGTTTCTCCTTATGCTTAGCGAATAGACTTCCATGCCTATGGCGAAGTTGAATCCTAGTATAGATCATTTACATGGATTGATTGCCCCAAGGATCATTCTACTAAGATATTGCTAGGGCATAGATCTGGATGTTTTTTGATGTTAATCCCATCATTAGGATGATATTCAACCCTAGCCACCAACAAAAAATTGGGGCTTGAATTGTTATCCTTGGTGTTGGATTTAGTTTTTGATGACTTGGCTACGATGAGACATCGGGCCTAGGTTGTTAGATGAACTAGAATTAGGACTACCAACGAGACATCGGAGTCCCGATAGAGGTATAGGTTATACTCCAATTTCTCTCCCATATGACATGGGGAGAATGAGGATTGAGACTAAACCCTCAACGATAGCATTATTCCTTCAGACTATGAAGCTAGATCGATCCTTATATTTGATCTGCATTAGTGGGGATGCTTAGCCCTGGCCTTTTCTTATATTTTTAGTGCAATTACCCATCCTCGATATCATATGTGTAGCTAATTAAATCCATAATTGATTGGTATTCAAACCACTTCATCCCTATGTTCGACCCATATGCTACATGATACCGTACGCTTGCGGTAATTATAACTTCCCTATCAATGTACATATTTTCACATGAGTCTTGTGCAACATACCCCAAGTATGCCTCCTTATAGTAATCATGTCACCTTTTGTTATTCTTCATATGCCGTTGCTGAAGCTATTGTTTGAGCCCTATTTATCAAGGGCCTTGCCGAAGGGTAAGTTCAACCAGTTCATCTAAATCTGCACATCGCCAATTCCTACAATCTTGTAAGAACTTGTATTTTCCATCTTCACGATGACAAAATATCCTGCTTTGTAGGTGGTGAAGAAGTCTCTACGAATAGTGACATGGGAGGAAGCTGTGGTATCAACCACCCACCCACTATCCGAGTTAAAAACATGAAGGCATGTCTCTGCTTGGATGGGGGCAAAGAGGCACATCTCTGGTACACGTGACTATTACCTTTCCTTCATAAGTATTCAGTTGAGAAAAAATTTGACCTTTTTCTCGTAACAGCTTCCTATAATTCTTCTTCATTATAGCCCTCTAGACATGATGATAACATTTGTAGGTAGGTCATCTCCCATCTATGGACTAAACATGACCCTTTCTACTGCCTCTGTCCCAGCTTCGTTCACTTTCTTGTTGTCTTCAACAAGTTTCTGTTATGATGACATGTGGTTAGTCTGTGCTGACATCTTCTCCATTTGCTTCTTCATTAAGGAGGGCATCCTTAAACATAGAAAATGTAAGTTTACTGTTTGGTACTGAATCAATGAGGTAGACTAGTAGAATCTCCTAGTTATCAGGAAGATTACTAAGAAGGGGAAGAGCTTTTTCTTCATCCCCAAGCTGTAACTCCATCACATGTAGCTGACTAACCAGGCTCTGTACCTTGCTCGTGTGCTTACAACAGTCGTAACTTTAAATTTAATAATTGCCTCATTAATAAGGCTTTATTTCGAGCAAACTTGGCTTGTTATCTGTCCTTTAACTTTTGCCAAATGGCATGTGCTTTTGTCTCCTATACAACATGGTGAAAGACATTATGATCGATCCGTTGTTGACTTTAACTAATCATTTTTGGTGGATTTTGGTTTTACTACTTTTCCCTCTGGTGGGTCAAATAGATTTTTATAACTCAGAAGATCATCCATTTGAAGTCTCAAACGTGTTTAATTTATGGCGTAAGCTTGATCATGGTTCCTGAAAATGATTCTTCCATGACATTATGATATTGAAATGTACAATAGCTTAAAACATTCTCTTTGTTTTTTATTCACAAAAAAATTCCCCTCCTTTTTCTCCAAGCTAACTTAGATCTGATACCATTTGTGATTCACTGATCACGTAGAAAGCAAAAATTAGAAATAAAAATTGATAACTTTATTTCTCACAAAGAAATAAATATATAGAGATAAACTAACACTCTAAAAAATCTCACTACTACTCTTTCTCTCGAGAAGCTTACAATTCTCTCACTGGAGAAACTATGACTCTCGCTTTAGAGAAGTATTCTTTTTCTACTCTTTATTCCCTTCTGTAGGTTGTGATTCAAAAACTTCCCAACACCGTCTTTATTGTGATAAAAGAGTTGAGAAAACGACAGGGCTGACGTTGTTAGAAATAAAAAAAGAATAAACATCACAACTCTCAACACATTTTCTTCCAAATGTCATCATCTTAAATTCATGGGTACAACATACAAAGTAGATGTCATAATTATGAGAGACATTTTTAATGTAGTGTGATCCACACAATGATTGGGTGGTCTAACCTTCTAATGGTGGTGGTAAGTTGGAAGCCATCATATTAAATTGCCATATCAAAAGATTAAATTGTTCTCATGATCTTAACCACTTGAAGGAAAATATTAACCTTATGTCTTAATTGTTAATTTTCATGCTTCAAACTGAATTCTGGATTTTACACAACCACCAGACGGCTGGTAGTATATGACCAGACATTTGGTTCTGGCAGCTCCAAAGTATCATATACGACTGATACGCTAGATGTCATATGTTGGACCATCAGACCTCTGGATGAAGGACTAGACGCTTGGCCATTTTCCTTCAGACGCTGGAGGCATGTGACTCAAAAGACTGGATGCTCTTCGAAAACTATAGCAACATTTTTCTAGACGTATAGCATCCTTGAGTCAGACGTCTAATTGTTTGAAGATATGGCTCATCTCTATGGCACCCGACATCTGGCCACTTGGTGGCGTCCGATGGCCGCGTTTACAGCCTGGGTGGAAATCTATCATGGACGTTTGTTTGATTTTAAGTCAGATCGAATAACCATTAATCCTGATGGCTCCTAAATACTATTTAAAGCTTTGCTAAGCCTTAGAAGCTAGATGTTAATGCTTTGGGAGATCAGCTAGGAGAAGAAATAGGAAGAAGAAGACGGTTAGAGCTTGAGGATGTGAGATAGTCTTCTCTTTGAGTTTCTAATTGGGTTTTCTTCATTGCTTGTATGCTTGAGATCCTACAATCGCTAGAGTGTTAGAATTCTTTCAGGAAGAGAGCTACATATTGCTTGGAGAAGATTTGGGAGCCGGTGTAATCTCTTTCTGTAAGCATCTCTCATCTAGTGGAAGCCGTGACAACAGAAGACTGGATGTAGGCCATAGATTGGGCCGAACCAGTTTAAATAATGTGTATATGTGTTGTTCTTAAATTTGTTGTGGTTGATTCTTGTGCTTTTGCTGATTCTTCCCTAGATCCTAACTCTGTTTGTTTGAAGGTAGAAATACATTATTATTAAATATCTGTTGTGCACAAATTAGTGCTGAGATAGCATGTTCTACCACATCCATTCAAGATGGCCAACTTCACTATGAGAAATGATTTCGCTCTTTGGAGATTAAATATGAAGGCTTTTTTGATGAAAAACAAATGCTACCAGGTCATCTTTGAGAAAGACAATCTTGATAAGGATGTCACTGAGGCACAGAAATCTCAGATGGAGAGAAAGGCATTGAGTGGATTGTAGTTATCACTTTCAGATGAAGTGCTCAAGAAGGTATATGAGGAAGCTAATGCGGAGAAGATTTGGAAGAAGCTGGAGGCACTCTATCTAAAGAAGAATCCATCGAGTATGTTGTATTTTATGCAACAGTTATATGTGCTAAAGATGTGAGAGGGCACCCATGTTAAAGATCACATTGACGCTTTTACAAAGTTTGTGTCTGACTTGCAAAATATGGGGGTGAACATCGAGGAAGAGTAATTGGTAATGATATTATTATGTTATCTGATGGATGATTTTGACCCATTAGTTAGGACTGTGGTATATGGACATGAAACACTATCTCTGGAGGAGGTTGAGTCTGTGATACGCTCTAAAGTTCTTTATGCTAAAGTTGCTGGTCATGAGAGAAGTGATCAATGGGATGCACTTTTCATCATGGGACGTCAAGATTCTAGAGGAGGCCATGGTTCTAAGAAGGACAAGGGTCGTTCGAGATCTAAATCACGAGGGCGCAAGTACAGATGTCACTTGTGCAAGAAGACTAGACATTGAAGAAGAGACTATCCTAAGTAAAGAAGAATGGAAAGAGAAACGAAGATGCTTCTGGTTCTGCTTCAGTATGAATTAGTAGCAAGGACATCGACAATGGTGAGAATCTGTTGGCAACTGCATTTAGAGATCTTTGGATCCCATGGCTTTGGATTCGGAATGCTCCTTCCTTATGACGTCGTATAGAAGCTGATTCAGTTCGTATTGTTCTAGAGAAGGCGTTAATGTTTTTATGGGAAATAATATGGCTTGCAAGACGATGGGAGTTGGAGGGGCGAGGATCTAAATGCATGATGGAGTCATCAGAACGCTTACAGATGTGTGTCACGTGCCAGACTTGAAAAAGTGTTTGATTTCTATTGGTGCTTTAGATGAACTTGGGTGCACGACAGTCATTAAAGGTGACCTATTGAATGTGTCAGAGGGTTCTCTAGTCGTGATGAAGGGAAAGAGAGTTTGTATGAACTGCAGGGGCACATCGTGGACGATGAAGCTAGTATCTCTCAGGGCACAGATGGTGAAGGATCAACATAGTTATGACATCTTTGCCTTAGACATCCAAGTGAGAAGTCTTTAGATGTGCTTAACAAAAGGAAGCTAATAGAGGCCAAAGCTGAGAGATTGGAGTTTTTTGAGAAGTGTGAAGAAGAAAGCTAGCAAAGACACACTTTGGGACCGCAAAGCATAGCAGCAAATGGCCACTTGATTATGTACATTCAGATGTATGGGGACAAACTTCTGTACCTAACATTAGGGAAGCAGAGTATTTCATGTCCTTGATTGATGACCACACAAGGAAAATGTGGATCTATTTGATGAAATCTAAAGAACAGGTATTCGAGAAGTTTAACGCGTGAAATCCTTTATTGAAAAGTAGTCTGGGAGAGCCGTCAAGGTGTTAAGATCATATAATAGTGGAGAGTATACATCGAGGGTGTTCAAAGAATTCTGTAGACCACATGATATTTTGAGGCACTACACTATGCTTGTGGATTGTTCGAGTCTGCAAGTGCATGGTGTTGAGGATTTGTAATATAGAAAGATGTCGGTCTCACAAGGAGGTGATTGGTTAATGTCTTTGGATTTAATTCAGAGTTGTGTGATCTTGTCGGCTATGTGCATAACCAAGAGATTTGTCACAGTCTCTTCTAACACGAAAAATCAATATAATGGAAACTAGGGCATATGAATCACAACTAGGATCATCAGATGTCAATGCTAGGTTATAATTTCTAAGTTGGATTGGATTTATAGGGAGAGATTGTCACATCTCAAATGTGGAATTCGTAGCCAACTATCATTGTACTACTCATCTAACGTATCACGTGCTTAGCCCCACCATCGTGGATTGCCTTGCACTTGATCCGTGCATTACAATCGATAATTGTTCTCAATATCCACTCTCGCCACCATCGTGGGTTAGAGTTCGATCTGTGATTTAATAGCTCTCACTGATGCTACTACGTATATCATCAATTAGTAATATAAGGCATCGGTGGAAACCATCAAACTGGGTGCCACTATCGTGGATCACGAACCCTAATTGAATTCACTAACAAACCCGATTAAGCTTATATAATACTATCTAGGATGCATGCCACTATCGTCGATCACAAACCCTAAATAAGATTGCTACAAACTTGGCTAGATCAATTAAATCACATCCCTTATTCACTAAACCAACATAAAAATCGTAACTTTACATCTAAATCCTAAGATCATAGGGCCCATCCATTAGCCCTAGAAGGAACTACTCGCGATTCACGGGAATGGCAATAGAAACAATGATATCAATAACAAAAGACATCATATCAATAATAATCATCACAAAATCAAGAGAGAGATAAGAAATCGTTACCAAACCAATGAAGACGAGGAACTAAACTTCAGAAAATTAAGATCCAAGAGATTCCAAAACAAAGCAATAGCAAAATCCAAGCTTGGTTCTTCGAAGAAAATAACGACGGATCAAAACTCTCTACTAACAATTAAACTAAAAAATAATCAAGCTCTCTAACCTAGGAATCAAAATAGGTTTATATACAAGGGGCTTTGACCCCACAAGAATCGGCCAAAAGCCCAACTTCGGCCCAACTTGTGTCTGTCACATCGCCCTACTCGATCAAGCGACGATGCCACTCGGTCCGAGTAGGGCACCGTCGCTCAGGTGGTGTTTCGATCTTATGCTGGGAAGGCAAGTTGCTCAGACCGATTGGATGTCCCACTTGGTCGAGCTGCAGGAGTCAATGCTTGGCTCAAATCTTCGCTCTGCCTTTTGATTAGCTCGACCGAGTAGTGAAGCTACTCGATCGTGCAGCTTCGTCTGCTTAGGTGAGCTGCAGAAGGTTGGAAAGGCTTCAAAAGTGTCACTCTGTTGCTTGATTAGCTCAGTCAAGCAGCGAATCTGCTCGATCGAGCTCAGGGGTCCTCCTTTGCCTTAGAAACTTTGTGCTGTCGTCGAGTTAGCTCGATCGAGTAGCTCGGCTGCTCGGTCCGAGCAACCCTTGAAACTCGAACGCTGGAAGGAGACTGGAACTACCCTATGGCTGAATCTGCTCGAACCGAGTGAACTTAGTTCACTCGGCCGAGTACTTGGAAAAGCTGACAGAGCTTAGAGCTCTCATTCTCTTGTTATCTCCTTCTTCCTTCTGCTCTTCTCCTCAAATCTCTTTCTCCACCTCGTGAAGCACCAAGTAGACCTTGCCATTGATTCTCCAGATGTCTCGAATGTATCCATGTCTTCGATTTGCTCCGAATCACTCCAACGTTCCTGAAAATCTACTAATCTCTACGAGATCAATATATCATGAAATGCGCGATAAAGTATAGAAAAGTGAAGTTTGGACGACGAAAATGCTATGAAATCATGCAGTAAAAGTATAGAAAATATGTACACATCATGGATCTACAATCAAATGGTGTTGCAGATAGACTAAACCATGTACTGATGGAGAAGTGTCATTGCTTGAGGCTGACTGCTGGACTACCAAAGGAATATTGGGGTGAAGCTATGACTACCTGTATGCATCTAGTGAATAGACTACCATCATCGGTGATTTTCAAAATTCGTGAGGTGGAGTGGCCATGGAAGACTTGTGACTGCTCATAGTTTGGGTGTTTTGATGTACTGTATATGCATTGCAGAAGGATGAAAAGTTTGATTTGAGGGCCAAGAAGGCCATTCTGCTTGGATACCTCGAAAGAGTACAGGGATACAGGTTGTTAGATCATGTGTCTAAGAAGACGTTTATCAGTAGACATGTCATATTTGATGAGTTTTCGATGGTCAGGCCAGAGATGACTTAATCAAATAATGGACATAGTTTTGAGGAGCCCGAGGCTGAGGTCGAGCTACTTATCCTAGAGATAGAGACACGAGATTCTAAGACAGGCCAAGACCCGACAGCTGAGGGAGAGTAGATACAGACAGATAAGGTTTAGACTCATGGGAGGTGCCTATCTAGGGTCAGCTGGAGGTGCGAAGGTCATTGAGGACTAGAAGAGCACCAGATAGACTGGAAGAGTGGAGCTATTCTGCTTCTACATCTACATTTGATGATATGCAAGCATATGCTCTAAACATAGAGCACGAAGAGCCATTGACATTTGACGAAGCCCAGACATCAAGCACAGTTGTTAAGTGACGACTAGTGATGGAAGAGAAATTGTAATCTCTCTACAAGAATGGTACGTGGGAATTGGTATGATTGGAAGGCCATTGGATGTAAGTGGGTATACAAAGTAAAAAAGGTGACAGTAGCAATGTGAGATAAAGCTCAGCTGGTGGCCAAAGGATTTGGCCAGAGGAAAGGAGAAGACTATAATGAGATCTTCTCACTTGTAGTGAGACACATGTCCATCCTTGTATTATTGGCCTTGGTAGCAACTCAGGACTTAGCGCTGGAGCAGCTGGATGTGAAGGCATCGTTCTTACATGGAGAGCTTGATGAAGAGATCTACATGCGCCAGCTTGAAGGTTTCATGATGGAGGGGCAAGAGCAGAAGGTATGCAAGTTGAAGAAATCCTTATACAGTTTAAAACAGAGTCCAATACAGTGGCATAAGAGATTTGATTCCTTCATGCTGATTATTAGTTTTCAACGGAGTATAAAGGATCAGTGTGTTTATGTTCATACAGATGATGATGAATCAAGGATATATTTGCTCATGTACGTTGCTAGAATTCTAATTGCGTCATTGGACAAGAAGGAAACCTATAGGCTGAATGGGAAACTTGCAAACGTATTTGACATGAAGGATCTGGGGCATGAAAAGAGGATCCTTGGAAAGGAAATCAGTAGGGATAGAAAGAAGGGGGAGTTGAGATTAAGCCATGAGGGCTATATCAAGAAAGTCATAGCATGCTATGCAATGGAGAAGGTGAAGACTGTCACCACACTGTTAGGAGCTAACTTCTAGCTTCCTATCAGACAGTGCTTGAGCACCGACGATGAGACATGCTACATGTCTATAGTCCCATATCCTTCTGCCGTGAGAAGTCTGATGTACGTCATTGTTCGTACACGCCCAGACGTGGCCTAGACAGTTGGAGCCGTCAGCAGATATATGGCGAATCTAAGAAAGGAACATTGGAAGGCAGTGAAGTGGATATCGAGGTATCAGAAATGAACAGCTAGCATTTGTTTGTGTTATGGCAAGGGGATGGGTTGGTGATATATGGATTCCGTTATTCAGATTATGCAGGTGACATAGATATGAGGAGATCTATGTCTGGATATGTGATATGTGTTCACATTGGACATTATTGCAGTATCCTAGAGATCGGTCCTTTTGTCCACTATAGCGTTATCAACCACGTAGGCGGAACTAATAAGCTGTAGTTAAGGCAATCAAGGAAGGCAAGTACATGCAAAGTCTGCTAAGATACTTCGGTATTGCACCAGAAGTGACAAAAGTCTATTGTGATATCCAGATCGCTATTTACTTGGCGGAGCATCAGGCCTACGGTTTGAGAAACAAGCACATTGAAGTGCTGGACTTCTTCCTACAAGAGGAGAAGAAGGTGATAATACTGGAAAAGGTCTCGTGGGATCAGAATCCTACAGATATACTCACGAAGACATTTCCTGCAGTTCAGCACATGCATTGCTTGCGTTTCATCTTTACTTGTTGAGTGGCTGATGTTTTCCTGTTGTCAATGATATTTAAGAAAATACTAAATCTGGGTAGAAATGATGTGAATTAGGATAGAGCCATGATGGAGAGCTTGGAGGTGTCTTGGTGATTCTTGAAGTGTTGCTTGTGTGTTGGAGAAAGTTTGAAGCCGGGTAGAGTGTTGAAATTCATGCTTCAAACTGAATTCTGGATTTTACACAACCACTAGATGTCTGGTACTATATGACTATACATCTGGTTCTGGCAGCTCCAAAGAAGCGTATCAGACTGATATGCCATACGTCTGATGTTGAACCATCATACGTCTAACTGAAGGACTAGATGCCTGGCCAATTGCCTTTAGGCTTTTGGAGTCATGGCACTCAAATGACTAGCTGCTCTAAAGAAATAGTAGCAATATTTTTCCAGATGTCTGTAAACCTTGAGTCAGACGTCTGGTTGCTTGAAGATAGGCTCGTCTCTTAGGGAACCAGACATCTCGCTGCTTGGTGCCAGACGTCTGATGGTTACGTTTACAGCCTGAGCGAAAATCTATCATGGCTGTTCGATTGATTTTAAGTCAGATCGAACGACCATCAATACTGATGGTTCTTAAACCTTATTTAAGGCTTTCCTATGCCCTAGAAGCCAGATGATGATGCTTTGGGAGATCGTCTACGAGAAGAAAGAGGAAGAAGAAGACGGCTAGAGCTTGAGAAGGTGAGGTAGTCTTTCCTTTGAGTTTCCAATTGGTGTTTCTCCAGTTGCTTGTATGCTTGAGATCCTATAATCGTTAGAGTACTAGGATTATTTCATCAAGAGAGCTATATATTGTTTGAAGAATATTTGGGAGTTGGTGCAATCCATTTCGGTAAACATCTCTAATCCAGCGGAAACCGTGATAAAGAAGACTGGACGTATGCCAAAAATTGGGCTGAACGAGTATAAATATTGCGTCTATGTGTTGTTCTTGATTTTGTGGTGGTTGATTCTTGTACTTTCTATGATCCATCCCAAGATCCTAACTCTGTTTGTTTGAAGTTGGTGATACGTTATTATTAATCATCCGTTGGGCATATATTGGTGTTGAGATAGCGTGTCGGTTAATTCCCAACATTAATCGCAATACGTTTTGGTCACTGACTATATTCTGCTTTGATGCATTCGATTTTTTCAAAGCTAGAATTAGTTTTTGATAATCTAAGCCAGAATCTGTTAGAGATATACATCAGACGCATTGATCTGCTAGAAAGAAATTAAACAAATAAATATAGTTTACGACACAAACATTTACTGAAATAAGTTTAACCCTGGTCCCCATACGCTTCTCAACGCCAACCAAACTGCTGTAATAATCTGTGGAGAAACCCCCCTCACCAAAAATATTACGACACCGTAATTGTACAACAGTAAGACATGCATGCTGTAATGCCAGTAATCTATGACAGAGACTGAGCATTCTTTAGATCCAACAACCACTTGCTGCCCACGCTCCCATTATTAACAACTTACAGGCTGTTTAAAGGACCCATGATAGCAACCTTCCCGCGCTCTCTCTCATGTCCCCATATAATTATGTTCGATGTATTGAATCAGAGATTACAGTTACCGGGAGTTGTTTTGGTTGGAAGCTGCGTGCAGTCGAGGGGCCAAGCAGAGTAGAGATCGGAATGAGGCTCCACCCCCCCCCCCCCCCCCCCCCCCCCCCCCCCCCCCCCCCCCCCATGCGATTCGCAGTCCGTGGTGGCTTATCTGTGCATGGGCCTGCTTGATTGCTGTTTCCCTGCCGATGCTTCCATAAGACATGATTGCATCATCTTAGGCATGCGTGATAGAGCTCCTTTCGTCGTATTTCTATCGCCTTCATCAATTTAATTCACTGCTTATATGGTCCCCCGGTGTGCTATGCGGATGCAGAGATTTTTCCGATAACTAAACACCTGCACATGTTTTTCGTCTCCGGAAAAAAAAAAACTCGCACAAAATGAAGGGCAACAAACGCAACGGACAGGAGGTACACTGAAGCCCAAGAGCATTCTGATAGAAGAGGACGGTGCCAAGTCATTCCCAGGTCATGGTCCGGCCCGTCACACGTGAAACTGTTCATCCCTGAATTATCAAGCTTGAAGCAATGTGAGATGTATTCGACAGTTTATAGGTTTGCTCTGCGAATGGTTACGGTTCGGCGAATAGGTCATATGCATAGTGATGAGAATGGGCTCGGTTAGCCCGCTGCCCAAATGGGCAGGCATGAAAAACCCGACTCAAAAAATAGCCCGGTTGGGTATTGGCCTTGTCGAAACCCGAAATTTTTATCCAATAGATTTTTCGGGCCAAAGCATCGGGTATACCCAAAGCCCGATCGGGCCAATCATCGGGCATACCCAAAGCCCGAGCCAAATCCCGCTCGTAAGGCCCGATGCCCAAACACCGCTGTCTCTGTTCGAGATCCCGAAGCTCAGCAATGCTTATGCCCCGTCATCGCTGATTGGCTCTTCGCCGCCTACGCCTGTTTAGATCTCTCTCTCCGCTCCCCACGTTGCCTGATGTCTCCTTCTCGTTTTGCGATGAAGAGGATGACATCGATGAAGCCATTGGACATCACCATGAAGAGAACGACGGCCCAACGTCGATGCCGATGAAGAGGACGGCGACGACAATGATGATGGACATCACCGTGATCTGGATCGCAACAGTCAGAAGCCTGCTACCCATTTGTCAAGCTTCGACATAGCTTCGATCTGAGAGAAGAAGAAGAAGAAGAAGAAGAAGAAGAAGAGGTACCAAAAAAATCAATGTCGGTCTCTCTTCATGTAGTCACCATGGTCTGCTGATTTCTCTACCTCATGGCCTTCGTCCTTGCTATTGGGGCTAAGAAACGGCAGAGCACTGTGAGTATCTCCGCTATTTCTCTGAAGAATTCGAAAGAATCGATCTTGTGCTCAAATTCGTGTTTCTTTCGGAAGGGGAGAGTGGTTCCTGATGAGTACGACGAGCGGACGTACTGTCATGCATCAGCGAAATGATCTCCAAGGACCAACGACTACGAAAGATGAACAACAGACAAATGGGGCACTATGAGAATTGTATTTAGGCCGTTGACCGGCCAAGGGAACAACGATAAGATTTATTACGAAAGGAGATAACAATACAAATCTTCTTCTTCACAACCGAAGAAGAAGCACACAAGATTTCTCCAAAAGCTCACAAACAATCTCTCAAAGTTGGCTCTCACAAAATGACGGCTCAAAGTTCTCTCTGTGTTCTCCCAGTTTTTAAAACCCTCCTCTAAAACACAATATATATACCCCTAGGGTACAATAGGTGCCATTATTGAGGAGGAGTCCCTAAAATTTACGAATCCTGTCTTTCACGGAATCCTATCCCTATCGCAACTCTACACAATTAATGAGCCGCACCCTACTGGGCCTCCACCGCATCCAAGTGGGCCCCCGCCATATTGCCGAGCTTCCCTTTGAAGACCGACCATACGGAGGGCCGAGCCAAGCTGTCCAAGCTATCCAAAGCTCGGACTGTAGAGCTGCCGACCTATGAGCCACCGATCCATCGAGCGTCTGAACTGCAGACTTCAACTGAGTACATGACCAAGGAATTATGCACTGTAGAAGTCCAATAGCTTAGTATCCTCGTATCTGACTTGTGCAGAGTTAGATAGGATGGATCCATGCACAGTCGAGTTATCTCTGCACAAGATATCTCGGCTACTGACATATACTCCTTCAGCGTCTCAATCGAACCAACTTCCATAAATCTCCACCTTTGTGAAATTTAGGCCTCCGTCACACGAATGACCGTCCCCGCACATCTGGTGTTCTTGCCTTTTTGCTCCGAAGAGCCCAATTCCCCTCCGGGCTCAACTGGCTCCACCGAGCCACAATGCCCCCTCCTTTGGCAGCCACTGATATCATCTCAGAACCACATTGAGCAAGTCTAAACAGTGCTTGAACTTAGCTCCCGATACAACCTTCATTAACATGTCTGTCGGTTTGTCATTTGTTCCGATCTTCAACAAGTTGATGTCGTTATCTTATTCTCCCACATAGTCTCGGATAAAGTGGAATCTCACATCGACATACATGGTGCGAGCATGAAAGACTTAATTCTTAGCCAATTGCACGACACTCTAACTATCACAATGGAGGTCGTACTTCTTCTAGTAGACTCCCAGATTATCCATCAAGTCCATCAGCCATATCATCTCCTTCACAGCTTCAGTCAATGTCATAAACTCTGCCTCCGTAGTAGATAGAGACACTGTAGACTGAAGGATACTGTGCCAACAAATAGGAGCTCTTGACATGGTGAAGACATAGCCTATCATAGATCTCATCCCATTTAAGTCGCCTGCAAATACAGAGTCAACATAACCAATAGCATGTGCCTAGGCTATAAGTCAATCCGATGTCGATTGTGTCATTAATGTCAGTATCAATTAAACTGCTCGACAGTGCTCCTTTCTCAGATTGTGCATGTATCTACCACCATGCTGACTGCATGTGATAGGTCGGGTCGGGTACATACTATAGCATACGTCAAGGTCCCTACCGCATTGGCATACAGTACACTCTCTATGAGCCTCTTCTCTTCTTCGTTCTTTGGAAAATGCTCGCAACAGAGCTTGAAGTGAGGTGCGAGCGGAGTGACTACGGGCTTCATACATTCACAACCAAATCTCTATATCACAGACTTCAAGTAGTAACTTTGTGAAAGATGAACTTTACATCCACTTCAATCTCGTGTGATCTCCATCCCAATAATCCGCCTAGATCCTTCATCTCAAATGCACAACTGAGCTCAGACTTTAATCTCTGAATCTCCTCCTTATTTGATGAAACAATAAGCTTATCATCACCATAATGCAGGAGATAGATGAAGAACCCACCATCCAACTCCTGATAGAACACACAATGACATAGCGGCTACAAACATACCCTTGATCATCCTTCATAAAGCATTCGAAACACTTGTACCATTGCATCGGTGATTGCTTAAGCCTATAGAGTGACTTCTTCTGCCAACATGCAAGACCATCACCACTCCCATCACCATCGGGCTGAGCCATGTAGATCTCCTCCTCGAGCTCTCTAAGAAAGAACAATGTCATCACATCTAGTTGCACCAGATCAAGGTCAAATTGTGCCACTAATGCCAACAGGATCCAAATCGAGTAATGCTTCACTACGAGAGAGAAGACTTCATTGTAGTCGATGCCTTTCCTCTACGCATAGCCTGAGGCAAGCTTTCTAGCGAACTTCTCCAACTTCGAATCTACCATTCTTGGTGTAGACCCACTTACACCCGATCGCCTTCTTGCCTTCTGGAAGCTCCACCAGGTCCCATGTCTCATTCTTCCTCAGTTATTCCATCTCCTCGTCCATCACTTTCCTCTACTTCTAAAGATCTTCAGAATGCTCCACCTCTATAACAGAATAGGGGATGTCTATACTTACAGTGGGAAAAGCAAATGAGACTATATCTGTATATCGTGCAAGACTTCGTATCTCATTCTTCGATCTTGACACTGCAATTGAATCCGTCAGCCGAGTCATCTGTGTAGTTGAGCTATCACCACCGTCTGAACCTGAGCACACCAAATGTTGAAAAGCTCAAGCGTTTGGATACATGGGATGTTTGCATGGCTATTATTTTTGTTGAGATGTGTAATATCTAAATGAGATTTAGAAAGGAAGAAGGAAAGGTTGAAAAGCTCAATTGAGAAAGAAAGATTTTTCTATCATTAGTAAAGGCAAAAGTATGAGTACCTGAAAATGTGACATATTTGATGTCGCGGTTTCGAGATAATCGTTATACAAAAGGAATAGATTGTTCTACGTATTGGAAAGGGACCAATTGTTGTTTCTTGGACCTTAGAGGATGTCTAACACACTTTGGAGAAAGTCGTCACCTTGCTTCTGAAGCATTACGTAATTTGTATAACAATATTGTATTAGGTGATAATACATGAATGCACAAGTTATAGAAAACTTATCTATGAAAAAATAGACTAGGCCATACAGATGAAAACAGACTTGACAAGTCACAAAAAGAGAGTTTTTTATCTCTCGTATTATGAGTAGAAAGACACTTGTAAGTCTTATCTCAAAGGTATGATGGCCAAACTCCTTTTGTAAGACAGTGGAAGAATGAGTTGGAGAAATCATTGTCTCGTACATACGTATGTATTCAGACCCAAGTCTAAATTAGCCTAGATATGGTATACTTATTTTATTACGACATGTGTTCTTGATGAAACACAAGTTTGATAAAATGGATAACACAATGATAGAAGTATTTAAACAACTTCGATCAGATCGAAGAGAAAAATACTTAGCTATGTAAATCTTGCGTAATTAAAAGAAAATGAGATTTTCTCTCAGGTCAAGCCTCTTAACACGTTGGTGTGTTGGAGAGCATGAATCACATTCTGTTAGACATGATGCGATACATGGCAAGTGACTCCGAGTTACAATGCTCCTTATGGGTTAAGTCCCAGACATAATGTCTAAGTCTTGATAAGATTATGTGAGGACCTTACCAATATGATATTCTTTAAATTAATCTTTAGGAAGTTAAAGGATTACTCGAGTCTTGTGAGACGAAAAGTCGAGTAAGACATCATAGTTGATGTTGGCCGAGACAACGTCCAAGATGCTATTCGAAGTAGTGACTCTACGAAATGGCTCGATGCAATTTGAAAAATGGTCATTGCAAGTAAATAAGGTATGGACCTTAGTTAACGTACCTAAGAAAAGTCTTTTCTTTTGCTGCAAGTGAATCTTCGAGAATAAAAGATTAGTTCAGATGGAAATTAGTGAAGTACAAGTTATGCTGGTTGAGAATAGTCGTCATCATAACTCCTATAAATGGATTGTGATGAAATTTTCTCGCCAACAGCTATGTGCAGATTTATTCGGATTAGACTCGATACAAATGCTCATGATGACCATGAAAACTGGAGTATTCATGTATAGTTTGTTTTCTAAATATGATTTAGAATAACAAACTTATATGAATCGGCTAGAGAGTTTTCAAGGTCAGTGGAAGCGAATAAAAGGCATGCGAGGCATCAAGGAGCCGGAACATATGTTTTGATAAAGTGGTCAAAAGAGTTTGACATTTTATCAGAAATGATTATGAACCGTGCTTATGACCAGCGACTATTTTGAA
Source organism: Scilla litardierei (assembly GCA_030789695.1). NCBI lineage: Eukaryota > Viridiplantae > Streptophyta > Magnoliopsida > Asparagales > Asparagaceae > Scilla > Scilla litardierei. The sequence goes on from CM061134.1 coordinate 66,859,376, forward strand.
GCATTCTCGTAGGGTACGAAAAAGATAATATTTTAAGTCTCAAGTGAGGACGTTGAGCTGGATGAGATTCAGGCAAGTTAGAAATTATGAATTCTAAAAGACCAAGGTAATAATTTGGATGAGATTCAAATGATTGGTCTAGCATAAACATAAAACCTTTTTAAGTCTATACGATAGACAGTTTAGCATATCCACTCACGAAGGTTATACCACATAAAGTCTAGAGAGACTTATGTGTAAATACAGTATGAGATACTGTGATAAATGGGCCTGAGTGCAAGTGGGAGATGTTGAGAGATGGGTATGCCCTTAAGGCAATTTATCTATGTGTACGTGTACAAACGTCTTGTTCGAAATAACAGTAAGCTGTTTGGTAAGAATATACCTAAGTTAATAATAATGTAGTCAACATTCGAAATTAGGTATAGTCCTGAGACTTATACGAGGTTTAACAAGTATCAAAATGAGGATCTCGATCATGGAGAATTGTTTGACAGTTAGTAGCATAAGTCTGAAATCGTTTGTGGTCGCATATGTTTCAAGAAAAGGATATCGAAACGTCAGATAGACCATTGTGACTTTGTCTTCACCATGGAGTGGTGACGATGATCTCATGGTCGTTCAACATGGCGAAGTCGGAGACGAGACACATGTGCTCATTGGAGAATGAGTTCACTGAATGACCCATACAGAATTATCACATGATTAACATAACTAATCTGTCAGTGATAATTCTCAATGATGATAGGTAAGTTGGTCCTTAGACTTGAGGTCATTATACGAACCTGTACGTGAATGGTGTCACTTAGATTTCTGACTTAGCTTCGAGGCATTGCCTGTCGAAAGGTCTTTGGTTGGGTGACACTTGAAGTGTGCGAGGAGAGTAATGACCAAGAGATAATTCGTCTCTCCCGTTATGGGGAGTTAGTGTGGCATGTGTTGGTTCGGTCTTTAGTGAAAAACATTGGCCAAAGTATGTTGGAAGAAGTCCAACATTATTTGACTAAAGACCGATGGAGACTAACCGACTTCAAGCTATTGGGGTTGACAGTTTGACCGTACCCTAGGCTTGACTAGACGACATAGTTTTGACGAAGAGACTAAAACTGCGGTATTCATCACGGACACAGTCAGTGTGGTCCCGACAATAGTCATGTCAATGAGTTAACCATACAATTATAATACCGAAACAGGGACGTCACCTGGTGATCGTGGTCACTACCGTCTGGGGTTTCGAGCCCTACCTGTAGTAGGGTCAGGCTATAGGGTCTCACATAGAGTGAGACCTTCGTCTTGTTGGTAGAATTAAGTGAGATAGTACATTGGATGTATGGAAAATAACTTAAGTCGCAAAGAGTTTGCGATATAAGCCTAACATATTTAAGATGTGGGTTTAATGCATTTTATGCAAGAGACATAAACCTGTAAAGAGGTTGCAGCTAGCTTCTGGATTCTGGATAAATGATCGGACGTCCCCTAGATTTGGCACTATGTAAAGTCGGACGGGGATACCAGGATTAAAATTTGTAATCGCAAGCGCACTGTGTTGTAGTGTAGCTTGGGGTCGAACACGGGGAGGCGTGTGATGTACTTGTGATCAAACAGGAACAGATCACCCGGTGGGTGAGCTAGCCCTATCGCTTGGTGGGTTGTCACGATATGAAACTACAGAAAGGTATAAAATATAAAAAGTAACCCAGGACTTTGGTTTCCACCCTATCTTGAGTTCTCTCTATTACGACCGACTGATAGGAATACGATCGGATTCTACGGTTTAGTGGTGAGACGTTGCCTCTGATAGCGGTACCTAGCATCCCATGGGCCCGATATTCCGGTCGATGCCAATGATTATATGCTAGGTCTACCCGGGTTCGGACGGTGGGCATTCCCATGTCCAACACCGACTGACTCCGGGAGCACTAAGCTCACAACGATTGTTTCCAACATTTCATCCTGCCGTTCCCATGCGCTAGGAATCAATGTCTATGCTAGGGGTATGAGCTGTGGCTAGATGATCAAACTCCCGTTTTATTTCCCCTTAGCGCACGGTCAGAGGCGGTCTTTATTTCGTCAATGACAATAAAACGCCCTGCTAACCATCTAAATCCCTATATCCCATTGAAACCCTAATCCTATGGTCGTTCTAGGGAGAACCCACGAAGGGGCTTCCACCAATGTCCCAGATTAGGAAACTACTCACTAATCATTGCAAAAGATTCAATAACACAAATTTCAGCCATTAGAATGAAGATGAAGCAATAGAATACTAGAGCAAATGGTATTAAAAACACAATATCAAAGTATTAGAAAGATCAAAGAACTTACAAAGCAAGTTTAATAAGAAGCAGCCAAAAAACCCTTAAAAAAGTTAAGAAAATGAGATTCGTTTTCTGGAAAACCTTGGGCTATATATACCTTCTGGCAAGATGCCAGGGAATATTCCCAGAAGAAGACAAAAATAAACATCCAACCGATCGGTTGAAACATCAACCGATCGGTTGAGGCAGCGGGAAAATCTGTCTTCAGCTTCTGAAATACTTCACCCGATCACTGAACCGATCGAGTGAAGTCGTTGGGTTCTTGAGCTTGCGAAGAAATGCTACAGGTGACCCGATCCGTTAACAAGTCAACCGATCGGGTGGAGTTCGGCTCAGAAAACAGAGAGTACTGTCGCGACCAACCAATCTGAACCGATCGGTTGGGATTTGCCTCATTGCTTTCTCCTTGTCGGGTCAGATATAGTGCACGAACCGATCGGGTGGGTCTGTCCACCCGATCGGTTGAGAGCTGATACGTGATATATTTTGGCGATTGACTCTCACGATCTCGTGTGGCACCTTCCGTTGCTCTGGGGACTCATGATGTGTGCTTGGTATGTCCCCTGCACTGACAATCTCCTGCAATAGCATACAAACACGAAGAAAGTGAAAAGGAACTAAAAATCACAAAAGAATAGATACGAAACAACGGAAAACAACGGAAAATCACGGAGAAGACATGCATGAATATTTAAAATATAAACGCACGTCAAAATCCCCCAAGCTGAACCCTTCCTCGCCCTCGATGAAGACGAATGAGAGTAGGAGCTCGGAGGGAAAAATAGAAAGGAAGAAACAGAAAAAGAAAGAGAAATCCTAGATCACCCGTCAGAGCCCACGAAATCCAACACGCCACACTAAGCAAGCATGCGATAAGCATATCACTAAACCCAGGAATATGAGTCCATACAAGTGTCGTGGGTCCACGCGGTGAAGCGCGAGTGAGTGAGGTCGTGAGCTAGCAAACGGTGTAACTATCTAAATTGTGCAATAAATCTCCATATACACATACCCAATGAATGACCCAAATATCGATTCAATTCGAATTAGCGGTGAATAATAGCTCAAGCATGCATGAGAATAAAATAGGAATAGAAGCATATCATGTGTCGGGGACTCTACTGCTAGGAACTAGGAGATCACTGCACGATAGCCTAGATGATTGCGAGAAAATTCATATGCCAAGCGTGTTCGAAATCGAAGGGGGTTGAGTAGGTTTGGAGGAGACCACTTGGTGCAAATTCTCGCCTTCCCTTTATTCATGGAGGTAGGAGTAATATTCACATCATGAATTTTTTTGGGTTTTGGGTATTTGTATATTTTTTGGATTTTTGCTATACATATTTTTTTCTTTTCTCCTTTTTTTCTTTTTGAATTTTTCATCTCTCTTTTTTTTGGAAGTGGGATAATGAAAAGTGTGCACTCCCCCAAATGGGAGAACGATGCACGACGAGGGGATCTGCACCAAGTAAAATAAAAAAGAATTCGAATTCTAAACACTTGGCAAAAGAAATATTTTTCGCAGATCAGAACATAAGCAAAATGAGTTATCCTAGTCCTATTGGTAGAGTCCCGACACATGCGATTTGAAGCGTAATATATATAGATTATTCCTGCATAAAGAAGTAGACAGTGGAGGCATATAACTCATATTCGAAATTGAAGCATGATAGTCTAGTGGTCAATCAAGGATACCTACATAAAACAAAATCACAACGTAGAAGCACACCAACTAGCTAGTCACAACACACAACTCATACAAAAGCAAAGTGAACCCACAGGGCATGAAATGCAATAGGACTCGGCTTCCTAGGGTTAGTGAGAATGATTATCGTAGCTAAGCTAAGTGTGTGTGGTTCCGTGGCAGTTCATCATGTGGGGTCATCTCTAGGAGAGGAAGAATAAAAAAGAAAGAAAGAAAAAGAAAAATACGATGAAAACGACTCAAAACGGGAAAAAGACACAACTGACGCACAAAGTGCGACTCCCCCAAGCTGAACGTTGCATTGCCCTCAATGCAATAGGAATAAATGCGGGAGGGCAACGAAAGATGGGAGGGAAGTACGCACTAACAAAGAAAAGTGAAATTCATGAAAAACACACAAAACGAGACTCAGAAAAAATAAAGAAAAAATAGATACCCAAACGAAATTTACAAAAGACATACACAAAAACACACAAAACAAACGAACGACACACAAATGACATGACAACAATCATAAAAATTTATTTCCCCCAAGCTGATCATGACAATGTCAGAAAAGAGATGTGATCATGGTGAATCAGTAAAAATGGCTAGGGGAAAATCAATCCGAGCTGCTATCGGAAGAATTGTAGGGAGATGGTGAGGTGGGAGGGGAATAATGGACGAAAGATGATGGTGAGGATGATGGAAAAGGTGTGCCGACAGGAGAAGGAGGGGCAACGGGCTGGATCATAGGTGCATTGAAATTGATCGGTGGATCGTGGTGGATAATCATGGTACCAGGTGACCCAGCATAAGGGTGCCAATCAGGAGGATCCAGGGGTGGAAAATATACTAGTGCAGAATACCAAGGATCCGGATAAAATTTCCACTGTAAATGAGAAGTGCGAATGGGGATTCGCTCAAGAGATGATGGTGGGAGGACGACAAAAGGAGTATTGTCAGGACTATAAAGGTAGACTGCACGTTCGCGACCAAAAGGAGTGATCATACCGATATCGATCAAGTAGTCGCGATCGATACGGGTTCGTCCCGGTAAAATTTGGAGGTCAGACGACAGCCTCAAAATATGACTGACAATTAGGGTGATCATCCCACCACAACAAATTGGTCCGGAAGTTGCACGGCTAACAGATAAAATCTCATGGATGATCCAATGGGCGGTGTTAATGGGCAATGGGTCATGTCCACGGATCCTGTCATGAGACATGGCATAAAGAAAGAAAAGCTCGTCCCTAGACACCGTGGAAACATCCATGTGGGAAAAGATGGTGTTGGCAAAGAGGCAGTGGGCGAAGCGGTACCATGGGTGTATGATGTAGGAGGCAAGGGCCCCCGATGGAAAGGCTGGATACCAGGTGAATCGTTGCCAAACGCCATCGTCCAGAAAGTAAGAATAGATATCAGACCGATCATGAGTTGAACATTCAACATAATGATCGGGGTGAGGGAAATTCAGCGAATTGTTAAGCTCGGCAAACGTCATAGTAAAGTCGGCATTGAAAACGCGGAAAGAGAATCCCCAATCGTACACTTCGAGAGAAGAAAGGAACTCGAGTGTGAGATTCCGATGTGTGTGGGCATAAGCACGCAAAAGGAAATCGCACCCAATGCATTCGAAAAGTTTGGCGACGCCCCTCAAAAGTCCGAGAGATTCGAGCGTGGGGCGATCAGCAAAAAGGGTAGGTTGCATGGGGCGATGAAGAAGGGCGTGCAAACGTGCGGATTGTTCTTCAGATGAAGGATTAATGCCAAGGAAAGAAGGGGGAAAAGGGCCGTGCAGGTAGTGTCGGCGTGATGATGATGCTGGCTCTTTTCCCTTCCTAGACATGGTAGTGACGTAGGGGAAGAACAATAACGTGGGGGAGGGTGTCTACGATGATGATATAACAGATGTAGCAGGCAGACACAAAATCAAGACATTGCACATAAGAAAAGAAACATAAAGCTTGGAAAGAGGTTACCCAGCAATGATGCAACTCCAAGCTAGATGCTCCCCTCTAGATCCCCTGGCGAAATGCGGAGAGTTGTTGCTTCATTCCTCAGATGTAATGGTTGGTTTTTTTCTGGGGTTTGGGAAAACATGGGTTGGTAGGGTTAGGGTTTTGAGGGGATCTTGATGTATCGGTTAATAGGAGGAGATGTGGGGAGGAAATGGTGTAGATGGGGGGAGGAGATGGATCTGAGTTGACTTGATGTGAATAAATTTCTGGTGGGAGGAGAATTTGGTGTTTGGGCATTGTGTCCCCTCTTTTTCTGCGAAATGGGTCGTGTGGGGATGATGTGGGTTTTATTGGGATGCAGTGAATTGGTCGGGTGGATGTCCAACCAATCGGGTCGCTGCATCGGGTGAGTTTCAACTGAGGAATGAAGCCACAGGTCACCTGATCGGTTGGGATGTGAACCGATCGGGTGACTGACTCTCAGCAGATCTCATGTTACTGGAAAAATTCTAATCATCCACCCGCTCGGTTGGTTGTGTCTCCTGGTCGGTTGATCCTAATGCCCACAAATCGGATACTGGAGTAGTATCAACTGGACGTCCACCCGATCGGTTCATTTCCAATTGATTTGATGATTCTTCCAAAGAGCTAAAGTTGTCCCTGCACAATCCTGCACAAAATTTCAAAATTTGCTAAGTTCCGAGATAGAGAACCCCCCTAATATCTATCAATCAATTTTATTGAAAGAGAGTAAAAGGGTTAGAACATGGGTTGCCTCCCATGAAGCGCTTGGTTATAGTCAGCAGCTCGACTCCTTAGTTCGTGATCAATTCGGATCCAGAGGATTTTCAGCAGAGCTGTTAGTCGTTGAGCTTCCCGCCGGAGAGATTGCGGGCTTGCTGATTGCATAGTGTTTTAAACGCTGCCCATTGACCTTAAAGGACTCTTCTCTTCTCATGATTTCAATTGCTCCATGGAGGAAGACCTTGGTGACTCGGAAGGGTCCCGACCACCTAGATTTGAGATTTTCTGGAAAAAGCCTCAATCTTCAATTGAATAGGAGAACTAAGTCTCCTTCCTTGAATTCTTTCTTTAAGATGCGCATGTCGTGCCACCGCTTCAACTTCTCCTTGTAGATCCTGGCATTTTTGTATGCGTCGAGTCGGATCTCTTCAAGTTCACCTAGCTGGAGTTGTTGGTGGCTCCCTACCTCTTTGGCATCGAATTTCAGATTCTTGACAGCCCAAAATGCCTTATGCTCCAATTCCACGGGTAGATGACATGCCTTCCCGTAGACAAGTCAGTAAGGGGTCGTGCCGATCGAAGTCTTAAATGCAGTCCTGTAGGCCCAAAGTCATCTGAAAGTTTCGATGACCAATCCTTCCTAGAGCTAGCCACAGTCTTCTCCAAGATACTCTTTATCTCTCTGTTTAAAACTTCCACCTGGCCACTAGTTTGCGGGTGATATGCACACCCGAATCGGTGCTGCACTCCGTACTTCTTCAAAAGGGATTCAAATTTCTTCTCTATGAAGTGGCTCCCTCGTCGATAATTAAGACTCGAGGCATGCCGAATCTCGAAAAGATGTTGTTTTTAAAGAATTTGGCCACCACCCAGGAATCATTTGTGGGGCTAGCTATCGCCTCCACCCATTTGGATACATAGTCCACGGCCACCAAAATGTACTGGTTACCAGAGGAAGAAGGAAACGGCCACATGAAGTCGATTCCCCAAACATCGAAGATCTCGACTTCCAAGATGTAATGTTGTGGCATTTCATTTCTCTTGGATATGTTTCCCGTCCTCTGGCACTTGTCGCATGCCTGGACATAAGCATAAGTGTCCTTGAAGAGAGTCGGCCAGTAGAATCCACTCTGGAGAATCTTCGCCGTGGTCTTATAAGCACTCGCATGGCCTCCACATTGTTGATCATGGCAATGAGAAATTATGGAGGCCGCCTCTGTTTCGGGAATACACCTCCGTATCACCCCATCATTGCAAGTCTTGTACAGATAAGGGTCGTCCCAATAAAATTTTCGGACTTCGTGGAAGAACTTCTTCTTTTGCTGATAACTCACATTGTGGGGTACGATGGCGCACGTTAGATAGTTGGCGATGTCAGCATACCATGGAGTCCAAACAGAAGAGATAGAGAAAAGATGCTCGTCAGGGAGTGAGTCATCAATAGGGGTGGCATCTGGGTCGAAAGCAGACAACCTAGATAGATGGTCAGCGACGACATTCTCCGCCCCTTTCTTGTCCTTGATCTCCAAGTCGAATTCCTGGAGGAGGAGAATCCACCTTATGAGGCGCGGCTTGGCCTCCTTCTTGCTCAAAAGGTATTTGAGGGCGGCGTGATCGATGTGCACTATAACCTTGGCACCCACAAGATACGACCGGAACTTTTCCATGGCATGGATGACGGATAGGAGTTCCTTTTCCGTCGTCGTGTAGTTCCTTTGAGTTTCGTCGAGGGTCTTGCTTGTATAGTAAATTACGTGCAGTTTTTGTCCTTCCTTTGCCCCAAGAAGGCCCCAACTGCATAGTCGCTAGCGTCGCACATCAATTTGAATGGTAGACTCCAGTCGGGCGGTTGAATAACTGGTGTGAAAATGAGAGCTTGCTTCAAGAGGTGGAAAACTTCCATATACTTGTCATCGAAGACAAAAGGTGTATCCTTCACGAGGAGTTGAGTCAAGGGCCTAGAAATTTTAGAGAAATCCTTTATAAACCGACGGTAGAATCCCGCATGCCCTAAGAAACCACGAACTCTCCGAAGGTTAAATGGAGGCGGAAGCTTTTCGATCACATCTACCTTTGCTTTGTCCACCTCAATCCCTCTTGAAGAGATAATGTGCCCTAATACGACTCCCTCTTGCACCATAAAGTGGCATTTCTCCCAATTTAGAACCAGCCCTTTATCTTGACATCTTTTCAGGACTTTAGCCAGGTTGCAGAGACAAAAGTCGAACTCTGTTCCATAGACAGAAAACTCATCCATGAAGACCTCCATTATGTCCTGGGAGAAATCGGAGAAAATTGCGGACATCAATCTTTGAAATGTAGCCGGGGCGTTGCAAAGCCCGAACGGCATCCTCCTATAAGCATACGTCCCAAACGGACATGTAAAAGTGGTCTTTTCTTGGCCATCATTATGGATGGGAATTTTTAGGAAGCCAGAGTATCCATCCATGAAGCAGAAATAGTTGTTCTTGGCCAATCTTTCGAGCATTTGATCAATAAAAGGGAGGGGATAACAATCTTTCCTTGTGGCTTTGTTTAATTTCCGGTAATCGATGCACATCCGATATCTGGTGACTGTCCTTGTAGGTATAAGCTTGTTCTTCTCGTTACGAATGACTGTCATTTCTCCCTTCTTGGGCACAACATGTACCGGGCTAACCCAACGACTATCGGAAATAGGGTAGATAATCCCGGCTCGGAGAAGTCTAACAATCTTCTTCTTAACTACTTCCATCATAATAGGGTTCAATCTTCATTGTGGCTCAATGGAAGTGGCTTGCTCATCTTCAAGAAATATCCTATGCGAGCAAAGCCCCAGGCTTACTCCCTTCAAGTCCTCAATAGCATACCCGAAAACATTCTTAAATCTTTTCAGAACATCAAGTAATTTAGTCATTTGGTCTTCGGGTAGCGAGGAGTTCACGATGACCGGCGGCGTCGAATCCTCCCCCAAATATTCATACTTCAATCCCGGAGGTAACTCCTTCATCTCGACTTCCTACGGCCCCGATACGTATTTCTGAAGCTGTGCATCTTCTAATGAAAGTGCCTCTCCCCGGAGAATTATCTACTATTGAGACCTGTTTTCGCATTGAAGTGGGGCGAAGCCTTGCAAGGTGGTGAGAGGACCATGGAGGAAGACTTTGGTTCCATCTCAAGTGTATGATAATTATCCGGTAAAAGGCTTCAACGCCTTTTTACCGTCTCAATAGTAGACACTTCTCCACCACTACCTTCAGTTTCATCCATGGTCCCAAGCTCCAGGGTGCTCTGTAGAGGTCTGCAATGAAAAGATAGATTCCTGCTCACTGCACTCGACAAACCCTGCCAGATGATCCTCCAGACAAATCTCCCCATAGGTGCATAGCTCCCCCTCACTATAGTCGGTACTGGGCATGTCAATAAGCACCGCTTCATCAGAAGGGAAAAAGAACGTCGTGTCGAGATGTTGCTGAATATCATGATTCCTCTTTTGATTTTCTACTGCAGCTGATAGAAAGGATAGGATGCTCGAGGTGCTTAGAGATTCTGCCAGACTTTGGGCCAAACAGCTAGCGTGGGGTGCATGTGCCCAGATATCACCTGAAACGACACACAACATTCTTGCTGTAGAGTAGAAAACCTGTAAGAAATGGAGAGAAAGAGGACTGCAAGGATAGAGAACACGTTAATAGCACAAGTTGTATGAATGGAGAGGTAAGAAATGATGACGACGGTATGGAGACATAGTCTACCAACCCTATACAACGAATATATACAATATGTCCAAGTAAAATTAAAAAGTGTGTAGAATGTGAAAATTATCATATGGTAAGGATGTGAACTAGTCTCAGGGGTTAACAGGGTCCTATATGAAACAAGCACGTTGCCTTCCCGGCAACGGTGCCATAGAGCTTGACGTCCCCTAGATTTGGCACTATGTAAAGTCGGACGGGGATACCAGGATTAAAATTTGTAACCGCAAGCGCATGGTGTTGTAGTGTGGCTTGGGGGTCGAACACGTGGAGGCGTGTGATGTGCTTGTGATCAAACAGGAACCGGATCACCCGGTGGGTGAACTAGCCCTATGCTTGGTGGGTTGTCACGATATGAAACTACGGAAAGGTATAAGATATAAAAAGCAACACAGGACTTTGGTTTCCACCCTATCATGAGTTCTCTCTATTACGACCGACTGATAGGAATACGATCGGATTCTACGGTTTAGTGGTGAGACGTTGCCTCTGATAGCGGTACCTAGCATCCTATGGGCCCGATATTCCGGTCGATGCCCAGGATGATACGCTAGGTCTACCCGGGTTCAGACGGTGGGCATTCCCATGTCCAACACCGACCGACTCCGGGAGCATTAAGCTCGCAACGATTGCTCCCGACATTTCATCATGATGTTCCCACGCGCTAGGAATCAATGTCTATGCTAGGGGTGTGAGCTGTGGCTAGAGGATCAAACTCCCGTTTTATTTCCTCTTGGCCCGATGGTCAGAGGCGGTCTTTATCCCGCTAATGACAATAAAACACCCTGCGTAACCATCTAAATCCCTATATCCTATCGAAACCCTAATCCTATGGTCGTTCTAGGGAGAACCCACGAAGGGGCTTCCACCAATGTCCTAGATTAGGAAACTACTCACTAATCATTGCAAGAGATTCAATAACACAGATTTCAGCCATTAGAATGAAGATCAAGAAAAAGAATACTAGAGCAAATGGTATTAAAATTGCAATATCAAAGTATTAGAAAGATCAAAGAACTTACAAAGCAAGTTTAATTAGTAGCAGCCAAAAACCCTAAAAACAGTTAAGAAAATGGGATTCGTTTTCTGGGAAACCTAGGGCTATATATACATTCTGGCAAGATGTCAGGGAATATTCCCAGAAGAAGACAAAAATAAACATCCAACCGATCGGTTGAAACATCAACCGATCGGTTGAGGCAGCGAGAAAATCGGTCTTCAGCTTCTGAAATACTTCACCCGATCACTGAACCGATCAGGTGAAGTCATTGGGTTCTTGAGCTTGCGAAGAAATGCTACAGGTGACCCGATCGATTGACAAGTCAACCGATCGGGTGGAGTTCGGCTCAGAAAACAGAAAGTACTGTCGCGACCAACCGATCTCGGAACCGATCGGTTGGGATTTGCCTCTTTGCTTGCTCCTCGTCGGGTCAGATACGGTGCACGAACCGATCGGGTGAGTCTGTCCTCCCGATCGGTTGAGAGCTGATACGTCATATATTTTGGCGATTGGCTCTCACGATCTCATGTGGTACCTTCCGTTGCTCCGGGGACTCATGATGTGTGCTGGGTATGTCCCCTGCACTGGCAATCTCCTGCAATAGCACACAAACACAAACAAAGTGAAAAGGAACTAAAAATCACAAAAGAATATATACGAAACAACGGAAAGTCACAGAGAAGACGTGCGTGAATATATAAAATATAAACACACGTCATGATCCTGTGTGCAAGTGGGAGATGTTGAGGGATGTATGCCCTCATTCATTCGTATTTAATGCAAATGGATTTTAATAGTTAATAATATATATATTGTAAATTGTTTACAAATATATTTTATAATAAATGCATATAAAGTGGAAGAGGATTTTCTTGTGATAGTCACAGAGAAAACCATGCTCAAATCAGAGTTCAAATGAGCCCAATAATGCTGTTTAAAAGGAGTTTTAAACTTGTTATTATAAAGCCCAATAGAAAAGCCCAAATTTTTTTTATACATATAATGTAATAATAATAATAAAGGGGATGCCATTTTTTGGCCTGGCCTGATGGCCGGGCCGTTGTCTGTAAGCGCCTAAAAAGGGTCGCTGCTTGGGGCGTGTGCTGCCACGAGCCCAGGGGCTACGCGAGCACAAATACTACGGCGCCCACTTGGTGGGCCCCACAGCTAGCGTTTTGAACCCGAGGTGTTATTTTTTACGGCTGTTTTTTTCATGGAAATTTCAGATTTTTGATCAACTTCACACATACGTTTGTGGGGTCAAACGAAGTCGGAATTGAGCCTCATTTGTTTCTATGCAATCACCATTCAGTGCTCTTTGATTTGGTAGGTTGTATCACTTGCGAAGCTTAACGGTGAAGAAGAAAAGATTAGTTGAAGTTTGGCCTTAGTGTAAGGCAAACTAATTTAATTTTTTCCTCCAAACTTGTTTAGTCCCACATCGGTAATTAAGAAAGGGGAGGGGTCAGCCGCCTATTTAGATAGGAGCATGCCCCCTCCTTGAAACTTGCACCCAGACTCCAAATCCGAGAAGTACTCGGCCCTGGACTTACTCTCGGAGCGATGTCATTTTACCGCAAGTGCACAGTACAGCAGCGAGCGGGTATCGAACACGGGGAGGCAGTGTCACACTACTTATAAATCCTTGGTTGGTTAGGCTTCGAGTTTTATTGGTGGAGATGGATTACGAAAGGGGTCATATTGGTGATGGAAGTGGAATGCAAGGGTGTCACGGTCAGCAAGGTGCATCCAAAAAAAAAGAAAAAAATAGAACAAAGAAAACGAATGAGAGAAATATCACTAGGACATCGGGATCCCTGCTAGGACTTTCAGGCTTGGATATCAGGTTAAGGACCCTTTCTTTGAAAGATGAATGAGGGTAGTAGTGTCACATCCGGAGATTGGAATGAGTACTTAACTTTCGTTGTCCTACTCGTCTAACGTATCCCTATACTCAGTCACTTTTTCAATGAACATCACACAAGGATACGTGCATTACGCTTGACACTGGTTCCCGTATCACAGATCTGTATCCACTCTCATGATCAACGGATTGTGATATCACACTACGGTTGGTTCTAGCAATCGGGCTACTCTCGTAGTCACTGACTAGCATATCGAGGATTAGTAATCGCCCCTAGCACACGAGTCATTCTCATGATGACGCGCCCTAGAAGATGACCGCTAATCCCTAATCAGATTCAAGAGGATCTTCGATAGAATATGGAGCTACTTTCGCAATCCTCCAATTCTAGGGCTAATCTGCCAAAACCCTTGTTCAAACTACCATAGAGCAACACTAGATTCGTTCAACTAAGATTAACCTAACATCCAATCCCTAGAATCCAAGGGTTCATCCCTAACCCTAGCCATAGATCTACTCAATCATGGTAAAAGATATTTAAACAATAGAAATCAACTTCAAAAGAAAATAGAAAACAATAAAGAATATTCAACAAAAAAACACTTATCTTCGCAATAGATTCGATACAAAATCATCAAAGAGGGCACCGATGGCATAGCCTAACCTCCGAAATAGTCCCCAAGAACACAAAACGAACTCCCCCCAACAAAAGACGAGATCACCCAACAATGGTTGCCCAACACACACACACACACACACACACACACACACACACACACACATCCCCAAGAAAACCCTAAAATAACCCTAAGTCAACATGGGCCCGCACTTGCTACCCAATTAGCTCGGCCAAGATGTGCAGGGGCACTCGAGACAATTTCCAGCCTACCCGAGCACAGTTTCTAGCACAGATTTGCCAACTTGTAGAAATTCCCTAGGATGCATCCGACCTCCGTTTGGTGTGTTCTTGGTGGCGATGAAATAGTCGTGAAGTGTACTACCTAGGAAAAATATGAGAAAAATAATATAAAATCTTGGATGATAGAAGATCTTCAAAGAGTGGAGGGATGTCCAGATTTCTTCATTTTCTACTCCGCTCGACCGAGCAGCCTTGCTCACTCGGTTGAGCGTGCCTTAGCGCTCGGTTGAGCACCTCTTGGGTGCTTTATCTTCGAGTCTAGGTAGAAGTAGGCCGCTCGGTCGAGCGGGGTAGTGATATGCTCATATTTTACACTTTATTTCTTCATTTTTCTATGCCATATCGATTACTCATATCGCGAATTTAACGCTTAAACGATGATTTCAGGATGAATTTCACTATTTCTACGTTTCGTTGGATTTTCAGAAAATATGGAGCAATCTGGAGCAATTTGGAGCTATGAGCACATACGCACGTGCCGGAGCGTCAACAACGACGATATCGAAGAGCTCACGATGCTTGAAGATGAGTAGAAGTGGAAGGAAGACGAGAGAAAGAGAAAAGAAACGAGAAGAAGTAGAAAATGATGAAGAATCAGCCTACTCGGCCGAGTGACACAGCTCACTCGATCGAGTAGGCTGATACTGCTCCAATCCAGCCAAAGAAGCACAACCTATGTACTCGGTTGAGTGGAATTTCCACTTGACTGAGTGAGAAGTCCACTCGACTGAGTGGAGAGAGGAAAAACAACTGGCAGAACACTGTTTCTGGAGGATTCTACAGAAGACCCCACTCGACCGAGTGAGAAGCTCACTTGACCGAGTGAGCCGACCACTAGACCGAGTGGCCCGAAGATGACAGAAGGATGATTTTTACGATTTCTATGTAGAATTGCCACTCGATCGCGTAACAGTTTCACTCAACCCAGCGCACCGATAGCCAGATTTCGAATTTAGGGGTTTCCTCCTCCTAGGAGTATTTTTGTCAGCTTTTTCTGGACTTTTTGAGTTGGTATAAATAGCTAGTTATGAGAGCCATCAAAAGGAGAGACGATACGGCTAGAGTTCTTAGGAGAAGCTTTGTTTCATCTTGTTTTTGCTTAAGGATTGTAGTGCGAGGTACTTAATTCTCTTGTTATTTTAAGCCTTGAACATCATTGGTTTGTTTAAACTCTTGTTATTTCTAATTTTTATGATAAATTTCTGTTTAGATCTTTCTTTTGTGATGAATTCTATTGCATATTACAATTCTATTGTTTTGATTATGATGAATTGTGGTAGCCTCTTTGCTATAGGGCAAAGGGATGAACCCTATGGATTCAAAACTTGATATGTGAAATCTATTGAAAACCCATGTTGCTAAACTTGTTAAAGGGTTAGATTATGATTAATTTACTACGGATAGCTAGGAATTTCTATTGGATCTTGAGAGCTCAAGAGAGGACCTTGATGTATGGAAAACCCTAGATATTTGATTAGATCTATAATCGAGATTCTTTAGAGTTGGTGCACGAGAGCGACCAAATCTTGCATCTTTATTATATTTCCAAAATTATATTTGTTTGTACGACGGTAAAACGAATACGAACCATTATGATCTAGATTCTAACTCATGTTGCGCTAGAGCGAACTTGAGTTGGAGTTGAATTATATTGTCGATCTTAATGCTATTTGTTTGAACTAGGCTGGCGCAAGAGCGAGCCTCTAGTTTAGATTACTAAAGACTTGCGTAGCACGAGAGCGTGTGTTGGTTCACAACATAGTTGCGACAATTTCACCCTAAACCAAGAGTAGTGATATGGAAGAATATAATTTCCCACTGATTCTTGAGATCTATAGTGGGGATTCCCTAGCCTTAGGCACTTTTATTAATTGAATTTATAAACGATATTTTGTACGCATGCAACACCAAACATTCCTCAATCATTATTCTATCTCCGTTGAGTAATAAATATAATACAAACAATTCATCCCCGTGATTCGATACCCGCTCACCACTTAACCTTGTGCTTGCAGTAAAACTACATTGTTTCCGGACTTACATTTCGGACCGGTCAAGTTTTTGGCACCGTTGGTGGGGAGCTGACTGTATTTTATTTTTTACCTAGTTATTCTTTTTCTATTCCTCTATTGTGCTGACACTTTTTGCAGACTCTCTTTCTCTGTGCATGAACACACGATCAAGGGCTACTCACAGAACAATATTATTTGATTTCGAGATCGAGAGCACCGCAAGGAAGCTAAGAGTAGAGAAGAGACATATTCTAGAGGAAGATAAAATGGCGGTTGTTACGCCTATTTGCCCGAGGCCCGAAAGACACGAGCCCAGAGACCCGACCGCCGGTCAAGAGCCCATCTGTGCACTCAGGCCCACTCGATAAGGCCCTATAGGGGACGCCCCCCAAATGTCGATCCGACCCGGCCCCGGTGACACACCGGTCACTCGCCCACTCCTGCGATAACCGCCCCCTCGATCCCGCTACCACTTAATGGCAGTTATAGGGGGGTGCTGGCATGGCGCAGGGAGCGGCGACGGGGGCGCGGATCGAGGGGGCACGATTGAGGGCGGGCGAGCGACGTGGGTCGGGGGCAATCACGGCGGAGGTCTATAAAGGGGCTAGGAGGACGACAGGACAAAGGACCGCCTCTCAGGTATCTAGAACATAAGGTACTCCATCAACGACCTAGTTCCCCCATTTCATCTCCTTCCTCCCCCGCTCGCGCCGTGAGACGCCGTTCCGATCTCCTCACGAGTCGAACCGTCTCCGCCGGGCCTCCTCTTTCAGATCTCTATCTGACTTAGGCATCGGAGGGGATTTGGCCGGAACCAAGGTCCGGCCCCCTGACGAGTGTTCTCGTCTACGCAGGAGGGCATCAGATCCACGGGCCGAGGCTTCCCCTCCGCCCCTCGCTGACCACGCAACCAGCTGGACGATTGAGGCTTCCCCTCGTCGTCCGACCGCCGAGGCCGAGCGCAACCGACCGAGGCCGAGCGTCTCGACCCGGGCCGAGGCTACCCCTCGCCCTACCAACGACCGAGGACCCCGATTTAACCCAGTCGACGCGCTCTACGTCGTCTGCTGGTCCGACTCGAGCCTCAACTGCACCAACTCGACTCGCCCGAGGGACCCAAACGGGCCTCTTGACCACATTGACCGGGTTGTCCACGGTCAACGCTTTGTAGTGAGAAAACACTCTGAAACATCTGGCGCCGTCTGTGGGAAGCGAAAACCGTCCCACGAAGAAGCAAACCACACCAGTAATGGCACGAGCCAGTAATGGAAGGAAGCGCATGCCCCCCATCCCGGAGGAGGGGAATGGCGCATCCAACGGCAACCTCGAAGACGCGCCCGTCGACGATCACCCCGCCCCCTCAACCGAAGAGACCGGCGGCTCAGGACTGGCCACACAGGGACAGCTCCACGCCCTGGCTTAGGAGACCAACGCGAGCCTCCAGACGTTGGTCGCGACGGTACATCAGCTCGTCGGCCCTGCGCCATCCAACGGAGGCACGTTGGGCGATAGCCATCGATGGGCGTGGGGTCCCCCGCTCTTGTGG
Organism: Scilla litardierei; assembly: GCA_030789695.1. Taxonomy (NCBI): domain Eukaryota; kingdom Viridiplantae; phylum Streptophyta; class Magnoliopsida; order Asparagales; family Asparagaceae; genus Scilla; species Scilla litardierei. Next base: position 66,877,161 of record CM061134.1, read on the forward strand.
TCCGCCGTGGTCGATGACCACGGGACCCAAAAACCGAACACGGATCGTCGGTTCACGCTGTCCGGCTCCCGTCAGGCGAGATCACGCGCCTCCTCCCCTTATCGTGAAAGGAGCCGAAAAGAAACCGAAGGGACGGAGGGCGAATCGATGACTGCATCATCTCGTCGTTCACGGTCGTCCCGCCGCAGGAGAAGCAAACGACACCACTCGAGAGACCGATCACGACGGAGCAGGAGCTCCCGCCGGAGGAGCCGGGAGAGCCGGGTCAGCCCGACCCCCAGCGTGGCGAGGGCCGTGGAGCCAGCCCCACCGGCGCCTATGCACCCTCCACCACCGAACGAGCCAGAGGCAGGCGACTGTCGAATCCCCGGGGGCATCCATGGAGACCGGTGCCCCCTATCACAGAGAATAACCGACGCACGGGTCCCCTCTCGATTCAGGATCCCGGCACTAGGGAAGTACGACGGGATAGGGGACCCGGGAAACCACGTAATGGACTACGAGGGGGACATGTCCTTCCAAGGAGCTGACGATGACCTGCTCTGCCGAGGCTTCTATTCTACTCTCAGGGGAGCGGCGAGGACCTGGTACCGCAGCCTGCCCAGCCGCTCCATCGACAGCTTTGAGGAACTCACCCAGTTGTTCTGCAAGCAGTTCATGTCAGGGAGGCAGATCAAGCCTGATGCTGAACATCTGTTCAACATAGTGCAAGGCCCGGCCGAGCCGCTCCGGCAGTTCATGCGCCGCTTCAATGCGGAGAGGCTGAACGTGAACAGCCCTCCCGACCTGGTGGTCCAAACGGCCCTTAAGAAAGGGCTTCGCCACAGAGGCTCAAGAAGTCCCTGCACAACGATCCCCCGAAGGACCTCCCCGGGATCATGGCAAGGGCCGAGTGCTTCATGTTGACCGAGGAGGCCTTGGCCGTGGATGCAGGAAAAGCCACTCGAGGGACCAAACGCGACGACAGCGGACGAGGCAGCCCTGAAGGATACCGGACCGAGAAGAGGCCGAGAAACAGGCAGCGCGGAGAAGGTACGAGAGACGCCACCCCAGACGCCGTCCTCGCCCAAGTGCAGAAGGAAGAACGCGCCGATCGCCCCCCACCGAGGGCGAAAAGAGGTGGGAAGAATAAGGAGAAATAATGCAAGTACCACAAGGACGACGGCCACGACACTGAAGACTGCTGGCACTTGAAGAAGGACATTGAGAAGCTGATGAGTCGGGGGCACGCCAGGAGCTTAGCCGACGAGCCGGCCCATGGGGAAGGGACCTCCATGCAGCCGGACAAGGGGAAGAAGATCAACACCATCCAAGGACCCCTCCGCATCGTAGAATGAGCGGGCGAGCTCTCTCCCCCAGTCGTAGCCTGGTCCGAGGGGATTATCTAGGTTTACATCCCTCTGTCTAGATTTATTCCCTATTTCCTTTCCTCCAAATGTACCAGTCCGACAGGACTCTTAAGAGTACAATTGCATTCCCTTTTTGTCTTTTCTTAAATCCTCGACGGAATTGACATTTCACTAATAGTGTAAAAGAATGAAGACCGTCGCCTCACTGGAGGAGGAAGGGGGGCACTGCCCTCGCTGACCGACTCATGCGCTCGGAAGCCTGGGGGCAATTCTCCCAGCTAGCGCGGACGCCGACCGGTCCTAAGCCGAGGAGCTTTGCCCTCGTCGACCGAATCCTGCGCTCATAAGTCTGGGGGCAGTTCCCCCAGCAGGCACGGACGCCGACCGGTCCTAAGACGAGGAGCTTTGCCCTCGCCGATCGACTCCTACGCTCATAAGTCTGGGGGCAGTTCCCCCAGCAGGCACAGACGCCGACCGGTCCTAAGCCGAGGAGCTTTGCCCTCGCCGACCGACTCCTGCGCTCATAAGTCTGGGGGCAGTTCCCCCAGCAGGCACGGACGCCGACCGGTCCTAAGCCGAGGAGCTTTGCCCTCGCCGATCGACTCCTGCGCTCATAAGTCTGGGGGCAATTCCCCCAACCAGCGCGGACGCCGACCGGTCCTAAGTCGAGGGACTTTGCCCTCGCCGACCGACTCCTGCGCTCATAAGTCTGAGGGCAGTTCCCCCGGTAGGCACGGACGCCGACCGGTCCTAAGCCGAGGAGCTTTGCCCTCGCCGACCGACTCCTGTGCCCCTAAGTCTGGGGGCAATTCCCCCAGCCAACGTGAACGTCATCCAGTCCTAGGCCAAGAACAAGGCAGCAACGCAAAATACACGAGAAGTCCGAGTAAGTCAATTTCGTTTATAACAGTTAACCAGGGTACAAAAATGTGTCTTAGTTACAGGGAATCGAGGCGAAGAAAACTCTCTACAAATAATCCACTCGCGACGAATGAAAAAGTTCGTCACCTACAGAAGCTAGGTCGACACCGACAGAGCAAAATTTGTTGACAAAAGACCCAAAGTAGATAGCCCAAGCGAGCAGCCATGCAACCAGCAATTATTGGCCCCAGAGCCGGTAGCGAAGCCGAAGGAGATAGCGGGGCCAGGGATCCATTTCAAGTAGACTGGCCCAAAGCGAAGCGGATGCTAAAAAATTTGAGGATAAGGCCAGGAGGGACGGCTTAGGGAGCCCGGGCTCGGGAGGACACATCCTCGGGCACCTCCCCCTGCTCAGAGCAAGGGGGATCGACCGGCGGAGGAGCTTGCCGAACACGCTCCGCACATTCCCGGAAGGAAGACTGGACGACTTCGACGATCCGAGGGGCGATGAGGTCTTCATACGCACCGAAGGCCTCCCTGAGAACCTCCAAGATCCTCTTCTCCAGGGTCTCGACGATGCCCCTCTCCACCTCCTCTGCGAGCCGCGTCACCTGGTGCCGATCCGACAGTTCCCTCTGAAGCTCCTCCCTCTCCAGGCGGAACGACTCCGCCGCTTCCTCAGCTGACTGACGGACATCCTCCAGCTTTCCCTGGAGGTCACCCACTCGTCCCTCCAACTCGGCCACACGGAGCTTGAGACGCCGAGACTCCATCTGGGCCTCCGTCATAGCCACCTCCGCCACCTCGGCCCGCTCCTGGGCCCTCATGGAGGACTCCTCCAGCTCCCTCAAGCGGACGGCTCGACACTGCAACTCCACAGCGAGCGCTGAACCCTGGAAAGACGAGACATGGGCTAAGAAGAGGATAAAGGGAAGGAGAGGATAGCAAGATAACCGAACCTGTTGAAGGATCCAGACCAAGGAATCCGACATCTTGTCGGCATGGATCTTCTTGAGGAGGCTGCAGTCCCAGGGAGGGACGGAGACCTCGGCAACCTGCTGGGCCAAGGCTCGGTCGACAAACATCGAACTCCCAGGGACGATAAGGGAAGCCAAATTGCTCGCCAACAAGGCCCCGATCCCCGGTGATACGGGCGAGGACGCTGCGAGGGGGGTGGTCGACAAGGCTACCGAAGGATCCCCGGTGGTCGCCGCAGGAAGCGCGGAACCCACCGGACTGGAGGGATCCGCATCCTCCTTCCTCTTCTTTCCTCCGTGGGGCTCCGAAGGCGCCGGAGGGGAGCGCTTCCGCCTTGCACCATCCCCACCCTCGGGAACCTGAGGGGGCACGCCAAGGGCAGGAGGGACTGCACCGGACCCGTCATTACCCCCTGCCTCTTGGGCTGACGGGGCGGGTCCGGCCCTTGTGACCCCCCCGGGAAGGGGATCGCCAGAAGAAGAGGTGGGAGGCGCGGCCACCACCTTACCCACGGAAGGCTCGGCTCGGCGCACTTCCTCCTCAACGGTCCGTCGAGGCGCCCTTCCAGAGGTACTACCTCGGCTCCGAGCAGCTCCACGGCGGATCAGTTCATCGACGTCACGGACGAACTCGCGGCCAGCCATCCCTGCAAGGGAAACCAAAATCAGGATGAGTCACAGGGCGATTCAAGACTGAAAAGGCGACCTACCCGGAGACCACAAGATGGCCTTCAGGAGTAGGTCGTCCAACAAGGACCAGATGGACTTCGATTCCAAGGGGAGGGTCGACAGCAGCGCGTCGGCTGCCCGGTCGACGTCTGAGAGAGCTAGCGACGGGCGAGGCTGGACAGACCCGCCCCAACTTGTCAAAATCTGGGCATCCCCCAGGAAGCCCACAAAGACGTAATCCGAACTCCAATCCCCCGACCAGCGGGGCAGCCCGATCAGGCATTCTCTCCTCGAGCGGGCCCGGAGCTGCAGCCATGACCCCGGGCCGACCGTCTGGATCTGGTAAAAATGGAAGAGAAGGGGGAGAGACGGCTCCAGACCGCGGGTACAACAGAGCGTAGCGAAGCCCGTCAGTACCGCAATCGAGCAAGGGGTGAACTGGCAAAGCGGCACCATGAGATATTCCATGACCTGGATAAGGAAGGGATTGAGCGGGAAACGAAGACCCAGGCGAAACATTTCGACGTAGACGCCGACTTCATTGCTCCTCGGAAGGCAAATCCGCTCGTCGACGAATGGAACTCGGACATCGTACGGGAAGCAGAGATACCTTTCCCGGATCTCCGTGACCGCCGAAGGAATGGTCCTCGACGGCGTTCGGAGGACAACCAGGGGCACGTTAAGACGCACGGCAGCCGACGCCACGTCATCACAGGCGTAGTCTGGGAATAGCTTCCCCTTCCCCTTATCTCGGAGGGGACGACTCCCGGAGGAGGAACCTGATCCCACTAGCCGAGGCCTGCCCCGCCTGGACTCTGGAGAATCCCTCGCCCCTTGGCCAGAACCGCCTATCCTAAGAGCAGCCATAATACGAGAGCGAGAAAGGAATTACCTTTTAACTAGTTTGGAGGAGACAAGGAAGCAAAGGCGACGGGAAACTCCGAGTTGTGGGAAGCCTAGAACAATGGGAAGAGCAAGAAGGAAGTGGAGATCAACGCAGCTGGGGATCTTATATACCGGACACAGGGACGATTTCGAAGCGCCTTACGAGACCGCGTGGCAGGACTCGAAGAACCGGCGGCGTTTCGAAATCGGCGCCAAGGGAAGTCCAATCGATCCGCCTCATCATGACCTACATTTATGACCACGCCTCGATTAAAGCGCCACTCGGAATCCCAGGAGGCACAGCGGTCGATCCGAGCAAGCCAAGGCCGATCGACCCCATCGAGGGCGGCTCACAAACCCCTTGGCTTCTCAACTTAAGACGACCCCGCGAGCGGTGGGGATAAGCTTGCAGCTACAACGTGGCAGCATCAGAGGACCGAAGGTGCTTTGGAGCCCGCGCCTTAAAAGTATCGAACGGGCCAACTCATGATGACGACTAATAAATGAGTCGGCATCGACTGGCGAGCATGTCAAGGTCGGCGGAAGTCACATCGGCCGAGCCGAACCAGCCAAAGCCGACCGACCCGACCGATGGGGGCAATTGTTCCGCCTATTTGCCCGAGGCCCGAAAGACACGAGCCCAGAGACCCGACCGCCGGTCAAGAGCCCATCTGTGCACTCAGGCCCACTCGATAAGGCCCTATAGGGGACCCCCCCAAATGTCGATCCGACCCGGCCCCGGTGACACACCGGTCACTCGCCCACTCCTGCGATAACCGCCCCCTCGATCCCGCTACCACTTAATGGCAGTTATAGGGGGGTGCTGGCATGGCGCAGGGAGCGGTGACGGGGGGGCGGATCGAGGGGGCACGATTGAGGGCGGGCGAGCGACGTGGGTCGGGGGCAATCACGGCGGAGGTCTATAAAGGGGCTAGGAGGACGACAGGACAAAGGACCGCCTCTCAGGTATCTAGAACCTAAGGTACTCCATCAACGACCTAGTTCCCCCATTTCATCTCCTTCCTCCCCCGCTCGCGCCGTGAGACGCCGTTCCGATCTCCTCACGAGTCGAACCGTCTCCGCCAGGCCTCCTCTTTCAGATCTCTGTCTGACTTAGGCATCGTAGGGGATTTGGCCAGAACCAAGGTCCGGCCCCCTGACGAGTGTTCTCGTCTATGCAGGAGGGCATCAGATCCACGGGCCGAGGCTTCCCCTCCGCCCCTCGCCGACCACGCAACCAGCTGGACGATTGAGGCTTCCCCTCGTCGTCCGACCGCCGAGGCCGAGCGCAACCGACCGAGGCCGAGCGTCTCGACCCGGGCCGAGGCTACCCCTCGCCCTACCAACGGCCGATGACCCCGATTCAACCCATTCGACGCGCTCTACGTCGTCTGCTGGTCCGACTCAAGCCTCAACTGCACCAACTCGACTCGCCCGAGGGACCCAAACGGGCCTCTTGACCACGTTGACCGGGTTGTCCACGGTCAATGCTTTGTAGTGAGAAAACACTCTGAAACAGCTGTGGAAAAAAATCAACCGAGGAACATCAGACTTATTTCTATCAGAGACAGACTTACTCCATACAACTCTGTCAATCCATCCTTATGCCAGAGTTGTCGTCGGATAAAAACTTCGAGCTAAAGACATGGTTAGTTATGCTGATGCAACAAGATCCTTTCCATGAGAATGCACATGAGAACACACATTATCACATTCAGATGTTCTTGGCAAAGTGCGCCACTTTTCAGGTCACTAGCATATCAGAGGACGCCATCCGCCTGTGGCTCTTTCCTTTCACACTTAAAGACAAAGCATTGTATTGGTTGAGGACGCAAGTGAATGATACTTTCACTTCATGGGACGATCTTGCAAGTGCCTTCATCAACAAATTCTATCCACCATCAAAGACCGTCAGGTTACTAAATTCATTGTTGTCATTCAGGCAAGGGCCCCAGGAATCTTTATATGAGGCATAGGAGCGCTTTAAGGATCTTCAACATCAATGCACCACAACATCGACGATTGGGAGTTGGTGCATAGCTTCTATAATGGTTTAAACCCAGACACTAAAATGCTTATTGATGCCACCGCCAATGGGGCAATACTATCAAAGACTCCTGAAGAGGCCACGACACTACTTGAGGAGATGGCTTCTAATAATCAGCAGTGGGCTAACAATAGAGGCCAATCATCATCATCCTTGAAGCCAGTTAGCCTATATGAGGTGAAAGCAGTGGAAGACTTGACTGGGAGATTTGATGCTCTATCCAGAGTGGTAGAGAGGATTGAGAAGAAGCTGAGTGAGCCACTAGTGCTTAAGGTACGTCAACATCCAGTGGGGGCATGAATGATTGGCAAGACTAAGGCCAAGTCATGTTTGTTGGAGCCGACGCAAATGGGGAACATGTGGCTTGCTGCTACAACTTTAAGCTCCTGGTTTATGTAGCAAGCCCATGGTGAAGATGGAAGCCAATTGATCTAACCTCGTAGCTTGGAGCTAAGATTTCTCTGAAGTCACAGCCCATCTAATCCAAACCTACGAATTCTCTCTCACTCAATAAACTAAGGGACCAACACACACTCAATGATGCATATTCAGCGAGAGGTGCCGAGTGGTATACGATGACTCAAGTGTTAGTATATTGAGTTCAAGATCGAGAAATTGAGTTTCAGATCAGGAAAACAACGTAGCTATTTATTGAGTAAAAGATGTTTAAGAATGAGGATAGAAGGTTAGACTTGGAACTTTTCAATTAAATTTTTTTCAAAGTACAAGTACATCCAAGTTCAGGCCACCATAGGCTGCAGCTAAGTCAAAAGGAAAGAAAGCAAAAATTACAAAGCTTGCTCGACAGACTTGTCAGCAGTTTGCTATTCCACATCAGCCTACTTGCCTTGAGGAGCTCGATCGAGAGATCCACCTTCAGTTGTGGTGGAGGTTTCTTTAGCAGACAAAGAGTCAGCAAGCATATCTGTCAAGAATGACAAGATGTCGGCATGAGTGGGGTGCCTCTATTAAAATGCATCCATTACATATTGCACCCCAGATTCGAAGCCCATATCGGAGTTTCCACCGCCTATAACTTAATTCTATGGGACTTGAGAACCTTGGCCATATAAAATTGAACCCTATTTAGCTCTATGTGACGGACCTCGGCCACCTCTGCTTGTTCCTTGAAGCTCTGTAAGGTCTTCTTCAGCTTGGCCTGTAGCTTAGAGACTCGACCATCCCTTCCCTCCATATACTTTTTGAGGCAAGAGTGGCCTCTGTTGATTCACGGATCTATATCCTGAGGTTAGCGTCATTATCCTCTGCCCGATGCAGCATGACCCTTGCATTCTAAAGCTGGAGGTCTAGTGAACGGGCCAGGTTGGCCTGATCCCTCAACTTTGCCTATGCCTCCTGTAGCTTTTAGAGATCTAACCTCATCGCCTTGAGATCCTCCTCATCAATACGAGCTCTCTCATAGATGTCTTCTACCACCTCTCCCACCTTGGCCAGCTCTTGCAAGGGCTAGATTTCCATAACCAAGGCTTGGGCTTGCTCTGTCCACATCGTGCATCTACAGATGAAGTGACCCAACAATTCGTGAGCCTGTAGTGAAGGAAAAAACAAAGTCAGATCTTGAGCTTGGGATCTCGCTACATGTTACAAAGGAAGAGCATACAAGGCTCATCTACGTCAGTGCCTTGACGAACTCCTCAGTGATGAGGTCAAGAAGACCGCTCTCCTTAGTTGTCTCCTTGACCACAATGGAGAGAATCCTCTCCTAGATGGCTAGCCTCCTTGCCCCTGAGCCTTCACCATGCTTAAGAATCGTCACTAATACAGCCTCGGAGGGAGGCGGTCTTAAGGCTTGGTTGGCCCCTTGTTCAGTAGCCACATCCTTCACCTTTTTCCTCTGGGGCACAGTGACCTCAGGGGGAGCAGACCCCGGCACAGCTCGGGAACCACCGCTTTCCTTGTCTTCTGATTCCTCCTCACTAGAGGGACATTTTCATCTTCATCTGTATTCCCCATGTTAACATGGACTATCAAGGGAACCCTCATAACCTCACTCTCTAGAACTAACGTGGGAGGGCTCCTCTTGGTAAGGAATAATGGCACAAGCAGTGTCAGGAGTGTGCTCAGCGAGGGGGCCCAGAAGTCCTCATTGCTTCCACTGCTTATTGAGCTCAGGAAACCAAGGGCTTTTCCCTCCTGAAGGAATAGCAGCCTAGTAGAGTTCTTCCCAACAAAGGTATTCTTTCTTCCCTCCTCAGAAATGGCAGCGATGTTTCGCTCATTATCAGGGTTTAGGTTGAACATTCCCATCTATGTAAAAAGAAAATAATGAGAGGTTAGCAACATAGTGAGAAGTTCAAGTTTCTGACCTCTAGGCTTGTACTCGCCAGCAGCGTATGGAACTTCATCAAGATCTTCATCATACTTCATAGGCATCACCTGTAGTTCGTGGATCAGTGGCGCTAGCAACAGAGCATTGTGTGAACTTAAGGTAGCATGTTGGCTATCCATACCCACCAGCTTAGCTCATTCTTTATGGTCATCTTGATGATGACTTTGTTGAGTATTGGTGTTTCATACCAATCTTATTTTGATGATGATCACAACATTATGTTGTTGCTAATGAATCTCATGTTTTAGTCTCTCAGTTTATTTAAAGGATATCTTTCTTGGAGACTAATCACTTGGTGTAAGGATGTACATCATATGAAGAAGGGGCCAATGTTTGGACTCAAGGAGTGCCAAAGCTTGGAGATGGTGGAGAGAAATCAAGGCATCAATTTGAAGACTTAGACTCTTTGAGAAGCATTGTAATCCATGTAATGTACTTTATTGCTATCTCTCTCTTTTGAGTCTAGGGTTAATGTAATGCCTTGTTAGATGGTTTAATCATTCATGCATATGCATTTAACCATCTTAGTGAACCTTAGGATTATCATAGAATCCAACCTAATAGGTTCACTCTGTCCAAAGACTCATTTAGAGTCTCTGGCTTTCCGTCAGTCGCCTGATGAGGGAAACACAGTCGACTGTGTGATTTCCAGTCGTGTGTAGATCCTTCTACAGTCGCCTGACATGCACAGCTCAAGTCAGCATTTCAATTGTCTCAAACTTGATCTTTATGCACATTCGTCTATCGATCAGTTTACAGTCGCCTGTATACTTACAGTCGCCTGGGAATTGGCCAACAGTCGCCTGTCTAGCGTAAGTGCAATCATTGCATCTCTCTGTCTTCTCTCCATATTTTACAGTAGTCGACTGATGTATAATGTACAGTCGCCTGACTATTTGACAGACGACTGTAGTATTAACATCAGTCGCCTGTGCGAAGAATTGGAGAAAGAGTGCAGCTCTCTGTTTCGATCCATCCCCTGAAGCAGTCGTCTGCTGAAGGATTAACAGGCGCCTGTCCTGTTTGTCAGTCGACTATATTGTCTTCTTCAGTCGATTGTCCTGGCTCAGATTATACCCGTTGGATATTTTCTAGCCGTTGATCAGTCAACTGTCTTATGATCATCAGTCGACTGTTCCTGTCGTTTTCACCCAGTTTCTAGCCGTTGCAGATCTGTTCATTTGGCTGTTTCTTTGGGTTTTTGGGCTTGATAAAGGGTTTCTATATATGAGTGTGCTGCCATCACTTGAGAACTCTTGACAACACTTGATAACTCTTGACTCTATAGAAAATCTCAAGAGAACAATAAGCAACTATCAAGCTCCCTCATTTCCCTCTATTGAGCACTCATCTCTCTTCATGTATTGAAGTCCAGCTTAAGGGAAATCATCCAAGTGCTCTCAAGCATATTCCAACACTTGGAGATCCTTTTCCATGCCTTGCATTCATTCATGAGTAAGCATCTCAAGGCATAGGTAAGAGTATTTACTTTACTTGGTGTAATTTGTCTTCCTATTTCTCTTTGTGGGATTAGGATACTCTCTTTGTGGGAGTTTCTCTCTTTGTGGGAGGTTGTCTCTTTGTGGGACTAGGGAATTCTCTTTGTGGGAATTAACTCTCTTTGTGGGAGTTCTAGTGTCCTAGTGTAGGGCTAACCCTAATTCTCTGAGTGGGAGTTAGTTATTCTCTGTGTGGGAGTCTTGATCCTCATGTAGGATTGGTTGGGTCCTTGTGTAGGGCATAAATCATCTGTATGGGGTATCTCCTTGGGAGATTTGTATTCACTTCTCTGTGTGGGAATATAGTGAATATTGGTGTGGCTGGATGTACCCAAGTTTGGGGAACCAGGGTAAAACTTTGTGTTTGCATTTGGATTGATTGTGCCTTTTAATTCCTCTTGCATTTATAATTCCGCATTTGCAAGTTAAATTTTTAATTGGATAATTTTATTGCAATTACACTATTCACCCATCCTTTAGTGTGTGTTGTTAGTATTGCAAGGGTTAGACGATCCCTACAATTAGTATCAGAGCGAGGTTAAAGCTTACTGAACCATGGCATTCAACGCCTCATCCGTGTCTCATGAAGAAGGTCACTTAACCGTTTAACCCCCGCTCTTCAATGGAATCAACTACCCAAAGTTGGAAGATCAGAATGATGATCTACATGGAGGGTCAAGACCTTTGGGACATCATGGAGGTGCCATTTGAGAAGCCCACTATTCCTGCGGCTTCAAGGAAAAAGGCGGAGAAGGAATCAATCAAGTTCAATGTGAGAGCTATGAATGCATTACATTGCGCTCTCTCAGCTAATGAGTTCAACCGCATCTCCATGTGCCAAACGGCAAATGATATTGGCACACCTTGGAGATTTGTCATAAAGGGACAGTGAAGGTAAAGAAATCTAAACAAACTGTGTTTAGATCTAAATATGAAATGTTTAAGATGCAGGAAGGCGAAAGCATTTCAGAGATGTTCACAAGGTTCACCGATATCGTGAACTCTTTGGAGGGACTCGGGAAGACGATTTTCCAAGAGGATCGTGTAGAGAAGATCCTTGACTCTCTCACACCTCGTTGGGAGTCAAAGGCCAATTGAATTTTGGAGTCATATGACACGTCCAAATATACCGTTGAGGAGTGCATTGAAAATCTCATGGCGTATGAAGTGAAGCTTCAACATAAGAAGGAGATTCAACCAACAAAACCCGAGAAGCTAGAGAAGCAAAAGGGGGTTGCATTCCATGCCAAGGAGGAGCCAATCAAGTGGAGGAGGAAATTCCATCGAGAAGCTCCTAGTGAAGAAGATGAGCAAGAAGATGCAAGTGGAGAAGAAATTGAGGAGCTTGCCGAGCAATTCAAAGCATTCCTCAAATGCAAGCAAGGTAAGTCTTTGTCAAAGTTTACCTCTATTTCTAACAAGGTTCCTACTTGTTACACTTGCAGTGGAAAAGGTCACTTGTCCACCGAATGCCCTTCCAAACCCAACAAAGAAACCTACAAGGGTAAAGGGAAGAAGCATTGGAAAGGAAGGTCCAAGTCCAAAAATCACAAGAAGGGACTTGTCCGGACCTTTGATGATTCGAGTGAGGAAACTTCGAGTAACGAAGAAAAGGATACAAAGGAGGATGCTCATGCATGCTTTGTAGCCATTGATGGTCCTACACCAATCCCCTCCGGATTAAATGAAGAAGAGTTGGATGCTTGGCTTGTCGCATACAATTCCTATGAGGATTCTTGCCTCATGGCTATGGAGGAGAAGTTATCATCAAGCTCTAACAAGGATGATGATGTTGTTGTTGAGATTAAGGAGGAAAAGATCTCATACGAGGAGCTCAAGATCAATTTTGACTTGGTCTCCGAAAAAGCTAGTAAGTGCATCAACTCTTACAATAGATTAAAAGCAAAATATAAGATTGCTAAGAGTAGATTGCATGAACTAGATATTGCAAGTGTAATTCATGATGAAAAGCATGTTTATGACACTTGTGAGAGAGACACACTTCTCTCTCAAGTTAAGGAATTGAGCCTTTCTAATGAAAAACTCCTTGCTCAAAACCTTAGCTTAGATGCTCACATTCAACAACTTACGTTGAAATGTGAAGAGGAATCCCGGAAGCTCATAACCTTTGTGTATTCTAGGGATTCACTCCACGATTTGTTGTAAAAACAACATCCAGCAAATTATAGAGGATGTTTGGGTTTTATTCAAAATGTGGTTCCCAAACCCACCTCTAATTCCTCTTTTGGTGCAAATTCAAGAAATATTGCTAAAGCACCTAAGAAGAATCACCATGCTTTCTTGTACAACAAGAAAACCAACAAGAAGCATGTAGATCACGAGGTAATGAGGAAGAATAAAAAATCTTCATTTTTTGCTAAGAAGCAAAATCCTCATTCTGTGCATGCTAAGAAATTTGTTTCTACACCTAAGCATGACACATCCTTCCCTCTTGCAAAGGCAAAACCCTTGCCTAGGAAATTCTTGAGATTATGGATTCCCACTAAAGTTAGTGTGCAAGAGAGAGATAGTTACATCAACTCTCTAGTTAGGGATGTGATCACCTCGTGTGATTATGTTAGGAAATCAAACTCCTCTTGGGTTTGGTTACCTAATGTTTAGGTTCCTCACACATATACATATTGCATGTGTATTGTGCTTCTATGTTTATTTTAAGCATACCCATTGATTGTGTGTGTTTCATGATTTTGAAAAATATTTTCAAATTTATTTCTTTTTATGAAAATGAGGACCTAAGGGGTTGTTGACATACATGCATTTTTGATCCATGTGTATGTCGATGGGGGAGTTAATATATAATATTTTTAAATTATTTTAAGACATATTTTAACTCTCATTTCGGAGGGTTTTTGAGATCATTATTTACATTTGGTTATTTTGGGTCTCAAACCAAACCTCTTGTTTATTGCCAACATGTTTCATGTTTCATTGTTTTTGGCAATATCCTTGTGTATCATTGAAGCTTGATTTTTCCATATCTATTGCTTTGATACATGTTAGGCCCATGGCTCCATTATTTATGGTATTAGATCCTAGAAGTCAAAAGTTGACCATTTCTATGATCTAGGAGGAGAATAGGATAGTGAATTGATACCAACTAAATTTCTAAATTTGGTATCATACATATCTTTCTTGTCTTGCATATTGTCTCATCTTGGTTAAGATGACAAAGGGGGATATATTTGATGTCCACCTTTTTGACGATGTCAAGGGGGAGATATATATGCATTATGTGATCATATCTATAGGGGGAGAGATATATATACATATACATATGGGGAGAGATATCTCTATAGGGAGAGATATATGGGATTAGATAAACCATTCATGTTTGCATGCTTTTATTCTTTGCAATTGGTTTATGTAATCCATGCCTATTATATGTCACCATGTTTTCTATTGGTATTATGAGTATTTACCTTTGTGTAGCTCATTATGTAATTGGTGCATATAAGTTGGGGAGATCATTAGCATTGTGCTTTAATTCTTTATGATTTACATAATGTGTGTCATCATCAAAAGGGGGAGATTGTTGAGTATTGGTGTTTCATACCAATCTTATTTTGATGATGATCACAACATTATGTTGTTGCTAATGAATCTCATATTTTAGTCTCTCAGTTTATTTCAAGGATATCTTTCTTGGAGACTAATCACTTGGTGTAAGGATGGACATCATGTGAAGAAGGGGCCAATGTTTGGACTCAAGGAGTGCCAAAGCTTGGAGATGGTGGAGAGCAATCAAGGCATCAAGATTGAAGACTTAGACTCTTTGAGAAGCATTGTAATCCATGTAATTTACTTTATTGCTATCTCTCTCTTTTGAGTCTAGGGTTAATGTAATGCCTTGTTAGATGGTTTACTCATTCATGCATATGCATTTAACCATTTTAGTGAACCTTATGATTATAATAGAATTCAACCTAATAGGTTCACTCTGTCTAAAGACTCATTTGGAGTCTCTGGCTTTCCGTCAGTCGCCTGATGAGGGAAACACAGTCGACTGGATGATTTCCAGTCGTGTGTAGATCCTTCTACAGTCGCCTGACATGCACAGCTCAAGTCAACATTTCAATTGACTCAAACTTGAGCTTTACGCACAGTCATCTGTCGATCAGTTTACAGTCGCCTGTATACTTACAGTCGCCTGGGAATTGGCCAACAGTCGCCTGTCTAGCGTAAGTTGACTGATGTATAATGTACAGTCGCCTGACTATTTGACAGACGACTGTAGTATTAACATCAGTCGCATGTGCGAAGAATTGGAGAAAGAGTGCAGCTCTCTGTTTCGATCCATCCCCTGAAGCATTCGTCTGCTGAAGGATTAACAGGCGCATGTCCTGTTTGTCAGTCAACTATATTGTCTTTTTCAGTCGACTGTCATGGCTCAGATTATAGCTGTTGGATATTTTCTAGCCATTGATCAGTCGACTGTCTTATGATCATCAGTCGACTGTCCTGTTGTTTTCACCTAGTTTCTAGCCGTTGCAGATCTGTTCATTTGGCAGTTTCTTTGGGTTTTTGGGTTTGATATAGGGTTCCTATATATATGAGTGTGCTGCCTGTAATGCCATGATAGCTACGGCACAAGTACTAGAGTGGGGGGTGAATAGTACTTTAAAATAATCAAGAGTATAATTCCTAATTATCGTGCAAACTCAACCAACAATGCGAAAATGAAAGTAGACAACAATAAAAGAGAAGCGCAAACAAAGCGATATAACGGGTTCGGATCCACCCAAGTCTCCCCGACTTGTTCCCGGTGATGCTACATCCCAAACACCCGGATCCCCTCCGGCTACTTGAGTTAGAAACTTCTAACTCAAATTTGCACTATGAAATTCTTGTAGAAAACCTCTACAAGATCAAATCATACACAAATGAAAATGTGACTCCCACAAACCGAGATCACACACTTCTCTCACAACCGAGAGATAAACTTAATATCAATGTAAATGAAACAATGAAATGCTTACCAATAAAATCCTATGCCTTGAGGAAACTTACGATTTTAGGGCACAGAGGATTTTGAGGAAGAAGGCACCAAACCCTAGCTCCATGAAGATGAACATCGATTGAAGGCTAGGATGGAGTTGGTGACCTTGGATCAAGCTCTTGGATTGAATGGCTCACAATCAATGAGAATCTCTCTTGAGGAATACGAGTGAGGGAGAGATTCTTGTAAGAAATGAGTGAGCTTGAAAATGAGAATTAAATGCTCTTCTCTTTGATCTCTAAAACTCAATAATGGCAGCCTTGAATGCTATGAAGAAGCATCACAAGATTATATAGGACAGAGAGGAGAGAGTGTGAAAATTCGTGCATTTAATGCTCCAACGGATCTATTTCTGAAGCAGTCTAATTGGTCTAAGAAGGATCACTGACCGATTAGTTTCTCAACTAGCTGGTCGGTGATTCTTCTTGGACCGACTAAATGGTTCACAGCCAATAAAGTGAATTCAATGAGTTAGAACTAGTCGGTCTAAGAAGACTTGCCAACCGACTAGTTTGACAACTAGTCGGTCGGTGAGTGTTCTTTGACCGACTAAGAGTTGAAATAGAATAGGTTGAATTCAAAGAGAGCTAGTCGGTCTAAGAACAAATTCCAACCGACTAGTTTCACAACTAGTCGGTGGATGAATGTTCTTGGACCGACTAACTGTAAACAGTAGCTCAGGCTGAAAAAATGAAGTCTTAACTAGTCGGTCTAAGAAGGATTCCAAACCGACTAGTTTGACAACTAGTCGGTCGGTGAACCTTCTTGGACCGACTAATTGGTCAACAGTGTCTAGGCTGAATTGAGCAAGGAGATCTAGTCGGTTCAAGAAGGATTATTGACCGACTAGATGACAATCTAGTCAGTTGGTTCTTCTTCTTGAACCAACTAAGATGCACCAGAAGCCGCAAAATGAAGCGTGAAGCTTCGGGAAAGTTTCTATGGGCTTCTAAGATAATCCTAGCTCTAAGATATGAGTTTTATGAAGATTATCATGTAAGACCTACTCAAGGCTTAACATTCTACGAAAAGAAGCTAGATGACTATAAATTAAACTAGACGAACCGTCTTCAAAGCTTCAATCCAAATCTCTTGACTTCAATAATGATCCTAGAGCTTCAACGAAGCTTCAGGCACACAATCACGTGCTTTGAGAAGTCTTGAGACGTCGCTCTTGATTTACATAGAATTTTGGCGACAATCTCCATAACTGCGCTCACAAAGAGTTAGTTCACGATATTTATATTTGTTCATCATCAAAACCAAATCCGGGGAATCAATACTCAACATTCTCCCCCCTTTTTGGTGATGACAAACCAACATAAATAATAATCAATAATAATGAGTCGAAAAAAATTTACTTACTCCCCCTGCATTGATGACACGTTAATTCCATATTAAATAATAATCATACGCATCAATCAGACGAGGGAAGTATAAAATGTGAATCCAATAATTGAAATTTAGGATCTAAATCCATTTTTATATCTTAACTCCCCCTGAATCTAACATATCAAATTAGATTCACGGTAAATTGCTTTAAATTATCATTTAGCACATCGTCATTATTAATTCTCTCCCCCTTTGGCATTAGCAAAAAGAGCGGGAGGAGATCAATGACAACAACAATGGCTAAGAATAAAATCACGAGAGTCGAAGAATACGACCACGATCCAAATGACACCAAAGTAAAATCACGAAGAAAATCAAAGTGTGCCAACGAGACCATAGTCGAGAGTCGAAAAATGAAATTATCAAAACTCAAATCAATTTCACATATTGAGTTATGGAACATACTCTCCAATATCAACATTCTAAGTGAATTTAGTGCATGGAAAACAATTCTATGTTTTCATAGAAAGAATTCTATTTAATCAAATATAATCATCGAGCGACGAATTCAACATCAGAGACAAAAATATAATGTGCACACTGAAATAAATGGCAACACGATGTATATATATATAAGAACAAGATACATCAAAAGTATACATCCGCCAACACAGATATAAACGATCATCAGATCGGTGCACAAAATACAACATATCTCACAGCATACATCGAAGTATCACAAAACATGTATACATCAAAATATATCATCAAAACATCCCAAAAAAATACATCAAAACGCATAACCACCCAACTATCTTACCCCACTCTCTCACGACAGATATATCATCCAATGTGCACATGGGAGAGTCCTCCAACGCAAGCTCAGGAGGCGGAGGCAGGGTCAGCAGCAGCAGTAGGCTCTGCAGAAGGGGTGGTGGTCTCTGGAACGACCGGAGTGTCAACCGAAGGGAGAGTGGAAACAGGAGTGGTCTTGGGAGCACCAGCAGAAGTATCCACCGATGGAATGGTGGCAGCATGTGTGCTCTCGGGAGCACGAACAGAAGTAGCAGCAGCAGACGTACCCTCGGGGGCACGAGCTGGAGAGCCAACAAGCTCCTGGAGATCAGCCTCATCCATTTCCTACTTGTCAGAAACAGAAGGAGGAACATCAATATCCAGATGACGACAGATGCGAGAGAGCATCTCCTCACAACGAGAAATACGAGACTCCTGACGTCTCAGGAAAACTGAAAACTCAAAGAGTGAAGGTGGAGGAGGAACAATAGCTGAAGAGGCACCCTCGGTGGCAGAAGGGGCAGTCCTCTGAACGTGACGTAATGCCACAAGAGACTTCTTGACGGCCGTCGCATTCAGGGGAGGACCCAAAGGACGCTGATCATCAGGAGTGAGAGGGACGCCGAAATGACGAAAAACGAGAGTCAATAGGCAAGGATATGGAATGTGAGCTGGCTTGGTGGATTTCCTTATGCACTCAAAGGAATCTATCTTGTCGAGGATGATACGAGCCCAATTTATCTCGCTCCCCATGAAAAGAGCGTAGATAAGCTTGAGGAAAAGCTAGAGGAGCCGTACTTCGGTAGGAGGCACGACTTCAGGATAAGATTGAGTACCCAAGCATTAGGCTTAAACAATTTCGAAGGGACGTAAATCATGGTGGGAGGGATGACATGGAACATTTCAGAAAGCATCGACTGGTCAAGATCGTGGATATTATCCATGGAGATATCAGCAGGTACCAGGTCAGAGGATGAGACACCAATCAACTCCCCTAAAATCTCTGCCGTGAGGACAATAGGTGTCCCCAAGACAGTGGTCTCAATGGAGTGGGTGTCATCATACTCACCCCGGACTCGATTGGCATAGAACAATTTGACGAGTCGGGGGTACGGGTGAGGGTTCGCCTTGAGGTCATGGCGAAGATAGTCTAATAGGCCGCTATAGGAGAGGAGGTCAGCAAGATGTGGAAAGTATGAAAACTGAACGAAGTGCTCCAAAATCAATGGACAGTGCTCGATACGATTGTAAGCCGCGAGACACAACGGGTCATCGCGACACAACGAGATATCGACACCACCCAATGGCATGGGAGCCTTCCCCTTAGACGGACGAGAGCTAGATCGAGGAGGAGGAGTAGGAGCCTTATCGGTAGGCTCAGACTCAGGAATATACTCTTCGTCAGAGCCATCGGTAGGAGAGGGAGCACGGAAGGGGCCTGGAGTCAAAATCTTCTCTTTGGTCTTGGTTCGGGGCTTAGATTGAGATTGGGATTGTGGTTTGGGCTTAGGCTTGGAAGTCCTCTTCTTCTTGAGGGGAGGCGATGAAGAGGAGAGAGTTGTTTTAGCTTGACGTTTGGGTTGAGGAGGGTCGGTAGGAGGAGACTCGACGGTCATGGGAGACAGACTAGAAGGACGGATAAGGATACGTGTCTTCGCCGTGATCGTGAGACGAGACAACGCTCAATCAACCAAAAGAAATCCGACCTAAATAAACCCTAGAAGAGAAACCCTAATACGAACTGAAATCTGACCCTAAAAGCTGAGAGAAAGTGATACCCTAGGTCGACTGGAGGAGGGAGATGATCGGCGACGACGTACAGCGGCTGGAGACGGCGGCACACGGCGGAGGAAGACGAAAAGACACAGGGGGTCGCGGGGTTAGGGGGTTTGAGAGGAGGGATTACACTGATTAGAGTGAGATCTAATCGGTGCCCAAGGAGTATAAGTCGACAGAAAGAGGAAAAGACTCAAATGCCCTAACGCATTTAGTCGGTCACAGTTCAAGTGCTGACCGACTAGAATGAAATCTAGTCGGTCGGCCAATGAGCATGAACTGACTAAGTGCAAACAGTAACTGAAGCCAAATTTAGAGCAAGTGTTAGTCGGTCTAAGTTCATTCACTGATCGATTAGAACTGAATCTAGTCGATCGGCCGATGAACTGGGACCGACTAAGAGAGTCCAAAAATTTGAAAATTCGAAATTTTGAGTTCTCTCCAAAGCGCACTTGGACGAAACATCGAAATACTCTCATACATCATTAATCTACACCATAAAGCATCGAAAATCATAAATCGACGTGCATTAACATATCTAGCACAAATTCCGAAAATCCAATCATAAATCCAGAAAATCTTAACAATTCTAGCATTAGCATATAAATAAACATTATCATGCGAGATTATTGAACATATGAATCCGAAATCTCGGATTAACCCATAATCCCCAATTCTCGACGTAACCGCACAAAGGAGTCTTCCTTGAGTGGTTTCGTGAAAATATCGGCGATTTGCTTCTGGGTTTCAACGTACACTAAAATGATGTCCTTTCTAGCAACATGATCATCAAGGAAATGGTGACAAACATCTATGTGTTTAGAACGGGAATGGTGTACCAGATTCTTAGAGAGACATATTGCACTTTGGTTGTCCACCATGATAGGGCAAGTTATCACAGTTTATACCGAAGTCTTTAAGAGTGTGTCTCATCCAAAGAACCTGAGCACACGCAGCACCAGCGGCAATATATTCCGCCTCGGTGGTTGAAAGTGATACAGAATTCTGCTTCTTGGAAAACCAAGAGACAAGAGAATTTCATATAAAATGGCAAGTGCCACTAGTACTTTTTCTGTCGGATTTGCATCCAGCATAATCTGCGTCACTATATGAGATTAACTCATACGTGCTAGACTTTGGATAATATAATCCGTAGTCGAGGGTGTAACTTAAATAACGGAAAATACGTTTTACCGCTACTAAGTGAGATTCCTTAGGTTGAGACTGATAACGAGCACATACACATACATCAAACATAATATCGGGCCGACTGGCAGTAAGATAAAATAAACTACCTATCATACCTCGATATAGACGAATGTCTATATCTTTGCCTCACGTATCTTTATCAAGATATGAGTGCTCATTGGAGTCTCCTTGCCAGAAGCATTCTGCATTCCATATCGCTTTAGCAACTCCACCGTGTACTTGGTTTGGTGGATGAAGATTCCATCGTGCATTTGGCGAATTTGGAGACCTAAGAAATATTTGAGCTCACCCATGTGGCTCATCTCAAATTGGTCCATCATGACATTAGAAAACTCTTCGCAAAGAGTGAAGTTAGTAGCACCAAAAATGATATCATCAACATAAATTTGAACTAAAATAATATCATGATTCTAATACTTAACAAAAAGTGTTGAATCAACTTCACCCATTTTAAAACCCAAATCCAAAAGAAAGTTCTTTAGACAGTCATACCAAGCTCTTGGAGCTTGTCTCAAACCATAACGTGCTTTCTTAAGTTTGAAAACGTGATTTGGAAATTTTTCATTTATAAATTTCGGAGGTTGAGAAACATAAACTTCCTCAACAACATCTCCGTTTAAAAATGCACTTTTTACATCCATTTGAAAGAGTTTAAAATCTTTATGGCATGCAAAAGATAACAACAACCTAATAGCTTCTAATCTAGCTACCGAAGCAAAGGATTCTTCGAAATCTATACCTTCCTCTTGCCGGTAGCCTTGAGCTACTAACCGAGCTTTGTTCCGGACGACGTTTTGGTTCTCGTCGGTCTTGTTCATGAAAATCCACTTCGTTCCTATAACGGTGTGGTTCTTCGAAGGCAATGGAACAAGCTCCCAAACCTCATTCCTCTCAAACTGAATGAGTTCTTCCTCCATGGCTAGGATCCAAGCACTATCTTCGCACGCTTCGTTAATATTCTTTGGCTCTATTGAGGAGGCAAAGGCACATTGAGTGAAGTAGTTGACTTGAGATCTCGTCTTGACACTATCAAGTATGTTGCCAATGACTTGCTCATGGGGATGGTCACGAACTGTATGAAGCCGTTTGGGAATTCCCTGATCACTAGGAACATTCTCAAAAGTATCATCAGTAGGGTTAGTAACATTAGAATCAATAGAATTAGAATTATCAATAGAATCACATAAAACATCCATGGAGTCATCATCATTGGTAATTCTAGACGGGACAAAATTTTCATTGAATGAAACATGAAGTGATTCCTCGATCATTGAGGTTCTTTTGTTGTATATCCGGTAGGCTTTACTACGTGAGAAATATCCAATAAATATCCCCTCATCGGATCTTGGATCAAATTTGTCCAAGCTACCATACGTGTTTTTAATAAAACATTTTGCGCCAAAAACTCGAACATGTTTAACTTGAGGCAATCTACCAAACAACAATTCATAACAAGTTTGTTTGGTGCCGGGCCTCAAAAGTATTCTATTAAACACATAGCAAGCGGTATGTACCACTTCTGCACAAAATTGATGGCCAAGTTGGCTATCATCAAGCATAGTGCGAGCACATTCCACTTGCGTCCTATTATTTCTCTCAACAACACCATTTTGAGGGGGTGCGCGAGGGAAAGAAAAGGTGTGAGTAATACCAACTTCATCACAAAAATTTGAGAAAGACTCATTCTCAAATTCCCCTCCATGATCACTACGAATAGTGACAATGGTGGTTCCAATGAGATTTTGTACTTTCTTAATAAATATTGTGAAGTTTCCAAAGCATCATTTTTATTACTTAAAGAAAATACCCAAGTAAATATAGAAAAGTCATCAACGATGACAAGTTCATATCGAGCATTCCCTAATGAAGCAACTCTAGTTAGCCCAAAAAGATCTAGATGTAAAAGCTCTAGAGACCGCTTAGATGAAATAATTTTCTTAGGTTTAAATGACGATTTTGGAAGTTTGCCTCGTTGACACGAGTCACAAAAGCTTTTCTTTTGGAAAGAAAGCTTAGGAAATCCTTTTATAGAGTTTAACTTGGAAAGTTTGAAAAGTGTTCCAAAGTTCACATGACCAAAACGTCGATGCCATAAGTGTTGTTCACTTGTGTTGGCAATGAGACATTGTTCATGTGATTTTGGAAGATCTAATATATAAATATCCTTATGGCGTGTGCCAGAAAATAGCAAACTATTATTATCTTTACTAAAAATATGACACATTCCTTTCGCAAAGCTAACTTTGTAACCTTTGTCACAAAGTTGGCTTATTGAAATAAGATTGTGATTTAATCATTTAACAAGGTAAACATCACTTATTAGAGGTTTAGATGGGTTACCAACTTTACCAACACCACTGATGGTTCCGCTCTCGTTGCCTCCAAAGACTACTCGGTTCCCATTAGCAATGGGCACCACTCCGGAGAGCAATTGAGCTCCACCCGTCATGTGTTTTGAACACCCGCTATCGAGTATCCACCCATCCTTGGAGCTAAATTTGGATTTATTGCTCCGTTTGTTTTTTCTTGAGTACCTAAAGATGAAAATATCATTCCATGGTACCCAAGGTCATTGGGTCCTAAAAGATTAGACCTTTGGAAGCCAAGTCCAATTGGACTTTGACTTCCCAACATAATCATCATTATGCACGACATTCATAAAATAGGAATTAGTGTATGCTTGTTTTTCATGCATGTTAGTGTTCTTCGGGCCCCAAATAGTGAATATTTTGGGAACCCTATTCCTATTGGGAGCAGCATACGTTGTTGATTTCTACGTGATGCTTGTCGTGGATAAGCATATGGCACATGATGAAATGGTGGTGGCGACATATGATATGATGCATGATGGTAATCATTCATCTGATAGTGATGTGGATGAACATATGCATGTGGAGGAACACATGCGTGAGTATGTCTCACTTGGTGTGCACGTGCTCGTGGAAGTGAAGCATAAAAATCATCATAATTGTGAACCGGTGGAGTAGGATGTGTGTTCCTATATGACATAGTATTGGTGTACATAAATGCATGACCCTTCTTCGGAGGTCCACCCAAAGTGGGTTTCTTTCCAATCGGGGGTGTGTACCTAGTGGAAGCACCATTGGTAGATGAACTACCCATGGGGTGTTTACTTCCACTGGTTGAGGCTTTGGAAGATGGCCTAACAAAGGTGGTAGACGATTTGGATGAATTTCCCATCTTATACCCCAAGCAATTGCGATGATTGGCCGGAAGTAAGTCATTTAGGATATTATCCAAATGGTCCTTACCTTTATTGAATTTATTAATTCGGCCTAATGTGGACGCATACTTCTCGGTGAGAGAAAGTATAGAAGCATCCAAAGTGGACACTTGAGTAGTGAGTTCACAAACACGAGACATGAGATTCTCATTCTCAATACTCAAAGTTGAGTTTCGAGAAATCCAATCCGCTATCTCGTGTTCATCTGATTCCTCAATATGAACATGCTCAAGTTGAGATTTGAGATTTACAATCTCATTTCTCAAGTCTTCAACAACGGTGTCGTTGTTGATGACGATAGGCTTAGGTGAGGTTTGGAGACTAGTTAGCTCATCTTTAGTCTTAGTATATCTATTTACTAGTTTAGAATAATTAGACCAAATTTGCTCGTTAGCTAATCTAAGGTCTTCCATTGTTACATCATCGCCTTCATCCTCGCTTTCATCGGAGGAGGACTCTTGATCATGTTCCTCTCTAGCCATGAAGCACATGTGTGCTTGCTCCACTTGTTCATCATCCGACTCTCCACTTGAGGAGTCCTCGTCGGAGTCGGTGAATGTCCCGACAAGTCCTTTCTTGTACCCTTTCTTGTACTTCTTTGACTTGTCGAACTTGTGCGCCTTCCATTTCTCCTTATGTTTGTTTTGAGGACAATCCGCTTTCATGTGTCCTGGCTTGTTGCATTTAAAACACAAAGGAGCAGAGGCGTTAGTAGAACTAAATCTAGATTTGTTCTTGAAGTTACCTTTCTGGAAGAATCGGTTGATGTCACGCCCCGCTGCCCTAAAATGGAGGCGAGACGTGAGAAGGTCCGCACAGACGTGGAGCTGTGAAGCCACACGCCTGATAAGCGTCAATAAAATAAATGCAGGTCCCTGTAACCACGAACAGAACAAAGATAATAACACAAGAGAGACAGAAATAAAATCTCAAATCTCGGAATTGTCCAACATTAAAATTAAGTTCAACATTAAAATTAAGTTCAACATCCAGAAAAGCCACCAGGCTAAAAGAAAGAGTCTAAAGCCCAGAACAAGGCCAGCCAAGACAAACATAAACAGAGTATTGGTGCTACGCACTGACAACAAAAACAGTCCAAAACAAAGAACACAAGCAGCCTCTACGACTGATCGCCCGTGTCCTCAAACTCCTCGATGAACGTGGGCTCTGACTCAGCGTCAGCGAACACCACATCCTCAGCAGCAACCTCAGGCACAAGATCTAACATGTGTCACCCAAAAGAGTAAAGGGGCACATGTCAGCAAGTCTAAAAGACTTGGACAAGGAAACTGAAAATAAGGTAAACTAACAACCTAGCAGTTATAGTATGCATGACATGGTAATTATGGTATGAGAGCACAAGTAAGGCATGTTGTAACAATAGGTGCAAGAGAACAATTATCATGGCATGACAGGAGTAGCCAAGCTACTAACAATCTCAATCTTCTCACTAGACACGTTTTCAAGTTATTTGTAGATGTTTACGCCTTACAGCTGAACTGTTGGACATTCACACTGATTGGCCACTTAACTCTACCCCAGAACCCAGAGTTTACGCCTTACAACTGAAGTTGCTGATCGGGCAGACTCCCAGTTGAATGGCCGCTTAACCCTTACCCCTCCCACACGTAAACAAGCCAGGGTCCCTGCACACGATGCTCAGTAAATGAGCCAGGGTTGCCCCGCCCAAGAGCTTGTTTTTAGGTTCACAATTTGGCGTAGGGTTGTGCCTGCTAAAAGCATGTGCCTAGCCTCAATCAATTCACTAGGTGTAGCGGTGCTACGCAATCACAGGAACATTTAAAGAATGCAATGACATGACAATTAATTCGCGTACCGTCAATTGGAATTAAACATGACATGGTAGTTTTATGCAACATGATAAATGACAGATCTAGCTTCGTTGTCAAGCTAGAACCTGAAATTGCGCCTAGGCGAGTATCATTTTGTTGCCTAGTCTCTTTTACGCCTACAATAAGCAAATGGCCTAAGACATGGCCCAAAACCCTAAGTGGCAAGTTTCACTTGCCTAGCACCAAGGATGACAATCACGAAGGTTCGTCTCACAAACGCTAATCTATGGGGAAAGTCGCTGTTATGGAGAAACAATCATCAAAACAACATTCATTTATATTAGGGTTTAACAAAAATCACAAAACGGGTTATGAGAACATTAAAGGATCGAACACTACCGTAGGAAGCGGGAGATCGATGCCGAGCAAGCACGGCAATGGAAGAAACGATCCGGGGAACTAGGGTTCAGATCTGGAAATGGGGAGAAAATATGGAGAAATGGGGTTTTGAGGGGTTTGGGGGTTTTCCGGCGACCTAGAGGAGGTGGCCGGCCTAAATGGAGAAGGAGAGGGGCTCTTGATGAAGGAGGAAGGCTAGGGGAAGATGGATGATGATAAGAGGTCAAGGGGGAAAGAAAAACGGCCAAGAGAGAAGAAGGAAAGAAAAGAAACGAAGAGGGGTTTAAATAGGAAACTATCCGGCGGCTGGGCAAACCCTAGGTTTACGACATCAATTAGTCGGTCAAAGAAGGTTGGCTGACCGACTAGTTTGAGAACTAGTCGGTCGGTCGGCTAACTGTGACCGACTAACACCAAACAGTAACACAGGTTGTCGAAATGGTCAAAGAATTAGTCGGTTAAAGAACAATGGCTGACCGACTAGTTTGCAACCTAGTCGGTCGGTGGTTGTTCTTGGACCGACTAACGATAAACAGTAACTCGGGTGAAATTCATCAAAGGAACTAGTCGGTCTGAGAGCAAGTTCTGACCGACTAGTTTCACATCTAGTCGGTCGGTGGTTGTTCTTAGACCGACTAAGAGTAAACAGTAACTCCTGTACAATTGATTTAATGAACTAGTCGGTTTGAGTAGAGTTGCCGACCGACTAGATCTCAATCTAGTTGGTTGGTTCCCCTTCTTGAACCAACTAAAGTGCACTAAAAGTGCCGAATCGAAGCGCAAAGCTTTGGGAAGATTTATACGGCTTCTAGGATCAACCTATCTCTAAGATATGAGCGATATGAAGCACGTCGTGAGTGACTTACTCCAAAACTCAACGATCTAAGGAAGAAGCTAGAAAATCTCAACGAAACGAACGAAAACGAAAGCTACGGAGACGGAAAACCACATATAAGGAGAAAATCCACCAAAACATATAATATAATATAGATAATCCAAATACATAAAAAACCAGTCGTTACAGTTGAACTTATTAGCCATAAGAGCAATGGATTCTAAGTCCAACTCGTCTTCCGATTCTTCATCATCGGTAGAAGTAGATGGAGCGGCCTTAAACGCAATCGCCTTTTTCTTTGGCTCGTCTTGCTTCAAGTACGACTTCATCTTGTCCTGCATCTTTAGTTTAATGTCCTTGCGTACCTCATAAGACATCAAGGTACCCATTAGTTGTACGACAGTATACTTATTCATATCGTTACCTTCCTCGATGGCGAAGGTACGCTTTTCCCAACAAGAAGGAAGTCCGTCAATGATCTTTGAGACTTTCTCCTTTTGGGTGTAAGTCTTTCCAAGAGCCTCCAACTCATTGGTAATGTCAACGAAGCGAGCATAGTACTCCTTCATCTTCTCACCCTGTTGCATGTGAAATAATTCGTAATCTTTATTGACAACAGTGAGTTTGGAGTCTCTTACCCTACTCGTTCCTTCATGCAAGATGAGGAGTGAGTTCCAGATTTGATATGGACTCTTACATGTGCATATCTTGTTGAAGTCTTCAGGCTCCAACACACATTGCAAGGCATTCATTACCTAGGCATTGTTTACCTCCGCGGCGACCTCCGCGGTAGTCCACTTCGTGAAGTCTGGTTCGGTGGGCTCGACATACTCCGTCAACGTAGCTCTCCATAGTGAAGTGTTCCGGAGGAACATTTCCATCCGGCATTTCCAGTACCCATAATTGGTATCGTTGAAGAAGGGAGGCCTAGTTGAGGAGTGTCCTTCCATCACCAAAGAAGCTCCTTCACGGTTCCTGAAGGTGCTATAGTCTGAAGGTTGACGAACGTTCTTGTTGTCATTGGTAGACATAGCTATGAACTTGGTTTTGATACCAAATGTAATGCCTTGATAGCTACTGCACAAGTACTAGAGGGGGTGAATAGTACTTTAAAATAATCAAGAGTATAATTCCTAATTATCGTGTAAACTCAACCAACAATGCGGAAATGAAAGTAGACAACAATAAAATACAAGCGCAAACAAGGAGATATAACGGGTTCGGATCCACCCAAGTCTCCCCGACTTGTTCTCGGTGATCCTACGTCCCAAACATCCGGATCCCCTCCGGCTACTTGAGTTAGAAACCTCTAACTCAAATTTGCACTATGAAATTCTTGTAGAAAACATCTACAAGATCAAATCATAAACAAATGAAAATGTGACTCCCACAAATCGGGATCACACACTTCTCTCACAACCGAGAGATAAAATTAATATCAATGTAAATGAAACAATGAAATGCTTACCAACAAAATCCTATGCCTTGAGTAAACTTACGATTTTAGGGCACGGAGGATTTTGAGGAAGAAGAAGGCACCAAACCCTAGCTCCAAGAAGATGAACATCGATTGAAGGCTATGATGGAGTTGGTGACCTTGGATCAAGCTCTTGGCCTGAACGGCTCACAATCAATGAGAATCTCTCTTGAGGAATAAGAGTGAGGGAGAGATTCTTGTAAGAAATGAGTGAGCTTGGAAATGAGAATTAAATGCTCTTCTCTTTGATCTCTAAAACTCAATAATGGCAGCCTTAAATGCTATGAATAAGCATCACAAGATTATATAGGATAGAGAGGAGAGAGAGGGAAAATTCGTGCATTTAATGCTCCAACGGATCTATTTCTGAAGCAGTCTAATTGGTCTAAAAAGGATCACTGACCGATTAGTTTCTCAACTAGTCGGTCGGTGATTCTTCTTGGACCGACTAAATGGTTCACAGCCAATAAAGTGAATTCAAGGAGTTAGAACTAGTCGGTCTAAGAAGACTTGCCAACCGACTAGTTTGACAACTAGTCGGTCGGTGAGTGTTCTTTGACATGACTAAGAGTTGAAATAGAATAGGTTGAATTCAAAGAGAGCTAGTCGGTCTAAGAACAAATTCCAACCGACTAGTTTCACAACTAGTCAGTCGATGAATGTTCTTGGAACGGCTAACTGTAAACAGTAGCTCAGGCTGAAAAATGAAGTCTTAACTAGTCGGTCTAAGAAGGATTCCAAACCGACTAGTTTGACAACTAGTCGGTCGGTGAACCTTCTTAGACCGACTAATTGGTCAACAGTGTCTAGGCTGAATTGAGCAAGGAGATCTAGTCGGTTCAAGAAGGATTACTGACCGACTAGATGACAATCTAGTCAGTTAGTTCTTCTTCTTGAACCAACTAAGATGCACTAGAAGCCGTAAAATGAAGCGTGAAGCTTCGGGAAAGTTTCTATGGGCTTCTAAGATAACCCTAGCTCTAAGATATGAGTGTTATGAAGATTATCATGTAAGACCTACTCAAGGCTTAACATTCTACGAAAAGAAGCTAGAAAACTATAAATTAAACTAGACGAACCGTCTTCAAAGCTTCAATCCGAATCTATTGACTTCAATAATGCTCCTAGAGCTTCAACGAAGATTCAGGCACACGATCACGTGCTTTGAGAAGTCTTGAGACGTCGCTCTTGATGTACATAGAATTTTGGCGACAATCTCCATAACTACGCTCACAAAGAGTTAGTTCACGATATTTATGTTTGTTCATCATCAAAACCAAATACGGGGAATCAATACTCAACACTGCCATCACTTGAGAAATCTTGACAACACTTGATAACTCTTGACTCTATAGAAAATCTCAAGTGATCAATAAGCAACTCTCAAGCTCCCTCATTTCCCTCCATTGAGCACTCATCTCTCTTCATGTATTGAAGTCCAGCTCAAGGGAAATCATCCAAGTTCTCTCAAGCATATTCCAACACTTGGAGATCCTCTTCCATGCCTTGCATTCATTCATGAGTAAGCATCTCAAGGCATATTTAAGAGTATTTACTTTACTTGGTGTAATTTGTCTTCCTATTTCTCTTTGTGGGATTAGGATACTCACTTTGTGGAAGTTTCTCTCTTTGTGGGAGGTTGTCTCTTTGTGGGACTAGGGAATTCTCTTTGTGGGAATTAACTCTCTTTATGGGAGTTCTAGTGTCCTAGTGTAGGGCTAACCCTAATTCTCTGAGTGGAAGTTAGTGATTCTCTGTGTGGGAGTCTTGATCCTCGTGTAGGATTGGTTGGGTCCTTGTGTAGGGCAAAAATCCTCTGTGTGGGGTATCTCCTTGTGAGATTTGTATTCACTTCTCTGTGTGGAAATATAGTGAATATTGGTGTGGCTGGATGTACCCAAGTTTGGGGAACCAGTGTAAAACTTTGTGTTTGCGTTTGGATTGATTGTGCCTTTTAATTCCTCTTGCATTTATAATTTCGCATTTGCAAGTTAAATTTTAATTGGACAATTTTATTGCCATTACACTATTCACCCCCCTCTAGTGTGTGTTGTTAGTATTGCAAGGGTTAGACGATCCCTACAGACTTCAGGATCCCCCTTGCAAGGCCACCCAAAGCGACATAGCAGCCGCTCCTCGGTAGCAACATGCACCTCATCAAAGCTCGCATAACTCCATGTGGCCCAAAACAACTTATCTCTCCAGTATTTATTCACTGAAGGCTTATCATCAAAAATCTTTGGTGCCCCAGCTCTAGCATTGATGTAATACTAAATGTCGAAGGTCTTATTTAGCTCGAACACGACATGCACCCGCTCAGCCGACAACCACCTTTGCCCTGAGAATCAAACATTGTAGCTAAGGCAGTTACACTCATTAAGACGTTTTAGGCTCGTTGTCATGGTGCCAAATTAGAAAGGTATAGGAAGCACTTGGTCAGGTGGTTGAACAGAAGGCAAAGCATTGCCTCCAAGTGCACACAACTCAATGAAATTTCCCCTGACAGCAGATGCTCAGGCATCCCATTTAGCTCATAGTAAAGCTTTAGGCCCACCAAGAAGGGGACCTGACACATTTTCCTGAGTTGGGCCAGATCGCTCGCCCTCGTCTTGGGCTTACATTCAACAACCCTAAGGTTTGGCATCCTCTCTTGTGCTTTCTCTCCCCCTTTACTTCAGATGTCGATAGCTTGGGCCGCATCAATGGCGTCTTGACCTTGAAGCAAGGCAGGCTCTGTCAGATTCATGCAAGTACAATGGTCAAAAGATGGGCGCACAGCATCTGGAATAGACTCCAAGTCAAAGGGTGTAGCCACATGGCCACATGGCATCAATGACCTAGACACAATGGTCATGAGCTGGCTTCCTTAGTGCTGCAGACGTGGGGGTGTGAGGCTTGTAAGACCTCTCAACACTGGAGGTGCCAACATTCTTGCCCACCCCCTCGAGGGGATGGGCACCCTCTCCAACAAGTGAGACCGCTTTTGGAGATGATGAATACCCGATGACATCAATGGATATGGCATAAAATAAATCGATTGGGTATCGGTGGCATCAGACATGGTATGATTGGGGGGAGCAAAGAAAATATAAAACAAGAAAAGGTACGGGGTCGGAAATGAGATTACATTTTCTGGTTAGAATGGCAAATGCGGCAGAGATTAAAAAGCTCGAAAGCATAGCCGCACAGAAGAAAAAGGTTTTCTGAATGCAAGTGTAGCATCACTACCTTCGTTACCCCTTTTCTAGCTACCCTTGGTGGGAAATGGCAGGATCCGATCACAATCGTCAAAATGCCTACGATCTCATTAGGTGGCATTGATCACAGCCATTCAAGCGCATTGATCATGTGTCATACATACGAGCATATCGCTACAAATCAAGCTCTTCCATGTCAGTATCACTTTGAGAAATGGGCATGTCCATGCAAGTCCTACATTCAATGTGGGTCGCATCGACTCCGCCCCCTTATGTCCTGAGGGACAAGCGGTTGCATTAGTAGGCATGATGGTCTCTTTTTCCCTAGTCGTCGCCCTCAGATGCCATATTTTGAGGCAAGTTAGTCCAATCATATGAGGTTGGTCTATATTCCTTGAATTTTCAACTTTCGTCTCCTCTCCTCTCCTCTCCATGACTGATCTTAAGGGTGTAGCTCAAGTCGGTAGTGTCAAGCTAGAAGAGGAAGGGTCATTGTTAGTGATACTCTGGACTGGGACCCAGTCAGACATGACGATACAATGCCCACTGTGCTTGAGTTTGAAAGCTATAGATATCTATAGGGACTGCTCCAAAGCAACTTGGGAGGCCAGCCTTACTAAACTGTAGGCACATTACTGCAAGGTCAATCCATTCTGCCAGACTCCGGTCGATAAGCATCCCACTGGGATGACCACTACTAGGTCGGATCCCTCTCACCATCAAGGACGACCTTCACAAGGTCGGCTCCCTCTTGCTAGTACGGATGACCTCCGCGAGGTCTGCTCCTTCAGACAGTGGTAACTCTAGTAGGACGACCTCCATGAGGTCAACTCCTTAGCATTAGTGCGCCTTTTGCATGTGTGCTCCATAAGGACGACATCCATGAGGTCAGCCCCTTCAGCAGGTATGCTCCAAGGATGTCCTCCAAGTGTTAGGCTCCATCAGCGGTGCAGCTTTATCTGGATGACCTCCACAAGGCCGTCTCTTAAACGGTGACCCTCTCCAAGGATGATCTTGTCACCCGAGGTCGGATCCTTACCAGCAGACTCCTACAAGGGAACCTTCACACCCAAGGATGGCCCCTTCGACTTTATGGCCCGAGCTCGTGCTTGCCAGGTTCAGCCCTCATGACCACAGTAGCACGATCTCAGGTAGATAAGTATTGCTCTTTCTAGGCCATTACCAACGGATGGCATTCAATGCACATTCAACACATGCATAAAGGCTAGCCTTCTCTTGGGACTCGGTTACATCAGATGCTTGAGACCACGATACTTTCACTGACATGTTTGTTACAACATGCAGTTCTAACATCCTTATTTGTTATCTATGTTGACGTGGTATTGTTGAGTATCGATTCCCCGGATTTGGTTTTGATGATGAGCAAACATAAATATCGTGAACTAACTCTTGTGAGCGCAGTTATGAAAATCGTCGCCAAATTACTTCGGACATCTCAAACGACGTCTTAAGACTTCTCAAAGCGCGTGATCGTGTGCCTGAAGCTTCATTGAAGCTCAAGGACCATTATTGAAGTCAAGAAGATTCGATTGAAGCTTTTGAAGATGGTTCGTCAAGGTTTATTTTATAGTCTTCTAGCTTCATAGAATAGAATGTTAAGCCTTGAGTAGGACTTACATTATAATCTTCTTATCGCTCATATCTTAGAGCTAGGATTATCTTAGAAGCCATTAGAAACTTTCCCGAAGCCTATCGCTTCTTCCCTCGGCTTCTAGTGCATCTTAGTTGGTTCAAGTAGAAGAACCAACCGACTAGATGACGATCTAGTCAGTCGGCAATTCCTCTTGAACCGACTAGATGTCCTTGCTCAATTCAGCCTAGCACTGTTGATCAATTAGTCGGTCAAAGAAGGTTCACCGACCGACTAGATGACGATCTAGTCGGTTAGGAATCCTTCTCAAACCGACTAGTTATCATTGCCTCATTTCAGCCTGAGCTACTGTTTTTCGTTAGTCGGTCTAAGAACGATTGTCGACCGACTAGTTGAGAAACTAGTCGGTTGGAATTTGTTCTCAGACCGACTAGTTCTCCTTGATTTCAGACTATACTATTTCAACTCTTAGTCGGTCAAAGAACACTCACCGACCGACTAGTTGTGAAACTAGTCGGTTGGCAAGTCTTCTTAGACCGACTAGTTCTTTATGTCTGAACTTTGCTTTTTGGCTGTTCTCCAGTTAGTCGGTTCATGTTGAATCACCGACCGACTAGTTGAGAAACTAGTCGGTCAATGATCTTTCTTTGACCGACTAGTCTGCTTCAGAATAGAGCATTAATTGCACGATTTTCTCTCCTCTATTTCCTCTTTCCTATATATACTTGGAGGGGTTCTTTCCTTGTATTCAAGGCTGATATTCTAGAGGTTTAGAGAAATCAAAGAGGAGCCATTCAACTCTATTCCAAAGCTCTCTCTTCTCACCAAGAATCTCTCCCTCACTCTTTGAGCCAAATTCCTCAAGAGAGATTCTCTCCATTGTGAGCCTTTCAAGCCAAGAGCTTGATTCTAGTCACCATCCTCCATCCTAGCCTTCGATCGCTGATCATATTGGTGAAGCTTCGGTTTGGTGACATCTTCTTCCTCAAAATCCTTCTTGCCCTAATTTGGTAAGTATACTCAAGACATAGGATTTTGTGGTAAGTGTTTCATTATTTCATCTCATTTGTTATTTGAGTTTGTCTCTCGGTTGTGAGAGAGTTTGTGATCCCGGGTTGTGGGAGTCACAATTTCATTGTGTATGATTTGGTCTTGTAGAGGTTTTTCTATAAGAATTTCATAGTGCAAAATCTTGGGTTAGTGGTTTCTAACTCAAGTATCCGGAGGGGATCCGGGTGGTTGGGACGTAGGGTCACCGGGAACAAGTCGGGGAGACTTGGGTGGATCCGAACCAGTTACATACTTTGTTTGCGTTGTCTATTCTTGTTGTTTGTAGTCTATTCCGCATTGTTGTTTGTATGTTTGCACAATAATTAGGAATAACACTCTTGATTATTTTAAAGTACTATTCACCACCCCTCTAGTACTTGTGCAGTAGCTACACAGGGCATTACA
Organism: Scilla litardierei; assembly: GCA_030789695.1. Classification (NCBI taxonomy): domain Eukaryota; kingdom Viridiplantae; phylum Streptophyta; class Magnoliopsida; order Asparagales; family Asparagaceae; genus Scilla; species Scilla litardierei. The sequence goes on from CM061134.1 coordinate 66,911,939, forward strand.
GGTATAACCATTTCCCAATCCTACAAAAGCAAGGAAACACCTCCTTCTTCATGTATCTCAGAATCAACCCACATATCCACGCACATATACAAAATTTCATCCTTCCTCCCAATTGGTATTGACTCAAGCATCGGAGTTGAATTGGAGGGCCACCCCCTCTGATTTTTCTGACGCTCTTTCTCTCCATTTCATGCGGCATCAAAGGAGTCCCTCGGCATGGTGAAACCCAACTCGGTCTTTCTATTGTATGAATGCTCACCCCAGTAGCCTGATCCAGGATCCGTGAAATTCTAGGCATCAACATCACATTATCAATAAATTCTATCATCTCCTAATTTCTTCTTTAATCCTCTTCAGCTTCTTCCTCTTCATTCACTCCTTAAAATTAATCAGAAACTTCACCAGTATTTGAACATTAGCCATTCACAACAACAACCACCACCATCACCTCTCGCCCTAATATTCCAAGCCATAAAAATATTTTCAACAAAAAGAGCTAATCTTGGGTTCTAATCCATGCCCCATTATCACTAAATTCTCTATTTTTTTTCACGTACATTATGCCAATCTTCGTTTATTCCCTTCTCATTATTCACACTGCCACATTCTTCCCTTCACCAAACCCATACCCTCAATCCTAATCTTCATTCCTAACTTAACCCCTAGATTTTAAGAAAAACGTAATTGAATAATTAATCAAAACAATGTTAATTAGGAGGTAGAATGAAAATGAAAACCATTTTTGAAGGAAAACTTCACTCCATTAGTTGCGAGAGGTGTCAGCCTAGGATTTAAAAATACAGATGGTGCTAGCGTATAATATATGAAACCACATAAATGTTTTGTATAATTAAAACTAATTTAGGACTGTGTAAACATACATTTTTGGAGCATGCACAATGGCTCGAGCATTACATCATATAGAGCCTTAGGACCACAATCTGTCGGCCTCTACATGGTGTCACTGAACGAACCCATTGTCCATGTCCCTGGATCATGCTAGACAGTGGCAGCTTTTCCCCAAAGAAAAGCTTGTTTGTTGCCTCCAAGTGATGTGTGCATGAGACAGGCGAGAAACAGTGGCAGGGGACCAACGGCCATGGCCATCACACCTTTAACCCACACAAGCAAATTCACATGCATGCATGTGATCTTTGTGATGGAGATCTCTGCCCACTGGAGGCCATTGGCCATTCTGTAATCTTCTTGCCTTTCTTGCTTTCTTCATACCTAACCTTGGCTTTTGTTCTATGTTTTTTGCTACTGTGTGTTGCTTACTCTACTTGAAGGAAGACAAGATTTTAATTTAATTGGACATTTTTCAAACGAGCTTTATATATTGAATAGTTTTAGTCATATATCTCTTATTTCCAATGTTGTGTCTACAAAAATTGATTCTCTGGTAATCTCTATGTTAAATAGCAAAGTAGACGAACACATAGTCATGAGAAAATGGCATGCTGAGTTCTAGATAGCCTTCTCAGCTCACTCACTAAGGTGACTACGTATGCGCCTTGCTTTACTGGTAAAACCATTAGAAACCTATTTGGTAAAATCAGACACGCATATACTCTGTTAGATCAATGAGAGTAAAAGCATGGTATGGGGCCCCATAATTCACCATGTTTATATATGATCATACATGCTATGTGCATATATACTTCATCTCTCATAAGTCTGAAGTAGTTTCTTCTTAAAATGATATTTGTGTTTGGTCAACAACGGGTGTTTTTAGAGGCATCAAAATGGTCAGAATAGACTATGGCCATGAACATTTATCTAAATAATTTAAAGAACCATTAAATGAGAAGGGGATCAATTGGCAGTTGACTACACCTTTTACTCCACACCAATACAATGTAGCAGAAAGACAGAATAGGACACTACTTGATATCATAAGATCCATGATGATGCAAGTAGTGTTGTGAAATGTCTGCCCATGAGGCCAATTATTTGTAATTGGGACATCTTGTTCAAAATAATAGTATGCTATTTGGTACTGTTTATTTAAGTATTATTATAAATGTTTGTCTGTATTTTATACTTAGGCAAAGTCTGGAGGCTTAATGCGAGGTTAAACATGTATCGAGATGAGTATCACGATCATGGAGAAGTGTTTCGACCATTTATAGCATAAGTCTAAAACTGTTCGTAGTCTTAGATGCATCGAGAAAGTACATCGATGCATCAGATAGACTATTGTATGCTCTGTCTTCACCTAGTGTTGGTGGCAATGATCTCATGATCGTTAGAAATCAGAGATGAGATACGTGCTCTCATTAGAGAATGAGTTCACTGAACGACCCAATGAGAGCTGCTACATAGAATGTGCATACCAAACTGTCAATGGTATCTATCAAGTGATGATAGGCAAGCTAGTCCTTTGACTTGGTGTCATTGTACGAGCTTGTGCATGAATGAAGTCACTTAGATATATAACCTAGCTTTGAGGTAGTGCCTCTCGAAAGGTCTTTGGTTGGGTGGTACTTGAAACGTACGAGGGGAGTAGTGGCCAAGAGAGGATTCGTCTCTCCCGTATGTGGCAGGTTAGTATCGCAGAATCAGTACAGTCCTTAGCAGAAATCATTGGCCAAGCTGTGTTAGATATGATCTAACAATGACAAGCTAAGATTGAATGATAGTGATCAGATCATGTAGCTATTAGGAGTTCATAGTCCACCATCTCCTAGTCTTCGCAGGAGCATAGTGTTGACGAAGGGATTAAAACTACGGAATTCATCACTGACATAGCCAAGGTTAGTCCCGACAATGTTTATGTCAAGGGACCGATCACGTAATGATGATACTGAACCATGGACATCAATTGTTGCTTGCAGTCACTGTCGTTAGGGGCTATGGATCCCACATGTAGTAGGGTCAGGCTGTAGGATCTCACGCATGCTAAGATCCTCGTCCAAGAAATAAGAGTAACATGCATATGATGCGTAGGAATTAAAATGGTTGTAAATTGTTTGCGCAGAGGATTTCGTTCACATATGATGTGATGCAAAATATCGAGCCTACTAAAAGCATAGAAAACCTAAAACGAAAACCTGAACCCACTTATCTGAGCCCGAGCATGGACTTAGGCCAGCCCAAGCCTCTGGTTTGAGCTTGCTCGAGTAGGACCAAACCTCTAGTTTGAGCCTATTAAGACCGAGTTTTACTCGACTAGGACCAAAAATTGGGCTCTGGCGCCCCAGGCTAAGACCGAGTTTTGCTTGACTAGGACCAAAAATTGGGCTCGGGCCCCCCAGGCTTCAGCCTCGGCATGCCCGGGCACCAACTCCAGTGCTAGTCCGAGTGTAGCCTGGGCTAGGCTCTACTGGGCCCATGAGGTCTAGAAGGCCCAGGCTTGGGCATGGGCGCTTGGGCGCATGGCAGGGCAAGCGCATAAACCCAGGCAAGCCCAAACCGAGGCACCAGCCTAGTTCAAGCAGGCCTAGACTTCAGGCGCATGCTCGAACTCAGGCGTTAGCCTTGTTGGGTGGGCCCAAGTTACGGGCACGAACCCAAACCCAAACTTGCCCTAGCAACAGCTTAGGCATGCCTATGGCTTAAGTGTCTGCAGCCCTGTTTGGGGTGATTTTTTTTGAAATTTTGAGGACTCGTTTGAGTGGTCAAACGATCTCGAAATTGAGTACCATCAATTTCTATGCGATCTCCACTTGAAACTCTTTAAAATTATTTGTCATTTTGCTTCTTGGGCTTAACGGAGAGGTGATGTGTCCATATTTTACATCATTTTCATAGCTTCATGACATCGCATTCCATGCCATTTTCGAATTCAAATCCTGTATTTTCCTACAATATCGTACTTCTAACGTTATATTCGAGTTTCGTAGTATTTTATGAATTTTCAGCGATTTTGGAGTGATTTGGGACCCGATCTGGGTATGGACACATCTAACTTCCGTGAGCTCGTTGGTGAAGCTCTACAGGAATTCGCCGATTTTGGGAGCCATAGGAGGAGTGGAGGAGAGAGTAGGAGGAGAGGAGAAGCTTCATAAGCTTCAGTAAAGATTTTTCCAGGCGACTCGACCGAGCAAAGCAGCTGCTCGGTCGAGCAGATGCAAAATGAAGAAAAGAGCAGATACGCAGCCTGCCCGGACCGAGCACTCATGGTGCTCGGTCGAGCAGCCCTTAATTCCGATGCTCGACTAATCCCTTGTACGGCCTGAGTAGCTCCTTTGGTGACCGAGTCAGCTGTCTGCTCGACTGAACAGAGCTGACTCGGGCCGAGCAGACAGAGTAATGATCTTTTGGAGGAGCACGATTTACTGTCGTGCTCGATCGAGCTGTACATCTGCTCGGCCCGGGAAACCGACTGAGCAACAGCCTGCCCGACCGAGTCACTGACTCGGTCAACGATACTGAAGGCCAATTTTGGAAATATTTTCGGGCCGTCTGTTGCGCGCTTGAGGGAGTGAAGTGTGGATCGACGACATCGTTTCAGAGAGTCGATTCATTCTGTAGCTTTTGAATTAATTTTGAGAGGAGATTAGAGAAAAATACTTGTTAGATCTAGATTAAATTCTTGAATATTATTGGATAATTTTTGGGAGTTCTATTGCTATTATTGCGTTTTGGAATCTTGGTTTTTCCTTAGATCTATTACTCGTTGTAAGTTTCTCAATCTTCATTCTATCAATTTGCTATGATGTTTTCTTTCCTAAAAATTGTATTTTTATTCATCAATATCGCCATGAGTGAGTAGTCTCTTCTAGGGTTGATGGGTTAGCCCTAAGACCATAGGGGAGAGATGTAGTTTTGGATCTCTAGGATGAATTGGGAATAAAATGGGAGTATTTCGGTCGATCCTATCGAATCCCTAGGATAACCCGTACTGAGATCATGCCCACGGTCTGTAGAATTGATGTGTTTAAGGGGTATCCTTAGGATTCGAATAGGAAAATCAGTGGATCCAACCAAGGTTCGTGACCATGCCCGGCTCGTGCCTTGAGGGGATTCACCAACGAACTATATCGCTACGTTGACGGCTGCCGCCATTGCGTCAACGAGAGCCACCGAAATACCTCGAAATTCTAATCCACGAGAGTGGTACGAATTGATAGATTAATCTCATAACCCCAATATAACGTAAGGATCCTATTCCAACATCGATCCCCGACGGTCCTCGCGGTGATCCCTAATATCCTAGTTCCCTTTATTATTGAATCACCAACAACACTACAACCAACTCTCTTAACCCAGTAGCTATCTCACTTCGAGATATAGAAATAATAAGAGAATTTAAATACATTGTCACCATCTCTGTTGGATCCGACATCCTTTATACTATAATTTTACATCATCCTCTTGAGGATAGAGCCCGGAATAGACACCTAGAGGCCAGACTACGCCTGGCGACCATGACACCACCAAGTGGAAGTTAGGTGTAGGTTCCGGGTGTGTCAAGAGGAAAAATCAATTACTTAAAGTTTAGTCCCTAATAGGGAAAACTTGAGTTAATTTGGGGTCTAAATTTTAGTACTATGCCGGTTATGTTACTAATCTGAAGGCTCAGCTCACCCTATAAATATGTTCATCCTCTTCCTCCTAAACTTACAACAAGCCTATATCAAGGGAGCTCATCCTAATTAAGTGACCAACGCTATATCTAAAGGCGACCAAATTTTCCCTCTTTTTCATCTGCATTCCTTCTTTCAGCTTCTAGAATAACTTGAAGAAAATTCAGATTTGATCTGAAGCTTGAGGTGGGCGTTCTAGCTAAGGTGGAACTTTCTTGGGTAAGTGGTTGGCTCTTAGAAGAGGCGTTTCGAACACTTCAGGATGTCGCCCTAAGAAAAATATTTTTGCGCCTGATCACTCCTTATTTTACACCTTTTTTCCGCATATTTGCATGCCATTTAGATCGCCCAAATCATGTTTTTCACGATATATCGACGATATTGCGATGCTTTTCACGATTTGTTGTTTTTGTCGCATTTCAGGTGATTTGGCGCGATTTGGAGTGATCTCGAGATGCGCTTACTCTAGACGGTCACCGACGACCTCCTCGAGGGGTATTTTGCTGATTGGAGAGGAGCGGAAGAAGAATGGACGTCGCAGGAGCGACGAGGAGGCCAAAACAAGCAGATTGGGCATTCTTTGTGTCCCACTCGGCCGAGTGGAGGAGCCACTCGGCCGACCAGCGAGACACTGCTCGGCCGACCAGTTCAGACACGATTTCTATGTGCACTCGGCCGAGCACCGAAGACCACATCGGCCGAGTGACGATACCACGTCCGCCCGAGTGGCGCCCAGACGAAGCCCTTCCAAAACATCGAAGTTACTGTTTTTCGGCTGCCTGAACTTCAGAAGACCCACTCGGCCGAGTGGTAAATCCCGTCCGCCCGAGTGCAGTGAAGTCATCGGCCGAGTGACGACAACTCACTCGGCCGAGCCGCCCCCGAACTGAAGACCCCTGAAAGACCCGACTTACTGGAAAATTGCAGGGTTTTCACTCGGCCGAGCGACTTTTGTCACTCGGCCGAGTGCGATGTGCTGCCTGTAGCGAAAACTGCGGAAAACAGGCTGTGCAGGGGTATTTTGGTCACGATTTTTGGACGATTTTTGGGGCTATTTAAGCCCTGTTTTTACCCTAGTTTAGAGAGCTCTCTCTTAGATTTTTTGCAGCTTTTTAGATTAGTTTTTTTAGCTTTATTCTTGTGATTGGAGAAGGAGCAAAACTTGGATTTTTGTTGGATTAATTGAAGAACTACATTGGTTTGCATCTCTTTTCCCTAAAAATTCTATTTTTATTGTTTATATCATTGTTGTGATGAATTCTATTACTTATCTCAACGATTATTTTTGTGATCTTGCTATGATTTGTGAGTAGTCTCCACGTCTTGGGGCGTGGGGATAAACCCTACAAGCCCACTTTCATATTTGTGATGAATTGGTAGAAATTGAGCTAGAATTGCTATTAGAGATTAGATTGGGATCGATTTACTACAGATTGCTAGGTATTCATATCAATTGGGATTTGCAAGAGATTGGATCCCAATTTGATAGGAAGCCCTAGAAATCCGAATTGGGTTGGAGTCGGATTTTTCGAAGTATCGGTTTGCAAGAGATTGGACCGATACTAGGATTCCCGGTTGCAATTCTATACCGATACCCGTTTGCAAGAGATTGGACGGGTAGGAACTATCCTAATCTAGATCGTGGACCGAGCTTGCAAGAGATTGGGCTCGGTGCGCGATTGGACGATGATGTTGATCCTAATGCTAGCTTCCCTAGGGTAGGGTTTGCAAGAGATTGGACCCGACCCTAGGATAGCTATAGACCGGCAACAGCGCGAGAGCGTGAGCTTGGTTCTACATTCAGTTGCAACTAGTTCATCCGAATTCTCATTCTAGCGATTTTGATACCGATGAACCACATTTATGAAGTACGGTGTGTAGCGGGGATTCCCCATTCCCTAGACGTTCTTTATTTGATTTGATATTTCGCACATTTGTCTGACGATTGTGACAGGATCGCCAAAGGCAAATTTCTCTTCTTAAAATAGCCAGGTTGATCGGAGCAAGCACAGTCATTCATCCTCCCTGTGTTCGATATCCCGCTCGCTGCTACACCGTGCACTTGCGGTAAAACTACAACCGTTCTCTGGGTGTATACTCGGGACCGATCAAGTTTTTGGCGCCGTTGCCGGGGAGGCGCGTTTTGACGGTGTTCGGCATCGACCACCAGGTTATTTCTTCTTACTTTCTTCCTTTACTTCCCTCTATATCTTACTCTAACTTTATTCGCAGCACTATTTGCATGTTCTCCCCGTATTTTGCATAAGATCTTAACAGGGAGAATGGAGGATGCAATGCCAACAATAGAACTCAGTCGGGAAGACTATGACTCCTTCACAGACCTCCTTAAGGAGCTTGTCGACGAGGTCCACGCTACCGGAGCATTTGCTATCGATATCAAGGACCCCGACGAACAACTATTTGCTAGTTTTGTGATGGACCAAATCTCCCCGGAGGGGACTATCGGAGGCAATGTCAGAGTTGACGTGGTCGACGACAAATTGTATTTCGAAGACAATAGAGCAAGTGTCGAAGAACACTATGCTCCCGAAGAACCCTTCGAGCAAACCGACATTCAGGGAGTTACACTCTATGCCGCTCACTCTTGTTTTTATGAATCGTCTGATGTGTTTCTTGATTCCAGGTACGAACCGGAGCAGAGTGAAGGTTTTGGCGATGCTAGCACTGAATCGGAGGGCGCCTATTTCGATGCCTCATCCTCACTAAGTAGCGAGTCTGACTCGTCACAAGAGAGCATGCCACCAGAACATGAGCTAAACCCGGATAACAAGGAAGAAGTCGAACTCATGCGAGCCGATGAAGTGGAAGGAGCAGCGCCACCTGAGGTAGAGCTTAAACAATTACTACCGAATCTAAGGTATGCCTTTTTGGGTAATAAATTAACTTTCCCGGTGATAGTCAATTCCCACCTCACACAAGATCAACTTGAAAAACTCCTAGACGTTCTTAGGAGTCACAAGGACGTCCTGGGCTACACTATCTCCGATCTAAAAGGGATAAGCCCTAGGCTTTGCACGCATAGGATCCATTTGGAGGATACCGATGCCACCTCCATTGAGCCTCAAAGGCGGTTAAACTCGAATATGAAGGAGGTGGTAAAAAAGGAAATCCTAAAATTGCTAGAAGCCGGTATTATTTATCCTATCTCTGACAGTAGATGGGTTAGCCCCGTTCACGTCGTCCCCAAGAAAGGGGGGATGACGGTTATAAAAAATGAAAAAGGTGAGCCCATATCTACGCGCACCGTCACGGGATGGCGAATGTGCATTGACTATAGGAAACTTAATAAAGCTACCCGAAAAGACCACTACCCATTGCCCTTCATTGATCAAATGCTTGAGCGCCTTGCAAAACATAAATACTTTTGCTACCTAGATGGGTATTCGGGATTCTTCCAAATCCCTTTGCACGAAGATGACCAAGAGAAGACAACTTTCACTTGTCCCTATGGCACCTATGCCTACCGTAGGATGCCGTTTGGCCTTTGTAATGCCCCCGCCACTTTTCAGAGGTGTATGACATCCATATTTTCCGATTACATTGAAAATATTATGGAAGTTTTTATGGATGATTTCTCGGTTTACGGAAGTGAGTTTGACTCTTGCTTGGAAAATCTCACTAAAGTCCTAAAAAGGTGCCAACAAAACAATCTTACTCTCAATTGGGAGAAGTGTCACTTCATGGTCACGGAAGGTATAGTTCTCAGACATCTTGTTTCCTCAAGAGGAATTGAGGTAGATAAAGCAAAAATTGAGGTAATCGAAAAACTTCCTCCTCCTATTAATGTCAAGGGCATTAGAGGCTTCCTTGGCCATGCGGGGTTTTACCGCCGCTTCATCAAGGACTTTGCCTCGATTGCCCGACCACTTACTTCCTTGCTCGCTAAAGATGTTCCTTTTGACTTTTCAGGAGGATGCTTGCAAGCTTTCAACACCTTGAAGGAAGCGCTAGTCTCCGCACCCATCATACAACCGCCGGATTGGAGCCTTCCTTTTGAACTAATGTGCGATGCTAGCGACCAAGCCATTGGAGCGGTATTGGGACAAAGGAAAGATAGGAAGCTTCATGCGATATACTATGCGAGCAAGACATTGGATGACGCGCAGAAAAACTACACAACTACCGAAAAGGAGCTTCTAGCGGTCGTCTATTCCATAGAGAAGTTTCGCTCCTACCTCCTCTGTTCCAAGGTGATTGTCCACACCGACCATGCGGCATTGAAGTATCTTTTAAACAAGAAGGAGGCCAAACCCCGGTTGATTAGGTGGATACTCTTGTTGCAAGAATTCGACCTAGAGATCAGAGATAAGAAGGGTATAGACAATGTCGTGGCAGATCATTTATCTAGGCTCATTCGCGACAAGGAGGATGAGAGCCTACCTATTGAAGACACATTTGTTGATGAGAGGCTATATGCGGTAAGGACCGGTGAAGTACCTTGGTACGCGGACTTCGTCAACTACTTGGCTTGCGGAATCAAACCGCATGGGATGTCCACGCAACAAAAGAGGAGATTTATGCATGAGGTCCGTAGCTATTTTTGGGAAGATCCTTACCTTTTCAAGATATGCAAAGATAGTGTCATTCGTAGGTGTGTTTCTAAAGAGGAGGCAACGTCTATCATTTTGCATTGCCACGGTCTACCATGCGGGGGACATCATGCCGCCTCTAAAACAACCGCTAAGATCTTGCAGAGCGGATTCTTCTGGCCAACAATGTTTAGGGACACCCACACTTTTGTGAAGGGGTGCGATAGATGCCAACGGACCGGGAATATCTCCAAGCGCAATGAGATGCCGATGAGACCCATCCAAGAAATTGAGCTTTTTGATTGTTGGGGAGTAGACTTCATGGGGCCATTTCCGTCGAGCAATGGTAACAAATACATCCTATTGGCCGTTGACTATGTCTCCAAGTGGGTGGAAGCAATTGCCACCCCTACCAATGATGCAAGAGTCTTCTCCAAGTTCTTTAAGCAAAATATCTTCCCGCGCTTTGGAGTGCCGCGTACTTTGATAAGCGACGGGGGAAGCCACTTCATAGAGAACAAGTTTGAAGCCATGCTAAAGAAGTACGGGGTAAATCCTAGAGTTGGCATGGCTTATCACCCCCAGACTAGCGGCCAAGTGGAAGTCTCAAATAGAGAAATTAAGCAAATTCTCGAAAAGACGGTGGATCGATCTAGAAAGGATTGGTCGATGAAGCTAAACGATGCTCTATGGGCATATCGTACGGCCTTTCGTACTCCCATAGGCACCACGCCGTTCCGACTCGTTTATGGGAAAGCTTGCCACTTACCGGTAGAGTTGGAGCACCGCGCATATTGGGCCATCAAAACCTTTAATTACGATTACAAAAGTGCCGCGGTGAGGCGACTCTTGGACATCAACGAGCTTGATGAGATAAGAAGAGACGCCTACGAAAGCTCAAGAATTTACAAAGAAAGGACCAAGATTCTTCACGATGCCCGCATAACCGTCACAGACTTCAAAGTAGGAGACAAGATCTTGCTCTATAATTCCCGGCTCCGACTATTTCCCGGTAAGTTGAGGTCACGTTGGTCCGGACCTTTCACCATCAAGCACATACAACCGGGCGGAGCTTTCGAGTTGGAAAGCAAGGACGGTTCCACATTCAAAGTAAATGGTCAGAGGCTCAAACACTATTCCGAGGGAGTCCCGACGGGCGAAACCAATAGAATATATTTGCTTAAGGGACGGTCGGAAGACCTCATGGACCTCCTCGACGAGGTGATTGAAGAGGCGATCCCTCACTCAATTGGCGCTCTTTTCGATGAAGATTTTGAGGAAGGCCCGGATTTAGGCCAAGATGAGAAGAAAAATGATTCCCCCGACCTCTCCGCTGAAGATGATGAAGGCGACGCTGATGTCGCAAGGATTCGAGAGCTCTGCAAGCTCTCGAAACTAAAGTCTCCGAAGAAAGCTCCGCCGGTACGGAAATCGGCATCACCGGTTAAGCCGTTGACCGGAGCAAATGCTAGCTTGGGGGAGCCTCCCCCCAACACTATTCGAGACGAGAGACCACCGCGGGAGAACACTACGCCGCAACTTTCCAATCCAAGCGTTCTCCCCGGAAAGTTTGATGGGTGCATCTCATATGCACCGAACATCCCGCATTAATTGAAAATTATAGGGGGTCGAGCTCACGACCTTAAACGAGCGCTTGTCGGGAGGCAACCCGACGGTTTTTGCTTTATTTTTACTTTTTCTTTATTTTCATTTTAGAAATTTTTAGTGTTTTGAGTCGTTCGCCCAAAAATTTTGCGATAACGGGTCCTATTTTTTTTGACAGGAGAGGAGATAGGTAGATCCATCATGAGGAGGATGAACGAGTCGACGAGGAGCGCCCCAAGAAGGCGCTCGACGCTTAGGAGGAAGATGAAATCGACTGGAGGAAGAAAGACGGAGTTTAGAGCCAAAACGAAGACAAACAGCAGAACACAAGGCTCACTCGGCCGAGTATACTAGTCACTCGGCCGAGTACACAAGTTCATCCGGCCGAGCCGCTCACGAACGAGGGAAGTCTGTTGTACCCAACTCTCTGTTTATTTTCCTGATTTCAATATAACTGCTACTCGGCCTAGTACATATTCCCACTCGGCCGAGTAAAACGGATACCCTCCTAGGGCGAGTCTTGCCGAGTAGCTTGAGTCACTCGGCCGAATGGACTTACTCCACTCGGCCGAGGCTGGCAAAGCCACTCGGCTGAAGCGTAAGCGGGGAGGAAATTTTCATTGGCCCCGCTCGGCCGAGTGACCACGTCACTCGGCCGAGTCGTAACTTCTATTATATAAGGAGCTGAGGGGGCGCATTTTTCGAAATCGCAAAATCCCCCAAACCGCCCGACGCCTCAGCTCCCCTCGCCCGAACCCCCCACGCTCGCACCCATACTCGGCCGCCCGCGCCGCCGCTCGGCCCGCTACCGCCGGCCGACCACCGCTACGACTCGCCCGAGTCGCCGCCGGCGGCAGCTGCTCCGGCCACCTCCGGTATCACCCATATTGCCCGTTTTCTCCTCTTTTCGAGTATTTCTTGAGGATCCATGTGCTAAACGCCCCTCTAACCCAAATCAATTCTTATACCTATCTATTATACCCCTAATACTCCATACATTTTGAATATTACCCGCTGAAATCGCCGTTTCATGCGCAGGTTGCTTTTTGGAGCTTAGGGGAGCCCAGGGGAGCTTCTACGGGCTGATCCGGACTTCGCGGAGGCGCTGACTTCGCACGCTTCCACTGCTTAGCACTCGCGGCGTGTCGGGGTACACTCTTTCCACTCTTTTACACGCACCGCACTTTTTTTCACTTTTCGGCGCGCTCGGGGCCGATATGCCGCCCCGGACACGGCCGCGGTCGAAGAGAGCTTCTGCCAAGCGGAAGCGGTCGGATGATGCCGGCCCCTCCCACGAGTTGGAGGACTCTCCTCCACCGTCCCCCACACACCCCGCACACCCAGCACAGCCTGCAGGCCCTGCACACCCCGCACAGCCTGCAGTGCACCCACAGCCCGCACAGCCTCTCCCCGCCGACCCACAGCCACCACCACCGGCTCCACTGGTCGGGCCGCTCGGGATTACGTTCCGAGACGACGCACACCGCGCCGTCTTCGAGCGTATCTCCCAGCGCTCGATCGTACCCTCCAGGTTTGCACACCTCGCTGACCTAGGACGCCTGGGGGTACTAGAGGGGATGCTCACGTTGTACGACAACGTGGGCTGGCGAGATTTTCTGTAGGTGTCGGCGGATACTTTTACCCGCCCGACACTTGAGGTTTTGAGTTCGATCGCCCGGACCGACGAGGGATGCTCATTCCGGTTCATGGATCGAGAGTGCCAGGTCACTCTCGATATGATGAGAGCATTCTTCTCGTGGCCCGCTGTCCCCGGTGCCGATCGCGGTTACGGCCCCACCCATATCCCCCCCACCTTCCTTCGATGCCGGTGCCTTCTGGGCCCGGATTACGGGTCACCACGCTGCCTTTGACCCTAGTAGGGCCAAGGCCTCGGCCATTGTCCACCCCTGCCTCCGTATAGCCCAGCGCCTCATGGCGACCACCTTTTTGGCCAGATATGAGCCGTGCACAATGTCTACGCCAGAGCTCTACATGCTCTATGCGATGACTCGTCCCAGAGCTCTATCTAGGGATGGAGCCGAGTTTGTCCCTGCCGTCGTGATCGACATTGCGGCTTGGTTTTTAGACCGCATCATTGTATCGGTGGGCGCTCGCTCACCGATATGCTGCGGCGGTCTGATCACCTTGCTTACCATGATGACCGGCGAGGACCTACCTGACGACTTGTGACGCGTCCCAGGCCCCACTTCTATGTCGATAGACGTTATGGCCAGGATGAAGATGCTTCATCCGCATGGTGAGCGTCACTGGGTCTGGTTGCATGGCCCTTACGGTGCCGACTACATGATTCTCTCGAGCCCTGCTCGGACTCAGATTGCACCAGCCCACGTCGACTGGCTCCCTGCCGATGGATGTTCTCATCCCCGCTGCCTACGTGCTCGAGGCTGAGGAGGCCGAGGAGGCCCACGCGGCCCATGCTGCCCAGGCTGCCCCCGCAGACCCTGCTGCATACCCTGCCGAGCCTGCTGCCGACCCTGTTGACCCAGTGGCCCCTCAGCCTATTCCTGGTGTTTCTGCCGCTCTTGACACCTCTGTCCCCACCTCTGTCAGTGTCACGAGTACCTCAGCTGAGCCCACTTCCACCACCACTTCCGAGGCTGTCACCACCACTCCCACCACCACCACTGGCCCTCTGTCCGTCGAGCCACTTTGCTCCGCACTCCCCGAGCGCCCGCCGACCTTTGTTGAGAGTGGAGAGCCCTCGTTTGCCGCGGTCGTGGAGACCATGGCTAGCATGATCTCCGCTGGGGTTGCGCCTTTTGGTCCACACACTTCCGCCCCAGCGGTAGTTACCTCTGTCTCCACCCCTGCTGTATTTTCTGAGAGCGTCGTGGCGTCTGTCCACACTTCTGTGCCACTGACCTCTCTAGCCGCCTTGCATCCACTTTTGCACTCTTCTTTCGCTGCCGCTGCCTCCATTTCTCACCGCGCTCCCCGGCCTCACACTGATGCCATGCCCACATTTGCAGGCACGGCACCTTTTGTCCCCTTCCCTGCTGAGCCCGTTACATACTCTACTCGCGTACGCCAGCCTCGCCCTGCACAGCCTAGACTGGTGCGTCCCTCTGCACCACCCCCGCCCGACACTGTACTGCAGAGCATACGTGCTCTTGAGTTGGCGGTGAGTGGTCTTAGAGGTGACCTTAGGACCCTGTCCTCCACCGTCTCTACGATGGCTGGACGCTTCGAGCTGATCCCCCAGATCCACTACTACCTTACACAGGTCTTGGAGCGTCTCCCACGCGTACCCCCACCCACCCAGCAGGTTCCCACACACACTTCCACACACACTAGACCTGCTTCCACTTCCACGCCCACCCCAGCTCAGCAGCCTACACCACCACCACCACCACCTCCGCCTCAGGACGGAGACGGCTCAGCACCACCTTCTTAGGCACCCTTGATGCCTTGATTTATTCCTGCCGTTGTGCTGCCCGTTTCTGCTGGGTCCTGTTGCACTTTTTGTCCCCCCCCTCCCCTCACTTATTATGGTATTCTCTTTTTGATCATATCTTTTTATATCTATTTTGGGAGAGAGGGAGAGTTTTTGGTGACACTTATATCTATGTATCGCTCATATCTGTGCATGCATCATGTCCGCATCATATTTTTATTTCTTTATTTTACCTTTTTCTTTTCATTTTTCCATGCATGCATCCTCACTTGCCCCTCCCATCGCTTGTCTCTCGGTGTGCCACACTTTGCACATTGAGGATACTGTGCCATTTAGCTTGGGTGAGTGAGTTCTCATGTTCTTTTTCGATTTGCCACCTTTATTTTTAGTTTTTCACACCATTTTTTCGCTTTTGCACTTATTTTTCATCACTTTTCTTTTATTTTGCCATGCATCACGTTTTTCTTATTTTCCTGTGTGCCGCATTGCATAGTTTCTATTTTCCCTTTATCTTTATTTCTTTTTCATCTCATGCTAGAGATGACTTTTCTATGATGATGATGACGTTGGATTTAGCTTATTCTATATGCATGCTATATTTGTCATGTCTTAGGTTTTATTTCAGATATCAGATGCTATGACTTGCTTTGCATTTAGAATAGTAACCCACACCTTTTTCCGCATGAAAATGGATGAAATTTTATTATTAGCTGAGTCTGAATATTCATATGTATGCTATCACAAAAAACACACCAAGATTCACGCATTGAATGCTTATATCTGGAGTACTGACTTTCTTTTCCTATATCACTTCTATATGCATGAATTGTACACTTCACTTCAGGATGATTGAATGATGTTAGCTATGATATATCTGGATTAGTTAGCTTTTTTGTGATCGAAACTGAGTAGATTAGATTACCCTGCTGAAGTTGTCGTGCATGTCTTATAGAGTGAACCGAGAGTTATATTTATTTCTTTCTCCACAAATCTTGAACATCATTTCTCTACTTTTCAAATCATTGGTGAATCTCCCCTTAGTGATTCTATTTTATGGCATTTTATCCCGCTACTAATTCCTAGCTCCAAATCTCTTATTCTATAAAATAAAAAAAAAGAGAGAAAAACATTCTTGTACATCATTATCTCTCTCTGAGTTGGGATCGTTGTGTATATATTGCTTAATGCAAAAAAAAACAAAAAAAAAAAAAAAGAGGAAAAATCCTCAATGAAAGATCCCATCTCACTTTCTTTCTTTCTTCTTTCTTTTCGTTGCTTTTGGAGCTATATGTATAAAAAATTGGGGATGTAAATATTTTTTTTGCCACCATGCTTATAGATAAGCTTGGGGGAGGGGATCCATTGATGTGTGAGAGAGTGACTACTTGACATTGCACGACAACCTAGGCTAAGTAATATTCTATACTCAGTGAGATTATTTTAGTTTTACGAAATCCAGAAATCTAAGCCTAGCGTTCATTTCATGAAATCCATACTTTTCTATTCTCTCTATTCTATAGTGTGATACTTTTATACTCCAGATAGAAAGCGTTCAATTGAAAAGTGTGTGATCTGTGATTTGTATACCGCTTTAAATGATTCAGACGACGTTAATTTTAAAATTATTCCGTTTTTCATGATTATAACGTTTTTCGTGGGTTTTCTATTTCTATTTGCACTATTATACTATGATATCAAAATAAATTCCTTTGACATGAGTTTTTCATTCGGTGCATGCTATAAGAGTAAGTGAAACCCGCGTCCTGAGAAAATGATCGAGTATCCTACCTCTTCGCTTCTTTCTTTCTTTCTTCTTTATTTTCATTTCGTTTTCATTCTTCTTCATTTTTCATTTTTTCATTTTCCGCCGGTTTTCGTTTTCCAAATCCACCGGGTTCGCCTTTTACTTATCTTCCTCGAGGACGAGTAAGAGGCAAGCTTGGGGGATTTTGATCACTCCTTATTTTACACCTTTTTCCCGCATATTTGCATGCCATTTAGATCGCCCAAATCATGTTTTTCACGATATATCGACGATATTGCGATGCTTTTCACGATTTGTTGTTTTTGTCGCATTTCAGGTGATTTGGCGCGATTTGGAGTGATCTCGAGATGCGCTTACTCTAGACGGTCACCGACGACCTCCTCGAGGGGTATTTTGCTGATTGGAGAGGAGCGGAAGAAGAATGGACGTCGCAGGAGCGACGAGGAGGCCAAAACAAGCAGATTGGGCATTCTTTGTGTCCCACTCGGCCGAGTGGAGGAGCCACTCGGCCGACCAGCGAGACACTGCTCGGCCGACCAGTTCAGACACGATTTCTATGTGCACTCGGCCGAGCACCGAAGACCACATCGGCCGAGTGACGATACCACGTCCGCCCGAGTGGCGCCCAGACGAAGCCCTTCCAAAACATCGAAGTTACTGTTTTTTGGCTGCCTGAACTTCAGAAGACCCACTCGGCCGAGTGGTAAATCCCGTCCGCCCGAGTGCAGTGAAGTCATCGGCCGAGTGACGACAACTCACTCGGCCGAGCCACCCCCGAACTGAAGACCCCTGAAAGACCCGACTTACTGGAAAATTGCAGGGTTTTCACTCGGCCGAGCGACTTTTGTCACTCGGCCGAGTGCGATGCGCTGCCTGTAGCGAAAACTGCGGAAAACAGGCTGTGCAGGGGTATTTTGGTCACGATTTTTGGACGATTTTTGGGGCTATTTAAGCCATGTTTTTACCCTAGTTTGGAGAGCTCTCTCTTAGATTTTTTTGCAGCTTTTTAGATTAGTTTTTTTAGCTTTATTCTTGTGATTGGAGAAGGAGCAAAACTTGGATTTTTGTTGGATTAATTGAAGAACTACATTGGTTTGCATCTCTTTTCCCTAAAAATTCTATTTTTATTGTTTATATCATTGTTGTGATGAATTCTATTGCTTATCTCAACGATTATTTTTGTGATCTTGCTATGATTTGTGAGTAGTCTCCACGTCTTGGGGCGTGGGGATGAACCCTACAAGCCCACTTTCATATTTGTGATGAATTGGTAGAAATTGAGCTAGAATTGCTATTAGAGATTAGATTGGGATCGATTTACTACGGATTGCTAGGTATTCATATCAATTGGGATTTGCAAGAGATTGGATCCCAATTTGATAGGAAGCCCTAGAAATCCGAATTGGGTTGGAGTCGGATTTTCGAAATATCGGTTTGCAAGAGATTGGACCGATACTAGGATTCCCGGTTGCAATTCTATACCGATACCCGTTTGCAAGAGATTGGACGGGTAGGAACTATCCTAATCTAGATCGTGGACCGAGTTTGCAAGAGATTGGGCTCGGTGCGCGATTGGACGATGATGTTGATCCTAATGCTAGCTTCCCTAGGGTAGGGTTTGCAAGAGATTGGACCCGACCCTAGGATAGCTATAGACCGGCAACAGCGCGAGAGCGTGAGCTTGGTTCTACATTCAGTTGCAACTAGTTCATCCGAATTCTCATTCTAGCAATTTTGATACCGATGAACCACATTTATGAAGTATGGTGTGTAGCGGGGATTCCCCATTCCCTAGACGTTCTTTATTTGATTTGATATTTCGCACATTTGTCTGACGATTGTGACAGGATCGCCAAAGGCAAATTTCTCTTCCTAAATAGCCAGGTTGATCGGAGCAAGCACAGTCATTCGTCCTCCCTGTGTTCGATACCCCGCTCGTTGCTACACCGTGCACTTGCGGTAAAACTACAACCGTTCTTTTGGGTCACGTCCCGGAGCGATCAGCGCCTGCAAACACAAAGGTTTGTTCTTCTAAGAATTTTATTTTCAAATGTTTATATTTGATCTGTTCTTGTACGGTCGGTTCGCATCCCTCCTTAGATAGTAATGATCATGCATATCTTTTTTATTCCGTAAATTTTTTCATACAAAAGTGTTTTTATTATTTTTCTTCTTCTGTTGCTCCCCCTGTCTGCTAAGCCTAGGGCTAGGCATTGGGAAAATCCCTATGGAAGCCTCTTTAAACCCCTTCAGTGGTACCAAAGCTTAGCTTTACCATGGATCTAATTTTTTTGCTATTATTTCGGCCTCATTTTGTATTTTTTATTTTTTTCAAAGGGAATGCCCTTTTACTAATGTATAGTAAATTTAGGATGCGGAGCTACCCGAAGTTGCTAATGGCAGGAGATCCATGGAGTTAAGATGGAGACAAAGAGGCACTTTGCAATGTTCCTAGGTGGTGGCCTTCTTGCTTGGACCATGGAGTTGCCTATGGGTGATAGTGATGAAATGATAGATGGAAACTTAAATAAGCGTGTCCTAAATGCCAAAAAATTCAACCATAATGCACACATTAATGACTTTCGAAAGATCACATAACAATAATCAACTAAGTAATCAAAAGATGTAAGATAATATATCAATAACAAAGTGAAGAATAATTTGATAGATACTATATCCAAGTTTTGAAATGAGTTGGTAGGGTTTGAACTCAACCAGTGAAGTATGAACTTCTATGGAAAGGTTCAAACTATGCAATCAAACTATAAATAAAGGATGTCTATCACGAGAAATTGGCTATTATCACCTATATGGCTGGATTAATAAATGTCCGACCCCTTAAATAATGTACCCTAAAAGGCCACAGTTCAAAGAGGAATCATATTTCATAAGGCTTGCATATTGTTGAGTGTATTTTATATGCATTTCTCCACCCCCTTGTTGCGTATTGCTGTTTCTAACCAATGTTGTTTTGATGATGATCATAATATTATGTTGTTGCTAATGTCGCTCATGTTTTAGTCTTTTAGTTATCTATTGAAGAATGTCACTTTTGGAGACTAAATGCTTGGTGCAAGGATGGACATCAAGTGGAGCAATGCCAAAGCTTGGACATGTGGTGCCAAAGTTTGGAGATGATGGAGGAGCATCAATGCATCAAGGTTGAAGCCATAGACTCTAAAAGAAGTAATGTAATCCATGTAATATTTCATTTATTGCTTTTCTATTTTTGAGTCCAGGTTTAATGTAATGCCTTGATAGATGGATTAACTCATTCATGCATATGCATTTCCTATCATAGTGAGCCTTAGGATTATCATAGAATCCAACCCAATAGGTTCATCCTGCATTAAACTATAATTGGAGTTTTTGGCTCTCCTTCAGTCGACTGATGAAGGCACGACAGGAGACTGGGTGATTCAAGGCGCCTGCCAAGCCTTCTACAGCCGACTGATATACACAGCTCAAGTCAACTTATTTCTTGACTGTACTTGAGTTTTTCGCCTCAGTTGACTGAAGTTCATTTTACAGTCCCCAGTCTTCCAACAGTCGCCTGGGAATTGACCTACAGTCAGCTGTGCACAACTTGCATTTTCTGGGCTTCATCCCAGTTTGCAAGTCAGTCGACTGATGAAGTATTTACAATCGCCTGTATATTTACAGTCGCCTGTGACATGGGCATCTATCATCTGAAAATAATAAGTGCGAAAGTTGCATTTTCTCAACTCCTTTCCATCCTAAGTGGTAGTCGTCTACTGAAGGATATTCAGTCGCATATCCATTTACAGTCGCCTGTAAATTGTTCTACAGTCGTCTGTGCACAACTTGCATTTTCTGTGCTTCATCCCAATTTGCAAGTCAGTCGATTGATGAAGTATATACAGTTGTCTGTCTATTTACAATCGCATGTTTAGTCTTCTACAGTCGCATGTCCTAGCTCTGAATATAACCGTTGGGAATTTTATAGCCGTTGACCAATCGACTGTCAGTTGTTCATCAGTCGAATGTTTGTGTCATAAACTGCCAAAATCTAGCCGTTGCAGAATTATTCATTTTGGCTTTTTACTTGGGTTTGAGGGTTTCTTTTGGCTTCCTATATATAGGAGAGGACTGAGTTCATTAGAACTTCTTGAGACTATTGAAAATCATTAGAGTTTAATTAAGCCACTCTCAAACTCTCCCATTTTCCTCTTAGAGCTCTTTATCTCCTTCATGCTATGAAGTCAAGCTCAAGGGAAATCATCCAAGTGCTTTTAAGCCAATCTCATCACATGGAGATCCTCTTCCATGCCTTGCATTCATTAATAAGTAAGGTTATCATCAAGGCATAGGTAAGAGTATTTGTTTTACTATGTGTTTCATTGAAACCCGAATTCTCTTTATGGAAATTAGATACTCTCTTTGTGAGAGTTACTTTCTTTGTGGGAGTTTTGTGTCCTAGTGTAGGACTAACCCTAATTCTCTGTGTGGGAGTTAGTAATTCTCTGTGTGTGAGTTTGACCCTTGTGTAGGGTTGTTGGGTTCTTGTAGGACAAAATCCTGTTGATCTACTTATAGGGTTAGGCCTATAGGACATCACAGAGTCGCCATTTGAGAAGCCTATTACACCCGCGGCTTCAAGAACAAAAGCAGAGATGGACTCGATCAAATTCAATGCGAATGCTATGAATGCATTCCATTGTGCCCTCGTTCACAATGAGTTCAACCGCATCTCCATGTGCAAAACGGCCAATGAAATTTGGCATACATTGGATATTTCTCATGAATGGACTTCGAAGGTAAGAAATCTAAACAATGTGTAATTAAATCTAAATATGAGTTGTTTAAGATGCAGTAAGGTGAAAACATCTCGGAGATGTTCACAAGGGTCACATATATCGTGAACGCTTTGGAAGGACTTAGTAATGTGATTTTCCAAGAGGATCGAGTAGAGAAGATCCTTGACTCGCTCACATCTCAATGGGAGTCAAAGGCCAACGGTATTTGGAGTCTAACGACACGTCCAAATACACCGTTGAGGAGTTCATTGGGAATCTCATGACGTATGAAGTGAAGCTTCAACACAAGAAGGAGATTCAACCATCCAAGCTCGAGAGGCCATAGAAGTAAAAAGGGGGTTGCATTCCATGCCGAGAAGGAACCAATCAAGTGGAGAAAGAAATTCCATCGAGAAGCGTCTGGTGAAGATGATGGAGAAGAAGATGCTAGCAATGATGATTTCATCGAGCTTGCCAAGCAATTCATGGCATTCCTCAAGGGCATGCAAGGTAAATCTTTGTCAAAGTTTGCCTCCATTTCTAACAAGGTTCATGCTTGTTACAGTTGCAGTGGTAAAGGTCAGCGCTCTACCGAATGCCCTTCCAAACCTTTCAAAGATTACTACAAAGGGAAATGGAAGAAACATTGGGAAGGTGAGTCCAAATTCAAGAACCAAAAGAAGAGACTTGTCGGCACTTTCGATGACTCGGATGAGGACTCATTGAGTGACGAAGAAGATCAAATGGAGCAAGCCCACATGTGCTTCATGGCAAAAGAGGAAGGGTCTTCGTCAAGCTCTAGCAAGGAGGAAAGCGATGGTGAAGAAAAGGAGGAGCCAAATCTACACTATGAGGAGCTTGAGTATCGTTTCAATGTTGCCTCCAACATGGCAAGTAAGTGCATTGACTCATATACTAAATTGAAAGCTAAATTTAAAAATACTATGAGTAGGTTGCATACCTTAGAATCTACTAGTGTAAAAAATAATCATGCTTTGCATGTTTGTGACACTAGTGAGACAGACACACTTCTCTCTCAAGTTAAGAATTTGAGCATAACCAATGAAAAATTACTAGCTTAAAACCTTAGCTTAGAAACTCGCATTCAACAACTTACATTGAAATGTGAAGAGAAATCCCTAACGCTTATTAACTTTGTTCATGCTAGGGATTCACTCCACGGTGTGCTGGAAAAACAACATCCGACA
Source organism: Scilla litardierei (assembly GCA_030789695.1). Taxonomy (NCBI): domain Eukaryota; kingdom Viridiplantae; phylum Streptophyta; class Magnoliopsida; order Asparagales; family Asparagaceae; genus Scilla; species Scilla litardierei. Next base: position 66,934,770 of record CM061134.1, read on the forward strand.
AACCATAGAGGAGGTTTGGGATACACTCCGAAGGTGGTTACCAAATCCACCACTATTTCTTCTTATGGTGCAAATACAAGAAATTTTACAAAAGCACCTAAGAAAATTCACCATGCTTTCTTGTATAACAATAACACCAACAAGAAGCATGTAAATCATAATGTGGTGAGGAAAAATGAAAAATCATCATTTTTTTGCTAAGAAGCAAAATCCTCACCTTATGCATGCTAAGAAAATATTTTCTACACCTAAGCATACCACATCCACCTCTCTTGCAATAGCAAAACCTTTGCCTAGGAAATCCTTGAGTTTATGGATTCCTATTAGGTGTAGTGTGCAAGAGAGGGATAGATACATCAACTCTCTAGTTAGGGATGTGATCACCTCATGTGATTACATTAGGAAATTAAACTCCTCTTGGGTTTGGTTCCCTAATGTTAGGTCTCTCACACATATGCATATTGCATGTGTATTGTGCTTAAATGTTTATGTTTAGCATACCCATTGTTTGTGTGTGTTTCATAATTTTGAAAATCTTTTCAAATTTATTTTTCATAAAAATGGGGACATTGGGGTATACATTGGCATACAAGCAAATGTTGATCCATATGTATGTCAATGGGGAAGTTAATATGTTGTATGTTTAAAATATTTTAAAACATATTTTAACTCTCATTTCGGGCTGTTCTTGATATCATTGTTTACGTTTGGTTATTATTGGTTTAAAATTCAACTCTTGGATATTGCCAACATGTTTCATGTTATATTTCCTTTTGGCAATGTGATTGATTTTTCCATATATATGCTTTGATACACTTAGGCCCATGGCTCCAAGTATTAATTTACAATTGGTAAAGAAGATTATCTTTAAAGATATTTTATCTCTTTTTTTACAATTGGTATTAGATCCTAGAAGTCAAAAATTTGAACATTTTTATGATCTATGGGGAGCATGGGATAGTGATTGATACACACTAAATTTTACAATTTGGTATCATACATATCTTTATCTCTTGCATATTGTCACATCTTTAATTAGGATGTCAAGTTGGATATATTTGATGTCCACCTTTTTGACAATAACAAGGGGAGAGATATATGCATTATGTAAAGCATGTTTATCATACATATGCATTTAGGGAGAGAGATATATTCATACATATGGGGAGAGATATGTGGGATTATATACAACATTCATGTGTGAATGTTATATACTTATTGCCATTGGTTTATGTAATACATGCCTATTATATGTCACCATTGTTTCTCATTATTTCAATTGGTATAATGAGTTATTTACACGTGTGTATCTCATTTTACAATTGGTGTATATAAGTAGAGTGGAACTCAGTAGCATTGTGCTTTATTTGTTTATGTTTTACATAATGTGTGTCATCATCAAAAGGGGAATATTTTTGAGTATTGGTGTTTCATACCAATGTTATTTTGATGATGATCACAACATTATGTTGTTGCTAATGTCCCACATGTTTTAGTCTCTTAGGTATCTATTGAAGAATATCACTTTTGGAGACTAAATGCTTGGATGGACATCAAGTGGAGAAATGCCAAAAGTTGGACATGTGGTGCCAAAGCTTGAAGATGGTGGAGGAGCATCAATGCATCAAGGTTAAAGCCATATACTCTAAGGGAAGCAATGTAATCCATGTAATATTTCATTTATTACATTTCTATTTTTGAGTCTAGGTTTAATGGAATGCCTTGAGAGATGGATTAACTCATTCAAGCATATGCATTTTCCATCTTAGTGAGCCTTAGGATTATCATAGAATCCAACCCAATAAGCTCATCTTGCCTTAAACTCAAACTGAGTTTTTGTCTCTCCTTCAGTCGACTGATGAAGGCACGACATGCGACTGGGTGATTTCAGGTGCCTGCCAAGCCTTCTACAGCTGACTGATATGCACAGCTCAAGTCAACTTATTTCTTGACTCTTCTTGAGCTTTTCACCTCAGTTGACTGAAGTTCATTTTACAGTCGCATGTCTTCCAACAGACGCCTGGGAATTGATCTACAGTCGTCTGTGTGCAACTTGCATTTTCTTGGCTTCATCCCAATTTGCAAGTCAGTCGACTGATGAAGTATGCATAGTCGCATTTATATTTACAATCGCTTGTGAAATGGTCATTTATCGTCTGAAAGACGTAAGTGCGAAAATTGCAATTTCTCAACTCCTTTCCATCCTAAGTGACAGTTGTCTACTGAAGGATATCCATTCGCCTGTCTATTTACAGTTACAATTGTTTGTGCACAACTTGCATTTTCTGGGCTTCACCCCAATTCACAAGTTATTCGACTGATGAATTATTTACAGTCGCCAGTGTAGTCATCTATGGTTGACTGTCCTGGCTTTGGTTATAGCCGTTGGGAATTTTATATCCATTGACCAGTCGACTATCAGTTGTTCATCAGTCGACTGTATGTGCCGTAAATTGCTAAAATCAAGCTGTTACAGATTTATTCATTTTGGCTTTTTACTTGGGTTTGAGGGTTTATTTTGGCTTCCTATATATAGGAGAGGGCTGAGTTTATTAGAACTTCTTGAGACTATTGAAAATCATTAGAGTTTAAATAAGCCACTCTCAAACTCTCTCATTTCCCTCTTAGAGCTCTTTATGTCCTTCATGCATTGAAGTCAAGCTCAAGGGAAATCATCCAAGTGCTTTTAAGTCAATCTCATCACTTAGAGATCCTCTTCCTTATCTTGCATTCATTAATGAGTAAATTCATCATTAAGGCATAGGTAAGAGTATTTGTTTTACTTTGTATTTCATTGAAACCCTAACTTTCTTTATGGGAATTAGATACTCTTTTTGTGGGAGTTACTCTCTTTGCGGGAGTTTGGTGTCCTACTGTAAGACTAACCCAATTCTTTGTGTGGGAGTTAGTAATTCTCTGTGTGGGAGTTTGACCCTTGTTAGGATTGGTTGGGTTCTTGTTTCGGATAAAATCCTTTGTGTGAGGTATCTCTTTGTGGAATTGTATTCACTTCTCTTTATGGGAAATATATTGAATATAGGTGTGGCTGGACGTACCCAAGTTTGGGGAACCAGTGTAATTTATTGTGTTTGCGTTTGGATTGATTGTGTTGATTAATTCCTCTTGTATTTATTATTCTACATTTGCAAGTTAAATTTTCATTGCACAATTTATTGCCATTACTCTATTCACCCCTTAGAGTGTTTGTTGTCAGTATTGCAAGGTAGACGGTCCGTGCACCCCTCACCCCCGCATTTTCCACCTTTATTTTGTGTCATCCTCACTCTTTTAGTTGTTTTTATCATTTTTATCTACTTTTATGTTTTGTGGATGTCTCTTTTGTTTTTCGGGTGATTTGAGCTCAAAAGGATGCAATTTGTTGAAGAAAAGATCAAAGGAAGAAATACGGTGGACAAGAAGAATGATGGAGGAATGATTGGAGGCTAGAAGTAGAGGAGGATAGGACAGTATGGTCGTGCTGGTGCACGCATGGTCATGCCAGTGTATTAGAAATAGGAGGGAATGAAGCAGCTTCAGCAGCACGGCCGTGCCCCTAAAAGAAAAAGAACGCTTATTGTGACAACCTGCAGACACGGCCGTGTCATACGGCCGTGCACCTAGAGCACTTGGAGATGCCTAGATGTTTAGATATTGATTGGTACGACCGTGTCGCTTTTCGACACAACCGTGTGCGATGATGGTTGCTCATCTTAGATCTAGGTTTTTAGGGGCGACACGGTCATGCCTCTTTTTGACACGGTTGTGTGCATGTTTATCTATATAAAGCAAAGATGTAAACGAACTGAATATGCTTTATTCGAGTTTTGACTTTTGGGGGCGATTTTGGAGCTGTTTTAGGCCCCTTTTTGACTCTCTTTTGCTGAAGGTTTGTAAGAACTTTTAATCTCTAGTATTAAGTGTTCTTGTCTTTATTCTCCTTTATTGATTGTGATTTCCATTGTTATTGCTTTTGATTTTGATTACATTCTCTCATTAATTCCCAATGCATGCCTTCAATATGTTTTGATTGTTAATCCAATAATGTTTGAGTAGTCACTTTGTCTACGGTTATATAGACCCCTATTGTATGAATTATGCTTGATGGATTGCCTCAAATATTGATACAAATGGGTTATAGTCTAGGAATGGGTTTGGATGTGATTTAATATCAATCCATCTCAGTGGTGGCTACATAATCTTAATCACCGACAAACCATTGAGGTTTTGGTTTATGCCTCTAGTGGAAGGTTGACTATCTAATGTTAGGCACCGACGAGCCATCGGGCGTAATCATTAGAACCACTTAAATCGTAGCTACCGACAAACTATAAAAGCATCAATAGGGGTCCAACCCATTCTCTGAGTCATCTCTCATTGCTAGACATCGAGAGGACGAGGATTGAAACTCGACCTTCATCAATGACTATAAACCGTTGAATCGAGAACCTAGATCCAACCAGCATATACTCTAAAATAGTGGTGATATGCTTGACCAAGAATTTCTCCGTAACTGTTATTCTATTAGTTTGATCGCCCTCTCACTTTCAAGACTTCGATCACGTAGCTATACAAGACCCGGCACTGATCCTTGATCAAGCCATCACCTCCCTAAGTTCGACACCCGCTTGCTACAACACCGCGCGCTTGCGGATATACAAATTTAAAACCACCAAACAAGTTTTATGCAACGTTGCTGGGGAGGTAATCGGCTTGACTTTGAATTGTTTGTAGGATTTAATAGACTGCGTTTTATTTTCTTTTTCCTATTCTTGCTTCTTTTGCCAACTAACTTGTGATGCTGATTGTTTCGTTTGAGTTTTGACTTCCATCATGCATAGGAGGAGTCTTAGTGTAGGAAATCTCATACCCTTTAATCCTGAGATTGAAGCCACTCTAAAGAGATTGAATGCAGACAGCGGCCTAAGAGCAGAGCAAGAGAGAATGCCAGGAGAAGCAGAACCTCCCAAGTCCCTCATGGACTTTGTTATGCCTATGAACAACCCCACCTCAAGCATAATACATCCCACTATTCAAGCGGTGAATTTTTAGTTGAAGACCGGGTTGATACAACTCATTCATTAGGATCAATTTATCGATCACCATTCTGAAATCCCCAACGAGCATCTTAACAACTTTCTTGAGAAGTGTGACATAATTAAGCTGAACGGATTCACTGGGGATGCAATTAGGTTGATGCTATCCACATTTTCATTAAGGAATTAAGCCAAGGAATGGATTAAGAACAATGACGCAAATTTGTTTGCCATATGGGATGCATTGGCTAAGGCCTTCCTCTACAAATTCTTCCCACCTGAAAAGACGGTCAAGTTGCACAACGAAATCACATCCTTCGATAAATATGTCAAGAGAGCTGGTATGAAGCTTGGAAACGATACAAGGACTTTTAGAGGAAGTGCCCTTACTATGGGGTGCCCCGAATGGGTTTTGATATGAACCTTCTATAATGGTTTGAAACATGATGTCAAGATATCCAGTGATGTCATGGCAGGCAGAGCAATTATGACAAAGACCCCCAAAGCGACTAAGGCATTGTTAGAGGATATGAACTCTAACAACTACCATTGGGGAAATGAGAGAGAATCCATGAAGAAGGGTGGTAAGTTGGAGGTCCACATAGTCACACAATTGCCAAGCAAGTTTGACTCGCTTAGCCAACAAATGGCAGAAATTCGAAATAAGACCAAGGCATCCACTTCATCTTCTGCTGTGGTAGCAAGTTGTGAATTATGTAGGGTGAAAGGGCATCAGTTCTTAGAATGTCAGCTTTTAGCTTCCCAACCACAAGGATTATCCATCGAGCAAGCAAATGCCTTGTACAACAACTCCAGGCCATAAGGGAATTCGTATGCCCCTACCTCAACACATGATGGCAGAATCAGCCAAACTTCTCGTACCAAAGCAACAATTTTCAGCAGCTACCAGGATTCCACCAACAGAGGCCCCAAGAAAATCCTTAGCAAGCACCTCCCCAAAATGCTCGCTTTGAGGAAAAGTTGGACAATTTTATCACCGTGCAAAGCCAAAGGAATGACGTCTTCCAGAATGCAATCATGCAAATCAATTCAAGGTTGGACACGCTTACAACATCCAATAAGATGCTGGAGACCCAGATGGCACAAATGGCCCAACAATTGCAGCACTTGGAAAACAACAAGGGGCAGCTACCAAGCCAACCAGAACTAAACCCAAGAGAAGATATGAATGTCGTCAAATTGAGGAGCTGGAGGAAGCTCCATGATCTACCCATCACCACCCCTACTAGGGATAGACCCTCAACTTTTAGAGGGATCGATGGGGAGAAGAGAGATGAGCCCGCTTAAGAGCCATCATGAGTATGTGTGCTGAAGGTTCCGTCTCTGTCAAGGCTTGCTAAAGCCCAACTGGAAGAGAAGTATGGAAGGTACTCGGAGGTGCTAAAACAATTGCACCTAAATATCCCATTTCTAGAGGCACTTTATGAGATCCCCTCCTTTGGCAAATTCATGAAATACCTCCTCAAGAAGAAGAGCCAAGCTACCGTAGCAATTCTAGAAGAGTGTAGCGCCATTTTACAAAACAAGCTACCCACAAACCTCAATGACCCAGTGAGTTTCTCTATCCCATGTGATAGTCGAATTTTAACATTTGTAAACCACAAGCACACGGCTGTCATCGTAGCGATTTACTGGTCGTCCGTAGGGAGGCGAAGTGGTCGAGTACCAATCGGATCTAAGGTTGTTGTTAGCTACGCGAGTGAGATGAAATGGTGAGAAATCACAAAGATTACACTAGTGATTAAGGATACAAGTGATGGAAAGACACATACACACAAGGGATAACAATTAAAGAGGAAAGAAACACAGATTAAAATAGCAATATACAAAATCAAACACAATAGAGGGAAAGAAATAAACTTATATCCTTGAATGATACACAAGAGTTGTCAATCCTTGGTTATAATAGAGGGAGAGATCTTAAATCTACACTAATTTAACCCTACTCCTAAGAAAAACTGAAATGAGGAAGAATTAGGGTTAAAATCGCGCCCCCTCGTCGCCTCCTCTCTCCAATGGCACCCCTTCTCCTTTTATAGGGGCGCCAAAAACCCTTGATATCGGGTAGAGACCCGATTCGACGTGGTCGTGTCGAAGTCAGTGCAGCCGCGTCAACTTGAAGTTTATGGGCCCCTCCAGCTGTCGCTTGATGACTTGATGTGGTCGCGTCATGAGATTATGCGGCCGCGTCGATCGGTTGAGCTCCTAGCAATCACGGCGACACGGCCGCATTAATTAAATCGACGCGGCCGCGTTAATGTCTTCTCGTAGTGCAATCAATGCGACTGCGTCGTCCTAAATGACGCAGGCGGCCGCGAAACTCTCTGATCTTCATTCTTCTTCTTTACCCTTTGGGTGTTCTGACACGGTCGTGTGGGATGTAATGACGCGGTTGCGTGGGTATCGGCTCTTTACAAAATCTTCCCATTGCGCCAATTAACTCCCCGGCCTTGCTCCTTTCACCTCTTCATGCTCAATTCTCACCATATGGTCTCTAACTGGTACATATTCCTTGTAAAACATAGGAGAGACCATAAAAGTAAGATAGAAGAAAAAATGGGGAAAACGGTGAGGAATGGAGAATAAAATGATGTAAGACGTGCATGAAAAGGTGTGGAAAACTATATACAATAAACACTCATCAAAATCCCCCAAGCTAAACTCTTCCTTGTCCTCAAGGAAGATAAGAGAGAGCATATATCGGAGGAATGCAGTCAAACATGCAAATGATGTGATGGAGCTTCGAGAAGTTTCAAAAATCGAGCATATATACGCGAGTGAAATAAAAACTCGAATTCGAGAAACCAAAATACTCTGAAATCATTCTGTCGATGAGAATATGTTCCTAGGACTTCATTCCTACTCAAATCGTCAAGCAATACACTAGGCGACGGCCATACTCGCACTCTAAGACATTTTCTCTATCCCGACCTTAGATTGAGCATGTAGGAACCTAAGCTATACAATGGTCGAAGAGGGGATAAGTACGTGATAATGGAATATTGGTCGATCGAGGAAGTGTTGCTCATGACACGACACAATTCCTTGATTCAAGAATTTCCAAGTTTATCCATGAATTCATATATACAGCTTATTTACACAAAGAAATTCTATACACAAATATTTATTTTTTTCTTTTCTCTTTTTTTGGATTTGCACTTGGATCGTGTAAGGAGTGTTGGGTCGGTGACTCCTAGGTCAGACGACCTTAGGGCACTGGACCAAGAAGGACCCCTCGGACATACTAACTTAACCCAAGTGAAATCCTTATTCATACGCACTCCTCCAAGCTAGGCCTTTTTACGCGAGGCCCCGATGCTTGCTATCGTGGCGATCTGGTTACACAGCTTTACTGGGAAACGGTGCGTATTACTTTTCTATTAACAAAAGTTTTTTTGGGTTTTTTTGAAAGTCATGGGGTGAACTAGGTAGGTTCAATACTCAGTACTAGGTGAAGTTTGGTTATCCATGTCTCGAGGGACTATAAATCATTATACATAACTATTGGCTCTAGGGTCCACGGATAGAATGAGTTCCTAAGTGTCAATCTAGGTCGGTTTCAAGTACTCTTATCTTAAGGGTTACGAGGATGGCTAAAGCAAGGGATTTGAGTTTATAGACTACGAACTATTCACATCTTCAAATCGACATCATGGAAATCGAGCATTAGGGTTCGGAAAATGAATTCAAATCAAGATTCAGCGCATATAAAAACTCGTTTTAGAAAAATTCTCGAGGCAAATGCAAGTATATACAAATGCATGCATGAAGGTGCATGATGCATGATGCGAATGCAGATATTTTTGGAGTTTTTTGATTTTGGGTTTTTTGGATGCATATATTAAATTTAAACGTGATGCATATGAAAAATAAAGAAAGATGAAAAATAAGAAAGTAAAAAATGAAAGTAAAACGAAAACAACGATAAAAGTGGGGATGTATGAGGGGAAAAAAGGCGAAAATAAGCGCGAAAGAGCTCCTCCCGCAAGCTAAACCAAGCGTTGTCCTCAACGCGAATAAAACATAGGAAATTGTCGTAAAGTGTCGTGAGGACAAAAAGAATGAGGGGGAATAGGATCCTGGAGCATATCCCACAAGCGACATAGAAGCAAGCACGAAATTGATGAAAGTGATATGCGAGGGGGAAATGGTTTCGAGAGCCAATGGATATGAAGCTTGTATTGGGTTTTGAGCTAAGATGTGGGAGTGCCGCTTGCATTGAGGCGAATATTTTTCAAAGGAAAAACGATAAATCCTAATACGTTCCCCTTGGGTCCGCGAGGAGACGAGTTTATTCATTTTACCTAGGAAGCGTGTAAAATTTAATTACACTACTGGATTTGGATTCACCTGATCAAATGGCAGATCCAAAACATCCAATTGAGCGGGTAGCTGCTCTTCCGGCTCCTTTCGTGGCTCTGTCAAAAAATTTGTGCCACGAACACTAACGAACCCTAGCAATGCTTCCCCAACTTCTTTTGAGGATGTCCACCTATGACCTATAAAAGAAGTTGAGCATCAGTCCGTGATGAAGAAGATTTTCCCATATTAAATGTATTCCAAAGGCGATCGTCAAAATGTGATAAAATATGTGAAATGGGTTGATAAAAACTCCCCAGAAATAAAGTGCAATCCCTCGACGATGACGCAATGGTCGTAAGGCCAAGCTCATAGGTACACTCTTCAGGCGGAATGATGACCCAACATACCTATGTTGTTTGTTTATCTAATTCCTGTGTGGGGAATGTTGAGTCATGAGAATCCAAACCTAAAAGGCAAAGAATGTAATGCATGATTCAGATTGAGAGGGTGTAGGGTCTATTTGATCTCCATGTATGACGTCTGGACCATGTGGATAACTCCCATCCTCCCCATCAAAGGATGTACATTTGTGTTGTTGTGTGTGGAAGTTATCTTCTATCTTATTATCAGATGAGAAGACTGGATCATGAGGATCAGCTTACTGCACCTCATGAAACAAGTCATTTGGATGGATGTGAGAGTCAATGACTCGCATTTCGATAGTGGTACCTGTATAGGAGAATAGACTCATATTGAATATTTCCAAATTTAATTCGTATGAGTTACTGTTTTTGGTGCAGGACGTCAATGATGCGTGAGACGCAACCGCGGTCTCCATGTAATCTCATGCATCTTCAGGTGTCATAACAAATAATCGACCTCCATTTATTGATGCCCCCCAGCTATGCGTGCTATATGTGTGCAATAATACGATTGGGGGCGTGAGATTTAAATATTTGTAACCGCAAGCGCACGGTGTTGTAGTGTGGCTTGGGGGTCAAACTCAGGGAGGCGTGGATGTGCTTACGTCAAAGAGGATCAAATTCACCCCATGGGCGAGCTAGCCCAGATCGAATGATGGGTTGTTACGGTAAATGGAAAGCAAGGTATAGACAATATAAAGAAAAAACCTGGGACTCTGGCTTCCACCCTATCGAGCGACTCTCGCCGACACGGCCTACGGGTAGGATAACGATCGGAATTAGGGTCTAATGGTGAGACGTTGCCTATAAGAGTGGTACCAGCGTCCCATGGGCCCGATATTCCGGTCAGTGCCCAGGATGATACGTCGGACTTCCCGGGATCGATCAGTGGGCACTCCCGTGTCCATTAACACTGATCGACTCCGAGAGCACTAAGCTCGCAACGATAACTCCCAACGTCTCATCCTGCCGCTCTCGCGCGCTAGGATTCGGCGTCTACGCTAAGGGCGTGAGCTATGGCTAGGGAGTCAACCGCCAAGTTTATTCCCCCTTGGCCCAACGGTCAAAGGCGGTCTTTTTCCCGCCGATGACAATAAAACACCCCGCGTAACCGTTAAATTCCTAATCCCTATCGATTTCCTAGACCTATGGACGCATCGGGAAGAGCCCACGAAGGGGTTTCCGCCAAAATCCTAGATTTGGGAACTACTCACATATATTTAGTAAAAAGCGATCTAAAGAGAAATCGACCGTAAAAATCATGATCAGACAATAGAAATGCAATGGTAGTAAAGCAATTAAGATAATACTAAAGTTTGGCAAAGATCTGAAAGCTTACAAAAACTGGGAAATTACAACCGTCACAAAATGAAGAAAACAGTAAAAAATAGCCAGCTCTCGTTTTTGGGAAACCTAGGGTTCTATATATAGAAATTGATATCACCCGATCGGTTGACAAGTTAACCGATCGGGTGATCTGCTTCAAGCTTTGGCAGTGAGATGCGGGACTTCACCCGGGCAGGATGAACTGGTCGGTTGAAGCATGGATGTGACCGGTTGGATCTTGGTGCCATCGGGTGAGGAGACCGGTTGGATCTTCGTGGCTTGGCTTTGGAGATTCAGCTACAGATGAACCGATCGGGTGAAAGTCACCCGATCGGTTGGAAATCAGCTTCGAATTCCAGAGAGCTTTGGGCTTTTGAACCGGCCTACGAACCGACCGGGTGACTTCTTGTGAGCTCCAAGATGCGTCCGGGTGGTGCACGCGTGCATCACCCGATCGGTTGAAGATGACCAACCGATCGGGTGAGGGGCTGAAAGATGATATCATCGTCGTTTGACCCCCTGGATCACGCATGACTCCTCCCGTTGCTCCGGGGACTTGCGATATCGTCGTTTTATGTCCCATATGCCAGTAAACTCCTGTAAAATACGGAAAACACGGAAAAGTGAAAGAAAACAAGAAAACACGAGAAACCGAATAAAAGACGGCGGTAAAATACAGAAAAAACGGAAGAAAACATGCGCAAATATATGAAATATAAACGCACGTCAAAATCCCCCAAGCTGAACTCTTCCTCGTCCTCGAGGAAGACGAGTGAGAGTAGGAGCTCGGAGAGGGAAAATAAAGAGAAAGAGAGAAAAAGAAAACTCTATATCCTAGATCACCCGTCAGGGCCAACAAAATCAAAGGCGACACACCAATCAAGCAAACGCCAAATCACATCACTAAACCAAGGAATACGAGTCTAGACAAGTGCCGTGGGCCCACGCGGAGAAGCGCGAGTGAGTGTGGTCGTGCCCTAACAGACGGTGTCACTATCTATGATGTGTGATAAAGCTCGATATACACAAATCCAGGAAATGACCCAAATATCGATTCGAATTGAATAAAGCGGTGAATATATAGTTCAAGCATGCATGAGAATAGAGAGAGAATCGAAACATATCATGCGTCAAGGACTCCACAACTAGGGTTAAGGAAATCACCACACTATAGCCAAGATAATAGCTAAAAAGTTCCTAAGCCAAGTGTTTTCGAAACCGATGTGGGTTGAGATGATGTGGAGTAGAACACTATGTGCAAATTCTCACCTTCCCTTTATTCTCGGTAAGAAGGGAAAATATTCACACGGGAATTTTTTTTTTGGGTTTTGGGTATTTGTATTTTTTTTTGGATTTTTGGCTATACAATTTTCTTTTCTTTTCTTTTCTTTTTGGGTTTTTCTTTTCTTTTCTATTTTTTTTGGATTTTTTGGGTTTTTGGCTATACACATGTGTACTCTCCCAAGTGGGAGAACGGTACACGACGAGGGGATTTGCACCAAGTAAAACAAAAAAGAAATCGGAATCTAAACACTTGGGCAAAGGAAACTATTCTCGCTAGTTAGAGCATGGGCTAAATGGGTTATCCTAGTCCTTAATTGTGGAATCCCGACACATGCGAATTGAAGTACACGATATACATATATAGCATGCAGAAGCAAACAGGAGAAACAAATACCGCATATTCAAATCGAAGCATGATAATCTAGGGGTCATTCTTGGACAGGTATATAAAACAAAATCACAAAGTAGAAGCACACCACACAGCTAGGCACGACGCACGACTCACAAAAAGCTAAGTGAACCCACGATGCATGAAATGCAAGAGGACTCGATATCCTAGGGTTAGTGTATGTGATTATCGATGCTATGCTAGGTGTGTGTGATTTTGTAGCAATTCATCATAGGGTTCATCTCTAGGAGAAAGAGATAAAAAGAAGAAAAGAAAATTTTAAAACACGATGAAAACGACACAAAAACGAAAAAGAAAGACTCAAATGACGCACAAAGTGCGACTCCCCCAAGCTGAAGCTTGCATTACCCTCAATGCATTAAGAGTGAGTATGTGAGGGCAATGAAAATGGGGGGGGGGTACGCACGGACACAAAAAGAAATGAAAAACATGGAAAACACAGATACGAAACTGAAAATAAAGAAAAATCAAAATCAAACCACACGACATAAAAATAGAAAAAGAAAGAAAGAAAATTATACGACACGACAAATGAAACAAGCACACACACACAAAGAAAACAAAACACGACAGCACACCCAAAAAAGTTGACTCCCCCAAGCTAGACGTGACAGTGCTAGCAAAATGATATGATCGTGAAAATGCAGAGATATGCAAGGGGGATGTCAATAAACAAAAAGGAAATCAAAAAGCAGGAGAAGGGGAATCCCCGCCCTCCTCGGAAGAGTGAGTGGATGGGTGGTCGGGGGAGGCTGGGGGTGTGCGGAGAAGCGGAGAAAGAGGTGGAGGAATATGTGCAGTGGTGGTGTGAATGATGGGTGGAGTGTCGGTGGTGGTGGGTGGTAGTGGAAGTATGGCGATCAAGGCGGTGGTAGAAGGGATAGAAATGGGGGGAGAAGACGTGATGGTGACAGTAGTGGGTGGCGGTGGAAGAGATCTGGAGCGCACCTGCAATTTCTTGCGGCGCACATATCCAGTGACGGTGGAGGAGGGAGGAGGTGGTGGGAGGGACGACAGAAGTGGTCGTGAGAGGAGAAGTGGATACCGGGATGTGAATAGATGTGGGAGGGGGGATGATCGCCTAGGTGGGGGTGAAGGGGGTGGGGATGGGTGGGATGGTGGAGGAGAAGAGTGTGATAGGGGAGGTGACGATCGTCGAGGTGGTGAAGGTGGTGGTGAGGGGTGTGGTGTGGGTGGTGGTGGTCCGTGGATGTGGGTAGAAGGCGAAGGATGGCGGCCACGTTCCTCTCAAGTGCGAGGAAGCATGGGTGAGTGAGAAAGGAGGATGGTGATGGGTCCGAGGGGACAGAGGACGTGGCAAAATCACGGAGGGCTGCGACCTCCCTCTCGAGAGCAAGACGGGCAGAGACCTGGCGGCGACCAACGGAAGTGGACTGACATGAAGCGGAAGTGGTGCCGGCAAGTGATGTTAAAGTAGTGCCGGCGGCAGTGGTCATGCCGGCACTGGACAGAAGGCCTCAGGTGGCCTGAGAAAGGCTCACTGAAGGGATAGGGCCAGGAGCAGAAACAGGGTGACTCGGGCCAGCCCCGATATCTCCCTGGGACGCGGGAATATCCTGCTCGCCTAAGTGGGCGGCAGGGGAAGGTGGTCTGCGTGCGTCCAGGGGAAAGAAAGGAAGGTACAACCCCGCCAAAAACTCGGGATCGGGCAGAAAAGTCCAATCCGCCATGATATCAACAGTCATGCGAGCGGGGTTGGGGAGAATGGTGTAGGGGCAAGGAGGGTGGCCGTAATTGAATTCAAAACGACCATTGGGGCGTGGTTTAATCATATGAATGTGCCGCAGGACGTCAAGATCTAGACGTGAGGGTCCTGCGGCGATGGGAAGACCACGGGGAATATGGATATTAAACTGGGGGTAAGAAGCAATAATAGTGATAATGCCCCCACAACAGATCTTGCCCTTCCCGGCCCTGCTAATCTCGAGAAGCTTGTAAACAAGCCAATCGTCGGCATTTACAGGGACAGTAGGGGCCCTAAAGCTAATCCCATCATCATCACGAACAAAGGGGAAAGTCATGGCCCATAGAATAAAAAGATTAGGGATAGTCACGGTGCCTGACTCGTCCCTGGGGAAAAATGCAGAGGATATGATCCTATGGGCCAGACGAAATATGGGATGGATGATGGAGGAGGCCTTGGCCTTACCTAGGGGATAGCGAGGGAGTATGGTGAGGCGGAACCAAAAGTTATCGACGTCAAATTCCGGGGGGTATCCGTTGTGTCGGATAGCGTCATTCCCTAGAATAGGGAAACCAAATATACGATTGATCGTATCCAGGTTGGTACGGATGGTTTTATTACGCACCTGGAAAATGACAGTCGACCCCGACTCACAAACGAGTGAGGAAAGAAATTCTAGGGTGAGTGACGGGTAGGATACCGCAGAGGCATTCAGGAAGGCCAACCAACCTAAGTTAGCAAAAAAAGTCTCGACCTCGGTTAAGACACCGAGGTCGATAAGCGATTGGGCGCGGGTGAACTTGGTCGAAAGATGCCCCCGAGCATCAAGTCTATGATAAAAATCTTTTTGCTCTTGGTTCCTAAGTAGGTACCCATGCGGGCCCAACATTGGGTCCTCAGGGGGGATAATAGGTGGGGGAGGGGCTAGTGTCAATTCACGTGTGTGGGGAGGAGGACGTGTTTGTTTCTGTCTCTTTCGAGACGGTTCCTCTTCCCGCATGATACTCTTCCCCTTATCTCTATCCCGGGCCATGTGTGCGTGTGAGTGATGCAAATGAGTGTAAAATACTATCGAAGTGCACACACACGAACAATCAAGCAAATTAAGTATATATGGTAAAAATTGAAATTTGAGAAGTGGGGCGAAGTTACCCAGCAGAGATTCGAGTTCTTCGCTTGTAGTTGACCCAATGCCGTGCAATGGGAGAAGCGTGGAGCCGCGGCACTCTTCTTCAGCAAAAAATTCGAAAGTGGGGGTGGATATTGCGGATTAGGGCTAGAAAGTTATGAAATAGGAGAGGGAAAGAGAGAAAGAGATGGAGAGATGGAAGGGGAAGGTGGAGAGAGAGGCTAATGGAGGATTGGAGGGCGTGGGGGTGGAGTTTTTGGTCGTTGGGAGAGGGTGGAAGGTGAAACGACGGTGAAGAAAGCGATCGGGCGAGTGTTTGTGAACGGGTGGGTCGGGGGGTATTTATAGGGTTTAAGTCGAACCGGTCGGGTGAGTTGTCACCCGATCGGTTGACTTAATGGTCGAAAATTTTGGCTGAAGAGTTGCTACAGGTGACCCGATCGATTGACATGTCAACCGATCGGTTGACCGTTCCACACATTTTCCCGAGAATTTAGGGTTTCTCACCCGGTCCCTCAACCGGTCTCGCTTCTTGTCACCCGATCGGTTGGCAAATTTTGAAATTTTCCCGAGAGTTTCCCCCAGGTCACCCGGTCTGCCAACCGATCTCTTCTGTCCTCATCTGGTCGGTTCATTTAGTGGCAGACACGGCCGTTAGCTGATACATCCCAACCGATCGGTTGAGTTATCACCCGATCGGTTGGGGCCTTGTTTTCTGCAAAAACCTATAAATCGCCTAAGTTCCACAATGGAAGTTCTTGCGACTGGATTTATTTATAAAAATAAAAAAAGTAAAGTCAAAAAATAATTCAAAAAAAATGGAAACAAAGGGTTTAGAACATGGGTTGCCTCCCATGAAGCGCTTTTGTTTAACGTCGTTTAGCTCGACGCCCGTTGATGATGTTCATGGTGGGCGATACGGGTGATGCCCAAAATCCGGCATCTCTTCAACTCCATAGCTTGTGGCTTTTGGTGTAGTCGGCGGCTGTAAGAAGATTCGCTTAACTACCCTCCCTTTGTCGACAGGATCTGGAGGCTTCTCCCTCAAATTGGCGTCTACCGCCATCTTTTTCAGGATCCGGACCTCATCACCGGTGAGGTCCATGGGCTCTTTCCCCTTTCTCCTCGTAGGAGGAGCCTTAGGGAATCCCGGAGGGATCACATGTCGCGCGACCGCCTCATCAGCAACTTTTTCATTAGGTGCGTCATCTCGCTCTCCAAGGTCCCCCAAGCTATCGGGGGGATTCCTCGAGAGTACTTCCCAAGAGCTTGCCTCCGCAGCTCTCTCTTCTTTCAGCTCCAGAGCATTGATACTAGGATCATCCGAAGGATAGGGATGCGTCATCGACAACCCCAAGTCAAATTTGACTTTTTCTTGGCCGACGTTGAGGGAAAGCTTCCCATTCTTCACGTCTATCAAAACTCTGGCGGTTGCCATAAAGGGCCGTCCAAGGATAATAAGGGTATGCTTGTCTTCCGGCATGTCCATCACTATAAAATCAACCGGTACTTGTACTCCTCTCACATCGACGGGGAGGTCGTCTACTACTCCCAGCGGGTACTTGACCGAACGGTCAGCAAGTTGTAATGTCATGCCGGTGGGCTCCAAGTCTCCCATCCCTATTCTCTTGTACAACGATAGGGGCATTAAGCTGACGCTCGCTCCAAGATCGATGAGCGCCCTCTGAATTCACACTTCCCCAATAGAGCAAGGGATGGAGAAACTTCCTGGGTCCTTGAGCTTGGGCGGATTTGCGCGCTAAATGAGGGCGCTGCACTCCGCCGTTAACACGACCTTCTCCTTTCTGGATCCCCGTGTCACCAAGTCCTTCAGAAATTTGGCATATGAGGGAATTGTCTCGATGGCCTCGAGGAAGGAGATTTGTAAGCTCAGATCTTTCACCATGGCAAAGAATTTGCCATACTTCTCATCGATCTTGGCTCTGGCAAGCCGTTGTGGGAAAGGCACAACGGGCTTGAATACTCTAAGGTTCCCTTCCGCATCCTTCTTCTTCTCCTCTCTATGAACTCCCTCCGGAGTAGTTGGCTTGGGCGACGAAGCACTGTCGTCATTTAATTTCTCAATTGGTCGTTCCACGACCAACGGTGCTTCCGGTCCTTGGGGGCACTCTCGTGGGTATTTGCATTCCGCTCCTCAAGACGATGGTGGACACGTTCTCATGCTCATGCGTGAGTGCCAAGGTCCGATTTACCCCCCTCGGGTTCACCTCAGGCTGTGGCGGTAATAAATTCTGCGGTCTCTGAAGGTTCGCCACTTGGAACCCCAGCTGGGTCACCCGATCAGTGAAGACTCTCTGTCCTATCTCCAGCTTCAGATTTATCTTCTCCTGGTTGGCAATGTATTGAGTCAAGAGGGACTAAACCGGAGAGATGGCCCTCTGCTGGCCATATTGTTGCTGGGTGGGCTGCTGATTCCTAGGAGCATACTGTTGATACTGTTGTGGAGGTTGTTGTGGCTGAAATTGCTGCTGCTGAAACTGCTGCTGGGGCCTAGCCGACTGATATATCTGTTGTTGTTGCTGTTGAGTCTGCTGCTGATATGGTGCCCGGTAACTAAGGTTCGGATGATTCCAGTTGTTTGGAGAGTAGCCCGGGTTGGAATTGGTTCTTGGTGGAAAAGGCGCATTTCTTGTAGGATTGTAAAACAATGCGCTCGCCTGATCCAACGGTGGTGAGATGTCACCACCGTCGAACTCTCCAAA
Source organism: Scilla litardierei (assembly GCA_030789695.1). Classification (NCBI taxonomy): domain Eukaryota; kingdom Viridiplantae; phylum Streptophyta; class Magnoliopsida; order Asparagales; family Asparagaceae; genus Scilla; species Scilla litardierei. Next base: position 66,953,124 of record CM061134.1, read on the forward strand.
AACTTCGAATTCCACCGTAGTAATCTGTTGTGAACCGGCACCACCGGCGCCTACCATCAATGCGGAGATCTGGGTTGATAGCAATTCAAACTTGCTTGAAAATTTGTCGACGTCCTCGACCCTATGGTTGTCCCCAGATCTAGGTGTGGCTCTCTCGTCACACCACCGCTCATTGTTGGATGCTATATTTTCAAGAGTCTGTCCGGCATCTTCTTCGCTTCTCGACATAAAGGACCCTCCAGCCGCAGCATCCATGGAAGATTTTAAATCGTCCATCAACCCATTATAGAACAGATTTATGATCTGCCACTTGGGGAGCTCATGGTGGGGACATCTTCGCTGCATCTCCTTGAATCTCATCCAAGCTTCATGCAAGGACTCGTGGCTGGCCTGGGAAAAGGAGGAGATCTCACTCCTCAGCTTCATGGTCTTCCCCGGAGGAAAGAACTTCGTCAGGAAAGAATTCGAGAGCTTCTCCCAGGTGTTGAATGTATTAGGGTCCTTCCCCCTAAGCCACAGCTTGGCTTTATCTCGCAGAGAGAAGGGGACCAGCTTCAGTCGGATCGCCTCAGTTGTGACACCTTTATCCGGAAGGTGTCACATTTCTCCAAGAAGGAGTCCAAGTGTTCAATCGGGCTCTCCATGGGTGCACCTGAAAATTGATCCTGCTGGATCCACGTCACCAAAGATGGCTTAAGCTTGAAGCTTTGGGCCGTAATAGCTGGAGGACGGATGGTGGAGGTGGACTCGATAGATGGCATCAAGTACTCCAGCAGGGACTTGTGAGGCGGGGTGTTCTCCCCCATGGCTTCATGATCCTCTCTTCTTTGCTTCTCGACGGCCAAACGCCTTAGGGTGGCGTTTATCTCTGGATCAACGGGAATCAAGTCATCGAGACTTCTTGAACTCCTGCGCATGAAAAACAACAAACACCCGTGAAGCGAAAAGTGGGAAAGAAACAGATAAGATAAGAAATAAAAAATAAAAATAAGAAAATAAAAAGGAAAAATAAGAATGCGAAAATTATCGCGAGGTAGGGATGAGAGCTAGACCAAGGGTTCATGAAATCCAAAAATAACAAGCACGTTGCCTCCCCGACAACGGCGCCATAAAGCTTGACGCCCCCCAGCTATGCGTGCTATATGTGTGCAATAATACAATTGGGGGCGTGAGATTTAAATATTTGTAACCGCAAGCGCACGGTGTTGTAGTGTGGCTTGGGGGTCGAACTCAGGGAGGCGTGGATGTGCTTGCGTCAAAGAGGATCAAATTCACTCCATGGGCGAGCTAGCCCGGATCGAATGATGGGTTGTCACGGTAAATGGAAAGCAAGGTATAGACAATATAAAGAAAACCCCGGGACTCTGGCTTCCACCATATCGAACGACTCTCGCGGACACGACCTACGGGTTGGATAACGATCAGAATTAGGGTCTAATGGTGAGACGTTGCCTCTAAGAGTGGTACCAGCGTCCCATGGGCCCGATATTCCGATCGGTGCCCAGGATGATACGCCGGACTTCCCGGGTTCGATCAGTGGGTACTCCTGTGTCCATTAACACTGATCGACTTTGGGAGCACTAAGCTCGCAACGATAACTCCCAACGTCTCATCATGCCGCTCCCGCGCGCTAGGATTCGGCGTCTACGCTAAGGGCGTGATCTATGGCTAGGGAGTCAACCGCCAAGTTTATCCCCCTTGGCCCAATGGTCAAAGGCGGTCTTTTTCCCGCCGATGACAATAAAACATCCTACGTAACCGTTAGATTTCTAATCCCTATCGATTTCCTAGACCTATGGACGCATCGGGAACAGCCCGCGAAGGGGTTTCTGCGAAAATCCTAGCTTTAGGAACTACTCACACATATTTAGTAAAAAGCGATCTAAATAGAAATCGACCGTAAAAATCATGATCAGACAATAGAAATGCAATGGTAGTAAAACAATTAAGATAATACTAAAGTTTGGCAAAGATCTGAAAGCTTACAAAAACTGGGAAATTACAGCCGTCACAAAATGAAGAAAACAGTAAAAAATAACTAGCTCTCGTTTTTGGGAAACCTATGGTTCTATATATAGAAATTGATATCACCCGATCGGTTGACAAGTCAACCGATCGGGTGATCTGCTTCAAACTTTGGCAGTGAGATGCGGGACTTCACCCGGTCAGGATGAACCGGTCGGTTGAAGCATGGATGTGACCGGTTGGATCTTGGTGCCATCGGGTGAGGAGACCGGTTGGATCTTCGTGTCTTGGCTTTGGAGATTCAGCTACAGATGAACCGATCGGGTGAAAGTCAACCGATCGGTTGGAAATCAGCTTCGAATTCCAGAGAGCTTTGGGCTTTTGAACCGGCCTACGAACCGACCAGGTGACTTCTTGTGAGCTCCAAGCTGCGTCCGGGTGGTGCACGCGTGCATCACCCGATCGGTTGAAGATGACCAACCGATCGTGTGAGGGGCTGAAAGATGATATCATCGTCGTTTGACCCCCTGGATCACGCGTGACTCCTCCCGTTGCTCCGGGGACTTGCGATATCGTCGTTTTATGTCCCCTATGCCAGTAAACTCCTGCAAAATACAGAAAACACGGAAAAGTGAAAGAAAACAAGAAAACACGAGAAAACGAATAAAAGACGGTGGTAAAATACTGAAAAACACGAAAGAAAACGTGCACAAATATATGAAATATAAACACACGTCATTTATCTTCATCATGAATTCCAGCAAAATGTAGTGCAGTCCTCCACTGAAGAAGCAGAGGAGATCGTGTGTGTTCATCACATGCTCCAGTAATCCATCCACTAATCTGATGAACCTTCCCCAAGCTTACCAAAGCTGGGAGAAGGATGAAATCTGGCCTCGCGGTGTATGGAGTTGCCTTGCCTGAATCTTGATGGAGGGGATGGCTCCTCCATTTAGGTTAGCACATCTTGACGATGTTTGTAAAGCAATCGAATCTCCACCAAGCAAATATGACTCCCCCTGTGATATGACCAATCGGTTCACACTCTGGGCAAGTTCATGAAGTTAGGCTTGAGCATTGGTTTGGGTTTTGAGCCATTGAGCTTCGTCTCGTAGTTTGTCATCTAGAAGCAACTCTATATGAGATTTTTGTGGTGGAGGGCTGAGATAGGTTGCGGGTATAAGATGGTGGATCATAGGGGTATGTAAAATTTTGGTATTGGGTGAAGACAAGCCTCTGCATCCCACATCTAATACACAGCGCTGCAACCTGTGGCAATCCATTATGGCCTCCTACTTGAGCACTCTGCGGGAATAAATCGCCGAGACTCTCCACGTAGGATCCATCGGGCATCCACATTTTTTCTTGGAGCTCCTAAAATATGAAAAATTGTCTACGAGGAGCACGTCAGTAGTACAAGAGATTTGCAACTAGGATAAAGTCGGTAGTGAGGTAAAATATTGCTTATTAGAAATTTTATAGTTTTGAATGATGCATAGTCTAGCTAACCCCAAATTCAATCAATATCAACCGACTCGTGCCTCCCTAGCAACGGTGCCAAAAACTTGATAGTCGAAATTTATTATTTTTAACGGCCATTTCTGGTCGTATTTTGTGCGTATGTTGATTCGTGTGCGTATTTTCGTATTTGGTTTTATTATTGTATTTCCGTAGTTCCGACGCACGACCGAACCCCGTATTCACAACCCTCTCGGAGGCGCGATCGCCCTGGTGTCATTGTTTAAATTTTTGGAAGCTAAGGATTAGAGTTGTAATAATCTTATTGTTATTAATACTAATATTTTAACTAACAGATTTAAATTTTCAAACTTTAAAGATCTAATAAAACTAACGGTAAGAAAATCAGATAGTTTTAATAATAATAATAATAATAAAGCTGTTTTTTTAAAACACCCAGATTAAAACTCAACTGAGATGAGTCAAGCCTAATAACTGATTGATCCTTAATATCTTAACCACTTAACTCCCTAATACCCCATCAGCAGTCTCCCCACGTCTCCCCCCCCCCCCCCCACGTCTCCCTCACACACGTGGAACCCAGGCACCTCTGCCACCGCTCAACCCGACCTCCCTCAGCCCGACAGACCGCCGGAAGCCCGAACCCTCCCCGCCTTCCTCTTTACCCCCGACGACCCCACACCTCATCTTCGACCTCGTCGCTCACCGAAGCCCTTCGCCGTTCATTTCCTGAAGCCCAGATGCCTCATCCCCTTCCACCCTCTTGGGCGTCCACCCCTAGATTGCACAGCTCATGCCGTTACTTTGCAGAATCACCCTCATAACCGGTGCTGACACCTGGAGTTAGGCGCCTGCGGGAAAGAAATTTTACCCATCGGCTACAGTTACATTGGGCGGAACTCACAATGCTGGTCAAAATCCTGAGGGAATTTCAATTTCATAAGCTCTGGTACGGAAATCATTGTCGCTTGATTTGCTCCTTTTAAAGGAAAATTACAACACTCCTATTAACTTGCTATGTGATGATAACGCAGAAAGTGTAGCCCAGCAGGGCGCTCCTGAAGTCCCAAATAGAATCAAGATCTGGGCCATTTTGGCCTAAATAGTCTCTTGGCGACAGCACTAGCGGCCACTAGCCTATTTGAGGAGGCTGAAACAGATGAGGCGAGACATGGGCTGATAGCTCTCGGCTGTTATGTGGATTGGTTTAGCCTTCTGTTGTAGAATGGGGGAGTCTAGTAAAACCCCATGTACATAAATCAATAAAGCTTTCCAATATATATAGTACATAAATCAATAAAGGACTAAAGCAGGCAAGTGATACTTGCTAGTAATTGTTTAGGCCACGTCTTAGGCCGTTTTTTGTAGCGTAAAAGAGACTAGGCGATAAATTGATAGTCGCTTAGACGTCCCGACTAGATCTAGCTTGACAACGAAGCTAGATCTGACACCATTATCATGCTATCAGTTCATGCTGCCTGCCACGCTTATTTTCAATTAACGGTACGCACTTTAACTGCCCATTGTCATGTCATGCCATGCATCGATTGTTCCATCATGATTGCGTAGCACACGCTACAATAATTGTAACTATTGAGGCTAAGCACCTGCTTTGCGGGAACAACCCTATGCCAAACCAAAAACACTTCCTAGCTCATGATCCAGAAGCGAGCACAATGTAGTTGAGAAACCAACGCTCGATACACGTGGAGGGTTAGGGTTAAGCGATCACTTGAGCGTAGAAGTGTGCCCATACAGGCACTTCAGCCAAAAGGCGTAAACCCTGTGCATGAAGTGATAAATTAGTGAATCGTAAATCGTGAAATAGTGTTTTCATAGTTCTGCTACGATGTGCATGCTTGTTTCATTCTTGTCATTTTAATTGTTGCATACTTTAAATGTCATGTCGTTTCATTATATTAGAACTGCTAGTCTCTTTACTTTTATTTGTACCCTTGCACAAAAGTTCTCCTTTTTCCTTTGGGAGACTTTTGCTGACATGTGCCCTCTTCTCTTTGGGTGTCACATGTCAGATTCTGAGTCAGAGTTAATTACAGAGGACGAGCAGTTCTGGACGTTGAGTTCTAGGTACCTGCAGAGGCGGAGTTCGAGGACACTTGTGACCTGTCTTAGACTCGCTTGGAGTCTCCCTTTAGTTGCTGCTTTCATTAGTTGCTGTTAGGTTTTGGTGCGTAGCACCTATCTCTTAGCTTTTGTTTCGGCCATGCTTTAGGCCTTTTGTTCAGACTTTGTACTATGTGACTTTTCTGTGATGTTAGGAATATTTCTGGATGTTGCTGGTGGATGTTTTTTATCTGCTTTTATTTTTCATTGTTGTTGTTTCGTCGCAATGCATGGACCTGCTATTGTATTATAACAGACGCTTATCAGACTGCAGCTTCACAGCTCCAAGTTTGAGCGGACCTCCTCACGGCTCGCCTTCCATACTTGGGAAGAGGGGCATGACAGGTTTTAGTGGTGGCCCAAGCTGGTCCTCTTTGCATCTACGAAATAACGGAACAACAATAATGATAACAACATCCATTTACATATTCGGAACATTCAAGTCATGAAATGAGTCTAATCTAAACGTTTCCTTGTCTTAGATGGCGAGAAGACGTATTGTTCGAGCTGGTAGTGGATCTGGAGCTGGTGGTGGAGCATGGAATGGTGAGGATGCTAATAGAGAACCTACCATAGCGGAGATGATGAGGATGCTGCATCAGATGATGCACGTGTAGCAGGGCATGCTTCATAATACCCCTCGTTTTGAGCCAGGAGCGAAACAGTTTCGGTAGCTAGGCCCGACGTACTTCACTGGGTCAGAAGGACCCTTGGCTGTAGATGAATGGATGAAGAACACAGAAGATAATCTGCTTCTCTCGAAAGTTAACTCGAATGGATGGGTTGACTTGGTAAAGAAGCAACTGAAGGACAATACTCGCAGCTGGGGGGAGTCGGAAGAGCAGATGTTGGTGAGGCCTATCCCCTGGGGCACTTTCAAGGCGAGATTTGATGAGGAGTATTTCCCTCGAGCTGCCAGAAGGGAGCTGATGCAGTAGTTTATCAACCTGAAGCAGAGGAATCTGACGGTGGATCAGTACCACCAAGAGTTCACTAGACTGAGCCGTTTTGTGCCAAATTTGGTTCAAACCGCTGAAGATCGAGCTCAGAGATTCTTGAAGGGTTTATCTTTGGAGCAGCAGAGTCTGATGTACTAGACATTACTGATAAGCTGCCAAGAGGCAGGAGCTGATGTAAGGATCGCCTTACACTTGCAATACTAACAACACACACTAGAGGGGGGTGAATAGTGTAATGGCAATAAAATTGTCCAATTAAAATTAAACTTGCAAATACGAAATTATAAATGCAAGAGGAATAATTGACACAATTAATCCAAACGCAAACACAAAGTTTTATCCTGGTTCCCCAAACTTGGGTACGTCCAGCCACACCAATATTCACTATATTCCCACACAGAGAAGTGAATACAAATCTCATAAGGAGATACCCCACAAAGAGGATTTATGCCCTACACAAGGACCGAACAAATCCTACACGAGGGTCAAGACTCCCACACAGAAAATCACTAACTCCCACTCAGAGAATTAGGGTTAGCCCTACACTAGGACACTAAACTCCCACAAAGAGAGTTACTCCCACAAAGAGAGTTATTCCCACTAAGAGAATATCCTAATCCCACAAAGAGATAAACTCCCACAAAGATAGAAAGACTAATTCCCACTAAGAGAATTAGAGTTACAAATTCACCAAGTAAAATAAATACTCTTACCTATGCCTTGAGATGCTTACTCATAAATGGATGCAAGGCATGAATGAGGATCTCCAAGTGTTGAGATATGCTTGAGAGCACTTGGATGAATTCCCTTGAGCTGGACTTCAATGCATAAAGAGGAATGAGAGCTCAAAAGAGGGAACTGAGGGAGTTTGAGAGTTGCTTATAAATCTCTTGAGATATTCAATAGCATCAAGAAGTATAAGAGATGGCAGCACACCCATATATATAGGAACCCTATATCATACCCCAAAACCCAAGAAAATAGCCAAAAGATCAATTCAGCAACGGCTATAAACTGGGCGAAAACGACAGGAACAGTCGACTGATGATCATAAGAAGTCGACTGATCAACGGCTAGAAAATATCCAACGGCTATAATCTGAGCCAGGACAGTCGACTGATGAAGTCGATACAGTCGACTGGAAACATGCGCTTGTTAATCCTTCAGCAGGCGACTGCTGCAGGGGATGGAATAAAACAGAGAGCTGCACTCTTTCTCCAGATAAGCATACAGGCGACTGATGACAATAATACAGTCGACTGTCTTATAGTCAGGCGACTGTAATACCTTCATCAGTCGACTGATGTATAAGATGGAGAAAAGACAGAAAGATGCAGAGAATGCACATACGCTACTCAGACGACTGTTGGACAATTCCCAAGCGACTGTAAATCTACAGGTGACTGTAAACTGAGCAGCAATCGACTGTGTGTAAAGCTCAAGTTTGAGTCAATTGAAATGTTGACTTGAGCCGTGCATATCAGGCGACTGTAGAAGGATCTACAGGCGAACTGGAAATCACCCAGTTGACTGTGTATCCTTCAGCAGTCGACTGATGGAAAGCGAGAGACTCCAAATGAATCTTTGGTCAGAGTGAACCTAATTGGTTGGATTCTATGATAATCCGAAGGCTCACTAAGATGGTTAAATGCATATGCATGAATGAGTAAACCATCTAACAAGGCATTACATTAACCTAGACTCAAAAAGAGAGAAAGCAATATAGTAAATGCTACATGGATTACATTTTCCTTAGAGTCTAAGTCTTCAATCGTGATGCCTTGATTGCTCTCCATCATCTCCAAGCTTTGGCACTCCTTAAGTCTAAGCTTTGGCCCTTCTCCACTTGATGTCCATCCTTACACCAAGTGATTAGTCTCCAAGAGTTCTAGGAATGAAACTGTGAGACTAAAATATGAGAGTCATTAGCAACAACATAATGTTGTGATCATCATCAAAATAAGATTGGTATGAAACACCTAATACTCAACAATCTCCCCTTTTTGATGATGACACACATTATGTAAAATACAAAGTATTAAAGCACAATGCTAATGAGCTCCCCCTACTTATATGCACCAATTATACAATGAGCTACGCAATAGTAAATACTCATTCTACCAAATAAGATCACGGTGACATATAATAGGCATGGATAACATAAACCAATAGCAATAGACAAAATCATGCAAACATGAATGGTTTATCTAATCCCACATATCTCTCCTCATAGATATATCTCTCCCTATATGCATATGTATAAAACTCTTCCCTATAAGGTTACATAATGCATATAACTCTCCCCCTTGACATCGTCAAAAAGGTGGACATCAACAATATCCCCCGTTGTCATCTTTATCAAAGATGTGACAATATGCAAGAAAAAAAGAGATGTATGATACCAAAGTGAAAATTTTAGTGGGTATCAATTCACTATCCCATGCTCCCCCTAGATCATAGAAAGGGTCAAACTTTGACTTCTAGGATCTAATACCAATTATAAAGAAGGAGATTAGCAATCTCTAACAATTGAGGTAAATACCAATTGTAGAAAAAGAATCTTGGAAATTAATCCTCTTTACAAATTGATGAACAAATAATGGAGCCATGGGCCTAAAAAGTGTATCAAAGCAATACATATGGGAAAATAAAGCTTCAATGATATACAAATATATTGCAAAAACAAAATAAAACATGAACAAGTTGGCAATATACAAGAGGTTTAGTTTGAAACCAAAAAATAACCAATTGTAAATAATGATCTCAAACAACCTCCGAAATGAGAATTAAAATATGTTTTAAAAATATTTTAACCATACAACATATTAATTCCCACATTGACATACACATGGATCAAATATGCATGCATGTCAATAAACCCCAAGGTCCCCATTTTCATGAAAAGAAATAAGTTCGAAAACATTTTCAAAATCATGAAACACACACAAACAATGGATATGCTAAAAATAAACATTCAAGCACAATACCCATGCAATATGCATATGTGTGAGGAACCAAAACATTAGGCAACCAAACCCAAGAGGAGTTTGACTTCCTAATGTAATCACTTGAGGTGATCACATCCCTAACTAGAGATTTGATGTAGCTATCCCTCTCTTGCACACTAACCTTAGTGGAAATCCATAAACTCAAGGATTTCCTAGGCAAGGGTTTTGCCTTTGCAAGAGGGATGGATGTGGCATGCATAAGTGTAGAAACGAATTTCTTGGCATGCAAAGAATGAGGATTTTGCTTCTTAGCAAAAAATGAAGATTTTTCATTCTTCCTCATTACCTCGTGATCTACATGCTTCTTGCTGATGTTATTGTTGTACAAGAAAGCATGGTGATTCTTCTTTGGTGCTTTAGCAATATTTCTTGTACTTGCACCATAAGAGGAATTGGAGGTGGGTGTGGGTACCACATTTTGAATATAACCCAAACCTCCTCTATGATTTGCCGGATGTTGTTTTTCCAACAAATCGTGGAGTGAATCCCTAGAATACACAAAGCTTATGAGCTTACGGGATTCCTCTTCACATTTCAACGTAAGTTGTTGAATGTGAGATCCTAAGCTAAGGTCTTGAGCAACAAGATTTTCATTTGTAAGGCTTAATTCCTTAACCTGAGAGAGAAGAGTGTTTCTCTTAAAAGTGTCACAATCATGCATTTCATCATGAATTACACTAGCAATATCTAGTTCATGCAATCTACTCTTAGCAATCTTATATTTTGCTTTTAATTTATTGTAAGAGTTGATGCACTTACTATCCTTTTCGGAGACCAAGTCGAAGTTGTTCTTGAGCTCCTCGTATGAGATCTTTTCTTCCTCGATCTCAAAAACATCATCATCCTTGCTAGAGATTGATGATGACTTCTCCTCCATAGCCATGAGGCATGATTCCTCATAGGAATTGTAAGATTTGAGCCAAGCTTCCCACTCATCTTCATTTAATCCGGAGGGGATTAGTGCAGGAACATCAATGGCTACAAAGCACGCGTGAGCATCCCCCTTTGCATCCTCTTCTTCGTTACTTGATGTGTCCACACTCGAATCATCAAAGGTCCCGACAAATCCCTTCTTGTGATTTTTGGACTTAGACCTTCCTTTCCAATGCTTCTTCCCTTTACCCTTATAAGTTTCTTTGTTGGGTTTGGAAGGGCATTCGGTGGACAAGTGACCTTTTCCATTGCAAGTGTAATAAGTAGGAACCTTGTTAGAATTGGAGGTAAACTTTGACAAAAACTTACCTTGCTTGCACTTGAGGAATGCCTTGAATTTTTCGACAAGATCCTCAATTTCTTCTCCACTTGCTTCATCTAGCTCATCTTCTTCACTAGGAGCTTCTCTATAGAATTTCTTCCTCCATTTGATTGGCTCCTCCTTGGCATGGAATGCAACCCCCTTGAGCTTCTCCGAGTTCTCGGGCTTTGATGTTTGAATATCCTTCTTGTGTTGACGCTTTACTTCATATGTCATGAGATTATCAATGTACTCCTCAACGGTGTATTTGGACGTGTCATATGACTCCAAAATTTCGTTGGCCTTTGACTCCCAACGAGGTGTGAGAGAGTCAAGGATCTTCTCTACACGATCCTCTTGGGAAATCATCTTCCTGAGTCCCTCCAAAGCGTTCACGATATCAGTGAACCTTGTGAACATCTCTGAAATGCTTCTGCCTTGCTGCATCTTAAACATTTCATATTTAGATCAAAACACAGTTTGTTTAGATTTCTTTACCTTTGTTGTCCCTTCATGACAAATCTCCAAAGTATGCCAAATTTCGTTGGCTGTTTTGCACATGGAGATGCGGTTGAACTCATTTGCTGAGAGGATGAAATGGAATGCATTCATAGCCATCGCTTTGTACTTGTTCGAGTCCTTCTCCGCCTTTGTCCTTGAAGCAGCAGGAGTAGTGGGCTTCTCAAATGGCACCTCCGTAATGTCTCATAGGTCTTGACCCTCAAAGTAGATCATCATTCTGATCTTCCAACTAGGGTGGTTGGTTCCATTGAAGAGCTGGGGTCGAATCATTGAGTGATCTTCTTCATGAGACGCGGAAGAGGCATTGAATGCCATTGTTGCATTATGCTATTACCTCGCTCTGATACCAATTGTAAGGATCGCCTTACCCTTGCAATACTAACAACACACACTAGAGGGGGTGAATAGTGTAATGGCAATAAAATTGTCCAATTAAAATTAAACTTGCAAATGCGGAATTATAAATGCAAGAGTAAATAATTGACACAATTAATCCAAACGCAAACACAAAGTTTTACCCTGGTTCCCCAAACTTGGGTACGTCCTGCCACACCAATATTCACTATATTCCCACACAGAGAAGTGAATACAAATCTCACAAGGAAATAATCCACAAAGAGGATTTATGCCCTACACAAGGACCCAACCAACCCTAACGAGGGTCAATACTCCCACACAGAGAATCACTAACTCCCACTCAGAGAATTAGGGTTAGCCCTACACAAAGAGAGTTATTCCCACTAAGAGAATATCCTAATCCCACAAAGAGATAAACTCCCACAAAGAGAGAAAGACTAATTTCCACTAAGAGATTTAGAGTTACAAATTCACCAAGTAAAATAAATACTCTTACCTATGCCTTAAGATGCTTACTTATAAATGGATGCAAGGCATGGAAGATGATCTCCAAGTGTTGAGATATGCTTGAGAGCACTTGGATGAATTCCCTTGAGCTGGACTTCAATGCATGAAGAGGAATGAGAGATCAAAAGAGGGAATTGAGCAAGTTTGAGAGTTGCTTATAAATCTCTTGAGATATTCAATAGCATCAAGAAGTATAAGAGATGGCAGCACACCCATATATATAGGAACACTATATCAAACCCCAAAACCCAAGAAAACAGCCAAAAGATCAATTCAGCAACGGCTAGAAACTGGGAGAAAACGACAGTAACAGTCGACTGATGATCATAAGACAGTCGACTGATCAACGGCTAAAAAATATCCAACGGCTATAATCTGAGCCAGGACAGTCGACTGATGAAGTCGATACAGTCGACTGGAAACAGGCGCCTGTTAGTCCTTCAGCAGGCGACTGCTGCAGGGGATGGAATAAAACAGAGAGTTGTACTCTTTCTCCAGATTAGCATACAGGCGACTGATAACAATAATACAGTCGACTCTCTTATAGTCAGGCAACTGTAATACCTTCATCAGTCGACTGCTGTATAAGATGGAGAAAAGACAGATAGATGCAGAGAATGCACTTACGCTACTCAGACGACTGTTGGCCGATTCCCAAGCGACTGTAAATCTACATGTGACTGTAAACTGAGCAGCAGTCGACTATACGAAAGCTCAAGTTTGAGTCAATGAAATGTTGACTTGAGCTGTGCATATCAGGCGACTGTAGAAGGATCTACAGGCGACTGGAAATCACCTAGTCGACTGTGTATCCTTCAGCAGGCGACTGATGGTAAGCCAGAGACTCCAAATGAGTCTTTGGTCAGAGTGAACCTAATTGGTTGGATTCTATGATAATCCGAAGGCTCACTAAGATGGTTAAATGCATATGCATGAATGAGTAAACCATCTAACAAGGCATTACATTAACCTAGACTCAAAGAGATAGAAAGCAATAAAGTAAATGTTACATGCATTACATTGCTTTCCTTAGAGTCTAAGTCTTTAATCTTGATACCTTGATTGCTCTTCATCATCTCCAAGCTTTGGCACTCCTTGAGTCCAAGCGTTGGTCCTTCTCCACTTGATGTCCATCCTTGCACCAAGTGATTAGTCTCCAAGAAAGATATTCTAGAAATTAAACTATGAGACTAAAACATGAGAGTCATTAGCAACAACATAATGTTGTGACCATCATCAAAATAAGATTGGTATGAAACATCAATACTCAACAACTGATTGCCAATCACAGGAGAGGACAGTATTCAAGTGCTGAGAAGAGGCATATGGAGCGGGCCAGAGCTGTGGTTAGGCCTGAGATGAGGAATAATCAGTCCGTGCAGTTTAAGAGGCCAGGTGGGCCTACTCCGAAGATGTGCCATTTTGTGGCAAGGCTGTGCATATGAAGGAGTAGTGCAGGAGGTTCTTGGGCCACTGCTTAGTTTGTGGCGATGCTACGCTTGCATTGAAGGACTGTCCCAGAGCCAAGCAACTGTGGAAGGCACCAGTCGGAGTTCAGTAGCAGAGATCTCCAGTAGGAGCCGGACATGGAGCGCCTCTCATTTCTCAGAAGCAAGCATTTTAGCAGGCTGTTCAGCCTAGAAGGCAAGCTTTCATGATGACTGTAGTAAAGGCGGAGGCTAAGGATGGAGTTGTTGCAGGTAACCCTCAGACTAGTCTTTACTTTTCATTAGTTGATCTTGCATGTTAGATTAGATCTTGGTTGCTAGAATAGGTTTAGATTGCTAGTTTGTTGTTAGGGGTTATCCTTGTTTGTGCTTGTCCCACTCGGGTTCTCTTCGACTCCGATGCATCCATGTGCATCTTATCTCGGAGTTTCGTGGACAAGCATTCTCTGTTGACTTCCCCTCTTTCCAAGAGTTGGGATATCGCTACAGGAAATGGTGTGATCTCGGTATCTCTTGGTTGTCGATCTTGTCCCTTGGTTGTCTGTGGACTCAAGATGTATGTCAATTTTATCGTCCACGACATTACCAATTATGATGATGTGCTTGGGATGGATTGGCTTAGTTGTTTCTATGCTACGATCGACTGTCGACGGAAGAAGGTGGTGTTTGAGACTCTTGGTTATCCGACCTTCAAGTTTAGTAGCGGTAGCAGTTCGCTTGGGCCTGTCAGGTTTCGGGCCAAGCCTGTGGTGGAGCTTGCGGCTATGCAGATGGAGGTGAATAGACCAGCTGTGGTGAGAGATTTCGATGATGTCTTCCCCGAGGAGTTGTCAGGACTGCCGCCCGATCGAGCTCTTGAGTTCTCGATTGATCTTATTCCGGGAGCGCAGCACATTTCGAAAGCACCATATCGTATGGCTCTGACAGAGTTGGATGAGCCATGTAGACAGTTGGATGAGATTTTATAGAAGGGTTATATCCATCCGAGTGTGTCTCCATGAGGAGAACCTGTTCTGCTGGTTAAGAAGAAGGATGGTTCGTGTCGGATGTGCGTGGACTACAGAGAGTTTAGCACTGTCACCATTAAGAACAAATATACGTTGCCGCAGATAGACGACATTTTTGATCAACTTAGAGGATCGGGGTATTCTCTAAACTGGATCTCAGAAGCGGATATTACTAGCTACAGATGAAGAAGGAAGATATGCAGAAGACAGCGTTTAGAACAAAGTACGGACATTACGAGTTCGTGGTTATGCCTTTCGGTGTGACCAATGCACCCGCAGTTTTCATGAACCTGTTGAACCTGATATTCTAAGACTTCTTAGATAAGTTTGTCGTTATCTTTATTGACGACATCTTGATCTATTCGAAGTCGGAGGAGGAACAAGCTGAGCACTTGAGGACAGTTCTGGAGATTTTGATGAAGCATCGCCTGTATGCAAAGTATTCCATGTGCGGGTTTTGGCTGGATAGAGTTGCCTCCCTTGGACATGTGGTGTCAGGAGATGGCATAGTTGTGGATCCGGAGAAGATCAAGGCTATTAGAGAGTGGCTGGTTACACGGTCAACGTCAGAGATCAGGAGTTTTCTTGTGCTAGCAGGATATTATCGGCGCTTCATTAAGGATTTCTCTCGGATTGCAGAGCCAATGACTAGACTAACGAGGAAGGATATACCGTTTGTTTGGTCCGATGCTTGCGAGTAGGACTTTTCTATTCTGAAGGAGACGTTGACGTCTGCACCTGTTCTAGCTGTTCCCGATCGGAGTCGAGGTTTCGAGATCTTTTGTGATGCTTCTGGCAAGGGTCTCGGTTGAGTTTTGCACCAGCATGGACATGTGGTCAC
This sequence comes from Scilla litardierei, assembly GCA_030789695.1. NCBI lineage: Eukaryota > Viridiplantae > Streptophyta > Magnoliopsida > Asparagales > Asparagaceae > Scilla > Scilla litardierei. Next base: position 66,968,575 of record CM061134.1, read on the forward strand.
GTACGCTTCTCGTTAGCTTAAGGCTCATGAGAAGAACTACCCGACTCACGATTTAGAGTTGGCTGCAGTCGTATTTGCGCTCAAGATTTGAAGGCATTTCTTGATGAGTGAGAAGATGAAGATTTTCACTGATCACAAAAGCTTGAAATATATCTTTATGCAGAAGGAGATCAACATGTGACAGCGTTGATTGTTGGAGCTCATGACGGATGACGAGATTGATTTGCAGTACCATCCTCACAAGGTGAATGTGGTTCCTGATGTGCTGAGTAGACTTCCAGCGGTTATGATGTTGACTTCACAGTGGAGGTTGCAGCAGGAGTTCTGTGAGTCATGAATTAAGATTGTGCTTCTTGGAGAGGTCTCATCATTGATGTTTATGCAGATACAGTCGACGATCGTGGATCGGATCAAGGTAGGTCAGGCTGGAGATCCGAAGCTGAAGAAGATCCGCGAGCAGGTAGAAGCCGGTCTACGGACTGACTTCCTGATTCATGGGTATGGCTCGCTTATGTATGGAGCCAGAGTTTGTGTGCCAGCTGGAGATGTTAGAGTTGAGTTGCTTGTTGAGGCACATAGTTCAATGTATTCTGTGCATCCTAGAGGCACCAAGACGTACAAGGACTTTCGCCTGAATTACTAGTGGCATGGCATGAATCGGAGTGTGGTACGGAGAGTTGCCAAATGTTTGGTATGTCAGCAGGTTAAGGCAGGTTAAGGCGGATCATTAGTGTACGGTTGGGTTGCTACAACCGCTTCTGATTTCGGAGTGGAAGTGGCAACACATCACTATGGATTTCGTGACTGGACTACCTCAGTGTCCGAAGCAGAATGACGCGATTTGGGTAATCGTAGACCAATTGACCAAATCTGCGCACTTTATTTCTTTCCGAGTAGGACAGTCGACGGAAATGCTAGCGAGGAGATACATGGAGGTAAATTATTTTACCCTCTGTTTTTATTTCCTTTCCCTAGTTTAGATATTGATATAACATAAATCATGCAGGAGATCGTGCGACTTCACGGAGTCCCCGTGAGTAACGTGTCGGATAGAGACACGAGATTCACATCTCAGTTTTGGCAGAGTCTGCAGAAGAGTCTGGGTACGAGATTGAGTTTCAGTACCATGTATCACCTGCAGACAGATAGCCAGTCCGAGAGGACGATTCAGATTTTGGAGGATATGCTGAGAGCTTTTATGATGGATTTCAAGGGATGTTGGGAAGATCATCTTCATTATGTGTAATTTGCCTATAATAATAGCTACTAGGCAAGCATTGACAAGGCGCCATTTGTGCGCTATATTGGAAGAAATATCGATCACCACTGAGCTGGGATGACATTGGAGACATGGAGCTGTTAGGGCCTGAGATGATTGTTGAGGCAGTGGATGTTGTGAGAAACATCAGGGAGAAGCTGATGATCGCTCAGGACCGTTTTAAGCATTGGGCAGATGCTAAACGGTGAACGTTGGAGTTTCAGCCTGGGGACCATGTTTCCCTCAAGATCTCGCCGAATCGAGGAGTTATTCGATTTGGAAAGAGAGGCAAGCTAAGTCCGAGGTACATTGGACCTTTTGATGTCCTGGAGCGTGTTGGAGCTGTGCCTTACCTCTTGGCATTGCCACCATCACTAGAGAGAGTTCACGACTTGTTTCACATATCTCAGTTACGTCGATATGTTAGCGATCCATCCCATGCTGTGGATTTCTCGGAGATCACGATCCGACCGGACCTAACCTATGATCAGCAACCAGTTGAGATTCTGGACAGACGGTAGAAGCAATTGAGAAATAAGACCGTCGACCTGGTTAGAGTGCAGCGGTGTCATGGTTCACCTGGGGAGTCTACCTGGGAGCATGAGGAAGAGATGAGAGAGCGCTGCCCGCATTTTTTTTCCTGAGCCGTAGTTGATGTAGATTCCGAGGGCGGAATCTTTTCTTAAGGTGTGTAGGATGTAACGGCCACTTCCGGTCGTACGTATTTTTTGTGTATGTTGATTCGTGTGCGTTTTTTTGTATTTGGTTTTATTATTTTATTTCCGTAGTTCCAACGCGCGACCGAACCCCGTACTCACAAACCTCTCGGAGGCGCGATCGCCCCGGTGTCATTGTTTAAATTTTTGGAAGCTAAGGAGTAGAATTGTAATAATCTTATTGTTATTAATACTAATATTTTAACTAACAGATTTAAATTTTCAAACTTGAAAGATCTAATAAAACTAAGGTAAGGAAATCAGATAGTTTTAATAATAATAATAATAAAGTTGTTTTTTTAAAACACCCAGATTAAAACTCAACGGAGATAAGTCAAGCCTAATAACTGATTGATCCTTAATATCTTAACCACTTAACTCCCCAATACCCCATCAGCAGTCTCCCCACGTCTCCCCCACACGTCTCCCCCATGCACGCGGAACCCAGGCATAAGAAAATTTCAACTGCCTCTCTGCCTTTCATCTTCTTATAAGCGATAGTCTCTAACTCCGATCACCCAGCCCCGTTCAAAGCTCTGCCACCGCTTAACCTGACATCCCTCAGCCCGACAGACCGCCGGAAGCCCGAACCCTCCACGCCTTCCTATTTACCCCTGACGACCCCAAACCTCATCTTCGACCTCGTCGCTCGCCGAAGCCATTCGTCGTTCATTTCCCAAAGCCCAGGTGCCTCATCCCCTTCCACCCTGTTTCGAACAGAGGACCCCCTCAACTCCTTCAACTCTGGTCACCCCCTCTCATCACCGGCGAACGCCCCAGTCCTCGCTTCGCAACCACCCCACACAGCCCTGCCCACCGTCCTCGCACCGAGCTTCACCTCTACCGTGGCTCAGCCTGCACCCAGACTGCCCGCCACCTCAAACTTGACAGCCTCTCTCAACCCCTAGTCTCCAGCCGCATCACTGTAGCAGCATTTGTAGACCCTCGACGCCGTCGTTGCCGTTGGTCACACGTCCGACGACGCGCCGCCCGTCTGAACTGCCCGTCGCCCTTTTGCTTTTCCCTCTCGCCTGCGAAAGAAAGAAACGAAGATGAAGGGAAGAATCCAGTAAATAAGGTGAGTGCTTGTTTAAACTTTTACTTTTTATTTAATGTTAACACAGTACTCGAGAGTGTACAATACCCTAGAACCTAAGCTCATAGAAATTAATGAATTAAGGGGGCTGTGAACTTCAATGCTAATGTGAGTTTGCAATGCCAGTTGCCGTGCTAACAGAACACCCTATAAGCCTATGCATTTGTTAACACATATAGGTGGATATCTCCATTAAGTAAGGACAGTACCTTGCATGTCTGTGCAGTAGGCCAATTTTATAACTATGTCATGCTAGCTATTAATAATTAATTGTTATATGGTGATCCTGATATCTGTTCTTTATATATATATACTAGTCATAACCCGTGCCCAACGGGCACGGTTCATTTGAGATATTTCCCCTTCAAAATCTTAGTTCCCCAAAAATTTAGCTCATCCCAGGAAATTTAGTTCTTCCTGAAATAATAGTTCATACCAAAATTTAGTTCCGCTTAAAAATTTTAGGGGTTTCACCGCTAAATTTTTATCTTTCCAAAGATTTTAGTTCACTCTAAAATTTAGTTTTCTCAGATAATTTAGTTCGCCCTAAAAATTAATTCCCTCCTTAATAGTTCAACCCCTATTTAATTGTTCGTAAATTTTTCACATGCCCATGTTTTTATATTATTTTTGTTTGCTCTCAAAAAGATCTGGATTTCTCCGAAAAAATTTACTTCTATTTGTTTCCCCCCAATATTTTTACAATCATTTTTTCAGATAATTTAGATGTAAATACTGATCAACACTTGGAAATGATCTTCCCATCCTAAAGTAACATATACTGAAGTATTGCCGTCCGCGTTAAGAATCCTGATTTACATTGACATGAGTTCAAAGTGATATGAGTTCAAAGTAACATAAACTGGAAATACTGATTTCTCACAATTGATATGAGATCGAGTTTGTTCTATGAATACGGAGTTCTCACAATTGATATGAGATCCAGTTTGTGTTACGTTTAAGAATCCTGATTTACATTGACATGAGTTCAAAGTGATATGAGTTCAAAGTGACATAAACTGGAAATGCAGATTTCTCACAATTTTTCCAATTATTCATTGTCATTCTATGAATCCAGTTTGTGTTACATATCATTGGAAATATTGATTTACATTAAGAATCCATTTTGTGTTGTTCCAAATACTTTCATTCACACCAATATATATACGCAAGAACCTAGCATGTATCCTCACACCTTGGCATGATATATGCAAGAAGACAATGAACATTAGAAACTACATGACCGAATCTAATTATTATACTTAAGCTTTGATCAGTTGTTATGAGCAAATTTAGAAGATGTAATAAAGTGCCCCATAAATTCCAAGGCTCAGTTTAATTCTCTGAACAACTGATGAAGAGCTTAGCACACCATCCTCATATAAATTTCATTTGTGATGCATCTAAATAGTTGTAAGATGAATCATCACATTTTTAAGTTAAGGTTTGGAAAATTTGAATGCTTACTGCCGCTGCTGTTGGAGTCTGAGAGGAAGTCGATGGAGCTGTTGCCTATGTTGAGCCATTTCTTCATTACTGCTTTATGCCAAGAAGTTGACTGAACCCACAAATAAAATAAAATAAAAAAGGCGTATATCTATATATATATCAAAATGGATGAAAATCAAAGACGAACAGGAAAATTACCTTGTGATATTTATTGGGTTTCATTCTCATTGTTTGCGGATAATGATCTCGAAATTCCGGCTTAAAATAGAGAGAGGGGGGGAAAGAGATCTTAAAGACATGCCCAAAATAGTATATGGTACCTTGCAAAGCAGCTTCTGTTTCTTTCTCTCAGTTTAAACCCGTGCACATGTAGGATTAAAACAGGATTCTAACCCTAGGGGCAAGGTATTGCACAAACCTTCCTGTATCAAACCTTCCTGTATTCAAACCGTGCACAGACCTTCCAGTATCAAAACCGTGCACAGACCTTCCAGTATGAAATCCGTGCACTGACCTTCCATTATTCAAACCCTAGGGACAAACATGGGATACTCGAAACAGTAACATCAAACAGGATTAGGGTTTGAAGACTGGAACAAAATAGAGAAAGTTCTGTGCAATACCTTGTCCTCGACATCCATGACAGCCTTCGTCCTCCATCCGGTGTCTTCGTCCTCATTCAGAAGAATGAAGTCCAAGCTTGGGGCTGCAATCAAGTGGCAAGTTAAGGAGGAGAGAGCAGGACGCATAGGGAAAGACAGTTGAGCATTTGCTTTTTCAAAACACACACAATCGTGGGAAAACCCACCCGTTTACCCTCTCTCCCTCTTAATACATGGCCCACATCATTTTCATCCAATCCAAGCTTCGGTGCTGATCATTTAACCAAAAAAATTCTGTTTTCCCCCAAAAAATTTTTAAAGTTTTCTATCAAAAATTTAAGTTTCCCTCCAAAAAATTTCATATACCATCATCTTAACCGTTGATTTCCCAAAATTTAATCTGAGCCGTCTTTTATCAGTTTGTCCTAGTCAGCTTGTCCTAGTCAGCCCTAGGATTCAAAAATCGCTGTCAAATGTAATAATATATATATATATATATATATATATATATATATATATATATATATATATATATATATATATATATATATATATTGTGACGAGTAAAAAGTGACTTTATTGAAAAAGCAAACAAACAAAACAAAACATTCACTATGGGGCACTGGTGAGGAATTAGAAAGAGTGGGGATATGGCACACGCGCCGTCACCCAATACAATCCAACACCCCACCAGAACACCCCATGTGCTAAATATGTACAAAGCTTGCTAACACTATACAAGGAATCAATCCTACATGAATCCCCAGTTTGCAAAGATGGTAGATGCTACATGTTTGGAATGGTCCAAATCACGTAATGATATATTAACATTCGCAGAGATTGCTTCAAATAGCCTTTCTTTGTCCACCCCTCTACCTTCAAAAATTCTGATGTTACGTTGTTTCCAAATATGCCACACCATGCATGCCATGGCCGTTTTTGCTAAGATGCCGACACAGTCCTTCTTATTGAAACGAGAGAGAATGATGTCTCCCAACCCAGGAAGGTCAAAAGGGATTGGGAGGTTGATGTTCAGCTTAAGGAGGCTCCTGCAAATAATATAGCGGTTGTAAGGACATTCAAAGAATATGTGCCTCGTACTCTCCAACACCCCTCCATCACATAATACGTAATTTTGACTGGTAGAAATTCCCCACTTTAGAGGAATGTCCCTAGTTAAGAGTTTTCCATGGAAAGCACGCAGAAGAGTAATTGCCCACTTAGGGGTATGAAATCTGTGCCAGATAATAGGGTAATAGGCGAAAGGGGTACCTCTAGCGCGAGTACCCTCCCATGTATCGCGGAAAGAGCAAGTAGCACCTGGTATCCAAGCCCAAGTATCCGGTCCAGAAGAAAGGCGAAATGACTGGAATAAAGAGATAAACGAATGAGGGTGGCGGGTAACCTTCCAACCATTAGGGGACCAGTAGTCACTAACCAAAGCGTTCTCAGCACCCAGGGGCACATCCTGAAGTAGAGAGAGGGGACCGCAAGGCAACCAATTATCATACCAGAAAGAACTAGTGGTACCGTCTCTAACAACGCACTTAATTAATTTCTGGGAAGTACCGCGGTTCCGCAGAATAAATTTCCAAGTACCATAGCAGAACGGAGAGAGTTTTGCATTGTAGAATGCAGTAGATCCTGGTAAGTATTGTTGTCTCATGTATTTTGCCCAAGGCCCGTTAGAAGAGAGGAGCCTCCAAGTAAGCCTAATACCCGATGCGCAATTGAGATCAGAGAGCAATCTAAGCCCCACTCCACCCTCCTCCTTAGGGGTGCATAGATCCCGCTAGGCCCAAGAGTGCTGGTTCCCCCATATGAACTTCCTACAAGCTGATGATATAGTACGAAGAACAGAGGGGGGGATCCTGAAAGCATACATCCAAAAAGCCACCATCCCATAGATAACAGTACGCACCAATTCAATCCGTCCTGAAATGGAAAGTAGAGAGGAAGACCAGGCCTGAAGTATCCTTTTGCATTTATCAACCAATCGGGCATACATGGATGATTTTGGATAACTAGACGATAAAGGTAAGCCAAGATAAACTGAGAAGGAGGAACCTTCCTTATTCCAAGAATAGATGCAACAGAGATAGGATCACGAGAACCTTTGCTAAAGATGACTGAGCTCTTTTCCCAGTTCACATGAAGCCCAGTAATAAGATTGAAGCGGACCAACATATTTTGCAGGCCCAAAAAGGAGTGATTATTTGCACGGCAAAAAACAAGAAGATCATCAGCATATAATAAATGGGAAATAGATACCGATCTCCGCATAGGTTGAATTATGCCCAGGGATTCTGCATCTGCCATTAATAGAGAAAAAGTTTCCATCACAAGCACGAAGAGGTAGGGGGATAGTGGATCACCCTGTCTTAGTCCTCTATTTGAAGTGAAATATCCTGCCAGGGACCCATCAACCAGGACTGAAAAAGTAGTGGATGAGATGCATTTTGAAATCCAGTTAATAAACTTGACATGAAACCCCATTTGGTGCATCATATAAAGGACAAGCTCTCTGTTGACGCTGTCAAACGCCTTCCTGAGATCTAACTTCAAGCATGCTCTAGATCCCATAGGGTTATTGAAATCACGAATCTGCTCATGAGCCAGAAGGGCACATTCTGAAAGCATACGACCTTTACGAAAAGCAGATTGATTAGAATAGATTAGCTCATTAATAACCATCTTCAACCTGCTACAGAGGATTTAACTGATAATCTTATAGATGACGTTACAGCATGCAATAGGCCTGTAGTCCCCCTAATCCTGCAGCATTGGTACTCTTGGGAACTAGAGTGAGGAATGTATGATTAATCTGGTACAACATATTCCCATTACTAAAGAAGCATGAAACTGCTGAACAAACCTCTTTTCCAATGATACCCCAATTATGCTGGAAAAAATGCCCATTGAACCCATCAGGACCCGGTGCCTTATCTTAACCAATACTAAAAACAGCCTCCTTGATTTCATTATCAGAGACATTCCTTTCGAGCCAGCTAGCAGCATCCTGAGTAAGCTTATGCTTCAGAATGATATTAGGAAAAACATTCCAATAGTCTTTCTGGTTGTAAAGCTTCTCATAATATATTGGGGCCTCTTCTCTTAATTTCTCAATATTAGAGGCTCTGCATCCTTCCCCATTAATAAGATGATTAAGATTATTATAATAGGACCTGGATTTCATAGCATTATGAAAAAAATTGAATTTCTGTCCCCTAGTTGGAGCCAATCCTGCCTACTCTTCTGTCTCAATACAGACTCCTCTATATCCAATGCATGTTCCAGCTTATTGGTGGCCGAATGTTCCAATTTTTGCACATCAGGGCAAGTTGAAATGGCCGGATTTAATTGAATGGCTTCCAGATTTTTTTGGCACTCTCCAACATCATAATTGTTTCTGTGCGTCCCACTAAAATCTCGAAGCAATTGCTTTAGCATTTTTAATTTTTCCACCTGGTTGTACATTGGATGCAACCCCATAACTCTCAAAGCTGGCGAAATATTTAACATGTGCTTGACCGCCCAGAAATTTTCCAACAACTCTCGAAAGACAGAATACGTACACCAAGCATTAAAAATTTTAAAAGGCTTGGGGAAGGAGGTTACCTTAGACAGGAGGTAAATTAACATAGGCGAGTGATCGCTTGTCCCCGTTGTATCATATTCACAGTAGGAATTAGGGAGAACACGCATCCATTCCGCATTGCAAAGAGAGCGATCCAAACGGGCAGATATACGGCCTATCCTAACTCTTCGGTTGCTCCAGCTGAATTTTTGCCCCACACTTTTAAGGTCCATTAAGAAGTAGCTACTAATACAGTTATTAAAATCATCCACCCTCCTAGAATCAAGGACTCTACCACCCAGTTTCTCAGATGAGTAGCGCACATAGTTAAAGTCTCCTCCAACCAGCCAAGGCAACGAGCTAAGCTTGGTAGCATCATGGGAAAGAGTCTTCCAAAGAGATTGACGAAGGGAGGCTAAGTTGAAAGCATAAATAACTGATAACGAAATAACCAATCCGGAGTTATTAGCAAGAATCACCGATATGTGCTGTTCTAAGAAAGAGACGGGGTTGCAACTCCAAACAGTATTGTCTGCGTATAGAACAATACGTCCCCCAGAGTGATAGCATCTGTTGTCTATAGTATACCAATTTTGTGGAAAGCATTTCGAAATCCTACCCGCATGACACGCCTCAACTTTAGTTTCCAGCAAGCACACTATTGATGGCCGAAGTTTTTGAACCCTCTGTTTGAGATCACCTCTTCTAACAGAATTGTTCAGACCCCTAGTGTTCCAGATGAACATTTACATTAATTATTTAAAGGGGGCTCCGTTACCTCCAGTGAGCTGTGAGCTCTTACGGGTGGCAGAGGGAGAGACAATCTTCTTTACAGATTTCTTTGATTTACTCATAGACGCCTCATTTTTCAGCTGAATTTGTTTCTCCAGCCAGTCAGGATTTAGATATGCAAGCTCATCTGGTAGCATTGAATCTCCTGAATTGAGCAAAAGAGAAGGGTAAGCACTTCCTTCCTCCATAACAACCGTAGTTGAATGTCCTACTTTCTTTGGGGTGGCCTGTCCAGATTCACACACAGTGCCCCCTCCTCCTGAACATTGCCCAAGAAATGGACCCTTATCATTCTCAGTTCTTGGGGAATTGGCTACATTTCCTGTGTCTTGCAACGTATGAATGCAAGTGGACCCAACAGGTCTAGGCAACTCGCCTACCGCAGCATTTTGCTCTCTTTGTAATGATACACTGCCTAGTCCTGCTGTTAACACCCTAGTGCCTACTCCTACATCAGCAAGTGTAGGGAGCATTGGACTCCCCTTTGATTGGCTAACCCGGTGGATAGCAGACCCCTGAACTGGATTTTCCCCTCCTCTGGATTAAGCTCGGTAACAATTTCCCCTCCTCTGGATAAGGCTCAGTAACAATATCCCCCTCCTCAGGTGCAGTAACCCCGTCTCCATTTGACCCTGCATTATCCTCCACATTTTTAGACCCCCTTATTTGGATTGAAGTGAGCTTTACCTCCTCTTGCTTAATAGAGCACTGGTTTCCAATATGGCCGAAACAACAGCAAGTAGTACACCTAGGAGGTTCGCCCTCATATTTAACATCAGCAGACAGTGAAGACCCATCTTCTAACCTCACAACCACAGTTCTTGCCAATGGCCTGCTATCGTCAACCTTCACAAGACATCTAGCATACATGATGCGATCCAAATTAGCAGTTGCCCGATCAAGGAAAATAGGAGTTCCTACTACACTAGCGACTCTGTTCAAAATGTCCAGAGTCCACATATGTAATGGGAGATTGTGTAACTGAATCCACACCGGAACTGCCGTGAGAAAATCACGATCATGCTTAACTGTCGGACTCCAACGCTGTAGGACCACCAACCTCCCATCAAATAGCCAGGGACGCCCATGGAGAATAGCCTCATAGTCTTCTTCCTTTTCAAAGCGAAAATAGAACGCCGTTTTCTTTGGTGAAAACTTGGAGCCTCCCTCTTATCTTCCACAACCAATCCGTCCAAGCTTTAATTTACCCATAATAGGGTATATCACCAAGCACGTATCCTACTAGTGAGTTTTTCCAACGGGAAGATCCAGTCACAATTAGCGAGTTTGGTACCAAGGCAATGGCAGTTCCGTCATCCCCTACAATCGGAGGAATGTGAGTCATTACTAGTGGATCCGCATATTTCCTCCTAGAAGAGCAGATGTCCACCCAAGATCACTTCCCTAGAAGAGCAGATGTCCACCCAAGATCACTTCCCTACAACGGGATTTATACAGAATGTCGCCTCAGGTCTCACAGACCCTCTGTCAAACACCTTAGGGGCAACAGGTATTTTAGTAGTATAAGGCACAGCTTGACTACTCTCCAAGCATCGATGAGAGGGCTGCTTCAACACATAATCACCAATTCGACGGGCAGGATCACGACTCTGCAAAGAATGGCTCGAGTGCGTAGTACGGTTGCTGTTCGTCGGACGGCCGCCACCTCGCCTTTCCCGACCAAACATAACCTTAGAAGAACCTCCCTTCAAGACCGCCCCTTTCTTCGAGTAATTAACCTCCTGCCAGCCATCATCCGAAGAGGAGATGTCAGCAACAATTTTTTTTCCCTTGTAATCACCAGATATGAAAGGGTCAGGAGGCTTAGGAACCGCATCTCCAAGATCGCCGACTTCGCTTGCTCCGGATTTTTCGCCTGTCATTAATTAAGATGTTAGTGTTATAATTATGTTAGTGATGCAGGTTATTAATTAAGATGTTAGTGTTATAATTATGTTTAGCTGTATATGTACCATTAGTAGGGTGTTAGTATGACAGTATGCTATAACCATACTTTATAATAAGGCATGTTGGTACCAATAATTATGGGAATACCTTAATTTATTAGCTAGAATTTATAGACTTACATCAGTGGTAATGTATAAATATTGATAGTATATAAGTTTTTTTATCTTTTTAGTTCAACGCTTCATATCCGATGACGCAGATAAGTTACGTACGCCTCATTACTGTCTCTGGACATCCGAACCCGACTAAAGCAGGCAAGTGATACTTGCCAGTAATTGTTTAGGCCATGTCTTAGGCCATTTTGTGTAGCGTAAAAGAGACTAGGCGATGAAATGGTACTCGCCTAGACGCCCCGACTAGATCTAGCTTGACAACGAAGATAGATCCGACACCATTATCATGCTATCATTTCATGCTGCCTGCCACGTTTACTTTCAATTTACAGTATGCACTTTAACTGCCCATTGTCATGTCATGTCATACATCGATTGTTCCATCATGATTGCATTGCACATGCTACAATAATTGTAACTTTTGAGGCTAGGCACCTCCTTTACGGGCACAACCCTATGCCAAACCAAAAACACTTCCTGGCTCGTGATCCAGAAGCAAGCACAGTGTAACTGGAAAACCAACGCTCGATACACGTGGAAGGGTAGGGTTAAGCGATCACTTGAGCGTGTGCCTGTACAGCCACTTCAGCCAAAAGGCGTAAACCCTGTGCATAAAGTGATAAATTAGTGAATCGTAAATCATGAAATATTGTTTTCGTAGTTCTGCTACGATGTTTATGCTTGTTCATTCATGTCATTTTAATTGTTGCATACTTTAAGTGTCATGTCATTTCATTATATTAGAACTGTTAGTCGCTTTACTTTTATTTGTACCCTTGCACAAAAGTTCTCTGTTTTCTTTTGGGAGACTTTTGCTGACATGTGCCCTCTTCTCTTTGGGTGTCACATGTCAGGTTCTGAGTCAGAGTTAGTTGCAGAGGACGAGCAGTTCGTGGACGTTGAGTTCGAGGTACCTGCAGAGGCGGAGTTCGAGGACACTGGTGAACAGTCCTAGACTCACTTGGAGTCTCCCTTTAGTTGTTGCTTTCATTAGTTGCTGTTAGGTTTCAGTGCATATCACCTATCTCTTAGCTTTTGTTTCGACCATGCTTTAGGCCTTTTGTTCAGACTTTGCACTTTGTGACTTTTCTGTGATGCTTGGAATATTTCTGGATGGTGCCGGTGGATTTTTTTATCTGCTTTTATTTTTCATTGTTGTTGTTTCGTCACAATGCAAGGACCTGGTATTGTAATATACACAGACGCTTATCAGACTGTAGCTTCACAGCTCCAAATCTGAGCGGACCTCCTCACGTCTCGCCTTCCATACTTGGGAAGCGGGGCGTGACAATATTTGTAAACCGTAAGCGTACGGCTGTCGTCGTAGCGCTTTACAGGTCGTCCGTAGGGAGGCAGAGTGGTTGAGTACCAATCGGATCTAGGGTTGTTGTTAGCTACGTGAGTGAGAAGAAACGGTGAGAAATCACAAAGATTACACTAGGGATTAAGGATACAAGTGATGGAAATACACATACACACAAGGGATAACAATTAAAAAGGAAAGAAACACAGATTAAAATAGCAATATACAAAATCAAACACAGTAGAGGGAAAGAAATAAACATATATCCTTGCATGATACACAAGAGTTGTCAATCATTGGTTATAATCGAGGAAGAGATCTTAAATCTACACTAATTTAACCCTACTCCTAAGAAAAACTGAAAATGAGGAAGAACTAAGGTTAAAATCGTGCCCCGTTGTCGCCTCCTCTCTCCAGCGGTGCCCCCTCTCCTTTTATAGGGGCTCGAGAAACTCTCGAAATCGGACAGAGACCTGATTTGACGAGGCCGCGTTGAAGTTGGCACGGCCGCGTCAACTTGAAGTTCATGGGTCCCTCTAGCTGTCGCTTGATGACTCAACGCGGTCGTGCCGTAAGATTACACTGTCGTTTTTATTGGTTGATCTCCAAGCAATCACGACGATGCATCTGAGTTAATTGAATCAATGCGGTAGTGTTAATGTCATCTCGTAGTGCAATAGACGCGGCCGCATTTTCCTAGATGACGCAGGCCACGGAACTCTCTGATCTTCGTTCTTTCTCTTCACCCTTTGGGTCTTCTGATGCGGCCATGTGGGATGTAATGACGCGACCATGTGGGTATCTGCTCTTCGCAAAATCTTCCCCATGCACCAATTGACTCCCTGGCCTCGCTCCTTTCACCTCTTCATACTTAATTCTCACCATATGGTCCCTAACTGGTACATATTCCCTGTAAAACATAGGAAATACCATAAAAACAAGATAGAAGACAAAATAGGGAAAACAGAGAGGAATGGATAATAAAATAATGTAAGACGTGCATGAAATAGGGTGGAAACCTATATACAATAAACACTCATCACTATGTTTAGTTAAAGAAATACTTATAAAAAGAGCTTTTTGTGACTTAGGCAATAATGTGAGTCTAATGCATATCTCTATTTGCAGGAAACTGGAGATGAGCGACCCGATGCCAACCATAATCATACTCCAATTAGTTGATCGCTCCATCAATTATCCTTTAGGTACATTCCATGACGTGTCGGTCCAAGTGGAAGGACTAACAATCCCGTGCGATTTCATGGTTAGGTCATGGATGAGGACTCCTGCACACCGATAATCTTGGGGTGCCATTCCTAGCAACAGCCGGTGCTGTCATTGATGTCAAGCATTGAAGACTTACCTTCAATTTAAAAGACCAAAATCTTGAATATGAGTTTCAGAAGCATGACGATCTAACCTCCTCTCCCGACAACTGTTTCAAGATCAACGCCTTAACTATGGACACGTATGATACAAAAAGGGCCACAAAGAAGCACCAACAACAGAGGAAAAGAAGGGAAGATCTGCTGAACCCACATCCCACATACCCTCAATTCCAAATCCTTGTTTTAATGGTTATGTAATGCCTAACACCTTGTCTTTTGTTCAGGGGATTCATAAAAGCAAAGGAAAGCACTCAAATGCGGCGACAAATGCCACCTCGAGGAAGAAGCTTAAGAACTAGCCCACCACAGAGAAAACAAGCAACAAACCACCACATCATCATGGTGGTGATATCATAGCTGAGGAAACCCCCGTCAAGCCCAAGAACGTAAACATCCCATCGTTCCGACGGTCGGGACAAGCTGAGGGGACATCCAACATGCCTGCCAAGTTGAATGGCTAATCTTCACGGGCCATCAAGCTAACGAAGTTAAATAAGCACTTCTAGGAGGCAACACATGTTATTAGCTTCAATTTTTTATTATCTAGTTCCATTTTGTTTAGTTTAGGAAAATTTCAAGTAACCCTAGAAGAGTTGCGCATAAAACGTCAATTTCTTATGTGCAAGAATTTAGCACGGCTGTGCCAAGTGCACGCATGACCGTGTCGGTGCCCAGAAGATAATGATACGCATGAAGGAGTAGCAACATGGTCGTGCGAATTCTTGGCACGATCATGTAATAAAAGAACAATTAGTCATTTCTGCAAGACCGATAGACACGGTCGTGTCACACGGCCGTGCTGATCCCAGGAGAAAAATCCCAACTTATGCAAATGGTGACACGACCGTGCTACAACTCGACATGGTCGTGCTAACTACATATGGTTTTTCCCAATCCACATCCCCAGCAACACGGCTGTGCTAATATCGAGCACAACCGTGCTTGCCCAAATTTCTCACTTATCAACCCATTTGGCCCACCATTTTCCTTCGTGCCCTCTTCATTTCAAAACCCTAATCTCCCAAATCCCTCCCTACCAATCTCTCCAAATCTCTTCCCCTTCCTTCCTAAACCATTCTCAACCCTTGATCATCCACTAATCCCTCAAGATCTCACCATCCCACCTTCTCCACCAAGCCCTAACCCCCATTTCAAACCATTTCTCCCCAATCCCTCCAATAGGACACAAATTTGTACGAGGCTAAGCTTGGGGAAAGCAAGATCGTCTACTGGGATCATTTGGAAGAGAGGAAATCAACGATCTTTAGTATACTCTTTCCCTAAAATTTTCACATAAGATCTTTATTTATTGCTTATCCATTCATATATTTGTGTGATTTGCATCTCATTCACATCATCATACACCCACATGGCACCTAAAGAGGCCGTCCCAAAGGTTTCGGCCTCCACTTCTACTGCGCATCAGGCCTGCTCTCGAAGGGGTGCAGAGCCTCCTCTACCTCCACCTGTTGCGCCACCCACAGTGGAGCTACGTTGGATCAAGCTTAAGGATGAGTGATAATGCAAGGTTTATGCCACACTTCGTCCCTGTTCTATGTCAACGACCAAGTTTGCCAATGTCACCACCCTCCAATCCTTACAGATTCAAGAGGGTGTCAAAACCCTTTTTGCCAACATAGGATGGTCAGCCTTCGTCCACACACACGACAAGACCTATCACAGCATCACCTTAGAGTTCCTAAGCTCTGTTCACCGCACCTAAGCAGGTATTTTCTTCTGTCATTGGAATGAGGATCGAGTGATCACTTTTGCACAGCTATACGGGATTTTTGGATGGCCAGCTGGGGGCCACATAGGCCCTGATGACACATTCCAATGTGGGTTCAACACGGGGAGGTTTTGGAGAGAGATCACAGGTTCAGGTGATTATGATCCAAGGATGGCTAAGGCATCCTCCATTGTCCACCCTTGCTTGCACATAGCGCATAGAATCCTCGCCTACACCCTCTTTGCTAGAGTAGATTGCGGGACTGTCACACAGTCCAAGCTTATTATCCTATGGCTTATGAACAAACCCTAGCACATTGACCCAAGCATATGCCATTCTTGTCTCACCTATACACTTAGGAGCTCTGAATGTATGGTGCAAAAACTTGGTTGCTACTTCCCACATAGGTGAGATCTGTTATGGAGACCTCATCACGATTATTGCTCAGCACCCACTATTCCATTTTGATATCTCGAGCGATCTCTGCCTTACCGATGGCCCCACATCTCTCGATATTAACGCTCTCATTTGGATGTCTATGATCCAAACTTGAGGGGTACATGACTACACTTGGTTGTACGTGGCACAACATGTTGAGTAGACGGTTCTTTCAAACCCCATTTTCTCCCGAGTCGACGTAATCACGGATTGGCTTTGTTGCTTCTGATATTTCCCAAGAGAGGCAACCTGCAACTATGAAGGAGGAAATCCCCCAGCCCACCCACCCACCCCACAGCCACCTCACACTCTGAGGAGGGTGGCACTTTCGGCACCCACCATGAGCCCGCATATTACCTAGTGCCTCAGAACTTTGATGCCAAATTTGGTTGTATGGAGCATGTATTGGAGAGTATGCTATAATGACACAATAGTGAGCATCATTTTTACGATCCTAACATCCCCCATCTTCAACCTGACGGAGGAGAGGAGTGATCGTCCCCCATCATTTCATTGCCATATGCTTCTCACTTAGACACATTGAGGGTAATACATCATTTAAGTTTAGGGGAGACGTTTCACTTTAGTTTCACCCGAGTTTGGGGGAGGGCATTAGGTTATTTGGGACTTGTGGTTGTCATTCTGGTGTGGCTCTGTTAGTTGATCCTTATGGTGATTTAGATTGCTTGGTGGTTATGTTGACTTGCGTGCTTCCTTGTCGGTGTGATTGTCGTGCGACGATTTTCCCTTTTTATTTTCCCTTTTTTTATTTCTCTTCATTGGTCGTGTGACCACTCCACCCATCCATTTTTCCTTTTATTTCCTTTCATTTTTCTTTTCATCCCCCACCACTTTTGCTTTTATTTATTTTTTTTCCAAAAGTGACTATTTTGCAAAGTTTGATGATATGAACCCTCTAGGAGAACCAGGCTCCCGGATCGGTTGTGTATATACTTAGTTAGGGTCATTTCTTCTACATATACTTTAGATATCATTTGTGGCATGATTTTTTTGCTCATATCCTCACTGTTTTACTTTTAACCCTTGCCCGTAGATTAGAGCTAGTTTCCGTTGTAATGCCCTGATAGCTACTGCACAAGTACTAGAGGGGTGTGAATAGTACTTTAAAATAATCAAGAGGATAATTCCTAATTATCTTGCAAACTCAACCAACAATGCAGAAATGAAAATGTGACAACAATAAAATGCAATCGCAAACAAACGATATAACGGGTTCGGATCCACCCAAGTCTCCCCGACTTGTTCCCGGTGATCCTACGTCCCAAACACCCGGATCCCCTCCGGTTACTTGAGTTAGAAACTTCTAAATCAAATTTGCACTATGAAAATCTTGTAGAAAATCTTTACAAGATCAAATCATACACAAATGAAAATGTGACTCCCACAAACCGGGATCACACACAACTCTCACAACCGAGAGTAAAACTTGCAATATCAAAATAAATGAAATAAGAAATGCTTACCAACAAAATCCTATGCCTTGAGTAAACTTACGATTTTAGGGCAAGGAGGATTTTGGAGGAGAAGAAGGCACCAAACCCTAGTTTCAAGAACTTGACCGGCAATAGAAGCCTAGGGAGGAGTTGGTGACCTTGAATCAAGCTCTTGGCTTGAACGGCTCACAATCAATGAAACTCTCTTGATGAATAAGAGTGAGGGAGAGATTCTTGTGAGAAATGAAGGCTTGGAAAATGAGAATAAATGCTTCTTTTTTATTCTCTAAAATGAAATAAATATTAGCCTTGAATGCTTAGCAAGAAGCCCTTCAAGTATATATAGGATAGAGGAAAGAGAGAGCAAAAATCGTGGCATTTAATGCTCCAACGGTTCTATTCTGAAGCAGCTTAATCGGTTAAAGAAGGATCACTGACCGACTAGTTTCTCAACTAGTCGGTCAGTGATTCAATATGAACCGACTAAGAGGTGAACAGCCAATATGTAAAGTTCAGGAGATAGAGAACTAGTCGGTCTAAGAAGACTTGCCAACCGACTAGTTTGACAACTAGTCGGTCGGGGAGTGTTCTTTGACCGACTAAGAGTTGAAATAGTATAGGCTGAATTCAAGGAGAACTAGTCGGTTTAAGAACAAATTTCAACTGACTAGTTTCACAACTAGTCGGTCGATAGTTATTATTTGACCGACTAACAGTAAACAGTAGCTCAGGCTGTGAAATGAAAGACATAACTAGTCGGTCTAAGAAGGATTCCTAACCGACTAGTTTGACAACTAGTCGGTCGGTGAACCTTCTTGGACCGACTAACTGTAAACAGTGAATGAGCTGAATATAGAGTAGGATATCTAGTCGGTTCAAGAAGGATTGCCGACCGACTAGATTGCCATCTAGTCAGTTGGTTCTTCTTCTTGAACCAACTAAGATGCACAAGAAGCCGCGATATGAAGCGTTAAGCTTCGAGAAAGATCTATGGGCTTCTAAGATAATCCTAGCTCTAAGATATGAGCATTATGAAGATTATAAAGTAAGACCTACTCAAGGCTTAACATTCTACGAAAAGAAGCTAGAAGACTATATATAAAACTTGACGAACCGTCTTCAAAAGCTTCAATCCGAATCTCTTGACTTCAATAATGCTCCTAGAACTTCAACGAAGCTTCAGGCACACGATCACGCGCTTTGAGAAGTCTTGAGACATCGCTTTTGATGTTCATGGAGTTTTGGCGACGATCTCCATAACTGCGCTCACAAAGACTAAGTTCACAATATTTATGTTTGTTCATCATCAAAACCAAAGCCGGGGAATCAATACTCAACATTCTCCCTCTTTTTGGTGATGACAAACCAACATAAATAATAATCAATAATAATGATTCAAATGAAATTTACTTACTCCCCCTGCATTGATGACACGTTAATTCCATATAAAATAATAATCTTAAGCATCAAGCAGACGAGGAAAGTATAAAATGTGAATCCAATTATTGAAATTTAGGATCTAAATCTATTTTTATATCTTAACTCCCCCTGAATCTAACATATCAAATTAGATTCACGGTAAATTGCTTTAAATTATCATCGTCATTATTAATTCTCTCCCACTTTGCCATTAGCAAAAAGAGTGGGAGGAGATCAACGACAACAACTATGGCTACAAATAAAAGCATGGGAGTCGTAGAATTCGACCACGGTCCAAATGACACCAAAGTAAAATACGAAGTAAATCAAAGCGTGCCAACAAGACCATAGTCTATAATCGAAAAATAAAATCATCAAAAATCAAATCAATTTCACGTATTGAGTTATGGAACATACTCTCCAATATCAACATTCTTGATGAATTAAGTGCATGGAAAACAATTCTATGTTTTGAGAGAATTAATTTCTATTTAATCCATATAATTGTCGAGCGACGAAAACCAACATCAGAGACAAAAATATATATAATGTGCACACAGAAGTAAATGTCAACACGATGTATATATATATATAAAACATGGTACAACAAAAATGTATACATCCGCCAACATACATAAAAACGATCGAAAGATCGGTGCACACATACAACATATGTCTCAACAGACATCCAAATGAATATACATCAAAAAGTGTATCATCAAAACATCCAAAAATATCAAAAATCCAAAACCACCTACTATCCTACCCCACTCTCTCACGACTAAATATATCATCCAAAGTGCACATGGGAGAGTCCTCCAACTGTAACGCCCCGCTTCCCAAAAGACACCGGAAGCGAGAACGTTACACGGCCCGCTTGAACTGGAGCGGTGAAGCTCGAGTTCAATAAGCGTCTGTGATAAAAACACAGAAAAGGGTCCTTGCATTTGCGTATCAGAACAACCAGAAACATTCCATTAAATTAAATGGGCACTTCCAGAATTGTTCGTACAGAAAATAAAACAACAGGGCCTCAGCATGGCCAAAGGAAACTACAACCAAACACTAATCCTACTACAAGGAACTAAACTAAAACTCAAAGCAATGACGGAAAAGAGACCATAGTCTTCTGCAGAAAACGTCTCGGCGTCTTCGACAACTCTGGCTCTCCAAGTCAGGTGGTACTCAAGCTCTGAACCTGACATACATCCACAAACATGAATGTATGTCAGCTAGGGGTCTGCAAGAAAAATTTAGCATCCCAAGGCGACATATATAACAAGTATATGAAATTTAGAAGCATCATTAAATTTAAAAGAAACGACTGCAGCAATTAACATTTAACAATTACAGAGCAGTAAGAAACAATCCCAGCATGCAGTTCTAGTCGATGGCAAGTTTAAAGTTAGATTCTCAGAG
Organism: Scilla litardierei; assembly: GCA_030789695.1. Lineage (NCBI taxonomy): Eukaryota > Viridiplantae > Streptophyta > Magnoliopsida > Asparagales > Asparagaceae > Scilla > Scilla litardierei. The sequence goes on from CM061134.1 coordinate 66,989,296, forward strand.
TTTGTTAGCATTTCAATATTCACGATGACCAAGTTAGCGTTACAATGACCATGTCAAGAATTCACATCTAATCTAGGGTTCTCGCCTTTAGGTCGTGATGAGAAGGTCGTTCCTCTCACGGGGGCTTGCCGTGATTGACACTAACCCACCGCGTCGGGTGGTGCTCTTGAGGAGAGTACCTTTCATACGCCCAGTGGCCGCTCAACCCTAACCCCACCCAAAAGTTTTGCCGGAACACGAGCCGGCCTAGTCGACTCACACGACATCACGATACCACGATACCGCCTTCGAGGCGCACGATTTCACGATGTCCATACTGTTAAACATGTCAGGACACACTGAATTTCATTGTTATCAATATTAGTGTTCTGTGGTGACAGTTCTGCAAAGCGGAAACGGGTCGAACGACCGGTTCCGTAATTTCAAATAATGACGATTTTGTCCTTTTTGTTCAACTTGCTACAGAAACAATTTCTTTTTCTAGTTGTTTAAATTGGGGATATATCGTATAATATACCGTTGGATCCCAATTTTCGTCCTAGTCATTATGGTGTCAGTTTTGATACGTCATTTCACGTCTAAATTTTGAGTTACACAGCAAAACATGAAGGCGGCGTAAACGTGCCGAAACTTCTAAAATTCATAACAAATCATATACTTGCCTGTTTTCGACGTTCTTGGTGTCGTTGGGATCGTACAGAAGGCACGGATGTTTTCTGCATTAACGGATTTTGATATCAGATTAAAAGGAAGGAAGAGAAAGAATTAACTTTTCAACCAACTACCCTATTAAACCCTATATCTATAATTGATAGGAGGTAGTGCTCTAAGTGGGTAACATACAGTTCCAACGTACTCTACAAGCTGGTACTAACTCACCACTAACTCACTCATTATCATGTTATAGAGAAGTAACACTGTCAGCAAAAAGTTCTAGCCAACTAACCCTAACAGTTAACAACCAATACATAACAGCAAGGTATAAAACTAACCCTAATGTAAGATTGACAGAGTATTAGTAAATTTGTGAATCAGAGTTGCATAACATTCAGCCAACTAAGACACCCAACTATGATACTCATAACATTAAACTTAAAAAAACAAAAGGAGAACCTGTAAAATATTCAGTATGACTAAAACCCCACCATGCAATAACCCTAGTACCAATCAATAGAGACCCAGTTTGTGAAATTAGCAGCATGATGCTGATATCTATCTGCATCCTATATAACCAACAATTAACATCTCTAACCCTAACTAACATGGCATCACCGCAACTAACCCTAACACTAGCAGATGATATTAACCTAACAATAAAGAAAACAAACTAACCTTTGCTCTTCACGTCCTTCCTCTCGGATCTTGCAGGGAAGTGATCAGGGGAGTTCGGCTCGGCTTCGTGGCGACGAACTGCTGGCGTCAGAAGAGATCGGAAGGCATTTGATGTGCATAGGCGCTTGGGAGCAGCTGTGAGCTGTGTGCGGTCTGTGGGGAGGAGATGGAGGGGAGCTCGGCCTTGTGAGGAAGATCTCGGCGGGCTGTGATGTAGATGGAGAAGGAGGCCGGCCTGTTGCTGGTTGATAGAAGAAGAAGAAGAAGAAGGGGTGAAGAGGAGGAGACCGCTGCGGGGGTGTTTGGCATGGAGGTGATAGGGGAGAGGGGCGACGGTGCTGTGCGATGCGAGGAGGGGAAAGCCGCCTGCTCGTGTGCGAGGGGGGAGTAGGCGAAGACGAGGGTCTGGGCGGAGATGAGGCCTTCGCGTGTAGGAGGAGTCGCTGGCGTGGGTTGCTCTCACATGGAGAAAATAGGTGACAGGGCGACTGTGTGTTGCGTTGTTGTGGGGAGAAAAAACTAGGGCAGCGGCCTGTGCTTGCGTCTGGGAGAGAGAGTAGGCTCCTAGGTGTTTATAAAGCTAGGGTTTATTATATAGGAATGGCAGGGTGTAGGGCTCAGTTTATTTCCTAGGGTTAAAGCCCAGTACGGGTCTAGGTTGTAGCTTAGGGTCTAAAGTCATTAGGGTTTAATAAAAGGACAAGGGTGAGCTGCTCTTGGGAAAGGCTGCGATATAGGTTGGCCTTAGGTTGGAAATACTTATAGCTTTAGGGTTTTAAAAAATGAGTTGTGTAGAGGTTGAAAGCACTGCACGTGGGTGGGTAGGCCTAGGGTCTGTTTCCCTATCTTCTTTTTTTTGTTAATGGTTGTGTGTGTGTGTGTGTGTGTAACCGACTGTGTGTGTGCACTGATGGATTTCGGCCTGGGTTCACAACAATGGGGCTAGAGTTACTTTAGGAAGTGATTTGAATTTAATCAATAGGATTTGAAAGGTCATTCAATGGAATTTATAATTAATGGGTTTAATTAGGACAAATTAGAGCTAATCAATAGGTTTAAAAATAAATCTAAAAATGGATGCTCCATTTGAAATTTTTCTATGTTTTAAAAAGTACGTTTTGAAATATGAATTTAAAAGTTTGAAATTGGATTTTGAATCAGGAGTTGACTAATTATGAGAAGAGACAGTTCAAAATAATTATTATGAAGGGTTTATCTTAGTTGTCTAAAATAATGATAATAATATATAACAAAAATTTGAAGTGGATACGGGTACGGGGTTCGTTACGACTTAACTACGGATTACGAAGAAGATAAACACACGGAAGAATACGGATAGAACGCATCGTAAAAACTGGTCGTTACATCCTACTCACCTTAAAAGCGATTCCGTCCTCGGAATCTTATCGGCTGAGACACGTGGAAAAACGTAAGCGTAACGCTCATATCTCCTATTCTAAAGCATACACACCATTATTAACTATCATACCATATCCAAATAGTATTACTAATACTAGTATCAATACCAAAAGTATTACTACTGATAACATTAATCAACTTCCATGCTAATAGTAGTAACAACACACGTACATACATTACCAATTACAAATTAACATAACATGTTTAATATAACGTCATTCTACAGATATAATCCAACCAATATTATACTCGAGCGAATAGTAACACTTACTACACAACCACATCAATTTACCAGCAGTAAGTGTGCCATCACTTTGCACACTCACATCATTACCAATACGTAAGGTAGTACGATACATTTTATACACTCATAATATATAATGATATAGTACCACACGTCGCTCAAACGTGCCACTAATACGTAAATACAACCATTCTTAATCAATTAAATTTTCAATCATACCGTCACTTTTACATACCGCATATACCATACACACATTGTAATACATATCACTACACGTATATACATGCACGTAATATCTTACACAGGTTCATAGAAGTCTTACTCCTAGCACTAGGGTTATAGTAATCTACCCACCTTAGGATCAAATCCATTCTCAGACTCCCTTAAATAGGCCGACGTAGGGGTGAGCGGACTTAGACGCTAAGGTCATTCTATCCCAGTCATACATACATTATAATCAAGCAATACACATCCATATGCATATACTTACTCATATATCACACATTTTCAAGTACTTATACATGCATTCATTTCACATACGGATACCAACTTACTCTACTACACGCCTATCTTGTATCTAAATTGGACAAATATACACACACCGGTATACACAACCATGGTAGTCTACATAGGGCTAGTATACTATTACATACATCCATATACGTAGTCACAAACATAAGACTATACATACTTCCTGGTATACACATGCTCATATATCCTTCGTAGGGGTAATATTATAATCTTACTGTACATGAAACGCACTTATTCATCCAATGTATATATATACACACACACTTATAATTAATCACATACATATATACGCGCGAGCGCACGCCAAACACACTAACATATAAATCACACAATAAATCTGCACACACAACTATACATACACTTATTATCATTACACCTAACATGTACATCACTGTATCAGCATTCAATTACAAACATTAACAAGTACAATTAAGGTACATATACTCCTAGTAACTAGCCAATACTAAATCTAATATGCTCATGAATTCCTATAGTGGTATAGCCAAACACTCGCTTAAGTATAAATATAATGCTTACTGCTCTATACTCGACTATATACATATATGTCACATATTACTGTACACGCTCATACAATATAATAGATAATCACACTATACTAATATACCTAGATAAGTACACACATACCTGGGTAGTATGTAGAGATTCGCACACACGGGTTCATGCTCACTATACATATACATGCACAACACCACCACCACAATCAATGCCAAAGGTCTCGCTAGGCAGTGATAAGAACTAATGTGGTAACAAAGCAATGTTGTAGGATTCAGAATCGAACGAGGCAACGAATTAATGTTGTGATGGACGGTTTCAGATGTGGCATGGATAAGAGGGTAGTTTGGTTGGGTGACATAAAATATTTATGAGTAATTAAATAATTAAAAAGAAAAGGATATGTGCAAAAATAATAATATCATTATAACTTACGTAAAGTAACGAGTATACGGTAGAAGTTAAACGTAAAATATGCTTAGTCAAATGACAGATGAAGAGTAATATGGACATTGTGTTGTAATGATTGTTTTGCAAATGGAAATAGATTTGTAAAAAGAAAATTTTTCTTTTCCTAAGGTATATGAAAACAATGAAAAACTGACACACGTGATATTGAAACTCTATTTAATCCCAGGAAAGTATTTTAGAAGGAGGTATCAATGACCGTTTCGAAGTACATTAGCAAGAAGAGTGATGACATTTGAACTAGCGAATTAGAAATAAAGTTTTTTTTTAAAAAAAACTTTATTGCATGAGGAAAATAGAGTAGCTATACAAGGTTGGGTTTAAGTCGATTGAGGTGTAGAAAATCTGAGTAAAGGTTTTCGAATTGATTTTAAACTTAGCGAAGAATAAAAGGAATGTCGAAAATACTTTTTAAAGGACCCTGGTTCTGCAAAGGGGAGGTTCAAGGGTTAAAGATAGCGGACCTGAAGAGTTTTATGTGAATAGGGGACAAGGAAAAAGGTTCGATGATCGAAACGTACGTACGACTAAGAAGTAACTCTGTAAATACGCTACGAGGGCTTTCTACGATCATTAGCATGGAAGCGTAGTGATTATGAAATCGTAAAATAGGGGAAGATAATCATTGGGTCGACTAAGATTTAGCACTAGTGTTCATCAACGTACTAGACTACGATAGGAAAGCCGAGGTAGGGGTTCGTTGAGGATCGCGATCAAGATCTTATATATAGGTCTGGAAAATCTTACGCTTTGAAGTCTACACATTGCAGGTGTCTCAGGTTTGACTTGCACGGATGCGACGATAGTTAAGTACGGTTGACCCGAGATGAATCTAAGCGAACGACTAACGAACTCAAAAGTCTAATAAGGTCCAAGCTGGATGATCAATCGATGGGGTGACTCTCAAGATGATAATACTAAGTCGTGGCAGGGGTGTCTAACTAACGAGCACGAGCGTCTAACTATTCCTATTATCCTGGTATTGGGCTTCCTATCGTGCTGAGACCAGGCATTCGAGTAATTTCACGTACGAACAAATTCTGGGTGTTTTGGCTAATGAAAAGTGTTCTCATTGTTCTGAATTTCGCAGTTGCATGACCTGCATGGGCCACCACTAAAACCTGTAACGCCCCACTTCCCAAAAGACACCGGAAGCGAGAACGTTACACGGTCCGCTTGAACTGGAGCGGTGAAGCTCGAGTTCAATAAGCGTCTGTGATAAAAACACAGAAAAGGGTCCTTGCATTTGCATATCAGAACAACCAGAAACATTCCATTAAATTAAATGGGCACTTCCAGAATTGTTCGTACAGAAAATAAAACAACAGGGCCTCAGCATGGCCAAAGGAAACTACAACCAAACACTAATCCTACTACAAGGAACTAAACTAAAACTCAAAGCAATGATAGAAAAGAGACCCTAGTCTTCTGCAGAAAACGTCTCGGCGTCTTCGACAACTCTGGCTCTCCAAGTCAGGTGGTACTCAAGCTCTGAACCTGACATACATCCACAAACATAAATGTATGTCAGCTAGGGGTCTGCAAGAAAAAGTTAGCATCCCAAGGCGGCGTATATAACAAGTATACGAAATTTAGAAGCATCATTAAATTTAAAAGAAACGACTGCAGCAATTAACATTTAACAATTACAGAGCAGTAAGAAACAATCCTAGCATGCAGTTCTAGTCGATGGCAAGTTTAAAGTTAGATTCTCAGAGTTTGTTAGCATTTCAATATTCACGATGACCAAGTTAGCGTTACAATGACCATGTCAAGAATTCACATCTAATCTAGGGTTCTCGCCTTTAGGTCGTGATGAGAAGGTCGTTCCTCTCACGGGGGCTTACCGTGATTGACACTAACCCACCGCGTCGGGTGGTGCTCTTGAGGAGAGTACCTTTCATACGCCCAGTGGCTGCTCAACCCTAACCCCACCCAAAAGTTTTGCCAGAACACGAGCCGGCCTAGTCGACTCACACGACATCACGATACCACGATACCGCCTTCGAGGCGCACGATTTCACGATGTCCATACTGTTAAACATGTCAGGACACACTGAATTTCATTGTTATCAATATTAGTGTTCTGTGGTGACAGTTCTGCAAAGCGGAAACGGGTCGAACGACCGGTTCCGTAATTTCAAATAATGACGATTTTGTCCTTTTTGTTCAACTTGCTACAGAAACAATTTCTTTTTCTAGTTGTTTAAATTGGGGATATATCGTATAATATACCGTTGGATCCCAATTTTCTTCCTAGTCATTATAGTGTCAGTTTTGATACGTCATTTCACGTCTAAATTTTGAGTTACACAGCAAAACATGAAGGCGGCGTAAACGTGCAGAAACTTCTAAAATTCATAACAAATCATATACTTGCCTGTTTTCGACGTTCTTGGTGTCGTTGGGATCATACAGAAGGCACGGATGTTTTCTGCATTAACGGATTTTGATATCAGATTAAAAGGAAGGAAGAGAAAGAATTAACTTTTCAACCAACTACCTTATTAAACCCTATATCTATAATTGATAGGGGGTAGTGCTCCAAGTGGGTAACATACAGTTCCAACGTACTCTACAAGCTGGTACTAACTCACCACTAACTCACTCATTATCATGTTATAGAGAAGTAACACTGTCAGCAAAAAGTTCTAGCCAACTAACCCTAACAGTTAACAACCAATACATAACAGCAAGGTATAAAACTAACCCTAATGTAAGATTGACAGAGTATTAGTAAATTTGTGAATCTGAGTTGCATAACATTCAGCCAACTAAGACACCCAACTATGATACTCATAACATTAAACTTAAAAAAAACAAAAGGAGAACCTGTAAAATATTCAGTATGACTAAAACCCCACCACGCAATAACCCTAGTACCAATCAATAGAGACCCAGTTTGTGAAATTAGCAGCATGATGCTGATATCTATCTGCATCATATATAACCAACAATTAACATCTCTAACCCTAACTAACATGGCATCACCGCAACTAACCCTAACACTAGCAGATGATATTAACCTAACAATAAAGAAAACAAACTAACCTTTGCTCTTCACGTCCTTCCTCTCGGATCTTGCAGGGAAGTGATCAGGGGAGTTCGGCTCGGCTTCGTGGCGACGAACTGCTGGCGTCAGAAGAGATCGGAAGGCATTTGATGTGCATAGGCGCTTGGGAGCAGCTGTGAGCTGTGTGCGGTCTGTGGGGAGGAGATGGAGGGGAGCTCGGCCTTGTGAGGGAGATCTCGGCGGGCTGTGATGTAGATGGAGAAGGAGGCCGACCTGTTGCTGGTTGATAGAATAAGAAGAAGAAGAAGGGGAGAAGAGGAGGAGACCGCTACGGGGGTGTTTGGCATGGAGGTGATAGGGGAGAGGGGCGACGGTGCTGTGCGATGCGAGGAGGGGAAAGCCGCCTGCTCACGTGCGAGGGGGGAGAAGGCGAAGACGAGGGTCTAGGCGGAGATGAGGCCTTCGCGTGTAGGAGGAGTCGTTGGCGTGGGTTGCTCTCGCGTGGAGAAAATAGGTGACAGGGCGGCTGTGTGTTGCGTTGTTGTGGGGAGAAAAAACTAGGGCAGCGGCCTGTGCTTGCGTCTGGGAGAGAGAGTAGGCTCCTAGGTGTTTATAAAGCTAGGGTTTATTATATAGGAATGGCAGGGTGTAGGGATCAGTTTATTTCCTAGGGTTAAAGCCCAGTACGGGTCTAGGTTGTAGCTTAGGGTCTAAAGTCCTTAGGGTTTAATAAAAGGACAAGGGTGAGCTGCTCTTGGGAAAGGCTGCGCTATAGGTTGGCCTTAGGTTGGAAATACTTATAGCTTTAGGGTTTTAAAAAATGAGTTGTGTAGAGGTTGAAAGCACTGCACGTGGGTGGGTGACCGGCGCCCCGTTTACGGTATGGGCGCGGTGTCGTTTTACCGCAAGTGCACGGTTAGTGTAGGGTGCGGGTTTATCGAACTCAGGGAGGTGGATGGCTTGAATGGCTACTAGCCTCACCTAGGTTGTGTGCTAGCTACGCGGATAATGTGGGTGAAGTGTAGAAATAAAAGAAAGAAATGAAAATGACACAAAATGAATCCCCGCTAACACGGGCTAGAGCACTCATGACACTTGGCATTAGACTTGACCCAGGGTGAGACATTGCCCCAAAAGGTGGTACCTAGCGTCCATGGCCCGATATTCCGGTCGGTGCCAAGCACGCTAGGCCTACCTGGTTCCGGACGGTGGGCATTCCCATGTCCATTAACACCTTCCGCAACCGGGAGCATTAAGGCCACAATGATATCTCCCAACATTTCGTCCAAGCCGTTCCCACGCGCGAGGACTCGATGTCAACGCTAAGGGCGTGAGCTATGGCTAGGGAGTCAACCGCCAAGTTTATTCCCCCTTGGCCCGACGGTCAGAGGCGGTCTTTCTCCCGCCAATGACGATGAAATGCCCCCGCGTAACCCTAATGGCCAAATAGGTCAAATGTGATTTCTAGCAATACATCAAAGCGGATCTTGACAGGACAAGCACCGGACCCCAATCCCCAACACATCTAGTGTGTTACCATACGAATTGGACCCAGATTGCTAGAAATCCCCATTGACGCATTTCATCGAACACGTGCCATGCAACCAAGTCTAATGTAAATTTCCAAGCATCAATCCTACCCTAACCCGTATTAGGGTTCATCAAAACTACTCAATGGTGAATAACATATAAACAAACAACACAAAAGACATATAAACTTTCACCATCAAGCAAAATAAACACAATACAAAACAATGGAGAAAAAGAGAAGAAAATACTTATCTTGAGTGAATCGTCAATCCAATACAAGACTTATTGAAAGAGAAAACCTAATCTAAACTAACCCTAGACTAACAAGAGAAAGGGGCAAAAAGCCCTAGAAAACTGAGGAAGAACTCTATCCAAGTCGTGTCCCAACTTCTATTTATAAACCCCCCAAAAAACCTTAACAGTTCGGGTCCAGAACTGTCAAAAAAGGCCCACCCGATCGGGTGGAAACTCACCCGATCGGGTGGAATAAACAGAGAGCTCAGATTCGCAGAAACAGATCTCACCCGGTCGGTTGACAAGTCAACCGATCGGGTGAAATGAAATTCCAGACTGCAGCCAGTTTCAGCACATAGCTGCGCTTAGAAAATTCCAGAAAAATCTAGAAAAATCGGATTTGGGCATGCGACCTATCGTTGGAAAGCTAACGACGATGCCGACGCTAGAAAAATAAGAGATCACCCAAAATCCTTCTGGAATGATAGCAAATCTTCAATGAATGAGCAGCGGTGCACGAAAGCGGAAGAAAAGGCCACCCGATCGGTTGAAACATCAACCGATCGGGTGAGCCGCTTGTTGCTTTGGCCGTCGGGCTTCGGGAGCTTCAACCGGTCGCTGAGGAGAACGGGTGGCATGACCGGGTCGTCGTTTGGGAAACTTCAGCTTCAGATGAACCGATCGGGTGAGATATCACCCGATCGGTTGGAATTAAGCTCCAACTTCCTGAGAACTCTGTTGGGATGAACCGGTCGGCGAACCGGTCGGTTGACTTTGCACTTTGCTCCAACTTCAGTCCGGGTCGTGCACGCGTGCATCACCCGATCGGTTGGCTGTGTCCAACCGATCGGGTGGGGGCTGAAAAGTGGCAATCTTGGTCGTTTGACCCCCTGGATCACGCGTGACCCCTCCCGTTGCTCCGGGGACTCATGATATCATCGTTTTATGTCCCAAATGCTGTAAATTCCTGCAAAACACGGAAAAGTGAAAGAAAACAAGAAAACACGCGAAAACGAATAAAAGACGGCGGTAAAATACGGAAAAAACACGGAAGAAAACGTGCGTAAATATATGAAATATAAACGCACGTCAAAATCCCCCAAGCTGAACTCTTCCTCGTCCTCGAGGAAGACGAGTGAGAGTAGGAGCTCGGAGGGAGAAAATAGAGAGAAAGAGAGAAAAAGAGAACTCTGTATCCTAGATCGCCCGTCAGGGCCAACAAAATCAAAAACGATACACCAAGCAAGCAGACGCCAAATCATATCACTAAACCAAGGAATACGAGTCCAGACAAGTACCATGGGCCCACGCGGTGAAGATCGAGTGAGTGCGGTCGTGTGCTAGCAGACGGTGTCACTATCTACGATGTGCAATAAAGCTCCATATACACGTACCCAAAGATAGACCCAAATATCGATTCGATTCGAATAAAGCGGTGAATATATAGCTCAAGCATGCATGAGAATAGAGCAAGAATCGAAACATATCATGCGTCATGGACTCCACAACTAGGGTTAAGGAAATCACCACACTATAGCCTAGATAATAGCCAAAAAGTTCCCAAGCCAAGTGTTTTCGAAAACGATGGGGGTCGAGATGGTGTGGAGTAGAACACTCGGTGCAAATTCTCGCCTTCCCTTTATTCTCGGCAAGTAGGAAAAAATATTCACACGGGAATTTTTTTGGGTTTTGGGTATTTGTATTTTTTTTTTGGATTTTTGGATATACATATTTTTTTTCTCTTTTCTTTTTTTGGGTTTTTCTTTTCTCTCTTTTTTTTGGATTTTTGGATATTGGGATATTTACATGTGTACTCTCCCAAGTGGGAGAACAGTACACGACGAGGGGATTTGCACCAAGTAAAACAAAAAAAGAAATCGGAATCTAAACACTTGGGCAAAGGAAACTATTCTCGCTAATTGGAGCATAGGCTAAATGGGTTATCCTAGTCCTTAGTTGTGGAATCCCGACACATGCGAAATGAAGTACACGATATATATAGCATGCAGAAGCAGACAGGGAAAATAAATTCCGCATATTCAAATCGAAGCATGATAATCTAGGGGTCATCCAAGGGTAGGTATATAAAACAACATCACAAAGTAGAAGCACACTATAAGCTAGATACGACACACGACTCACATAAAAGCAAAGTGGACCCACGAAGCGTGAAATGCAAGAGGACTCGATAACCTAGGGTTAGTGAGTGTGATTATCGATGCCATGCTAGGTGTGTGTGATTTTGTGGCAATTCATCATATGGGGTCATCTCTAGGAGAGAGAGAGAGAGAACAAAAGATGAGAAGAAAAAGAAAAACACGATGGAAAACGACTCAAAAACGAAGAAAAACGACACAAATGACGCACGAAGTGCGACTCCCCCAAGCTGAAACTTGCATTGTCCTCAATGCAATAGTAGTGAATATGGGAGGGCAATGAAAATGGGGGGGAGTTACGCACCGACACAAAAAATGAAAAACACGAAAAACACATGAGCGAAACTAGAAAAATAAAGAAAAAGAAACACTCAAATAAAAGATATAAAACACGACAAAAGGACACATAGACACAGACACACAACAACGACACACAAAAACATGCACACAAAAGTCGATTTCCCCCAAGCTGAACATGGCAATGCTAGCAAAATTATATGATCAATGGGGATGTAGAGATATGCTAGGGGAAAATCGGAAAAGAAAGAAATCAAAATGCAGGAGAGACAGTGTGCTCATTTTCCTCGGAAGAGGATGGGGGTGAAATGATAGAAGGGCACGACATGATGGGTTATTATGATGCAAAAGCAAATCTTAGATACCCTCCCCTCGCTAATGAGAGGAGACGAGATTATTCAAATCTAAACTAGAAAGCGGTAAATTTTTACACTACTGGATTAGGATACACCTGAGCATAGGCGGATCCAAGATCTGGAGTGGGGCAGGTAGCTGCTCTAACTGCTCCTTCTGTGGCTCCGCCAGAAGCGTTGTGCCACGTGTGCCAATGGACCCAAGCAATGCACCTCCAAGCATCCCTCGTAGGTGTCCACCTGTGACCTGCAAAGGACGAGGTGCATTAGTCCATGGCAAGAAATTATTTCCCGAAATAAATGTATCCCGGAGATAATCGTCAACATAAGAAGGGAGAATAGTAAACGGGTGACGAATACACCCTGAGAATGGGTCGCTATCCTCTGTACTAGTGACGACCAAATCCTCGCTCTCCATGAGAAGTGGCTCTCCAGGTGGTGAAACACCGCAGCATACCTCAAGGGAAGTAGATCCTGTATCCTACGAGAGATATGGTGTGTCAAATATATATGAGTCTAAAGAAATAGGACGTGAAAAGCGAGACTCAAATGTGGAGTGAGAGTGAGTATGCAAATCTCCCTGAATAGGGGCAATATGCTCAAGTAGATGCTCAGCCGCAGAAGAAGTGGAGCGTGACGGTAGAGGTAGATGTGGCTCGGGCTCCATGAAGTGGATGATCGTATCCAAGCCCTCATGCACATCCTCCTCGACGATATGCTCATGCTCCTCCATCTGCCCGTTGTCCTGAATGACATCCTCATGGTTGACCACCAACCAAGGAGGAAGCTATGACAGAGATGGCTCTGGAGGTGGATGTGGAGCGGACCCCTCGTATGTGGTCGTGGTGTCCTCGTCCTCACGCACATCCTCCTCGCCGGTATGCATAATCTCTGTAAACTCCTCAGTTCTCTCATAGGACTCATGTGGGGCATCCAAATCAAGACAAGAAATCTCTCCCACAGATCCTAGATAAATCTCCCCATCCTCACTATCATCATCAAAAAATGCTTCGTCATCCAAGTGGTAGTGATGGAAAAATGGGGTATCGGCTTGAGATGTGTCTATGGTGGCCGATGGCATGGTGGTCTCAACCATGAAAGTGGGTATATCCTCTCCTTCATCCCCTCTCCTCGGTGTCGGCTCGGTGATTGGTACCATTAAGTTTTGTAATATTTGGCCTTGGTTAAACATGGCACTTTCAAGGAGAGACAAGAGGCTTGATTCTTCTTGTGTTTGTGGAGGGGTATAAGGTTGAGGAAATGGATGGGAGGTGTTTGGGCTAAGGTTGTGGGAAAATGTTTGGCCTTGGAGTGGGGGGAGGCTCTCAAGCGTAAATGGGCAATCATAATACACGTGCCCCGCCATCCCACAAGTCTCACAAACCACAACTGGATAAGGATCGTATCCTCCCATCTGAGCATCGAAATTTGATCTCCACATGGTAATATCAAAGATACCTGGACAACAAAAATAAGAAAACTAGAGAGAAGCGTCAATAGTACAAGAGAATAACAAAAAGATAATATAATGGTGGGGGAAAATTTTCTTGGTTATTGAATATATATATTTTTTAAAAAAAATAAAAAAAAGAAAAAGAAATTTTTTTGTGTTTTTATGCGTAGTCTAACGAACCCAAGCTAAGCTAATATCAAACCGAACGCCTCCCCGACAACGGCGCCAAAAACTTGACCGGCGCCCCGTTTACGGTATGGGCGCGGTGTCGTTTTACCGCAAGTGCACGGTTAGTGTAGGGTGCGGGTTTATCGAACTCAGGGAGGTGGATGGCTTGAATGGCTACTAGCCTCACCTAGGTTGTGTGCTAGCTGCGCGGATAATGTGGGTGAAGTGTAGAAATAAAAGAAAGAAATGAAAATGACACAAAATGAATCCCCGCTAACACGGGCTAGAGCACTCATGACACTTGGCATTTGACTTGACCCAGGGTGAGACATTGCCCCAAAAGGTGGTACCTAGCGTCCATGGCCCGATATTCCGGTCGGTGCCAAGCACGCTAGGCCTACCTGGTTCCGGACGGTGGGCATTCCCATGTCCATTAACACCTTCCGCAACCGGGAGCATTAAGGCCACAATGATATCTCCCAACATTTCGTCCAAGACGTTCCCACGCGCGAGGACTCGATGTCAATGCTAGGGGCGTGAGCTATGGCTTGGGAGTCAACCGCCAAGTTTATTCCCCCTTGGCCCGACGGTCAGAGGCTGTCTTTCTCCCGCCAATGACGATGAAACGCCCCCGCGTAACCCTAATGGCCAAATAGGTCAAATATGATTTCTAGCAATACATCAAAGCGGATCTTGACAGGACAAGCACCGGACCCCAATCCCTAACACATCTAGTGTGTTGCCATACGAATTGGACCCAGATTGCTAGAAATCCCCATTGACGCATTTCATCGAACATGTGCCATGCAACCAAGTCTAATGTAAATTTCCAAGCATCAATCCTACCCTAACCCGTATTAGGGTTCATCAAAACTACTCAATGGTAAATAACATATAAACAAACAACACAAAAGACATATAAACTTTCACCATCAAGCAAAATAAACACAATACAAAACAATGGAGATAAAGAGAAGAAAATACTTATATTGAGTGAATCGTAAATCCAATACAAGACTTATTGAAAGAGAAAACCTAATCTAAACTAACCCTAGACTAACAAGAGAAAGGGGCAAAAAGCCCTAGAAAACTGAGGAAGAACTCTCTCCAAGTCGTGCCCCAACTTCTATTTATAAACCCCCCAAAAAACCTTAACAGTTCGGGTCCAGAACTGTCAAAAAAGGCCCACCCGATCGGGTGGAAACTCACCCGATCGGGTGGAATAAACAGAGAGCTCAGATTCGCAGAAACAGATCTCACCCGGTCGGTTGACAAGTCAACCGATCGGGTGAAATGAAATTCCAGACTGCAGCCAGTTTCAGCACATAGCTGCGCTTAGAAAATTCCAGAAAAATCTAGAAAAATCGGATTTGGGCATGCGACCTATCGTTGGAAAGCTAACGACGATGCCGACGCTAAAAAAATAAGAGATCACCCAAAATCCTTCTGGAATGATAGCAGATCTTCAATGAATGAGCAGCGGTGCGCGAAAGCGGAAGAAAAGGCCACCCGATCGGTTGAAACATCAACCGATCGGGTGAGCCGCTTGTTGCTTTGGCCGTCGGGCTTTGGGAGCTTCAACCGGTCGCTGAGGAGAACGTGTGGCATGACCGGGTCGTCGTTTGGGAAACTTCAGCTTCAGATGAACCGATCGGGTGAGATATCACCCGATCGGTTGGAATTAAGCTCCAACTTCCCGAGAACTCTGTTGGGATGAACCGGTCGACGAACCGGTCGGTTGACTTTGCACTTTGCTCCAACTTCAGTCCGGGTCGTGCACGCGTGCATCACCCGATCGGTTGGCTGTGTCCAACCGATCGGGTGGGGGCTGAAAAGTGGCAATCTTGGTCGTTTGACCCCCTGGATCACGCGTGACCCCTCCCGTTGCTCCGGGGACTCATGATATCATCGTTTTATGTCCCAAATGCTGTAAATTCCTGCAAAACACGGAAAAGTGAAAGAAAACAAGAAAACACGCGAAAACGAATAAAAGACGGCGGTAAAATACGGAAAAAACACGGAAGAAAACGTGCGTAAATATATGAAATATAAACGCACGTCAGTGGGTAGGCCTAGGGTCTGTTTCCCTATCTTCTTTTTTTTTGTTAATGGTTGTGTGTGTGTGTAACCGACTGTGTGTGTGCACTGATGGATTTCGGCCTGGGTTCACAACAATGGGGCTAGAGTTACTTTAGGAAGTGATTTGAATTTAATCAATAGGATTTGAAAGGTCATTCAATGGAATTTATAATTAATGGGTTTAATTAGGACAAATTAGAGCTAATCAATAGGTTTAAAATAAGTCTAAAAATGGATGCTCCATTTGAAATTTTTCTATGTTTTAAAAAGTACGTTTTGAAATATGAATTTAAAAGTTTGAAATTGGATTTTGAATCAGGAGTTGACTAATTATGAGAAGAGACAGTTCAAAATAATTATTATGAAGGGTTTATCTTAGTTGTCTAAAATAATGATAATAATATATAACAAAAATTTGAAGTGGATACGGGTACGGGGTTCGTTACGACTTAACTACGGATTACGAAGAAGATAAACACACGGAAGAATACGGATAGAACGCATCGTAAAAACTGGTCGTTACACCAACGCAAGCTCAGGAGGCGAAGGGAGGACCAGCAGCAGCAGCAGGCTCTGCAGAAGGGGTGGTGGTCACAGGAACGATTGGAGTGTCCACAGAAGAAAGAGTCGCAACAGGAGTGGTCTCGGGAGCAACAGCAGAAGTATCCACCGAAGGAATGGTGGCAGCAGGTGTGCTCTCGGGAGCACCAGCAGAAGTAGCAGCAGCAGACGTATCCTCTGGGGCACGAACAGGAGACCCAACAAGCTCCTGGAGATCAGCCTCATCCATTTTCTCCTCGTCAGAAACTGAAGGAGGAATCTTAATGCCCAAGCGAGAGCAGATGCGAGCTAGCATCTCCTCAGAACGAGAAACACGAGACTCCACACGTCTCAGAGAGACAGCAAACTCAGCGAGTGAGGGAGGAGGTGGAGGAGCAGCTGAAGAGGTACCCTCGGTGGCAGAAGGGGTAGTCCTCTGAACGTGACGAAGCGCCACAAGAGACTTCTTGATGGCCGTCGCATTCAGAGGAGGACCCAACGGACGCTGGTCATCGGGAGGGAGAGGGACCCCGAAGTGACGAAAAACAAGGGTCAAAAGGCAAGGATATGGGATGTGAGCTAATTTTGTGGACTTTCGGATGCATTCAAAAGAGTCCATCTTATCAAGGATAATACGAGCCCAATTTATCTCGCTCCCCATGAAGAGAGCGTATATAAGCTTGAGGAATGGCTGAGAGGGCAAGCTAGATGAGCCGTACTTCGAAAGGAGGCACGACTTCAGGATAAGATTGAGGACCCAAGTGTTAGGCTTAAATGATTTGGAAGGGACGCCAATCATGGCGGGAGGGATGACATGAAACATCTCAGAAAGCATCGCCTGGTCCAGATCGTGGATATTATCCACGGCGATATCAGCAGGAAGAAGGCCAGAGGATGAGACACCTATCAACTCCACTAAGATTTCTGCCATGAGGACAATGGGTGTCCCTAAGACAGTCGTCTTAATGGAGTGAGTGTCGTCATACTCACCACGTACTCGATTTGCATAGAATAATTTGACGAGTCGTGGGTACGGGTGAGGGTTCTCCTTAGGGTCATGGCAAAGATAGTCTAAAAGACCACTATATGACAGAAGATCGGCAAGCTGAGGGAAGTCGAAGAACTGGATGAAGTGCTCCAGAATCAAAGGACAATGCTCAATGCGATTGTATGCCGCTAGACACATAGGGTCATCGCGACATAACAAGATGTCTACACCACCTGAAGGCATGAGGGCCTTCCCCTTAGACGGATGAGACGAAGTACGACGAGGAGGAGTAGGAGCCCTAGTTGTAGGCTCAGACTCAGGAATATACTCTTCGTCGGAGTCAGAAGCGAGATGAGTGGGTGCACGAAAGGAGGCTGGAGACACAAGCTGCTTCTTAGGCTTGGGTTTGGGCTGAGATTGAGATTGGGATTGGGGTTTGGGCTTAGGCTTGGAAGTCCTCTTCTTCTTAAGAGGAGGCGAAGAGGAGGAGGGAGTGGTTTTAGCTCGACGATTGGGTTGAGGGGGGGTCCGTAGGAGGAGACTCGACGGTCATAGGAGACGGACTAGAGGGACAGATGGGGATACGTGTCTTCGCCATGATCGAGACGAGACAACACACAAACGACGAAATCGACAGAAATCGAAAAACTAGGTCGAAACCCTAAAACGAACTCTAACTGAAATCTAACAGAAATGAACCCTAAAAACGAGAGAGGAAGATAGAGCTATACCCTAGGACGGAGAGGGAAGATCGGCAACGTTCGGAAATGGCTGGCAGGTGGCCGGAATAGTCGACACACGGCAGAGAGAGGAGCGGAGTCGAAGGGTTTTAGGGCTGAGAGAATTTTTCGCACCGATTAGAAATAAAACTAATCGGTGCAGAGAGGGTATAAGTCGACTTGGAGAGAAAAAGACGCAACAGCCCCTGACGCATTTAGTCGGTCACAGTTCAAGTGCTGACCGACTAGAATGAAATCTAGTCGGTCGACCAATGAGCTTGAACCGACTAAGTGCAAACAGTAACTGAAGCCAAATTTAGAGCATGATTTAGTCGGTCTGAGTTTATTCACTGACCGACTAGAACGCAATCTAGTCGGTCGGCCAATAAACTTGGACCGACTAAGAGAGTCCAAAAATTTGAAATTTAGAAATTTAGAGTTCTCTCCTAATCGCACTTGGACGATACATTGAAATACTCTCATACATCATTAATCTACCACATAAAACATCGAAAACCTTAAATACGACGTTCATGAATATTTCGAGCATAAATTCCGAAAATTCAACTAAAAATCCAGAAAATCCCAACAAATCTAGCATGAGCATATATAAAAGAAATTTATTATCATGCAAGATTATTGAAAATATGAATCCTAAATCTCGGATTCACCCATAATCCCCATTCTCGACGTAACCGCACAAAGGAGTCTTCATTGAGTGGTTTTGTGAAAATATCGGTGATTTGCTTCTGGGTTTCAACGTACACTAAAATGATGTCCTTTTTAGCAACATGATCATCAAGGAAATGGTGACGGACATCTATGTGTTTAGAACGGGAATGGTGTACCGGATTCTTAGATAGACATATTGCACTTTGGTTGTCCACCATGATAGGGCAAGTATCACAGTTTATACCGAAGTCTTTAAGAGTGTGTCTCATCCAAAGAACCTGAGCACACGCAGCACCGGTGGTAATGTATTCCGCCTCGATGGTTGAAAGTGATACGGAATTCTGCTTCTTGGAAAACCAAGAGACAATATAATTTCCTATAAAATGGCAAGTGCCACTAGTACTTTTCCTGTCGGATTTGCATCCCGCATAATCTGCGTCACTATATGAGATTAAATCATATGTGCTAGACTTTGGATAAAGTAATCCGAAGTCGAGTGTGTAACTTAAATAACGGAAAATACGTTTTACCGCTACTAAGTGAGATTCCTTAGGTTGAGACTGATAACGAGCACATACACATACAGCAAACATAATATCAGGCCTACTAGCAGTAAGATATAATAAACTACCTATCATACCTCGATATAGACGAATGTCTACATCTTTGCCGCCCGAGTCTTTATCAAGATGTGTAGTAGTGCTCATTGGAGTCTTCTTGCATGAGGCATTCTCCATTCCAAATCGCTTTAGCAACTCCACCGTGTACTTGGTTTGGTGGATGAAGATTGCATCGTTCATTTGGCGAATTTGGAGACCTAAGAAATATTTGAGCTCACCCACGTGGCTCATCTCAAATTGATCCTTCATGACATTAGAAAACTCTTCGCAAAGAGTGAAGTTAGTAGCACCGAAAATGATATCATCAACATAAATTTGAACTAAAAGAATATCATTATTCGAATACTTAACAAATAATATAGAATCAATTTCACCCATTTTAAAACCCAAATCCAAAAGAAAGTTCTTTAGGCGGTCATACCAAGCTCGAGGAGCTTGTCTCAAACCGTAAAGTGCTTTCTTAAGTTTGAAAACATGATTTGGAAATTTTTCATTTATAAAACCCGGAGGTTGAGAAACATAAACTTCCTCAACGACATCTCCATTTAAAAACGCACTTTTTACATCCATTTGAAAGAGTTTAAAATCTTTATGGCATGCAAAAGTAACAATAACCTAATAGATTTTAATCTAGCTACCGGAGCAAAGGATTCTTCGAAATCTATACCTTCCTCTTGCCGGTAGCCTTGAGCTACTAACCGAGCTTTGTTCCGGACGACGATTTGGTTCTCGCCGGTCTTGTTCTAGAAAATCCACTTCGTTCCTATAACGGTGTGGTTCTTCGAAGGTAATGGAACAAGCTCCCAAACCTCATTTCTCTCAAATTGAATGAGTTCCTCCTCCATGGCTAGTATCCAAGCACTATCTTCACACGCTTCGTTAATATTCTTTGGCTCTATTGAGGAGGCAAAGGCACAATGAGCGAAGTAGTTGACTTGAGATCTCGTCTTGACACTATCAAGTATGTTGCCAATGACTTGCTCATGGGAATGGTCACGAACTGTATGAAGCTGTTTGGGAATTCCCTGATCACTAGGAACATTCTCAAAAGTATCATCAGTAGGGTTAGTATCAATAGAATCAATAGAATTAGAATTACCAATAGAATCACATAAAACATCCATGGAGTCATCATCATTAGTAATTCTAGACGGGACAAAGTTTTCATTGAATGAAACATGAACAGATTCCTCGATCGTTGAGGTTCTTTTGTTGTATATCCGGTAGGCTTTGCTACGGGAGGAATATCCAACAAATATCCCCTCATCGGAACTTGGATCAAACTTGTCCAAACTACCATACGTGTTTTTAATAAAACATTTTGCGCCAAAAACTCAAAAATGTTTAACTTGAGGCAATCTGCCAAACAACAATTCATAACAAGTTTGTTTGGTGCCGGGCCTCAAAAGTATTCTATTAAACACATAGCAAGCGGTATGTACCACTTCCGCCCAAAATTGATGGCCAAGTTGGCTATCATCAAGCATAATGCGAGCACATTCCACTAGCGTCCTATTCTTTCTCTCAACAACACCATTTTGAGGGGGTGCGCGAGGGAAAGAAAAGGTGTGAGTAATACCAACTTCATCACAAAAATTTGAGAAAGACTCATTCTCAAATTCTCCTCCATGATCACTACGAATAGTGACAATGGTGGTTCCAATGAGATTTTGTACTTTCTTAACAAATATTGTGAAGTTTTCAAAAGCATCATTTTTATTACTTAATGAAAATACCCAAGTAAATCTAGAAAAGTCATCAACGATGACAAGTCCATATCGAGCATTCCCTAATGAAGCAACTCTAGTTGGCCCAAAAATATCTAGATGTAAAAGCTCTAGAGGCCGCTTAGATGAAATGCTTTTCTTAGGTTTAAATGACGATTTAGGAAGCTTGCCTCGTTGACACGAGTCACAAAAGCTTTTCTTTTGGAAGACAAGCTTAGGAAATCCTTTAATAGAATTTAACTTGGAAAGCTTAAAAAGTGTTCCAAAGTTCACATGACCAAAACGTCGATGTCATAAGTGTTGTTCACTTGTGTTGGCAATGAGACATTGTTCATGTGATTTTGGAAGATCTAATATATAAATATCCTTATGGCGTGTGCCAGAGAATAACACATTATTAGTATCTTTATTCAAAATATGACACATTCCTTTCGCAAAGCTAACTTTGTAACCTTTGTCACAAAGTTGGCTTATTGAAATAAGATTGTGGTTTAATCCTTTAACAAGGTAAACATCACTTATTAGTGGTTTAGAAGGATTACCAACTTTTCCAACACCAATGATGGTTCCGCTCTCGTTGCCTCCAAAAACTACTCGGTTCCCATTTGCAATGGGCACCACTCCGGAAAGCAATTGAGCATCACCCGTCATGTGTTTTGAACACCTGCTATCAAGTATCCAATTATTCTTGGAGCTAAATTTGGATTTGTTGCTTCGTTTCTTTTTCTTAAGTACCTAAAGATAAACATATCATTCCATGGTACCCAAGGTCATTGGGTCCTAAAAGATTAGACCTTTGGAAGCCAAGTCCAATTGGACTTAGACTTTCCAACATAATCATCATTATGCACGACATCCATAAAATAAGAATTCATGTATGCTTGTTTTTCATGCATGTTAGTGTTCTTCGGGCCCCAAATAGTGAATATTTTGGGAGCCCTATTCCTATTGGGATCATGCATACGTTGTTGATGTCTACATGATGCATGTCGTGGATATGCATATGGCACATGATGAAATGGTGGTGACATCATATGAAATGGTGCATGATGGTAATCATTCATATGATAGTGATGTGGATGAACATATGCATGTGAAGGAACACGTGCGTGAGGGTGTCTCACTTGGTGTGCACGTGCTCGTGGACGTGAAGCATAAAAATCATCATAATTGTGAACCGGTGGAGTAGGATGCGTGTTCCTACGTGGCATGGTATTGGTGTACATAAATGCATAACCCTTCTTTGGAGGTCCACCCAAAGTGGGTTTCTTTCCAAATGGGGATGTGTACGAAGTGGAAGCACCATTGGTAGAAGAACTACCAATGGGGTGTTTGCTCCCACTCGTTGAGGCTTCGGAAGTTGGCCTTACAAAGGTAGTGGACGATTTGGATGAATTTCCCATCTTATACCCCAAGCCAATGTGGTGATTGGCTGAAAGTAAGTCATTTAGGATATTATCCAAATGATCCTTACCTTTATTGAATTTATTAATTCGGCCTAATGTGCACTCATACTTCTCGGTGAGAGAATGCATAGAAGCATTCAAAGTGGACACTTGCGATGTGAGTACATAAACACGAGATTTGAGATTCGCATTCTCAATACTCAAAGTTGAGTTTCGAGAAATCAAATCTGCCATCTCGTGTTCATCCGGTTCCTCAATATGAACATGCTCAAGTTGAGATTTGAGATTTACAATCTCATTTCTCAAGTCTTCAACAATGGTGTCGTTGTTGATGACGATAGGCTTAGGTGAGGTTTGGAGACTAGCTAGCTCATCTTTAGTCTTAGTATATCTATTTGCCAATTTAGAATATTTAGACCAAATTTGCTCGTTAGCTAATCTAAGGTCATCCATAGTTACCTCATCGCCTTCATCCTCGCTATCATCGGAGGAGGACTCTTGATCATGTTCCTCTCTAGCCATGAAGCACATGTGTGATTGCTCCACTTGTTCATCATCCGACTCTCCACTTGAGGAGTCCTCGTCGGAGTCGGTGAATGTCCTGACAAGTCTTTTCTTGTACACTTTCTTGTACTTCCGAGACTTGTCGAACTTTGGCGCCTTCCACTTCTCCTTTTGTTTGTTTTGAGGACAATCCGCTTTCATGTGTCCTGGCTTGTTGCATTTAAAACACAAAGGAGCGGAGGCGTTAGTAGAACTAAACTTAGATTTGTTCTTTAAGTTACATTTCCGGAAGAATCGGTTGAACTTATTTGCCATGAGGGCAATAGATTCAATGTCCAACTCGTCTTCCGATTCTTCATCATCGGTAGAAGTAGATGGAGCGGCCTTGAACGCAATCACCTTTTTCTTTGGCTCGTCTTGCTTCAAGTAAGACTTCATCTTGTCTTGCATCTTTAATTTACTGTCCTTACGTACCTCATAAGACATCAAGGTACCCATTAGTTGAAAAACAGTATATTTATTCATATCGTTACCTTCCTCGATGGCGAAGGTACGCTTTTCCCAACAAGAAGGAAGTCCGTCAATGATCTTTGAGACTTTCTCCTTTTGGGTGTAGGTCTTTCCAAGAGCCTCCAACTCGTTGGTAATGTCAACGAAGCGAGTATAGTACTCCTTCATCTTCTCACCCTGTTGCATATGAAATAATTCGTAATCTTTATTAACAACGGTGAGTTTGGAGTCTCTTACCCTACTCGTTCCTTCATGCAAGATGAGGAGTGAGTTCCAGATTTGATATGCACTCTTACATGTGCATATCTTGTTGAAGTCTTTGGGCTCCAAAGCGCATTGCAAGGCGTTCATTGCCTTGGCATTGGTTACCTCCGCGGCGACCTCCGCGGTAGTCCACTTCGCGAAATCTTCTTCAGCGGGCTCGACATACTCCGTCAGTGGCTCTCCATAGTGAAGTGCTCCGAAGGAACATTTCCATCCGGCATTTCCAGTACCCATAATTGGTACCGTTGAAAAAAGGAGGCCTAGACGAGGAGTTTCCTTCCATCACCGAAGAAGATCCTTCACGGTTCCTGAAGGTGCTATAGTCTGAAGGTGGACGAACGGTTTTGTTGTCGTTGGAAGACATAGCTATGAACTTGGCTCTGATACCAAATGTAATGCCCTGATAGCTACTGCACAAGTACTAGGGGGGTGAATAGTACTTTAAAATAATCAAGAGGATAATTCCTAATTATCTTGCTAACTCAACCAACAATGCGGAAATGAAAATATGACAACAATAAAATACAATCGCAAACAAACGATATAACGGGTTCGGATCCACCCAAGTCTCCCCGACTTGTTCCCGGTGATCCTACGTCCCAAACACCCGGATCCCCTCCGGTTACTTGAGTTAGAAACTTCTAACTCAAATTTGCACTATGAAATTCTTGTAGAAAACCTCTATAAGATCAAATCAAACACAAATGAAAATGTGACTCCCACAAACCGAGATCACACACAACTCTCACAACCGAGAGTAAAACTTGCAATATCAAAATAAATGAAATAAGAAATGCTTACCAACAAAATCATATGCCTTGAGTAAACTTACGATTTTAGGTCAAGGAGGATTTTGGAGGAGAAGAAGGCACCAAACCCTAGCTCCAAGAAGTTGACCAGCAATAGAAGCCTAGGGAGGAGTTGGTGACCTCGAATCAAGCTCTTGGCTTGAAAGGCTCACAATCAATGAAACTCTCTTGATGAATAAGAGTGAGGGAGAGATTCTTGTGAGAAATGAAGGCTTGGAAAATGAGAATAAATGCTTCTTTTTTATTCTCTAAAATGAAATAAATATTAGCCTTGAATGCTTAGCAAGAAGCCCTTCAAGTATATATAGGATAGAGGAAAGAGAAAGCAAAAATCGTGGCATTTAATGCTCCAACGGTTCTATTCTGAAGCAGCTTAATCGGTTAAAGAAGGATCACTGACCGACTAGTTTCTCAACTAGTCGGTCAGTGATTCAATATGAACCGACTAAGAGGTGAACAGCCAATATGTAAAGTTCAGGAGATAGAGAACTAGTCGGTCTAAGAAGACTTGCCAACCGACTAGTTTGACAACTAGTCGGTCGGTGAGTGTTCTTTGACCGACTAAGAGTTGAAATAGTATAGGCTGAATTCAAGGAGAACTAGTCGGTTTAAGAACAAATTTCAACTGACTAGTTTCACAACTAGTCGGTCGATAGTTATTATTTGACCGACTAACAGTAAACAGTAGCTCAGGCTGTGAAATGAAAGACATAACTAGTCGGTCTAAGAAGGATTCCTAACCGACTAGTTTGACAACTAGTCGGTCGGTGAACCTTCTTGGACCGACTAACTGTAAACAGTGAATGAGCTGAATATAGAGTAGGATATCTAGTCGGTTCAAGAAGGATTGTCGACCGACTAGATTGCCATCTAGTCAGTTGGTTCTTCTTCTTGAACCAACTAAGATGCACAAGAAGCCGCGATATGAAGCGTTAAGCTTCGAGAAAGATTCTATGGGCTTCTAAGATAATCCTAGCTCTAAGATATGAGCATTATGAAGATTATAAAGTAAGACCTACTCAAGGCTTAACATTCTACGAAAATAAGCTAGAAGACTATAAATAAAACTTGACGAACCGTCTTCAAAAGCTTCAATCCGAATCTCTTGACGTCAATAATGCTCCTAGAGCTTCAACGAAGCTTCAGGCACACGATCACGTGCTTTGAGAAGTCTTGAGACGTCGCTTTTGATGTTCATAGAGTTTTGGCGACGATCTCCATAACTGCGCTCACAAAGAGTTAGTTCACGATATTTATGTTTGTTCATCATCAAAACCAAATCCAGGGAATCAATACTCAACATCTGTATCTACCTCCAATTGGTTAGATTAGTTGCCTATTCAACTCTTAGAATACACAAGTTTAGGTTTTTCCGGGTGTATAGAGTAGACTTAAGCTCAATAAGCTTATGCCATGAATATAGTTTAGTCTCACTCTTAAGCATGGTGTATTGACATGTTACAAAAAAATAAAAAGAATGAATACAAAAGGGGGAAATAAATGAAATAAGTGTGTTGTTCTCTCTATCTCATTAAGTATCGGGGTCCATGTGCCTCAAGAAGCATTAGAGATTTCTGTCGAAAGAAGAGATTTGGGGAAGTGCATAAGAATAATGGGTTTTAGGCAATTTGAGAGAGTAGGCCCGAGGGGCCCGTCTTTCACCAAAGCCTTAGACTCGTCTGAGTCGGAAGTCATTAGCTGAAATCTCACTACATGTATCGCCTAGGCCCCAAATAGATAAAAAAATACACATAATACTCATATAAACATGTATACCACCATGATTTAGGAAGAGCTAGCTTGACATGGCTAACCTTGGAGATACTATGACCCTACGATATGCTCTCGAGATTTTTTCCTTCACGAGTGTAAGATAAGAGTTGAATTATATTAATCTAAGCCTATTGGAGGGATTTCTACGGACCTAGCACTTTTCACGGGTGTGTATTAAATTTTGCATTGTGTTAGAGAGTAGTGTTCATATTATATGCCACGTTAGATTGATATTGTATATGTACTTGAAATGATCCCCAACTCGGTTATATGTACAATTTATGCATGTGAATAGTTCAAGAGGGATATCCTCAAAATTTCTTAGCAAATTTATTCTCGTTCTTCAAGTCTTGTCTTGCTCGAGGACGAGCAAGAGTTTAGCTTGTGGAAATTTTTTAAATGTATTTTATATGCATTTTTCCACCCCTTCACCCCTGCATTTTCCACCTTTATTTTTTGTCATACTCACTCTTTTATTTTTTTATCATTTTATCCAATTTAATTCTTTGGGGATGTCTCTTTTGTGTTTCAGGTGATTCAAGCTCAAAACGATGCAATGCGATGAAGAAAAGATCAAAGGATGAAATACGGTGGTGAGGAAGAAGGATGGATGAATGATTGGAGGCTAGAAGTGGAGGACAGGATAGCACGTCCGTGTTGGTGCACACATGGTCGTGCCAGCGTATCATAAAGAGGATGAAATTAAGCAGCTTCAGTGGCACGGTCGAGTGGCTTTTCCACACGGCCGTGCCCAAAAGGAAACAGAACGCTCAATGTGACAACCTGGAAACACGGTCGTGTCATACAGCTGACGTTGCCCCCGGTTTGCTAGCCGCAAATGGCCGGGGGACCCGCGTGAGGGTTTAGATATTTGTAACCGCAAGCGCACGGTGTTGTAGTGTGGCTTGGGGGTCGAACACATGGAGGCTAGGATGTGCTTGTGTCAAGGAGGACCGAAATCACCCCGTGGGTGAGCTAGCCCGAATCGGTTGATGGGTTGTCACGGGAAAGGAATGCATGGTATGAACAATAAGAAAATAAACCCGGGACTTTGGTTTCCACTCCAACGAGCGACTCTCGCCGATACGACCTACGGGTAGGATGGCGATCAGAATTAGGGTCTAATGGTGAGACGTTGCCTCTGAAAGTGGTACCGGCATCCCATAGGCCCGATATTCCGGTCGGTGCCCAGGATGATACACCGGACTTCCCGGGTTCGATCAGTGGGCACTCCCATGTCCATTAACACTGATCGATTCCGGGAGCACTAAGCTCGCAACGATAACTCTCAACGTCTCATCCTGCCGCTCCTGCGCGCTAGGATTCGGCGTCTACGCTAAGGGCGTGAGCTATGGCTAGGGAGTCAACCGCCAAGTTTATTCCCCCTTGGCCCAACGGTCAAAGTCGGTCTTTTTCCCACCGATGACAATAAAACACCCAGCGTAACCATTAGATTCCTAATCCCTATCGATTTCCTAACCCTATGGATGCATCGGGAAGAGCCCCCGAAGGGGTTTTCGCCAAAATCCCAGATTTGGGAACTACTCACAAATATTCATTAAAAAGCGATCTAAACGAAAATGAACCGTTAAAATCATAATCAGACGATAGGAATGCGAAGGTAGTAGAGCAATTAAGATAATACTAAAGTTTGAGAAAGATCCGAAAACTTACAATAGAAAAGTAATTACAGCCGTCACAAATAGGAGAAAACAGTAAAAACTCACACCTCTCCCGTTTTTGGAACCCTAGGGGTCCTATTTATAGGATCTCGTATCACCCGATCGGTTGACAAGTCAACCGATCGGGTGATCCGTTACAGATAATAAACAGAAAACGGCGGACTTTCACCCGGTCATATGAACCGGTCGGTTGAGTTCTTGGAGTGACCGGTTGGATCTTGGCGCCATCGGGTGAAGGGATCGGTTGGGTGCCCGTGTCTCGGCTCCTCCGCATCAACTACAGATGAACTGTAAAGACTGGTTTTTGTATGATTGGATTATCAGTGTGTTTTGCTTGTGATGGTGGGTTCTCTCCTTGTGTGGTTTCCATTTCCATAGTTCTCGCTTTCATTCATCTCGTTGAGATTTCCTAGCTTTCGTTTTCATTCCTTTTGATGTGATCTTCTAGCTTCTTCCTTAGAATCATTGAACTCGGAGTAAGTCACTCGTGACGAGCTTCATATCGATCATATATTAGCGATAGGTTGATCCTAGAAACCTTAGAATTCATCCCGGACCTTCGTGCTCCATTTCGAGACTTTTCGTGCACGTTAGTTGGTTCAAGAAGATCAACCGACCGACTAGATTCCAATCTAGTCGGTCAGGAAATCAACTGGAACCGACTAGTTCATTCAATCAATTATTCTGGAGTTACTGTTTACTCTTAGTCGGTCTAAGAACAACCATCGACCGACTAGATGCTAAACTAGTCGGTCAGGAATCCTTCTCAGACCGACTAACTCTCATTTCCATGATCTCTCTCAGAATTCAGCCTTTAGTCGGTCAATGAACGCTCACCGACCGACTAGTTCTCAAACTAGTTGGTTGACAAGCCTTCACAGACCGACTAACTCATAGTCCAGTTTTCCTGAGCGAGCTACTGTTTACTCTTAGTCGGTCCATGTTGAACGACCGACCGACTAGATCCTCAACTAGTCGGTCACCAATCCTTCTTTGACCGACTAATCAGCCCAGGAAACCCTAGTTTTGCCCTAGCCGCCACACTTTTCTATAAATACGCCCCAAACGTTTTCTTCTTCTTCCTCATCACCCCAAACCCTAATTTCTCCCCCATTGAGCCCCCTTCTTCCCCAAACCATTGATCCTTCATCCCAAGCTCATCCATCAGCATCCAAACCCTCATTTCACATATCCTACCTCTCCTCAACCTCAAACCCTCATCAAATCCCCAAAAGCCTCATCCAAACCCATTTCTCCATATTTTCCCCATTTCCAGATCTGAGCCAGATCGTTCTTCCGTCGCCGTAGTTCTCGGCGTCGTTCCTCCACTTCCTCGCAGGTAGTATTCTTCCTTTAATAATCTCATAACCCACACTTGATATTTGTGAAACCCTAATAAAATGGATCATTAGAAATCGTAGGGTTCGATTGTGAATACGGATTAGTTACCATTCTAATGTTGTTTTTCCATGACAGTGATCCATTCCCGTAGATAACAAATTTGTGTGATGTGCCTTCGTTGATCGTTCTCCTCGGTGCCAGGCAAGTGAAACTTGCCTCTCTTGGTTTGGGCCATGTCTTAGGCCATTACCTTGCTTTAGCGTAAAAGAGACTAGACGGTGAAAGGATAGCCGTCTAGACGCCATTGACCTAGCTTGACAACGAAGCTTGGTCCGTCACCCTCATCATGCTTGTATGTCACGTTTAATTTCAATTAACGGTACGCGTATTAACTGTTCATGTCATCCATGCATCTTTAACTGCCACTTTTAATTTAAATAAACGGTACACGAATATCTGTTCATGCCATTGCATTTTTCCTGTCATGTCTAATTTCAATAAACGGTACGCGAATATATGTTCATGTCATTGCATTTTGCCTGTCATGTCTAATTTCAATAAACGGTACGCGAATATCTGTTCATGTCATTGCATTTTGCCTGTCACGTTTAATTTCTATTAACGGTACGCGAATATCTGCTCATGTCATTGCATACTTGAATACTCATCGTGATTGCGTAGCATCGCTACATACTAGTGCTACTTGTTCCGGCTAGGTGCACCCCTACGCCATACTTGTTAAATACACTTCCTGGCTCGTGTCCTAGAAGACGAGCTCAACACAGCCTACTGGCAATAGGGCACTCGTTGAGTGATCCCTTGTACTTGATGCTTGAACACAGCCTGCGGGCAATAGGGCACTCTCTGAGTGATCCCTTGTACATGACTACAGCCTGCGGGCAATATGGCATCCATGTGTGGGTGATCCCATGTACTTGTACTTGTTACTTGACAATACATGTCACAACTACCACTTGTTACTTGACGTGTTCATTTGAAGTGATTTACTTGACTTGTACTTGTCCGTGTTTAAACTTGCAAAACTTGTTATCCATGCCATACTTGCTACGTGCTACTTGTACTTCCCTTTACTTGTCACTTCCATGCTATATTTGTCATGTCATGCATCATACTATAACTGCTAGGTTGCTAGTTTACCTTTCTTTCTGTTTCCTTGCACAAGTCTTTTTAGACTTGCTGACATGTGCCCCTCTCTCTTTTGGGTGTCACATGTTAGACTCAGAGCCAGAGCTTGTTACAGAGGACGTTGTGTTTGCTGTGGAGGAGTCTTGTGGACACCGGTGACTTTGTTGAGTTTCCTTTATGTTTTAGGATTCTTGTTAGTTGTCGGTGCGTGGCAGCTTTGTTTTGTATGTTATACCTTGTTGGCCATGTTGGGCCTTAGACTCTTTTTCCTTTAGCCTGGTGGCTTTTCTGTGATATTGTAATTTGTTTATGGACATTTGGAGATTCAATAAAATGTCGTCTCATTTCCTTATTATCATCGTTGTTTCGTTTCTCTTTGCAAGGACCTGCCATAATAAGTGTTTTTTACACTTATCAGACTTGGAGCTTCACAGCTTCAAGTTTGTGCGGACCTTCTCACGTCTCGCCTGCACATTTTTGGGAAGCGGGGCGTGACAGGTTTTATTGGTGGCCCATGCAGGTCCATTTGCAAATGTGAACTATCGGAACAATGATAATAATTATGGAATGTCCATTAAATAAATTAGAACATCCAATTTATAAGCCTTGAGTCCAGTAGTTTTCCTATGTCACTAGGTGGTAGGAAGACTTAGTTAGACGTCCGTGCTTGCTAGTTAGAGGCCCCTGATTGTTAGTTAGACTCCCCGCTAGGAGTTGATTTGGTCGTCGTAGGAGTTACCTTAGTGGTTCATGTCTAGCTTTGGCTAGGGTATACTTCTAGAATTCTTTGGTCTCTCGCTTGGGTTCATCGATTTCGGACCAAGCTGAACTCATTTCATCGCTGTCTAGCCCTTAGAGAAGTCTTAGCGCTTAGTTCCATTATCTTTAGTTGGTTGACCGCAGGAGTTTCCATAGATTTTCCTAAGTCATAACCTAGGCGTATTTATGTTTTGATCATCCGACCAAATCCCTTGCCTCGATTCCCATGACCACCACGTTTCGATAATCGTTGATCCTTCGAAGGTCCCCATTCGCAAGGCTTAATTTCTTTTAAAGTTATTTTTCGATTTCCCTTCTTAAAGTTTTCGTTAAGTTTAAATTTTGTTTTAAACCCGCTACGTATATACTTAAAATTTCTCACTTTTCGATTGAGTCAAATTCCTTGTAGATTACGGAGTCTAATGGTTGTAATTATAATTGCTAACTCGTAACCATTTTCTTGTCTATATTTTCGCATTTCGGTTTAAAGACTCCAATACTATTTTGGAAAATTCGATATACCATTTTCTAACTATGAGATCCATTTTAATCGCATAGCATACATACCTTAAAATCTTTTCCAAGCTAAATGGAATTTCAATTGTTATATGTATACTTATATCTCGTACTCTTTCGTTGACTTAAATTAATTTTTGAAATTCAAAAGTTTTGACGAGATTTTGATTACTGTTTTATAATGTTTTACAGCCTATACCTTTCATACCTATTTGAATATCTTGTCCCTTTTCATAAATCGATTTAATTCTGAGCCGCAATTCTATTTTCCAAATTCGATTTATGAATTTTCCTTTCTTATTTATGCTATTCAAATGACTCGTCGCGCTCCCTTAATAAACTTTTCAAGTCACAGATGATTTCAGCTTTCAACAAATCAAAGTTATGTTCAAACGTTTTCCCGACTACAGATTTTTGGAAAATTACGTTTCCGTAACCACTTCCCTTGTCCTCAATTCACATGACCACCTCATTACAATTATCCTTGATCTTTCAAATGTTTTCCGTTGCAAATCTTGATTCTTCCAAAGTTATTTTCGAATGCTTTCCTTATTTGAAGTTTCACTCAATTTAAATTTTGTTCTAAACTTCTTTAAATATGTCTCCCTAAATTTCGATGGAGTTAAAAGTCGTTCTTGAATTTTGAAGACTTTTGGTCGTAATTTTAAAATTACTATCTTGTACTATTTTTTTTCTAACAATGTATCTTTCACATTTCGATTTTTAAACTTTATTACTATCCTGATGGTTCGATATACCGTCCTTTTTCCTAACTACAAAAATTTATTTTAACCACTTATCTTACATACCTTTAGGGGTATTTTTCCAAAACTGAACGGACTTCAACTAATTTTTGTATATATCAATTATAGGTTCATCGTACTCGTACTTCAAAAGTTTTTATACCAACACGTACTTTTGGCAAATCCTTATTTCCCTAAAAGTATCTTCGATCTTCTTCTTTCGTTAAGTTTAAATTTGTTCGAAACACTTTTGATATATGTGAGGTTTCATGCTCCTTCGTCGACTTAAATTATTTATGTTTTTAAATATCGAAACTTGTGTTGAGATTTTTAGATTAGAAGTTTATAATATTTTCAGCATATACTTTCGTATCGATATAAATGTCTTGTCCCTTTTCATATGCCAATTTCATTCTGAACCGTATTTCTATTTTCCTAACTCGATTCATAATTTCTTTTCTTACTTGTGCCATTAAAATTTTATTCGAAAACACCTCGTGCTTACTCTTAATAAACTTTTCAAGTCCCTTTGGACTTCGGCTTTTAGCAAGTCGATTTTATGCTCAACATTTTCCCATATTTCAGATTTTTGTAAAAAAATTACTATTTCGAAATCATTCCTGACTTAGACCCTTCATAAAACGGTTTAAAAGTTTTAATACTAACTTGATGAGTTTAAATATCCTTTTCTCTTTTCATACTACTAAGATATTATCTTTCCATTCACCATACACACTTTTAAGATAATTTCTAAAATATGACTTCAATTATTTTTATATATCGGTACCATATTCGTTTTGCTCGTACATTAAGATCTTGTATAAATCAATTT
This sequence comes from Scilla litardierei, assembly GCA_030789695.1. Lineage (NCBI taxonomy): Eukaryota > Viridiplantae > Streptophyta > Magnoliopsida > Asparagales > Asparagaceae > Scilla > Scilla litardierei. Next base: position 67,022,637 of record CM061134.1, read on the forward strand.
TGTTGGAAAATCCGGATTTCTCTAAAAATATGTTCGATATGGTTTATTTGGGATTTCTCTTCAGTTTTAAGATTTGGAAAACCTTTAGCATGCGCTTAAATTCTCCACACTATACTTGATCTGATTTCAATCTTCAAATCTCAAAACTTTTCCAAAATTTTTAGATTGCTGCCGCATAACATTTCTGACATATGTTTTAATGTTCGAGTAAATGATTTCCTTTTTCCTCATGATGATTTTATATAAGCCAATAAACCACTTTTCCTCTTATTACGTATATTCGTCTCAAACTCGTTTTCAAACAACTTGTTTATCGACCTCTAAATAATTTTATACAAACGAGGACTCTGACTTTTTGAAGTACAACGGTCTTCGAATTTACGTATTTTAACTTATGTTGTTTACACTACCTTCTTTACGTATTCCTTAAGGGTATCATTGCATCATCTTTCCACCTAAACATTCACAGTCTTACCCTGATTCCCCTAACCAAATTTGGCTCCTTATCTTCGTCCTAGCTGAACCCATGTTTTTCGATCTTTCTATTCGTCATGATCTAGGTTCGGTTCTTTCATATTGTCTAGCCCATAGAGCTTGTCGTTGCCTGTGTCAACCTTGTTATAGTTCGGTGGGCCCATTAGTTAAGTGGTTATGTCGTCGTAGTGTTGATTTCGTTGTGTGTATATAGTGGTATGGGTGTCACTACAACAGAAAGGGTGATTTGTAGCGGTTAAATTAGCAGCGGTTTCTAAAACCGCCACTAATCTTATGTTTTTAGCGGTTACGACCCGCTAATAAAAAAATCATCCGATCAGATCAAGCGGGAAGAACCGAATAAGTGGCGGGGATAATTAATTTTCGTTGTAGCGGTTACGCACCGCTACAAATGGAGACCAAGTAATACTAAACAGAAAGGGCGGGGCGAGAACTCGGGGCGGGAAATTTTTTAGCAGCTTAAAGCGGGTTAGAACCGCTACAAAAAATGAAATAATGTTTTATAGCGCGTCGGAGTCGATATAAAAATTAGCAATTATAGCGGTTGGAAACCGCTACAAATTAGGAAAAAAAAGCAAACCGCTATAATAATGTTAGTAGCGGGTCGGATCCGCTACAAAGGCTACCAAAATTACTTTGAATCATCCATCAAAATTACAGTCGGACCAGCTAAGCCTCGATTACTAAGCCTAGATTACATTTTCCATGGAAAAATCCCACCGAGTTTTCATCCTCACAGAGCTTAGGGCAAAAATTTTGATCTCTCAAATCCAACCAAGCTTCGTTCTCAAAAATCTCACAAACCCCTAATTTCGTTCTCAGCAACCCAAAGCCTTCCTCAAAAAATTTAGGTTGGGAAAAATTTTCGTTGGGAATCGACGAATTTTTGACCGACAACCATCGAAGAAACACCGACGTTCGCTGGTTCTTTACGATAATCGAAGTTCTTTGCAATCTTTGGGATCATCGACGTTCGCTAAGGTTTGATTCTTTGGGATCTTGTTCTTTCCATTCTCAGAAAATTCTTTGGGATCTTGTTCTTTCAATTCTCAGAAAATTCTTTGGGTTCATTGATCGTTAAGGGTTGATTCTTTGGGATATTGTTCTTTGCGTTCTCAGAAAATACTTTAGGATTGACGTTTGCTCAGGGTTGATCATCGACGGTGTCAAGAAGTTTTCTTTGGGATTGTCGACGTTCTTTGCGATCATCGAAATTCAACAACGTTCGCTGCGTTTACCCGGGACATCGACGTATTTGTTGCAGGTACCATAGACGTTATTTTCGTAAGATTTTTCAATTCTGTTTTTCAGTGCTTGTGTGTGCGTGTACTCCTTGAATTCTTAAATTAAGGTACTCTAATATTTCCTAGTTTTTTCACTCCTTGTACATCACCCCTTGTGCAGATTTTTCTACGGAAGAGATCTAACAAAGAAAATTAAGCCACTACTAGGTACAAAATACCAGTCATTTTCTTCATTGAATGTATTAATCAGAGTTTAAATAATTTAATGCTAGTTTTTGCATTGAAGTTAAATTTGAATTATTTAAACAAATAGTTAATTGCATGCTTTACAGCACGTAAGGAATGTCTATAAATTAATTGGAGATCCAAAGTTGACTATCACTTTTGTTTTAAATTATTTAGGGGTTTCTCTTTTTTCCCCTTAGCTTGCTCCTCCTCCACCAAATTTTGGGGGCATCTAAGACATTAGCCCACGATCCTCAGTTATGTGGTTAAGGATATGACTTAATTTCATGGTTGGAAGATAAATTACTTGCGGACTATTAATATATTAATTAATTGGTGGTGGTGTTTATATGGCTTCTTGATTTGTTACGGTAAATGTAATCTAGGCCATTAATATGTATAATGTAATGCTTTCATGTAATTTTGCAAAGCATGTCTTTTATCGGATTCTTAATTAATAAATTGTTTGCCTTGTATGCATTTGTAGATTAATTAATTAATTATATCTTTTGATTTATTCGTGTTCATGGATAACTCATCCGTGATGTCTGTTGTTCATGGGTGCCCTCATTTTATGTATGTTTTTAACTTGCATTGATCACTTGCTTTTTAGTGCTTGATGCAGTGCTCTATTATTACTTTTAATAATGCTTGTGTGCCACTAAGGGTTGATTAAAAATGTTTGATCAAGATGAAGCATGTAGATCATTTTGGATATTTATACACGAAGCTATTGGTAGGTCTAATTCTATGAGAGTGATCATCATCATCACCAAGTCTACTTTGTGTTTGTGTTTGCAAAATATACCTGATTTTCTTGTGCTTTCCAACAAGGGGGTTTTTGTATTGATTTTTGTACACATGCCCCTAGATTTGCCTATTGCTTGTCTTTTGGAATGAACACACACACACACACACACAAATTTGTACCTTTTGCCATGGTTTTACTTTCTCGATGTGATTGGTTCAAAGTTAGATTGTCTATAGATTGCTCAAAATGGCCGTGTTCCAGTTGTGATCTTTTGGTTCCTTCATTAGCACCTGCCAGGATTTAGCTTATTGATGTGATTGATCCATTTTAAACCACTGGCTTATTGTTTGCTCTAAATGACCGCTGTTCCGTATGTTTCTTGAGCTATTATTTCTTCAGACATGATTTAGCTATTAGTATGTTTCTTGAGCTAATATGTTAAACATATAGCTTATTTGAACTTAGGTGACCCATATTTCTTCAGCCAGAGATTTTCAGAGATTTTTTTCCTTGCAAGCTTGAATATCTTTTTCGCATATTTTTCGTATGCATAGCTCTAAATAAGCTCTAAATGACCGCTGTTCCGTATGCATATTTTTCGCACAATTATAATTTCTAGTTATTACTGAAGGTTATACTTAATATCCTTTTTTCTGAAAACCTGAAGGTCACACTGAGTATATATTTCTGCTCTGTGGGTGAGGGTGAGTAAACAAAAGAATAGAATGCATACATGCTAGCATTTGAAACACGCATGTTTTTCCCCACTGCATGATCCTCAATACTTACGAATTATGCTTGTGAACCCTTAAAAGATTGTTTATCTTCCCAAGCCTTGTTATATATGAAATTTCAAAGCTGATCTATTTATGGTCTTCCTTTTACACTGTTACTTGCTCTTTGCTTTATCTAGTTAGATGTTAAATTGTTTCATAGTAAAAAGAACTTCATCATTCTCCTTGTTAAGCCAGTATTTGGACTGTATGGGCAAATGAATCTAGAAATGTGATAGAAGAAAAATATATCAAGATAAGAAATGATGAACAAGAAAAATGAGAGAAAAAATTTAACAAAAGAAGAGGAAAGAACAGAAGAAATAAGAAGCAAATGTTGGCAAACAGACAACAGAAGGTAGGGAAAATGAAAAGCGGGCACGGAAGTATGAATTGTTGAGTGCTTGATACCAATCAACAGTTGGCCTCCAGGTTGGAAAAAACCAGATGGAGAAACTTTGAGGGTGGGATTATTTTCATCAAACAACAAGCATATTTTATCTCCTAAAAATTCTAAGAACATAACATAATGATCAATTACCTATAGACAAAAGAGACTCCACGAAACTGAGGAATCTTAACCCTGGCATAAGAACTTTGGTACATATGAATGATGAACTATGCATATGGAAAACAGGTATAAGTTACGAGCACCATTCATTTGTTATGCAATGTTCATTTATTCGAAAGACACTCTTCCTTGAAGCACATTTTTCAAAATGCTGAGTTATTTTGAAAGACATGTCATTCTTGTCTCAACATATAGCAAACGTGAACACATTACATCAAGGATAAATCTTTAGAATTGAAGGGGAAGTATTCTACTTGTTGAAGAACAATTGTTTTACCTATGGGCCATGTAATATTTCTTGATTATGTAGTCTCTCATAGACACTATCAAGCAAGACGGTGATTAAAAATCATTTGGGTAGCTATATAAGGGTGTTCTACTCTCGTACTATAGTTTACTAATGTTAAATACTGGACTCATATGACCCCATTAGCCGTGCTATAGTTTACTAATGCTAAACAATTTTGTAGTATGTTTCTTGAGCTAATATGTTAAACATATAGCTTATTTGAACTTAGGTGACCCATATTTCTTCAGCCAGGGATTTTCAGAGATTTTTTTCCTTGCAAGCTTGAGAGCCACTCATATTTATGACATGTGAAAAAGATCAATTGATTGCACATAAGAGCCAGGAATCCCTCCTTTGTACCTAGCCTTAAAAGATCAATGTATTAATGACTGAATGAAGCCAGCGTATTTAAGTTTATGTGTTAATACATTTGCTTATCTGAATAGTCCGTGGGTTGTTTATGTGTTAATATGTTTGGGTAATTTAAGTTTTCCGTGGTAGACCTGCTGTGTGGACCGTTTTTATTGGTTTTAATCCATCCATGATTTCTTCATTTCAAAACTCCATTATCATGCCATTTTATCAGCAGTTTCTAGCTATTATTGAAGATCAATCTGTAAATTTTAACTATTTCCCTCGGCACTCCATTTATTAAAGATTGGTTTTACGTATAAAAGGCTTGGATTATTAAAGGATGATCTTTTTGTACCAAATATGACATGTATCTGAGTGTAAAAATTGTTCAAATTTTAAGAGAAACATAGTTTAGCTGGTATTATCTTTTGGTAATATATATGTTTGATTTTTTTTCCTTCGAACAATCCCATTTGTAAATATCTGTTGGGTGTGATGATATTGATAAAAAAAATGATCTCATTGAAGTTTTGGTTCATGCCTACATGGTTATTTATAAATGATATGTAGTTTCAGTGGTGATGATTCTCTTTGTTTGATGTTATTGCTTGCCTTTTGAAAGAGGTTGGCAAATCCATACATAATTTATACTAAATTTTGACTCCTATGGATTATGAAGAATAGTTTGAATGTCGCAGCGTGATAGGTGTTCATCTAAAATGATATTCACATTTCTCTGCATGTTTTCAAGTTATGATTCTAATTGGTCTTATACGGCTTTGTGTTGTATCCATTGTTGATTACTAGTAACTAGCTGTAGTAGACTAGGGTTTGCTAAATGCAGGCATATTACCTTGTGGATTGTGCTATTGTGCTATTGCAAAAATGCAGTGCAACATCAAAGTTCAGAAAAAACCTGCTTGATAAGGGACATCTCACATCAACAAGAAAAAAACCTGCTTGATAAGGGACATCTCCATAAAACCTTAACATGTGAAGTTTACTTGTGATTATGCAAACAAAATAGGTTTGCTTCGTTAAAAGTTGAGAATACTTGCACCCAGAAATATCTTCCCTGTCCGCATCATCTTTGATTGAAACAAAGCTTAATAAACTTAAAAAACAAAACACAATACATTATCACAGGAAAAAAGATTCAACACTCTGGTACCAAAGGAAAGGAAGAGAGATGTTTCTCTCATGGCCAGTCCCAACAGGTAATGGGAGCGATGCTGCTCCTCCAAAAATGGAATATGAGACCAACCCATGGCGGAAGATCTCCCTGAGAAGATGTAATCTCTCAGAGAGTACAATCAACACAATAAACCTTAATATGCAACATTTACTTGGGAATATTCAAACAAAATTAGTTTGCTCCCTTAAAAATTGAGAAGGATCCCACCTTCTCTGTCAGTATCATATATGATTGAAATGAAACTAAAATAACACAAGATACATTACACTTGAAGATGAAATTTGACAGCATGGTTTCATTTCAAAAGAAAAGAAGTAAGATATTTGTATCATGGCCAGTCCCAACAGGTAATGGCAGCGATGCTGCTCCTCTGGGTAATGGAATATGAGACCGGGTAAAGGTGGATGAGCTCTCTAAAAAAATTTGATCTTTCAAGAAGTACCATCAACACCATAAACCTTAATTTCTGACTTTACTTGGGAATATACGAACACAATTAGTTTGCTCCATTAAAAGTTTGGAAGGCTTTCACCTTCTCCGTCAGCATTGAATTTGACTGAAATGAAACTGGAAGAACAAAGCAAGACACATTTCACAGAATAAGAGTACCAACATTTTAGTTCAAGAAATAAAATAGAAATGTTTGTCTCATGGCCAGTCCCAACATGTAATGGCAGCGATGCTGCTCCTCCGGGCAATGGAATATGAGACAGGTTTCATGGCGGAAGAGCTACCTAAAAAGATTTGATCCTCCAAGAAGTACCACCTACACCATAAACCTTAATTCCTGACGCTTACTTGGGAATATACAAACACAATTAGTTTGCTCCATTAAAAGTTGAGAAGGCTTTCACCTTCTCCGTCAGCATTGAATTTGATTGAAATGAAACTTGATGAACAAAACAAGACACATTTCACAAAATAAGAATATCTACATTCTGGTTTAAAAAGAAAAGTGTGATGATTATCTCATGGCCAATCCCAACAAGTAATGGTTGTGTCTTGTTTGTATGCTTATACGATATATATAGTGTTTTTGTTCGTGACTGTGAAAAAAAAGATTTTTTGTTAATTAATGGACATACCCCTAATAACACTAATTAGTGTTTTCTTGTGTGAAGGATGGATAAGACTTGGATTCAACTACCAAAAGGTTCGCATGAATACGTAGCAGGCGTGAATGCATTCTTGGATTTTGCTTTTGAGCACAAGGCTATTCGTGGGAAAATTTTGTGTCCATGTGAACATTGCAAATTTTTAAAGTCTGGCACAAGGGACGAATGTTTCGAACATTTACTCCTCACCCATTTTCCCAGAAATTACACCTTCTGGGATTCACATGGAGAGATGGAAACATCTTGTAATGTCGAACGAGTGGCTCCAGGTTCACATCTTAGAAGGGATACAACTCCCCCAGCAACGGATTCAATACAAGAAATGGTATACGATGCCTTTAGACATGGATTGAATAGTCAAGGGACAACTGAATCGGTCGCTGAAGGAGATACAAATACTAGCCGAGAGTCAAGTGGTGGTAATGCCAGAGAGTTTTATGACTTGTTGAAAGATAACGAACAACCATTATACGATGGATGCACCAAGTTCTCGAAACTCTCATTTCTAATTAAGTTATATCACATCAAGTGTTTGTGTGGTGTTAGTGACAAGGCTATGGATATGGTTTTTAAATTGTTGCATGATGCGTTCTCATTTGCAAATATCCCTCCATCTAATTACGATGCAAAGAAGATCATTAACAAACTTGGTCTTAAGTATGAAAAAATACATGCATGTCCTAATGATTGCATGCTATATTGGGGGCCGGATGCGGATAGAGAAAATTGTAAAGAATGTGAGGTGTCTAGGTGGAAGAAAAACTCTAAGAAGAAGAAACAGCCTGTAAAGGTATTGCGCTACTTTCCCCTAAAATCTAGATTACAAAGATTGTTTATGTCTTCTAAAACTGCTGAGAGTATGCGGTGGCACTCAAGTGAGCCAAGTGTTGATGATATGATGAGACATCCAAGGGATTCTCAAGCTTGGAAACATTTCGATTCCATGCATACTGAATTTGCTTCAGAGGAACGTAATGTTCGACTTGCATTAGCTACTGATGGTTTTAATCCATTTGGGAATTTAAGCACAAGTTATAGTATTTGGCCAGTTATTTTGATCTCATACAATAGTCCCCCGTGGATGTGCATGAGGTCAACTGAATTCATTGTTTCTATGTTGATTCCTGGAAAGAAAATGCCCGGAAACAATATTGATATCTATTTGCAACCTTTAATTGCTGAGTTGAAAGAATTGTGGGAAAAGGGGGTTGAGACATATGATGCATATAAAAATGAGGTGTTTGTGCTGAAGGCAGCTCTATTGTGGACTATTAGTGACTTTCCAGGGCTTGGAAATATTTCGGGTTGGAATACACATACTGGTTATGCTTGTCCCTCATGTAATTTTGATCACATTCCTCTTTATTTGGGTTGTAGTAGGAAGTGGTGTTTCATGGGTCATCGTCGATTTTTGAGGCAAGGCCACAAGTTCCGGTTGAATCGTCTTCGTTTTGATGGACGTATAGAAGATAGGGATCCGCCTACATTATTATCTGGGTCAGAGATTTTGAATCAAACGGAGAATATAGAGTTTTCCTTTGGAAAACGTACATCAACTAGTAGCACTACTGAAAGCAGAATGCGGAAGAGAGCAAATGTTGATCAAGCTTCAAAGCAATGGAAAAAGAGGAGTATATTTTTCCAACTTCCATATTGGGAGTCTAATTTATTGCGTCACAATCTTGATGTGATGCATATTGAAAAGAATGTATGTGATAATGTGTTATTCACATTGATAAATGACAGAGGAAAAAGAAAAGATCATTTAGAGGCTCGAAAAGACTTGCAAAAATTGGGAATTAAAAAGGAACTCTGGCCAAAAGAGGATGGAAAATCTTGTCCAGCAGCGTTGTTCACAATGAAGAGGCAAGAGATTGACACATTCCTTGAGACTTTGAAATGTGTCATTGTGCCAGATGGTTACTCAAGTGATTTTTCTAGATGCATTGACCTTGTGCAACGTAGAGTATTTGGACTGAAGAGCCATGATTCACACATCCTTATGCAGGAGTTGTTGCCTCTGGCTATTAGGAACATTTTACCCCGTGCGGTGTCTTCTGTGTTGGTTGATTTAGGTTACTTCTTCAAACAATTATGTTCTAAGGTTGTCAATCCTGCTGAATTGAGCAAACATCAAGAACGAATTGCGCTAACCTTGTGCCATATGGAGATGTTGTTTCCACCGTCATTCTTCACAGTTATGGTGCATCTAACAATTCATTTGATTGATGAAGTTAGACTTGGAGGTCCTGTACATTATCGATGGATGTATCCTATGGAAAGGTATGTTTCATATGCAAACCAATGATTTTTTGGTTTAATTACTTGATCAGACACTTATCCATAGATGTGAATGTAGGTTTTTAGGAAAATTGAAACAATTTGTTCGCAATAGAGCCCAACCTGAAGGCTCGATTGCTGAGGGATGGCTTTCTGAAGAATGTATGAACTTTTGTTCGAGGTACTTGGAGGATGATATTGAGACTAGATTCAATCGTAGGGAGCGTGTGGATGATGAACCTATGTTGCCTGACGCAAGTTTAACCATGTTTCCTCCGTTGGGTAAACCAGTTGGAGACGGTACACTTGTTAGATTAAGTGACATAGAACTTCTGCAAGCACATCGCCACATATTGATTAATTGCCCTCAAGTAGAAGATTTTATTGGGTAAGTAAGACATTGATTTATTTTAATTTTATTATAGTAGATTGTGACAAATCATTTTGATGTTTTCATCTCTGAATGTATAGTCGGTTTCGACGCAACATGACGACGAAAATGAGGAATCGTAAAAGGAATGTCAGTTCCAATGAAATAGAGAAGGAAGTCCATCGCAATGTTGTCCAGGCGTTTAAGATCCATGTGAGTATGACTTTCTGTCTACTGCAAGGTTTTTATCGGTATTTTTTGCAAGCTATTGACATTGTCTGTGATGTTTTCATAGATTAATGATAATACCAGAGATCAAACTTCAAAGGAACTTTTGGCACTTGCGCAAGGACCATTGAGACAAGCAAGAAAATTTACTGCTTATAATGTGAATGGGTTCAAGTTTCGAACGATTGAGCGAGAGAAGAACTTGAAAACTCAAAATAGTGGTGTGTTTTGTAACTTTGGAACTAAGAGCTATGTAAGCACACGTGACAATAGGCCAAGAGAGGGCACAGTACCATATTACGGCAAACTGGTTGATATTATTGAGCTTAATTACCATGATATTTTTCATGTAACTGTATTTAAGTGTGCATGGGCCAATAATATGAACCAAAGGTTTATTAGAGTAGATGAGTTTGGGTTCACATCAGTAAACTTCTCTCACTTGATTCACTCTGGTGATCACGAGGATGATGAACCATTCATTCAAGCTGCCGAGGCTCAATTAGTATTTTATGTAGAGGACAAAGCTGATAAAGGGTGGAGTATTCCTATTCATGTAAAACCAAGAGACTTATACGATATGGGTGAAGAGGATGCTAGCTCGCCTTATGATAACACGATTAATCAAGCTCAAATTTCAGATGTGGTATTTCCAGATGATGATTCACTGTTTGTTGCGAGGGCGGATGTTACTGCAGAGTTTGAGTAGGGCCAATGATATTTGTATGCCTTTGCATTAATTTTTGTCATGATAATTGTAATGATCTTATACTTTACATGCAATGGAAGAAGGTATGTTTCTAATCGATTCTACCTCATAATATATGATCCTAATTTCTTCTATCTTTTAATTAGCATGTGTACAAGTCTTAAATTATGATGATCATGCTGTGAAGACTCTAACAATATGAAGTGCCATGATTGTAATTTATACCTTCAGGGTAATAGTTGCTCGCTTAATTTTCGATTCATGGTAATAGTGCCATGCATGCAGTTCCTTATATACTGCAAATTTGTTATAGATACATGCATGGGTTCAAATGAGAAGAAGTCATACTTAGTTTGAAATGCTATAGGTTGTCTTGGTGTGTCGTCCTTTAGCGATCTGGTCAAAGAGGTATGCTTAATTATTGAGTAACAAATCTAATTTCATGCAATCATGTGCATCTCCTCAAAGAATCCTTTGGTATCTAAAATGATGCATGCAGCAAAAGCATGCTAGTAGGCATGCCGTGTATATTATCATGAGTGTATTTGCTTCTCTTAAATTGTTGGTAGGTGGCTGTTGTATAATTATCATGAGTTTCCTAATCTTATATGGCAGCTAAAATACAAACATCCTACGCCGTGAAAAAATAGTTTATTAACCTTTACATGGTAGGGAAAACCTCGTCTCATTAAGACACATAATCTCTAAGTCATTATAAGTTGAGGGGCATTTGTAATCGGCAGATAGGTGGCTGTTGTATAATTAATGTTGGGATATGGAGTTATACTAAATTCATCTTTTTAAGTTCCACTATGTAATTCTGGTACATGGGACTGGTGTGTTTATATATGTATGAACTCAGTTATATTATAATTGTTTGGAATTCATGTCATAATTATTAAAGTTTCTTAGCAGGCTACCTACTATGACCAGTGTCACGTAATTACTGTATTTGATTAATCCAGCTATAATTTGAGACATGATTCGAGTCTAATCCGACAAAATTCTATGTTAAATTCATTGTAAATTTGAACTTCTCTATTCAGTGTTTGTTTTAAGCAAATAGACAGTGCCAAAGCCAATGAATAGATTATAAAAAGGCCATATAAAGTTCATAGAAGACAACCCCAAGGATTTGCATAATATTGTAAGTTCTCTAGTAGGATAGAATATTGCCAGAAAACACTATGAGAGAAACTCATTCCAGTTGACGTACGAACACATATTGTCAAATCAAAGAAGTCCAAATTGGGACTCTTCAATTGCTCAAGCATTATCTTATAATTTGTCATCTCTTTTTCCTCAGCATTATCTTAAATATTTTGGGTTTTGGTCTGTAATTATCCAGAAATCAGAGCTGTGTCGTAAAGAAGCTCAATAGTCCTCAAAGCCTCAGGATTGTCGGGATCCACCCCACATGTAGCCTATCGCACAATAGAACCAAAAATATCAACAACTATTTCCATACCTAGTATCCAGAAAGATAAGACCCAAAACATGAACTGAGATGTTAAATTAGAATTTAAATTTAATTTACAATCAGGAACTATCTTTGAAAAATGCCAGCTCAGGGTAAGCAATGTTTCAAGAACAGTAAAAGACCTTATTATTTAGGCAGCTATTAGTTAATGGAACAGCATCATGTAATAGCCCAAATAGAAACATTTAACACATGGAAGTCTCCTTGTAGTATTCTTATAGCTGCATGTTGTATAATCAGAGTAGGACAACTGATCTCTCATATCATAAACAATGTCCTTATGGCATTCCTAGAAGCTTTGTAGATTTTAGTCAGCCTTCTTATATTAAAGAATAAAATGCAACTTTTACAGTCTCCCATATTTGTTTACTTGCATAATCACGAGAACAAAAAACTAGTTGAAAATTCCAAAGTTCCAACACAGAATCACATAAGCTTACATTCAAGTCTCTAATAATTGGATGCTCTGGGTTAATCTCAAGGACTCTCCTGGAACGCATGAATTCCAAGCTAGATGGTTCACCAAATTCTTGGTTTTTCATCAATCTGCAAAGGACCAACTATATGAGTATCAACAAGCAATCTATGTTATGAAAGACATAAATTGGCTTGGAAAATGAAAAGCTCACCTCTCCATATTGGCAGACCATCCAAACTTCCCAGCAACAAGGACGCATGGTGAACTACTAAGGCGACGGGATATCTGAACACTGGCAATCTTGTCCCCTAATTTTTTCTTCATCCAATCACATGTGAGACCAAATTCTTCCTTGGTCTGTAATTATTCTGTCCTCATTTTTGGTGACTTCTATGTGTGTGCTCTTTTGATTGCATCATGAGGAGCATTTTATTCATGATCAATTAATTTTTGATAGTAGAATCTTTTATTTACATTCATTTAAAAGTTTGTTTATTTGCATGTTTGAAAGTGGATGAAATATGCTTGAGTTTCAAATCATATTTGTGTTCTTACTGAAAAATGCATACAAAACCTGGGCAACTAGACTCTTCTTACAGATTTTTAACAATGCAATATCAAATGACTCATATTCAAAACCTGAAATGATTTTTTTCCTGAAGTTGTAAACATGTATGGTAGGTTGTAATATGGTATGTTTATTTACACCAATAAAATGACTCTTCTTACAGTATTTTTAACAATGTAATATCAAATGACTCATATTCATAACCTGAAATGATTTTTTTTCCTGAAGTTATAAACATGTATGGTAGGTGGTAATATGGTGTGATACTACATGATCAGAAATTGTTTAACGCAGATCAAATTGTTTTCCGACTGGCAACATTTGTTTTCAGCAAAATTAGGGTCGGAGATAACGAAGTGAGTACAGAAATCAAGCATTTATTTTCAGCAACATTAGTTTTCAGCCAAATCTTTCTGTCCGTTACTTTTAACAACATTTGTTATCACTTGTAACTTGTTTAATTTGTGAATTTAACGCAGATACATATGGCATCAGAAGGTAGCACTTCAGTATGCAAGCGCAAGAGAGGAGCTTCATCTGTGTATAAGTCTACGGGGATTTGTGAGCTAATAGGTCTGGTTTAAATTCATTTCATAATTATAAAAGTTTGCATCTTGAATATAATTAATGAGTTTAATTATGCAGATATTTCTAATCCTGAAAATCCACAAAAGTGTGGCTCAATCATTTTGAGAAATGCGAGGGACGTTCATGATAAGGTCTCCTTCCATAAGAGGGTAGTGCTCACTTTTAAACCAAGTGGCCCTGGTATTGTAGGAGAGGGTGTTAAGCCACTCCACTCTATTTTGAGGGAGGTGATATCAAATAGTGAACATTATCCTGTGGGCGTAAATGATTGGACGGTAATACCCCAGGAGATCAAAGATAATGCGATCCAAAATCATGTTCTGGTATGATTTCGTGAGACAATTGGTTTTTTTTACCATTTTCAATCTTAATATCAATCTAACTTATTTTTCATTTATTTACAGACTAAGTTTTACATTGAACCTCCTGAGCACAAAGCAGTTGCTTGCCATGAAATGAAGATATCAATGGGCCTTCAATGGAAAAATAGGAGGATCAAGTTATGGAACCGGCATTATGATTACGCAAAAAGTCAGAAAGATAATGAGGAAACACCCCCTGATTGTGTTACTAAAGATGATTGGGCATGTTTCATTGCTCTAAGATTTTCAGCAAAGTGGCTGGTAAGTTTATAAATTGTTATACTTTAAGTAATACATTTTAGTAATTATATATTTTCGAAGATTATAACATTGTGTCAATTCTTTATCTGTATTGAAGTATAACCGTGAGAAGAATAGGGAGAATGCTCTCAAGCAAGATTGTCATCCAACTACTGGGTCACGTCCAGTGGCTCAACTTTATGGTTTAATGGTAACAAAAACTTTTCACAACATATATTGAACTACATAAAATTAAGATATTTTGTTTTCGATTCCATGTAGTTTAGATATTTCCCTAATTAGTGAAGTGGATTCATTAGGCTGAGCAAAATGGAGCGGACCCCACCCGGACAGAGATAGTGTTGTTGACACGTTCCAGAGATGACGGGTCTTATCCAAACGATGCCGCGAGAGATATCATTGTAAGTATCTAGTTTGTTGCTGTGACGAGCTAATATTTCTTTTAGCTGTCATGAAGTATTTCAGATTTTGAACATTTTGAACAGTAGATTGCATTGATCAAAAGAACAGTATGATTATAAAGTTAGGAACATCTGTGTATTTCATCCAAATTTTACATATAGCCAAAATTTGTTGCACTACACTCGTATCTTGGAAGACAGCCAACAAACTCCCTGGCAAATTTAAAAGGTGTGAAAAAAAAAGTCTAAGAAAGAGGGATTAAAGGCATTTGCCCTGTTGGTCATAGTTTACTCAATCAATTCATGAATCCTAGAAGCACATAATATGCAACGAGCACCGGAAGAGAAACCAGAATGCCAAAAATCACCCTGCAAAAATCAATTCACTGATTAAGCATTGATTACATGATGATTATTACGTAACATTATTCATATCTGTTTTATTAGTATTACTAACATGTTACATTATACATGCTCATTTTACCCATGATGCATTTTATCATGTTTTATTTATTACCATTTATTTTAATAAAAAACATACATAAGCATGTCTTATGATGAATGTTCTCTTTGTTTTATTTTGACATTTCAAGAATATCCATCAGGATATCCCCCTAAGTTCTTTCCATAGGCCTGAACTCATTTCTTTGACTACTTTACCTTGCATGTACGCAAGTCTCCTTGACTAATCTTTATATTCCTTATTTCATTACATTTTCTATCATACTAGATACTTGATGATTCTTTTCTTATTATCATTCCCGTCTATTGATATATTTATTGATCTTAAACTATTTGCTCATTATTTGTTAGAAGCAGACAAACCCATAATTTTATCACAAACTTGTTCATATTTAGAATGGAAGGAAAAATCCCAAGTAGACCTAAGTATATGTGGGCTTGTCACCTTCCGATTTCATTGACAATCCAGGAAGTGGTGTGTGACAGTATCGTTTCTTTGTGAGACCAGAACATAACGACCAAAACGTTACAATTTCAACCAAAATCTCTTACCATGATTCTAATTCTAGCAACTAAAAGCACAATTTTTAGAATTCAATTCCCAATCCCACACCAATAACCCAAGAAAGTAAGATCCTAAAAATTGTCCTAGCCCCACTAAGAATCCACAGCCAATAGATCTCATTAATAGCCAACTTATTGATAATAACATGGATTACTGTAACAAATGTTTTGGTGATAAAAAGAACAGCAAGCACTGGTCATTCGAATAAAGGTGACATACAAAATTGCCCAACGACCAACTTTTGTTTTCAGGAGCTCATTAGTTGTCAATAAGTGCATAACGCGGGCATCCAAATGGCATGACCTAGCCCATTCTATCAACTGCTGGGTGAAACAAGATGTGTGAACTATGACAAGTGAAATTTTGGCGAGGGCACTATGCCAAAAGATAACCCATATTATCAAACGAGTGTAAATCAAGTATGACAGATCATATGTGTAGACCCACCGTGTGATGGCAAGTGGTTAGAGATTTGCATTGCTTGGTAAATAATACATGCAGTACCATATTATCACATGATACTATTGGAATATTGATATCTTTGTTATTATTTCTTCATTTTGCCAATTTAGACTTAGATAGAAATATACATGCAGTGAAATTTCCTACTTGGCTTCTAAGTCTGGTAGATCGCAGTCTCCTGATATTTCCAGAAATACAATTATAGAATTTTAGTTCACATCAAATTGCTACAATATATTTCCATTTCCTCATTTTCTGGCATTGTTAAGTCTTCTTTTCTAATTTTGATAAGTAGTCCTTAATTTAATTTTAGTGGGAAAATACTAAACTTGTGGGGGAGTTAAAATTGTGGGAGGAAAATCCTAAATTTTGGGTGTGGGCCTACCTTATGCTTTACCTGTCTATGTCCATAATCAGATCCTCTTAAGGCCCCATACCCCCAATGCCTAAGAAGTTCAATTTTCCTTTTTCTTGAACAAAAAATATGCCACTTACCAGTACATTGGAAATGATTTTAAACTTTGACCAATTGTTAGAAGATTATTCCTCATTACTGCATTAATACTTGAACATGCATGCAATTTTTTATTTTTTATTTGTCTGCAAAACTAGGTAGGACAGACACTTCACAGTAGAGCCATGTTGTGCCAGACATGTGTATCGGGTGTGATACTTATACTTTTCCATATATTGCTTAGAAGTTGCTTAAGCGACGCTGTATGTCATATCGCCTCTGTGTTGACTTGTCCATGCAACAAAGTAGAGAAAATAAGTTCATTTAGAACTCTAATGTTATGAAATGTTTCCTATATATCTTGGGCAACTTACTAAGATATCTTTAACCGATAATATGATCGGCTCAGAACCCCCGATTGTAGGGTTGCGAATTTGTATGGTAAAGCCCGGGGGGTGCCAAAAATGAAGGTCTGGAAAAAAAATTCTGAAACTTTTTTGGTTCCTTTGAAGTCAGTTTTTTGTTGTATGGTTTGTATGGTTTGTTTAGTCATAACATTATCAGTTATATAATCTCATGTCTCATTTTTTATTTTATTTTACAGGAGAGCATTCGAGTAGAGTCACAACAGGAGGGTGTGGAGAGGCAAGGAAGAAATGATGCTGTCGCTCGTGTTCTAGGTGAAGATCACCCAGGACGGGTGTTTGGATTTGGATCTAATGGGTCTCAATCCCGGATCTTCGGGATACATAGAAGATTTGTCCCATCTCCTTCCTTCGCGTCTGACGCTTCATCAAGCCATTCGAATCTAGTGACACGGGAGGAGTTCGATAGTCAGAAACAGGAGCTTGAGCAATGTAGGTCTCGGCTTGATCAATGTACATCTCAGCTTGCTCAGTGTACGTCTCTTTTGAGCTTCTTCTTGACCCAAAACTATACTCAAGAACAGCTACAGAAGTTACATGAAGATCCGCAGTATCGGAACCTCTTCCCTTCGCCATCCAGTCCTTAGTTTATTTTGATGATGTTGGAAAGATTTTTTGTATTAAAAACTATCATGTGGTTTATTGTGTTGTAAAGACTTTCGTTTTGGTATGAATTATTATTGTAAATCCATGTTATGTTTCATTTTTTAAATTATTAAATTCACGTTTTGATGTTTTTATTTTTTTTATAAATTATATTGGTTAGTGACGGTTTGAAACTGTCACAAATGGTTTTCGATATTAATTTTTTTAAATATAATTTATTTTGTTGTGACGGTTTCGAACCGCCAAAACCAAAAGCATCTCTATCGGTTTAGAACCGCCACAAATGTCTTTTGCGGTTAATGTTTTAAGAATAATTTATTAATGTTGTGTCGGTTTCGCACCGCCACTAATCGTAATGTTTTCGGCGGTTAAGAACCGCCATAATCGGTGTAATCCGAGTTCACCCGTGTCCGCTAGATATGCTGTTTTAGCGGTTCGGAACCGCTATAAATAGTGGTTGCATGCGGTTACTTTAAAGCGGGTTTTAACCGCTACAAAAGTTGTTTCTCACCCCCTATTTTGTGGCGGTTGAAAGAACCGCTTGCACCTTCGTTTATGGTGGTTCCGACCCGCCACAAACAAATTTTTAAACCGCTAAAACTGTTCTACTTCCTTGTAGTGTGTTGGAATTTGTATGTTGTGTGTAGGTAATTTTCTGCTTGAGTATGATGTGATATACGTATGATAACAGAATGATAATTTTGATTGGTACTACTTGTTTTATGAGATGTCGTATGCGTGTATATCAGGAGGTATACCCGACTATTGCATCTCTTAAACTTGTATGTAGTTGATGTGTTGATATGGTAATTATAAATGGATGGATATGGTGTGAAAATATGTGATACATGGATGTGTATGCCTTGGAGTGGTATTGGTATGTGTATGGATGCTGTGTTACGCATATAAATGTCCTGCTATGATTTGAGTCTCACTCAAGCTTGAGTGGGTATACTCTATGTACTTTGGTATAATTGTATGTGGTGGTGAATAGTGATGGATGATGTATGTATGGTGTTTGAGTTGTTTGTGCTTGGTTGTGTTACGCACACGATTGTGGGTGGCTATACCAATATATAGTTATAGGACTATATGTGAGGTGAAAATATGGTGAAATATTTGCATGTATTTGAATGACTAAATAAATGTGAAATTATTTTCAAATAAGAGAGGCTTGGTTATTTTCTTACAGTAAGTAATAAGTGTTTATTGTTGTATAAATATATTGACTATATATATATATATATATGTTAGAAAGTCCGAGGACGGACTTTATTCTAAGGTGGGTAGGATGTAACGACTGGTTTTTGTATGATTGGATTATCAGTGTGTTTTACTTGTGATGGTGGGTTCTCTCCTTGTGTGGTTTCCATTTCCATAGTTCTCGCTTTCATTCATCTCGTTGAGATTTCCTAGCTTTCGTTTTCATTCCTTTTGATGTGATCTTCTAGCTTCTTCCTTAGAATCATTGAACTCGGAGTAAGTCACTCGTGACGAGCTTCATATCGATCATATCTTAGCGATAGGTTGATCCTAGAAACCTTAGAATTCATCCCGGACCTTCGCGCTCCATTTCGAGACTTTTCGTGCACGTTAGTTGGTTCAAGAAGATCAACCGACCGACTAGATTCTAATCTAGTCGGTCAGGAAATCAACTGGAACCGACTAGTTCATTCAATCAATTATTCTGGAGTTACTGTTTACTCTTAGTCGGTCTAAGAACAACCATCGACCGACTAGATGCTAAACTAGTCGGTCAGGAATCCTTCTCAGACCGACTAACTCTCATTTCCATGATCTCTCTCAGAATTCAGCCTTTAGTCGGTCAATGAACGCTCACCGACCGACTAGTTCTCAAACTAGTCGGTTGACAAGCCTTCACAGACCGACTAACTCATAGTCCAGTTTTCCTGAGCGAGCTACTGTTTACTCTTAGTCGGTCCATGTTGAACGACCGACCGACTAGATCCTCAACTAGTCGGTCACCAATCCTTCTTTGACCGACTAATCAGCCCAGGAAACCCTAGTTTTGCCCTAGCCGCCACACTTTTCTATAAATACGCCCCAAACGTTTTCTTCTTCTTCCTCATCACCCCAAACCCTAATTTCTCCCCCATTGAGCCCCCTTCTTCCCCAAACCATTGATCCTTCATCCCAAGCTCATCCATCATCATCCAAACCCTCATTTCACATATCCTACCTCTCCTCAACCTCAAACCCTCATCAAATCCCCAAAAGCCTCATCCAAACCCATTTCTCCAGATTTTCCCCATTTCCAGATCTGAGCCAGATCATTCTTCCGTCGCCGTAGTTCTCGGCGTCGTTCCTCCACTTCCTCGCGGGTAGTATTCTTCCTTTAATAATCTCATAACCCACACTTGATATTTGTGAAACCCTAATAAAATGGATCATTAGAAATCGTAGGGTTCGATTGTGAATACGGATTAGTTACCATTGTTTTTCCATGACAGTGATCCATTCCCGTAGATAACAAATTTGTGTGATGTGCCTTCGTTGATCGTTCTCCTCGGTGCCAGGCAAGTGAAACTTGCCTCTCTTGGTTTGGGCCATGTCTTAGGCCATTACCTTGCTTTAGCGTAAAAGAGACTAGACGGTAAAAGGATAGCCGTCTAGACGCCATTGACCTAGCTTGACAACGAAGCTTGGTCTGTCACCCTCATCATGCTTGTATGTCACGTTTAATTTCAATTAACGGTACGCGTATTTACTGTTCATGTCATCCATGCATCTTTAACTGCCATGTTTAATTTAAATAAACGGTACGCGAATATCTGTTCATGCCATTGCATTTTACATGTCATGTCTAATTTCAATACACGGTACGCGAATATCTGTTCATGTCATTGCATTTTTCCTGTCATGTCTAATTTCAATAAACGGTACGCGAATATCTGTTCATGTCATTGCATTTTGCCTGTCACGTTTAATTTCTATTAACGGTACGCGAATATCTGCTCATGTCATTGCATACTTGAATACTCATCGTGAGTTAATTTCTATTGTCATTGCGTACAGTTAATTTCTATTAACTGTACGCGAATATCTGCTCATGTCATTGCGTACAGTTAATTTCTATTAACTGTATGCGAATATCTGCTCATGTCATTGCATACTTGCATTTTGCCTGTCACGTTTAAGTAGCACTAGCATCGCTACATACTAGTGCTACTTGTTCCGGCTAGGTGCACCCCTACGCCATACTTGTTAAATACACTTCCTGACTCGTGTCCCAAAAGACGAGCTCAACACAGCCTGCGGGCAATAGGGCACTCGTTGAGTGATCCCTTGTACTTGATGCGTGAACACAGCCTGCGGGCAATA
The DNA here is from genome assembly GCA_030789695.1 of Scilla litardierei. Classification (NCBI taxonomy): domain Eukaryota; kingdom Viridiplantae; phylum Streptophyta; class Magnoliopsida; order Asparagales; family Asparagaceae; genus Scilla; species Scilla litardierei. Next base: position 67,043,630 of record CM061134.1, read on the forward strand.
GGACACTCTCTGAGTGATCCCTTGTACATGACTACAGCCTGCGGGCAATAGGGCATCCATGTGTGGGTGATCCCTTGTACTTGTACTTGTTACTTGACAATACATGTCACAACTACCACTTGTTACTTGACGTGTTCATTTGACGTGATTTACTTGACTTGTACTTGTCACGACCCGCTTCCCTAAAATGGAGGCGAGTACGTGAAAAGGTCCGCACGAGAGTGGATCTGTGAAGCCCCAAACCCGATAAGCGTCCACAATACAAAAACAGGTCCCTGTAACCACAACAGAATAGCAATAATAACACAAGGAGAGACTGAAATAAAATTCCACATCTCACAAATTTGTCCAACATCAACAAGAGTCCAACATCCAGAAAAGCCACCAGGCTAAAAGAAAAGAGTCTAAAGGCCCAGAACAAGGCCAACAAAAGAAACGACAACAACAAAGCAAAGTATAGGTGCCACGCACCGATAACAAAACAACTGTCTAATAAAAGTAAAACACAACGAGGACACTAGGACTAGTCCCCAGTGTCCACGTCCTCCCCGTCAAACACAAGCACGGGCTCGACGTCTGTAAACACCTCGTCCCCAACAAGTAACTCAGGCTCGGGCTCTAACATGTGTCACCCAAAAGAGAAAGGGGCACATGTCAGCAAGTCGAACGACTTGTGCAAGGAAACGGGAAATAATGGTAAACTAGCAACCTAGCAGTTAAAACATGGTGCATGGCAAGTAAAGTACGGTGGTAACAAGTAAGGTAAAGTATAGTACAAGTGGCAAGGGGTTGTTGTGACATGTAATGTCAAGTAACAAGTACAAGTACAAGGGATCACTCAACGAGTGCCCTATTGCCCGCAGGCTGTGTTCAGGTATCAAGTACAAGGGATCACTCAACGAGTGCCCTATTGCCCGCAGGCTGTGATGAGCTCGTCTTCTGGAACACGAGCCAGAAAGTGTATTTGATAAGTATGGCGTAGGGGTGCACCTAGCCGGAACAAGTAACACTAGTATGTAGCGATGCTACGCAATCATGATGAGTATTCAAGCATGCAATGACATGAGCAGATAATTCGCATACCGTTAATTTAAATTAAACGTGACAGGCGAAATGCAATGACATGAACATATTCGCGTACCGTTAATTAAATTAAACATGTCAGTTAAAATGCAATAGCAGTTAAGGATGCATGGATGACATGAACAGTTATTTTCGCGTACCGTTAAGGAAAGTAAACGTGACATACAAGCATGATGAAAGTGACGGACCAAGCTTCGTTGTCAAGCTAGGTCAATGGCGTCTAAACGGCTATCCTTTCACCGTCTAGTCTCTTTTACGCTAAAGCAAGGTAAATGGCCTAAGACATGGCCTAAATCAAGAGATGCAAGTTTCACTTGCCTAGCACCGGGGATGGCGACTACTTCGTCACACGGATGCCAATCTATGGGGAAATCACTGATAGGGGGAACAACCATCAAACAACATGAAATTTATTAGGGTTTCATAAAAATACCAATAGGCTATGAAAACATAGAGGAATCGATTTCTTACCAAGAGGAGACGGAAGGAACACTCCGGGGAACCCTAGGATCAGATCTGGAAAAGATTGGAGAAGTTTGGGGAAACTAGGGTTTTAGGGGATTTGGGGATTTGATGGGTTTTGATGGAGATTTGGGGAAGATGAGGGGTGGAATGAGTGAATGGATGGATTGGATGATGGATTTAGGGCTTGGAATGGAGAAATGGAGCTTGGAGGAAGATGGGGGCTCAATGGGGGAGAAACTAGGGCTTAGGGTCGTGTTGGAGAAGATGAAGTCGTTTGGGAGGGGTATTTATAGGCTAGGCTGGCGGCTGCCCAGAAATTAGGGTTTTAACACAGACTAGTCGGTCAAAGAACAACCACTGACCGACTAGTTTGGCAACTAGTCGGTCGGTCGTCCAACGCAGACCGACTAAGTGCAAACAGTAACTCCTGAACGAAAATAGGATTCTAGAGTTAGTCGGTCCATGAACAAGTACTGACCGACTAGTTTAGCATCTAGTCGGTCGATGAACGTTCTTAGACCGACTACGAGTAAACAGTAACTGATACAAAAATAAGATGATGAGTTAGTCGGTTCAAGAAGCATTGCTGACCGACTAGTTTGCAACCTAGTCGGTCAACCAACGTTCTTAGACCGACTAACGATAAACAGTAGCTTCCTCAGAAAATTAGAAAGCTCACTAGTCGGTCCAAGAAGGATTGCCGACCGATTGGATCGTCATCTAGTCGGTCGGGTGGCCCTTCTTACACCGGCTAATGAGCACAGAAAAGTACCGATACGGAGCGCGAGGCCCCGGGATCGATTCCTAAGACTCCTAGGCTTGATCTAACAGTTAGATATGACCGTTATGAAGTCCGTCACGAGTGACATACTTCGAAATCGACAATCCTAAGGAAGAAGCGAGAAAATACGACGAATCGATCGAAAATGAAATCTACGGAGACGAAAACCACACAAGAGGAGAAAATCCACCAAAACACATATTATAATATATAAAATCCAGATGCATGAAAAGCAGTCGTTACATCCTCCCCAACTTAAGAAAAAATTCCGTCCTCGGAATTTCCAAAAATTCACGAGTCCGGAAACAAAAGTGGGAAACGCTCCCGCATCTCATCCTCATTCTCCCAAGTAGACTCTCCAGGTGAACCGTGTCGCCACATCACCCTCACAAGATTGACAACCTTGTTCCGAAGCGATTTCTGACGCCTGTCCAGAATCTGCACTGGATACTGGTCATACGTCATATCGGGGCGAACGGTAATCTCCGAAAAATCCACCGCATGAGACGGATCGCTAATGTATCGACGAAGCTGCGACACATGGAAAACATTGTGAACTCCTTCCAAAGATGGCGGCAAGGCCAAGCGATAAGCTACCTCGCCAACCCTCTCCAAAATGTCAAACGGTCCAATGTATCGCGGGCTCAACTTTCCACGCTTCCCGAAACGAATCACACCACGATTCGGGGAAATCTTCAAGAACACATGGTCGCCCGGCTGAAACTCCAAAGGAAGACGTTTAGCATCCGCCCAATGCTTAAAACGGTCCTGAGCAATTCTCAACCTCTCCCGAATATTCCTGACGATATCCACGGCCTCCACGATCATCTCAGGTCCCAACAACTCCCGATCACCAACGTCATCCCAACTCAATGGCGATCGACATTTCCTCCCAAAAAGAGCGGCGAAAGGCGCCATGCCAATACTCGCCTGGAAGCTGTTGTTGTAGGAAAACTCTACCAGATGTAGATGGTCCTCCCACGAACCCTTGAAATCCAACATGCACGCCCTCAGCATGTCTTCCAAAATCTGAATCGTCCTCTCGGACATGCCATCCGTCTGCGGATGGTACGCCGTGCTGAAACTCAGACGCGTACCCAAACTCTTCTGCAAACTCTGCCAGAACTGAGATGTGAACCTCGTGTCTCTGTCAGACACGATACTCACGGGGACTCCATGAAGTCGCACAACTTCCTGCACGATTCACGTTACATCACTATCCAAACTAGGAAAAGGAAATAAAACAGAGAGTAAAAGAATTTTACCTCCATATATCTCCTCGCTAGCGCCTCAGTGGACTGTCCTACTCGGAACGGAATAAAGTGCGCAGATTTGGTCAATCGATCTACGATCACCCAAATCGCGTCATTCTGCTTCGGACTCCGAGGTAGTCCAGTCACGAAATCCATAGTGATGTGCTGCCACTTCCACTCCGGAATCGGAAGCGGTTGTAGCAACCCGGCCGTACGCTGATGCTCCGCCTTCACTTGCCGGCAAACCAAGCACTTGGCTACACTCCGAGCCACGCTCCTCTTCATACCATGCCACCAATAATTCAGACGAAGATCCTGGTACATCTTGGTGCCACCAGGATGCACAGAATACGGCGAACTGTGTGCCTCCACCATCAGCTCCTCTCTGATATCCCCAGCAGGCACACACAACCTGGCTCCAAACCTCAGCGAGCCATCCTCATGAATCAAAAAGTCAGTCCGCAGACCGGCTTCCACCTGCTCCCGAATCCTCACCAGCTTCGGATCCTCAGCCTGGCCAGCCTTAATCCGATCCACGATCGTCGACTGTACCTGCATGTACATCAACGACGAAGCCTCTCCAGGAAGAACAATCTCCACACCAGACTCGCAAAAATCCTGCTGCAATCTCCACTGCGAGGTCAAAATCATCACCGTTGGAAGCCTACTCAAAGCATCCGGAACCACATTCACCTTGCCAGGGTGAAACTGCAAATCAATATCATAATCCGCCATAAGCTCCAACCACCGACGCTGTCGCATGTTGAGCTCCTTCTGAGTGAAAATATACTTCAAGCTTTTGTGATCGGTGAAAATCTTCACTTTCTCACTCAGCAAGAAGTGCCTCCAAATCTTAAGAGCAAACACAACGGCAGCCAACTCCAAATCATGCGTCGGATAATTCTTCTCATGAACCTTAAGCTGACGAGACGCATACGCCACAACATGCCCATGCTGATGCAACACACAACCGAGACCCTTGCCAGAAGCATCGCAAAAGATCTCAAATCCACCGCTGCGATCAGGCACAACAAGAATAGGGGCAGTCGTCAACCTCTCCTTCAAAATACCAAAAGCCCTCTCACAATCACCCGACCAAACATAAGCGACATCCTTCCGCGTCAACCTGGTCATCGGCTCAGTAATACGAGAAAAGTCCTTAATGAATCGCCGATAATAACCAGCAAGTCCAAGAAAACTCCGAATCTCAGACGCTGACGACGGAACAGGCCACTCCCTGATGGCCCGAATCTTCTCGGGATCCACTGAGATACCATCTCCAGTCACCACATGCCCGAGAAAAGCAACTCTATCCAGCCAAAACTCGCACTTCGAAAACTTAGCATACAAACGATGCTTCCTCAAAATCTCCAACACCGTCCTTAAGTGCGAGGCATGCTCTTCCTCCGACTTCGAATAGATCAGGATGTCGTCAATAAAGATAACGACAAACTTATCCAAAAAGTCGTAGAAAATCAGGTTCATCAGATTCATGAAGACTGCGGGCGCGTTAGTTACGCCAAAAGGCATAACCACGAACTCATAGTGTCCATACTTCGTCCTGAACGCTGTCTTCGGAACATCTCCCTTCTTCACCTTCAACTGATGATAACCACTCCTCAAATCCAAATTAGAAAACACCCTCGAACCTCCAAGCTGATCAAAAATATCATCGATGCGAGGCAACGGGTATTTATTCTTAATGGTTACCGCATTCAACTCCCGATAGTCCACGCACATGCGACGCGAACCATCCTTCTTCTTAACCAACAACACCGGTGCTCCCCACGGAGACACGCTAGGATTAATATAACCCTTCTGCAAAAGCTCATCCAACTGCTTCCGCAACTCTTCCAACTCAGCAGGTGCCATACGATACGGCGCCTTCGAAATCGGCTGCGCACCTGGAACAAGATCGATAGAAAATTCCAAAGCTCGATCCGGCGGCAAACCAGACATCTCCTCGGGGAAGACGTCACCAAAATCACGCACCACAGCTGGCCACTCCAGCTCCATCTGCATAGCCACAGCCTCCACCGGCCTGGCCTGAAATCTGACAGGACCAAGCGAACTGCTACCACGACTGAACTCAAACACTGGATGTCCGGGAATCTCGAACACCACCTTCTTCCTCCTGCAGTCGATCGTAGCATAGAAGCTCGCCAGCCAATCCATCCCAAGAACTGCATCATAGTTTATGATGTCGTGGACAATGAAATCCGCAAAAAGCTCATGTCCACAGACCACCAACGAGCAAGAATTGCAACCACGATGCACCGAGACCACACCATTCCCTGTGACGATATTCCAACTCTTGGGAAGAGGGGATGTCGACAAGGAGTGCCTCTCCACGAAGCTCCGAGAAATAATGCACATCGATGCACCAGAGTCAAAGAGGACTCGTGCAGGAAATGTGCACACCAAAATCACACCTAATCAATCAATTAACAATCAAACCCTATTCTAGCAAACAACCATGTTCAAGCAAACAACACAATTAAACAATCAAAACCAGCTCGGAAAATGACAGCTAGATTGAGGATTACCTGCGATAACCTCATCCACAGCCTCGCTCTCCGCAGCGGTCATCAGAAAGGCCTGCCCTCTCGGCGGAACAGCCTGTCGAAAGGCCTGTCTCTGTGGAACAAGGGGCGCCCCACGTCCAACGGGCACAGGAGCTCGCTGCTGCAACGGCTGTGCTGCAATAGGAGCCCGCCAAGGCTGTCTCGACTTCGGACACTCCCGGATGGTGTGGGCAGGATCTCCGCAGACAATGCACTGTCCTAGAAACCTCCTACACTGATCCCTGAGGTGTCCAGTCTTGCCACAGAAATGGCAAGTCTTCAGGATAGGCCCTCCTGGCCTCTTGAACTGCACAGGATGACTAGGCTTGAAACCAGGCCTAACCACCGCCCTGGCCTGCTCCATAGGCCTCTTCCCCGCTCCGGAAACATGTCCCTTCCTCTGATTCAAATTCAACTCCTGCCGCCTCGCATCAATCAGAACCTTCTGATATGTCTCCAAGTCAGAAGAGGTCACAAAGCTCTGAAGCTCCAAGGTAAGTCCCTGGAGAAATCGCTGAGCTTTCTCATCGGCATCCTGCACCATCTTAGGTGCAAACCGACTGAGCCTCGTGAACTCCTGGTGGTACTGATCCACCGACAAGCTCCCCTGCTTCAGATCTATAAAGCGCTGCAGCATCACCTGCCGAGCAGCCTTCGGGAAGAACTCTCCATCGAATCTGGACTTGAAGGTAGCCCAGACGATCGGTTCCACCAGCATCTTCTCTTCAACATCCCACCAATTCCTGGCGTTATCCTTCAGCTGCCTCTTAGCCAGATCAACCCATCCAGCCGGGTTAATCTTTGCCATTGCCAAGTTATCCTCAATGTTCCTTATCCATTCGTCGGCAGCCAGAGGACCCTCAGAACCATCAAAGTATGCGGGACCCAGCTCCCGAAATTGCTTCGCTCCTGGCTCAGAGCGAGGGGCATCGGGAAGAGCCCGGGCAGCTCGAGCAGGTGGAGCATTCTGGACTTGCAAAAGCACGCCCTGCTGCACTTGCATCATCTGGATCATCATCCGCATCATCTCACCGCTGGTGGGTTCCCGCTCAGGCTCCTCATCATGAGGGAGCGCACCACTACCACCACCACGGGTGAAACGCCTTCCTGCCATCTAATGACACGAAAACAAATCAGATTAGACTCATAGCTTATGACTCGGACGTCGAACTTAATTTATTGGACATTCAAATATTATTATTGCTATTCCAAAATCGCAGTTACAGAAAGACCTGCATGGGCCACCACTAAAACCTGTCACGACCCGCTTCCCTAAAATGGAGGCGAGTACTTGAAAAGGTCCGCACGAGAGTGGAGCTGTGAAGCCCCAAACCCGATAAGCGTCCACAATACAAAAACAGGTCCCTGTAACCACAACAGAATAGCAATAATAACACAAGGAGAGACTGAAATAAAATTCCACATCTCACAAATTTGTCCAACATCAACAAGAGTCCAACATCCAGAAAAGCCACCAGGCTAAAAGAAAAGAGTCTAAAGGCCCAGAACAAGGCCAACAAAAGAAACGACAACAACAAAGCAAAGTATAGGTGCCACGCACCGATAACAAAACAACTGTCTAATAAAAGTAAAACACAACGAGGACACTAGGACTGGTCCCCAGTGTCCACGTCCTCCCCGTCAAACACAAGCACGGGCTCGACGTCTACAAACACCTCGTCCCCAACAAGTAACTCAGGCTCGGGCTCTAACATGTGTCACCCAAAAGAGAAAGGGGCACATGTCAGCAAGTCGAACGACTTGTGCAAGGAAACGGGAAATAATGGTAAACTAGCAACCTAGCAGTTAAAACATGGTGCATGGCAAGTAAAGTACGGTGGTAACAAGTAAGGTAAAGTATAGTACAAGTGGCAAGGGGTTGTTGTGACATGTAATGTCAAGTAACAAGTACAAGTACAAGGGATCACTCAACGAGTGCCCTATTGCCCGCAGGCTGTGTTCAGGTATCAAGTACAAGGGATCACTCAACGAGTGCCCTATTGCCCGCAGGCTGTGATGAGCTCGTCTTCTGGAACACGAGCCAGAAAGTGTATTTGATAAGTATGGCGTAGGGGTGCACCTAGCCGGAACAAGTAACACTAGTATGTAGCGATGCTACGCAATCATGATGAGTATTCAAGCATGCAATGACATGAGCAGATAATTCGCATACCGTTAATTTAAATTAAACGTGACAGGCGAAATGCAATGACATGAACATATTCGCGTACCGTTAATTAAATTAAACATGTCAGTTAAAATGCAATAGCAGTTAAGGATGCATGGATGACATGAACAGTTATTTTCGCGTACCGTTAAGGAAAGTAAACGTGACATACAAGCATGATGAAAGTGACGGACCAAGCTTCGTTGTCAAGCTAGGTCAATGGCGTCTAAACGGCTATCCTTTCACCGTCTAGTCTCTTTTACGCTAAAGCAAGGTAAATGGCCTAAGACATGGCCTAAATCAAGAGATGCAAGTTTCACTTGCCTAGCACCGGGGATGGCGACTACTTCGTCACACGGATGCCAATCTATGGGGAAATCACTGATAGGGGGAACAACCATCAAACAACATGAAATTTATTAGGGTTTCATAAAAATACCAATAGGCTATGAAAACATAGAGGAATCGATTTCTTACCAAGAGGAGACGGAAGGAACACTCCGGGGAACCCTAGGATCAGATCTGGAAAAGATTGGAGAAGTTTGGGGAAACTAGGGTTTTAGGGGATTTGGGGATTTGATGGGTTTTGATGGAGATTTGGGGAAGATGAGGGGTGGAATGAGTGAATGGATGGATTGGATGATGGATTTAGGGCTTGGAATGGAGAAATGGAGCTTGGAGGAAGATGTGGGCTCAATGGGGGAGAAACTAGGGCTTAGGGTCGTGTTGGAGAAGATGAAGTCGTTTGGGAGGGGTATTTATAGGCTAGGCTGGCGGCTGCCCAGAAATTAGGGTTTTAACACAGACTAGTCGGTCAAAGAACAACCACTGACCGACTAGTTTGGCAACTAGTCGGTCGGTCGTCCAACGCAGACCGACTAAGTGCAAACAGTAACTCCTGAACGAAAATAGGATTCTAGAGTTAGTCGGTCCATGAACAAGTACTGACCGACTAGTTTAGCATCTAGTCGGTCGATGAACGTTCTTAGACCGACTAAGAGTAAACAGTAACTGATACAAAAATAAGATGATGAGTTAGTCGGTTCAAGAAGCATTGCTGACCGACTAGTTTGCAACCTAGTCGGTCAACCAACGTTCTTAGACCGACTAACGATAAACAGTAGCTTCCTCAGAAAATTAGAAAGCTCACTAGTCGGTCCAAGAAGGATTGCCGACCGACTGGATCGTCATCTAGTCGGTCGGTGGCCCTTCTTACACCGGCTAATGAGCATAGAAAAGTACCGATACGGAGCGCGAGGCCCCGGGATCGATTCCTAAGACTCCTAGGCTTGATCTAACAGTTAGATATGACCGTTATGAAGTCCGTCACGAGTGACATACTTCGAAATCGACAATCCTAAGGAAGAAGCGAGAAAATACGACGAATCGATAGAAAATGAAATCTACGGAGACGAAAACCACACAAGAGGAGAAAATCCACCAAAACACATATTATAATATATAAAATCCAGATGCATGAAAAGCAGTCGTTACAGTACTTGTCCGTGTTTAAACTTGCAAAACTTGTTATCCATGCCATACTTGCTACATGCTACTTGTACTTCCCTTTACTTGTCACTTCCATGCTATATTTGCCATGTCATGCATCATACTATAACTGCTAGGTTGCTAGTTTACCTTTCTTTCCGTTTCCTTGCACAAGTCTTTTTAGACTTGCTGACATGTGCCCCTCTCTCTTTTGGGTGTCACATGTTAGACTCAGAGCCAGAGCTTGTTGCAGAGGACGTTGTGTTTGATGTGGAGGAGTCTTGTGGACACCGGTGACTTTGTTGAGTTTCCTTTATGTTTTAGGATTCCTGTTAGTTGTCGGTGCGTGGCACCTTTGTTTTGTATGTTATACCTTGTTGGCCATGTTGGGCCTTAGACTCTTTTTCCTTTAGCCTGGTGGCTTTTCTGTGATATTGTAATTTGTTTATGGACATTTGGAGATTCAATAAAATGTCGTCTCATTTCCTTATTATCATCGTTGTTTCGTTTCTCTTTTCAAGGACCTGCCATAATAAGTGTTTTTTTACGCTTATCAGACTTGGAGCTTCACAGCTTCAAGTTTGTGCGGACCTTCTCACGTCTCGCCTCCACATTTTTGGGAAGCGGGGCGTGACATGAACTGATCGGGTGAGAGTCACCCGATCGGTTGGAATTTGGCTTGAAAAGACAGAGAATCAGCCCCGTTTGAACCGGCCTGTGAACCGGTCAGGTGACTTCCACTTGAGCTCCGGCTGAGACCGGGTGGTGCACGCGTGCATCACCCGATCGGTTGGAGATGACCAACCGACCAGGTGAGGGGCTGAAAGATGTAATCTTCGTCGTTTGACCCCCTGGATCACGCGTGACTCCTCCCGTTGCTCCGGGGACTTGAGATATCGTCGTTAAACGTCCCCTACGCGGGCAATCTCCTGCAAACATGGAGAAACAAAGAAAAGTGAAAGAAAACGAGAAAATACGAGAAAACAAATAAAAGACGGCGGAAAATACGGAGAAACACGAAAGAAAATGTGCGTGAATATATGGAATATATACGCACGTCAAAATCCCCCAAGCTGAACTCTTCCTCGTCCTCGAGGAAGACGAGTGAGAGTAGGAGCTCGGAGGGGAAAAATAGAGAGAAAGAGAGAAAAAGAAAACTCTATATCCTAGATCGTCCGTCAGAGCCAACAAAATCAAAAACGACACATCAAGCAAGCAAACGTCAAATCACATCACTAAACCTAGGAAAACGAGTCCAAATAAGTGCCGTGGGCCCACCCGGTGAAGCGCGAGTGAGTGTGGTTGTGCGCTAGCAGTCGGTGTCGCTATCTACGATGTGCAATAAAGCTCGATATACACAGACCTAGGAAACGACCCAAATACCGATTCGAATTTGAAATTGCGGTGAATATTAGTTCAAGCATGCATGAGAAGAGTATAAGAATAGAAGCGTATCATGCATCGGGGATTCCACAACTAGGGTTAAGGAAATCACACCACTATAGCCTAGATACTAGCTAAAAAGTTCCTAAGCCAAGTGTTTTCGAAAACGATGGGGGTTGAGATGATGTGGAGTAGAACACTCGGTGCAAATTCTCGCCTTCCCTTTATTCTCGGTAGATAGGAAAAATATTCACACTTGAAATATTTGGGTTTTGGGTATTTGTATTTTTTTTGGATTTTGGGCTATACAAAATTTTTCTTTTCTTTTCTTTTTGGGTTTTTCTTTTCTTTTCTCTTTTTTTTTTATTTTTGGGTTTTTGGCTATACACATGTGTACTCTCCCAAGTGGGAGAACGGTACACGACGAGGGGATTTGCACCAAGTAAAACAAAAAAGAAGTCGGAATCTAAACACTTGGGCAAAGGAAACTATTCTCGCTAAATAGAGCATGGGCTAAATGGGTTATCCTAGTCCTTAATTGTGGAATCCCGACACATGTGAAATGAAGTACACGATATATATATATATATAGCATGCAGAAGCAGACAGGGAAAATAAATACCGCATATTCAAATCGAAGCATGATAATCTAGGGGTCATTCCTGGACAGGTATATAAAGTAAAATCATAAAGTAGAAGCACACCAAACAGATAGGCACGAAACACGACTCACAAAAACTAAGAGGACCCACGATGCGTGAAATGCAAGAGAACTCGAAATCCTAGGGTTAGTGAATGTGATTATCGATGACATGCTAGGTGTGTGTGATTTTGTGGCGATTCATCATAGGGTTCATCTCTAGGAGAAAGAGATAAAAAGAAGAGAAGAGAAAAAAGAAAGAAAAAAATAAAAAACATGATGAAGACGACACAAAAATGAAAAAGAAGGACGCAAATGGCGCACAAAGTGCGACTCCCCCAAGCTGAAGCTTGCATTGCCCTCAATGCAATATGAGTGAGTATGTGAGGGCAATGAAGATGGGGGGGAATACGCACCGACACAAAAAGAAATGAAAACGAGAAAGACACAGAGATGAAATTGAAAATAAAGAAAAATCAAAATCAAACCACACGACACGAAAATAGAAATAATACCACATGACACGACACTCAAAACGGGAAAAACAAGCACACACACAAAAATGAGAAAAAACAAGACACGACAACACACCAAAATAGACGTCCCCCAAGCTAGACATGACAGTGCTAGCGAATAAAATGCGAATGTGAAATGCAGAAATATGTAAGGGGGAAGTCGAAAACAAACAAAGTGAAATTAAGAAAAATAAAAAGGAAGTGATGCGACTCGTGAATGGGTCCTCCCCCAGGCAGAGACGAAGCAGGGCCCCGCAAAGACAGATGGGCACGAACATAGGGGGGACAAAAGTGGGCTGGAAAAATCAAGCGGGGGCACCACCCTCTGGGGGTGGTGATGGGGGCCTGTGCTGGGGACCAGGAGTCGTGGGAGGTGGGATGCTGAGCTCGAAGGCATCGGGTGGGTCTTCACGGATGTGGCGGACGAAGCTTTGAAGGAATGGGAGGTCTCGGTCGACGGACTCCTGGGTTACCCGACCGCCCTGTCCAGCTAGGAGGATCATGGCCGTGAATCGGTCGGCCACATCGTCGTCTTGGAATTGCATCCCGTATTCGGGATCGTCAATGTAAGGCGGGGGAGCGGTGCGTGTGGTGGTAGATGGATTGGAGGTGGTGGGTGGTGAGGGGGGTTGTGCACGACGAGTACGACGGGTGGGCCTAGGGTTGGAAGAGCTGGCGTCGGAGGGCTTAGCACGGCGGGGAGGCATTGTGCGGGAGTCGTGTGTGTGCGTGAGTATGCAAAATACAATTAATCAACACAAACACGAAACACGACCAACGAGCAAATGGAATATTTGGGGTAAAATTAAAATTGAGCTAAGGAGCGAGTGTACCCAAATGAGATAAAGATCATTGCTCGTAGACGCCCCGATGCTACTCGATAGGTGATCACTTCAGGGCGTACACCCAAAAGAGCGACCGTGTAGTTTTACTGCAAGCGCACGGTGTAGCGGCGAGCGGGTTATCGAACACAGGGAGGACGTATGACAGTGCCTGCTCCGAACAACCTGGCTATATGAACAGAAAAGAGGGAATTTTCCTTTTAGCGATCCTGTCACAATCGTCAGACAAAGTATGGAGATATAAAATCAAATAAAGACGCCTAGGGAATGGGGAATCCCCGCTACTCACCGTATCTCGTCAATGTGATTCATTGGTATCACAATTGCTAGGGTAGAATTTCGAATGAACTAGTTGCAACTGAATGTAAAACCTAGCTCACGCTCTCACGCTATTTTCGGTCTATAGCTATCCTAGGTTTGGGTCCAATCTCTTGCAAACCCTAGCCGAGGCAAGCTAGCATTAGGATCAACATCATCGTTCAATCGCGTCTCGAGCCCACTCTCGTGCAAACTCGGGCCACGACCTAGGTTGGGATAGTTCCTACCCGTCCAATCTCTTGCAAACGAGTATCGGTATGGAATTGCAACCGAGAACCCTAGTATCGGTCCAATCTCTTGCAAACCGATACTACGGAAACTCAATTTCAACCCAATTCGGATTTCTAGGGTTTCCTATCGAATCGGGATCCAATCTCTTGCAAATCCCAATCGATATGAACACCTAGCTATCCGTAGTATATCGATCCCAAACTAACCCTAATAGCAATTCTAGCAATATTTCTACCAAACCATCACAAATCGGAAATTGGGCTCGTAGGGTTCATCCCCACGCCCCAAGACGTTAGGACTACTCACAATTCATATCACAATTGCAAAAATAATCAATTGAAATAGCAATAGAATTCATCACAATATTCAAATAAGCAATAAAAATGAGATTTTTAATGAAGAGGGAGACAAACCAATAGAGTTCTCCAAGAATCCAACAAAAATAAACTTTTCTCTCCTCTCCAATAGCAAGAATCAAAAGCTAAAAAGTTTAATCTAAAAAGCTGCAAAAAGTAAAGGAAAAAGCTCTCTAACCTAGGTTAGAATCAGGGGTTAAATACCCCCCAAAACTGCCCAAAAAACTGTGACCAAAATGCCCCTGCGCAGCCTGAAAATCGCAATTTACGCTACAGGCAGCACGGCTCACTCGGCCGAGTGACAAAAGTCACTCGGCCGAGTGACAAAAGTCACTCGGCCGAGTGACAAAAGTCACTCGGCCGAGTGACAAAAGTCACTCGGCCGAGTAAGAAACCCTGAGAATTTCTAGTAAGTCTGGGGTCTTGGGGGTCTTCACTTCGGGCGTCGCTCGGCCGAGTGAGTTGTCGTCACTCGGCCGATGGATTCTCTTCACTCGGGCGGTCGGCAATTTCCACTCGGCCGAGTGGGTCTTCTGAAGCTCAGGCAGACGAAAAACAGTAAGTTGGCTCTTTTGATGGGCGTTGTCTGAGTGCCACTCGGGCGGACGGGGTTTCGTCACTCGGCCGATGTGGCTTCTGATGCTCGGCCGAGTGCACACATGAAGCGTGTCCGATCTGGTCGGCCGAGCGGGGTCTCGCTGATCGGCCGAGTGACTCCTTCACTCGGCCGAGTGAGACACCAAAAATGCCCATTCTGATTGTTTTTACCTCCTCGTCGCTCCTATGACGTTCCTTCTTCTTCCGCTCCTCTCCAATGGCTAAATACCCCTCGGGGAAGTCGTCGGTGACACTCTGGAGTAGGTGTATCTCGGGATCACTCCAAATCGCTCCAAATCTCCTGAAATACGACAAAAACAACAAATCGTGAAAAGTATCGCAATATTGTCGATAAATCGCGAAAAGCATGATTTGAGCGATCTAAATGGCATGCAATCATGCGGAAAAAAGGTGTAAAACACGGAGTGATCAAAATCCCCCAAGCTTACCTCTTACTCGTCCTCGAGGAAGACAAGTAAAAGGCGAACCCGGTGGATTCGGAAAACGAAAACGACGAAAAACGAAAAACGAAAAACGAAGAAGGAAGAAGAAAGCGAAGATGGAAGCTGCTAGATCATTTTCTCAGGACGTGGGTTTTGCTTACTCATATGGCATGCACTGAATGTAAAACACATGTCAAAGAACTTTATTTCGATATCATAGTATAATGGTGCAAATAGAAATAGAAAACCCAAGAATACTGATATAGCATGAAAAACGGAATAATTCTAAAATTAACATCGTCTGAATCATTTAAAGCGGTATACAACATCGCAGATCACACACTTTTCAATTGAACGCTTTCTAAGAGGAGTATAAGAATATCACGCAATAGAATAGAAAGAATAGAAAAGCATGGATTTCATGAAATGAGTGTTAGGCATAGATTTCTGGATTTCGTGAAGCTAAAACGATCTCACCGAGTATAGAATATTACTTAGCCTAGGTTGTCGTGCACCGTCAAGTAGTCACTCTCTCACACATCATTGGATTCTCTCCCCCAAGCTTATCTATAAGCGTGGTGGCACAAAAAACAATATTTACATCCCTATGTTTATGAAGCTCCAAAAGTAATGAAAATAAAAACAAAAAGAGGGAAGAAAGAGAGAGAACATGAGATGAGATCGTTTATTGAGACTCTTTTCTCTTTTTCTTTTCTTTTTTCTTTTTTTTTCTTTTTTTTTCTTCAAACAGCATATATACACAATGATCCCAAATCAAAGAGGAATAAGGATATACAAGAATTTTTCTTTTTCTTTCCTTGGTTTTGGGAAATTTGGAGCTAGGAATTAATAGCGGGGGAAATGCCATATATTAGAATCGCTAAGGGGAGATTCACCAATGATTTTAAAATAGAGAATTGATTTTCAAGATATGTGGAGAAAGAAATAAATATGTCTCTCAGTTCACTCTATAAGACGTGCACGACAACTTCAGCAGGGTAAACTAATCTACTCGGTTTCGATTACAAAAAAGCAAAACTAATCCAGATTTATAATAGCTAACATCATTCAATCATCCTGAAGTGAAATGTACAAATCATGCATATAGAAGTGATATAGGAAAAGAAATTGGTACTCCAGATATAAGCATTCAATGCGTGAATCTTGGTGTGTTTTCTGCGATAGCATACATATGAATATTCAGACTCAGCTAATAATAAAATTTCATCCATTTTCATGCGGAAAAAGTGTGGGTTACTATCTCTAAATGCAAGGCAAATCACAGCATATGATATCAGAAATAAAACCCAAGACATGACAAATATAGCATGCATATAGAGAAAGCTAACTCCACGTCATCATCATCACAGAAAAGTCATCTCTAGCATGAGATGAAAAAGAAGTAAAGATAAAGAGGGAAAATAAAACTAAATACAATGCAGTACACAAAGAAAATAAGAAAAACGTGATGCATGGTAAAAAAAGAAAAAGTGATGAAAATGAGTGCAAATGCGGAAAATGGCGTGAAAAAACTAAAAATAAAGGTGGTAAATCGAAAAGCGTGAGAACTCACTCCCCCAAGCTAAAGTGCACAGTGTCCTCAATGTGCGAAGTGTGGCACACCGAGAGACGTGTAATATGAGGGGAAGGGGAGGATGCATGCATGAGAAAAAAGAAAATAAAATAATGAAACGAAAAATATGATGCGGACATGATGCATGCAGATATAAGAGTGAATCAGATATAAAAGTGTGACACCAAAAACTCTCCCTCTCTCCCAAAAATGATATAGAAATATATGAACAAAATGTGGTCCCAAAAACAGTGAGGGGAGGGGGGTGGGCAAAAATCATCAGGACCCAGCAGAGACGGGCAGCACGACGGCAAAAAGGATCAATGGCATCAAGGGTGCCTAAGAGGGTGGGGCTGCGCCGTCTCCGTCTTGAGGCAGTGGTGGTGGTGGTGGTGGCGGGGGAACAGTCTGCTGAGTGGGTGTGGGTGTGGAAGCAGGCTGGGTGTGTGTGGGTACGCGAGGAAGCCGGTCGAGAATCTGAGTGAGGCAATAGTGAATGCCCGGTAGTAGGTCGAAGCGGCTGGCCATAGCGGTGACGGTGGCAGACATGGTCCTGAGGTCACCTCTGAGGCCACTCACCGCCCCCTCGAGAGCACGAATGCTCTGAAGTACAGTGTCGGGGGAAGGTGGTGTAGAGGGACGCACCTGTCTGTGCTGTGCAGGATGGGGCTGGCGGACTCGGGTGGCGTAGGTGATGGGCTCAGCAGGCATGTGGAGGAAGGGTGCTGTGCTCACGAATGTGGGCCTAGCCTCAGTGCGAGGCTGGGGCGCAGGCTGGTATAAGGTGGAAGCAGCAGCAACGGAAGTGGAGTATAAAAGTGGCGACGAGGCGGCCAGAGAGGTCGGTGACACAGACGTGTGGACAGACGCCACGACACTCTCAGGAAAAACGGCTACGGTGGAGACAGAGGTGGACACCACGGTCTCCACGACGACAGTAAAAGAGGGCTCTCCGCTCTCAACTATAGTCGGTGGGCGCTCGGGTAAGGCGGAGGAAACGGGCTCAACGGACAGAGGGCCAGCTGTGGTGGGAGTGGTGGTGGGCGTGGAGGTAGTGGAGGTGGGCTCAGCGAGGGTACTCCCGACACCGGCAGAAGTGTGGACAGAGGTGTCGGGAGCGGCAGAAATCTCAGGTTGCGGAGGGGCCACGGGGTCAGCAGGAGCAGCGGGGTCAGCGGGTGTAGCGTGTGCAACGTGGGCCTGCTCAGCCTGCTCAGCCTCCTCGGCCTCAAGCACGTAGGCGGCGGGGATCAGGAGATCCATCGCCGGAAGCCAGTCCACCTGTGCTGGTGCTATCTGTGTCCGAGCTGGGCTCGGAATGATCATGTAATCCGCACCGTAGGGGCCGTGCAACCAAACCCAGTGCCGCTGACCATGCGGACGAAGCATCTTCATCCGGGCCATGACATCTATGGACAGTGAAGTGGGGCCCGGGGCTCGTCGCAGGTCAGCAGGAAGGTCCTCACCGGTCATAAGAGCGAGCAGGGTGATCAGACCGCCGCAACATATCGGTGAACGAGCGCCCACCGATACGATGATGCGATCCAAAAACCAGCTCGCGATATCAATCACGACGGCGGGGACCAACTCGTCGCCCTCCCTAGATAGGGCTCTGGGGCGCGTCATCGCGTAGAGCATATAAAGCTCCGACGTGGACATCGTCCCAAGCTCATATCTCGCCAAAAAGGTAGTCGCCATAAGGCGCTGAGCTATGCAGAGGCAAGGGTGGACGATGGCCGAGGCCTTGGCCCTACTAGGGTCGAAGGCGACAGGTAAACCCGTAATCCGGGCCCAGAAAGCGCCGGAATCGAAGGAAGGTGGGGGAATGTGAGTGGGGGCGTTACCACGGTCGGCCCCGGGGACATCGGGCCATGAAAAGAAAGCTCTCATCATACTGAGAGTGACCTGGCACTCTCGGTCCATGAACCTAAACGAGCATCCCTCGTCGGTCCGGGTGATAGAACTAAGCACCTCAAGTGTCGGACGGACGAACGTGTCCGCCGACACCTGGAAGAAATCTCGCCAACCCACATTGTCATACAACGTGAGCATCCCCTCAAGTACCCCCAGGCGTCCTAGGTCTGCAAGGTGTGCGAACCTGGAGGGTACAATCGAGCGCTGGGAAATGCGCTCGAAAACGA
The DNA here is from genome assembly GCA_030789695.1 of Scilla litardierei. NCBI lineage: Eukaryota > Viridiplantae > Streptophyta > Magnoliopsida > Asparagales > Asparagaceae > Scilla > Scilla litardierei. The sequence goes on from CM061134.1 coordinate 67,062,470, forward strand.
CACGGTGTGCGTCGTCCCGGAACGTAATCCCCAGCGGCCCGATAAGTGGAGCCGGTGGTGGTGGCTGTGGGACGGCAGGGAGTGGCTGTACGGGGTGAACAGGCTCTGCAGGCTGTGCGGGGTGTGTGGGGTCTGCAAGCTGTGTGGGGTGAACGGGGTGTGGTGGTGTAGGCGGAGGAGAGTCATCCACCTCGTGGGAGTGGCCGGCCTCATCCGACCGCTTCCGCTTGGCGGAAGCTCTCCTCGACCGCGGCTGTGTCCGGGGCGGCATATGGCCCCAGGTGCTCACCAAAAGCAATAAAAAATGCGGCGTGCGTAAAATAAAGGAAGGAGTATACCGCGACACGCCGCGAGAGCAAAGTAATGGAAGCGTGCGAAGACGACGCCTCCACGTAGCCCAAAACGATCCCCGGAAGCTCCCCTGGGCTCCCCTAAGCTCCCCAATATACCCTGCACATCAAACGAAGATATCAGCGAGTAATATTCAAAATGTATGGGGGGTTAGGGGTATGATAGAGAGATAATGAAGTTGATTTGGTTTTGGGGCTCGTTAAACACATGGATCGTCGAAAAATACGTAAAAGAGGAGAAATAGGCAAAAAATTAGGGTACCGGAGCTCGGCCGGTGAGGTGGTCGCCGGCGGCGACTCGGGCGGAGGCGGAGGGGGCTCAGCCGGCGGTGGGTGGTCGAGCGCCGGCGGTGGGGTGCGTGGTCGGGCGAGTGAGGAGGGGGTCGTAGCGGTTGTAGGAGAGATCGAGCGCGGGCTCGGGTGGAAAATCGATAATAACGCTTCGAATTCCGCGCCGAGCCCGCCACGACTTATATAAGAAGAAGTTACGACTCGGCCGAGTGACTAAGTCGCTCGGCCGAGTGATCGTAACGGAAATATTTTTGAAATTTCCTCCCCGCTTACGACTCGGTCGAGCGGCCTTGCCATCCTCGGCCGAGTGGAACAAGTCCATTCGGCCGAGTGGCTCAAGCTACTCGGCAAGACTCGCCCTAGGAGCGTATATGTTTTACTCGGCCGAGTGAATATATATACTCGGCCGAGTGGAAATTGTACTGAAATCAGGAAAAGAAACAGAGAGTTGGGTACAGCAGACTTCCCTTGTTCATGAGCCGCTCGGGCGAACGAACTTATGTGCTCGACCGAGTGACTAGTATACTCGGCCGAGTGAACCCTGTTTTCTGCTGTTTGGCTTCGTTTGGGCTCTAAACTCTGTTTTTCTTCCTCCAGTCGATTTCATCTTCCTCCTAAGCATCGAGCGCCTTCCTGGAGCACTCCTCGTCGCCTTGTTCATCCTCCTAATGATGTGTACCTCGTTCTCCTCTCCTGTCAACGAAGAATAGGACCCGTTATCACGAAATTTTTGGGCAAACGACTCTAAACACTAATAATTTCTAAAACAAAAATAAAGGAAAAGTAAAAATAAAGCGATAACCGTCGGGTTGCCTCCCGACAAGCGCTTGTTTAAGGTCGTGAGCTTGACCCCCTTTGATTTTCAATTCAATGCGGGATATTGGGTGCATATGAAATGCACCCGTCAAATTTTCCGGGAAGAACGCTTGGATTCGGATGTTGCGGCGGCGTGTTCTCCCTCGGTGCTTCTTTGCCTCAGGTAGTGTTGGAGGGTGGCTCCCCCAAGCTAGTCCTTGCTCCGGTCCTCGGCTTCACCGGTGACACCGATTTCCGTATCGGCGGAGCTTTCTTCGGAGACTTCAATTTTGAGTGCTTGGAAAGCTCTCGAATCCTTGCGACATCAGCGTCGCCTTCATCAACTTCGGTGGAGGGGTCGGGGGAATGCTCCATCTTTTCTTCTTGGCCCAAATCCGGCCCTTCCTCAAAATCTTCCTTGAATAGAGCGCCGATCGAATGAGGGATCGCCTCCTCAATAACCTCGTCAAGGAGGTCCATATAGTCCAGCTCCTCGTGATAAGGCATGTGTTTCATTGCCTTGGGAATATGAAGCTCCACCTCGATGTTGCCGACATTCAATGTTAGGGTCCCTTCTCGTACGTCGACAATGACACCGGCGGTGGCGAGGAACGGGCGTCCAAGTATTAGCGACGTATCTCCCTCCTCCTTGACATCCATGATCACGAAGTCGCATGGCAAACATATGCCCCCAGGGACGTGTAACAGGATATCCTCTGCGATCCTTACCGGCCTTGTGATCCGACCATCGGCTAGTTGTATCCGCATGTCAGTATGGTTCAATTTTGTGCCGGTGTTTAGTCTTAGGAACATAGAGAGAGGCATGAGGCTAACACTAGCCCCCAAGTCCACTAATGCCTTTTGTAGAGGGACGCCGCCTAAGGTGCAAGGAATTCGAAAACTCCCCGGGTCTTTGAATTTAGCCGGCTCCTTCTCTCTATTGGTGAACCAAGAGCCCTCCTCTGCGAGCATGATTTTCTCCTTCCTCTTTCTTCCCGTGATCAAATCTTTTAGGAACTTGGCGTATGTCGGGATTTCCACGATAGCGTCGAGGAAAGGAATGTTGAGGCTTACCCCTCTCAAATACTCGAGAAACTTGGCTAGCCGTTTCTCCATTTTTGCTCTAGCAAACCTCTGAGGGAATGGGATCGGTGGCATAAAACGCCTCTCTTCAATCAAGTGCTCTGCTCTAGACTTTTCTTCCCTTTGCGGCTCTCTCTCTGGCTCAACTTCAATGATAGGTTCACTTGGCTCTACTCTCTCCACCACGGGCTCATCGATAGGAATCATGACGGGGGTGGTGTCCTTCCCGCCTCTCGTAGTAACCGCAACCACGGCATTGATATGCCCGGTGGTGCCCCGTGGATTTTGCTCGGGTTGCGCCGGCAACTGTTGACTATTTCGATTTAGCAACGTAAGTTGCTCCGTAATTTGTCCAACGACAGTTGTAAGAGAGTCTTGGCCCGCCTTCAAGGAAGCATTGATCTTCTTTTGCTCGACCATAAACTCCTCCACCTTAGCTTCAAATTCGGATCGTTGTTGAGCTTGTGGGGGGTTTGGATTTCTCCACCCTTGATTGTATCCGGGCGGCCTATAGGGTCCAACTTGTTGCTTTGGTGGGAAATTTTGTTGTGGAGGCCCCTTCGGTGGATAGTGTTGTTGTTGTGGTGGTGGTGGTCGAGCTTGTTGAGGTAGTTGTTGCGGTAGGTTCAATGCTCCTTCATTGTTGGCATATGAGAAACCGGGATGGTTTCTAGTGGCCGGATTGGCCCAATATCCTTGGTTCCCCGCGACGTATTGAACTTGCTCCAAGGATCCCTCTCCTTGTTCTCCTCCCAAATACATAGCTTTGGATTGGTCTTGCCAATCAAACATTTGATTTGTTGGTGCGGATGTGGATGGGGTTCCTTGGGGCTCCGTGATATACTTCTCCAGTCTCTCCACTACCTTGTGGAGAGAATCAAACTTATTGGTCAGCTCCGCTACGGCCTTTGCCTCATAGATGCTAGATGGCTTCAAGGAGGACGAAGAGTGTCCTCGCTCGTCGCCCCATTGTTGATTGTTCGAGGCCATCTCCTCAATTAAGGCCGTAGCTTCGTCGGGAGTCTTCGATAGGATGGCCCCATTTGCCGCGGCATCAATAATCTGCTTGGTCCCCGGTTGGAGACCATTATAGAAGCTATGGACGAGCTCCATATCTTTGATGCTATGGTGGGGGCATTGATGCTGCAGATCTTTGAAGCTCTCCCAAGCCTCGTAGAGTGTCTCTTGAGGTCCTTGCTTGAAGGACATAAGAGCACTCCTAATCTTTACCGTCTTGGAGGGCGAATAGAACTTGTCAATGAACGCGCTCGCCAACCCATCCCATGTGGTAAAGACTCCCTCAGCTTGCGTCCTCAACCAATAAAGAGCTTTATCCTTTAATGTGAAGGGGAAGAGACGCAGTCTGATGGCATCCAAGGTAACGCCTGGCATCTGGAAGGTGGCGCACTTCGATAGGAAGAGCTGGATGTGGTAGTGGGGATTTTCATGGGCGTTCCCATGAAATGGATCCTGCTGCATCAGAACCACAAGCCCAGTCTTCAACTCAAAATTCTTGTCGGCCGCCAACTCCGGCATGGCTATGGACGAGGTCGTGGAGGAAGTCTTCGGCCGGAGCCTATCTCGAATAGAAATAATCCTCGCCATTCTTGCCGCTAACTCTTCAGGCGTCTCCCGGACGTTCATAAACCTCCCTTCCGTATCGGATCTCCTCTCCGCTCTGATTCTCCGCAATGTACGCTCGATCTCAGGATCAAACAATATATCAATGGGGTCCGCAGTGGATCTCGTGTACATGCACGGGAAAACAAAGTTTCAAAGAAGTGATTAGCACAGTGCAAGGGTTAGGTAAAAATAAAGAAATAAAACAAAAAGAAAGAAATAGCTAGGGTGGTAGGATCAAACACAATCGCCTCCCCGGCAACGGCGCCAAAAACTTGATCGCTTCAGGGCGTACACCAAAAGAGCGACCATGTAGTTTTACCGCAAGCGTACGGTGTAGCGGCGAGCGGGTTATCGAACACAGGGAGGACGTATGACAGTGCCTGCTCCGAACAACCTGGCTATAGGACAGAAAAGAGGGAATTTGCCTTTTGGCGATCCTGTCACAATCGTCAGACAAAGTATGGAGATATAAAATCAAATAAAGACGCCTAGGGAATGGGGAATCCCTGCTACTCACCGTATCTCGTCAATGTGATTCATTGGTATCACAATTTCTAGGGTAGAATTTCGGATGAACTAGTTGCAACTGAATGTAAAACCTAGCTCACGCTCTCGCGCTATTGCCGGTCTATAGCTATCCTAGGTTTGGGTCCAATCTCTTGCAAACCCTAGCCTAGGCAAGCTAGCATTAGGATCAACATCATCATTCAATCGCGTCCTGAGCCCACTCTCGTGCAAACTCGGGCCACAACCTAGGTTGGGATAGTTCCTACCCGTCCAATCTCTTGCAAACGAGTATCGGTATGGAATTGCAACCGAGAACCCTAGTATCGGTCCAATCTCTTGCAAACCGATACTACGGAAACTCAATTTCAACCCAATTCGGATTTCTAGGGTTTCCTATCGAATCGGGATCCAATCTCTTGCAAATCCCAATCGATATGAACACCTAGCTATCCGTAGTATATCGATCCCAAACTAACCCTAATAGCAATTCTAGCAATATTTCTACCAAATCATCACAAATCGGAAATTGGGCTCGTAGGGTTCATCCCCACGCCCCAAGACGTTAGGACTACTCACAATTCATATCACAATTGCAAAAATAATCAATTGAAATAGCAATAGAATTCATCACAATATTCAAATAAGCAATAAAAATGAGATTTTTAATGTAGAGGGAGACAAACCAATAGAGTTCTCCAAGAATCCAACTAAAATAAACTTTTCTCTCCTCTCCAATAGCAAGAATCAAAAGCTAAAAAGTTTAATCTAAAAAGCTGCAAAAAGTAAAGGAAAAATCTCTCTAACCTAGGTTAGAATCAGGGGTTAAATACCCCCCAAAACTGCCCAAAAAACTGTGACCAAAATGCCCCTGCGCAGCCTGAAAATCGCAATTTACGCTACAGGCAGCGCGGCTCACTCGGCCGAGTGACAAAAGTCGCTCGGCCGAGTAAGAAACCCTGAGAATTTCCAGTAAGTCTGGGGTCTTGGGGGTCTTCACTTCGGGCGTCGCTCGGCCGAGTGAGTTGTCGTCACTCGGCCGATGGCTTCTCTTCACTTGGGCGGTCGACAATTTCCACTCGGCCGAGTGGGTCTTCTGAAGCTCAGGCAGACGAAAAACAATAAGTTGGCTCTTTTTGATGGGCGTCGTCTGAGTGCCACCCGGGCGGACGGGGTTTCGTCACTCGGCCGATGTCGCTTCTGATGTTCGGCCGAGTGCACACATGAAGCGTGTCCGATCTGGTCGGCCGAGCGGGGTCTCGCTGATCGGCCGAGTGACTCCTTCACTCGGCCGAGTGAGACACCAAAAATGCCCATTCTGATTATTATTACCTCCTTGTCGCTCCTACGACGTTCCTTCTTCTTCCGCTCCTCTCCAATGGCTAAATACCCCTCGGGGAAGTCGTCGGTGACACTCTGGAGTAGGTGTATCTCGGGATCACTCCAAATCGCTCCAAATCTCCTGAAATACAACAAAAACAACAAATCATGAAAAGTATCACAATATTGTCGATAAATCGCGAAAAGCGTGATTTGAGCGATCTAAATGGCATGCAATCATGCGGAAAAAGGTGTAAAACACGGAGTGATCAATAGGAGCACACTGTGAAGCCGCGACGATTTCTTCAGCAAGATTCGAAATTGGGGAAAACGGGTGAAGGTTAGGGTTTTGTGTGTGGGTGGAATCGAGGAGAATGGAGAGAAATCGATGGTGGGATGGATAGGGAGATGGGGGGAGGTCGATTGGGGTCGATTTTTGGGGAAGATTGAGGTCTGGCGCAAGAGGAGGAGGTGAAACATCGGTTGGGGATTCGAAATTGGCAAGGGCGGAACGAACGGGCGGCGACAGATATTTATAGAAATTTAAGTCGACCCGGTCGGGTGATTTATCACCCGATCGGGTGACCGTTGGTCGAAAATTTGATGCTGAAGAAGCGCTACAGGCGACCCGATCGGTTGAGAACTCAACCGATCGGTTCGCCGCTCCACTGATTTTCCCGAGAATTCAGAGTTTTTCACCCGGTCCCTCAACCGGTCTCTCATATTGCCACCCGGTCGGTTGATGACTTCTGAAATTTTTCCGAGAGTTTCCCCCAGGTCACCCGGTCAGCTCACCCGGTCTCATCATTTTCCACCCGGTCGATTCATTTGGTGACAGATGCGGCCTTAAGCTGATACATCCCAACCGATCGGGTGATATCTCACCCGATCGGTTGAGGCCTTGTTTTCTGCAAAAACCCAAAAATCGCCTAAGTTTCACGATGGGAGTTCTTCCGGCTGGATTAAATAACAAAAATAGATAAAAATAAAGTAAAGAAAAAGTCCTAAAAAGCGAAGCAAAAGTTTAGAACATGGGTTGCCTCCCATGAAGCGCTTTTGTTTAACGTCATTAGCTCAACGCCCGTTGATGATTTTCATGGTGGGCGGTACGGATGATGCCTAAAATCCGGCATCTCTTCAGCTCCAGAAGTTGTGGCCATTGGTGTAGTCGGCGGCTGTAAAAAGATTTGCTCGACTACCCTCCCTTTGTTGACAGGATCCGGGGGCTTCTCCCTCAAATTGGCGTCCACCGCCATCTTTTTCAGGATCCGGACCTCATCGCCAGTGAGGTCCATGGGTTCTTTTCCTTTTCTCCTTGTGGGAGGAGCCTTGGGGAACCCGGGAGGGGTCGTACGTGCTGCATTTGCTTTCCCAGCAGCATCATTGTTCTTGGGGCCGTCTTGGTCTTCTGAATCCCCCAAGTTATCGGGGGGATTTCTTAAGAGAATCTCCCAGAAGCTCTCTTCAGCAGCTTTATCTTCTTCCACCTCCAGCAAATTACACCGAGGGTCATCTGGGGGATCGGGGTACTTCATGGACAACCCCAGATCAAATTCAACCTTTTCTCCGCTGACGTTTAGCGAAAGTTTTCCATTCTTCACATCATTCAAAATGCCAGCAGTGGCCATGAAAGGCCGTCCCAAGATGATGGGGGTGTGTGCGTCTTCAGGCATGTCCATGACAATGAAGTCCACTGGCACAAGCACCCCTTTTACATTGACGGGGAGGTCATCCACAATCCCCACCGGATATTTGACCGACCGGTCAGCAAGTTGTAGGGTCATACCGATGGGCTCCAGATCACCCATTCCTATCCTCTTATACATCGATAAGGGCATCAAACTGACACTCGCTCCGAGATCGACGAGTGCACGATGAATCTTTACTGCCCCGATCGTGCAAGGGATTGAGAAGCTCCCTGGGTCTTTAAGTTTTGGCGGATTTGCCCTCTGGATGAGAGCGCTACACTCCACCGTCAACACTACTTTCTCCTTTCTAGACCCTCTCGTCACCAAATCCTTCAGGAATTTCGCATTTGAGGGGATTGTTTCGATTGCTTCCAGGAAGGGGATTTGCAAGCTCAGATCCTTGACCATGGTGAAGAACTTGCCATATTTCTCATCGATTTTGGCCTAAGCTAACCGTTGTGGAAAAGGCACAACGGGTTTGAACACTTTCAGGCTCCCTTCCTCGTTCTTCTTCTTCTCTTCTTCAGAGACTCCCTCCGGAGTCGTAGGATTTGATGACGAAGCACCGGCGTCGTTTGATTCTTCGATCGGTCGCTCGACGACCAATGGTACTTCCGGTCTGTTAGGGGGCACTCTAGTAGGGATTTGTATCCCGCTTCTCAGAACGATAGCAGACACATTTGCGTGCTCGTGCACGAGTGCCGACGTTTGGGTTGCTCCCCTCGGGTTCACCTCAGGTTGTGGCGGCAATTGGTTTTGTGACCTTGAAAGGGTCGCCACTTGTAACCCCAGCTGGGTTACTTGGTCCGTGAGGGCCCACTGACCCATTTCCAGCTTTTGATTGATCTTCTTCTGGTTGGTTATATATTGAGTCAAGAGAGACTCAACCGGAGAGACGGCCCTATGTTGGCCATACTGCTGCTGCTGCTGGATTGGCTGCTGATTCCTGGGGGCGTAATATTGTTGCTGAGGCTACTGCTGATATTGTTGCTGCTGAAACTGACTCTGCTGTGGCCTAGTCGGCTGATATGTTTGTTGCTGCGGCTGCTGAGGCGGCGAGGGCTGGAATGGTGCCCGGTAACCAAAGTTAGGGTGGTTCCGGTTGTTTGGAGAGTAGGCTGGGTTGGAATTGGTTCTTGGTTGATACGGCGCATTTCCCATGGGGTTGTAAAATAGTGCGCTCGCCTGATCCAACGGTGGTGAGACGTCACCATCGTCGAATTCCCCAAAAACTTCTGATTCTACTGCAGCAATTTGTTGTGTACCGGACCCCACCGGCTCCTACCATTAGTGCGGAGATCTGGGTCGAAAGCAAGTCGAATTTGCTTGAAAGTTTGTCGACGTCCTCGACTCTGTGTATACCCCCAGACCTGGGTGTGGCTCTCTCGTCACACCACCGCTCATTGTTGGATGCCATATTTTCCAGAATATGTCCGGCATCTTCCTCGCTCCTTGACATGAAGGAATCCCCAGCCGCGGCGTCCATAGAAGATTTTAGGTCATCCCTCAGCCCATTGTAGAACAGATTAATAATCTGCCACTTCGGAAGCTCATGGTGAGGGCATCTTCTCTGCATCTCCTTGTATCTCGTCCAAGCTTCATGCAAGGACTCGTGGCTGGCCTGGGAGAAGGAGGAGATCTCACTCCTCAACTTCATGGTCTTCCCCGGAGGAAAGAACTTCGTCAGAAAAGCGTTGGAGAGCTTCTCCCAGGTATTGAAAGTGTTGGGGTCCTTTCCCCTAAGCCATTGCTTGGCTTTGTCTCGCAACGAGAAGGGGAACAACTTCAGATGGATCGCCTCAGTCGTGACACCATTAATCCGGAAGGTGTCACATTTCTCCAAGAAGGAGTCTAGATGCTCGATCGGGCTCTCCATGGGTGCACCCGAAAACTGATCCTGCTGGATCCATGTCACCAAAGACGGCTTTAGCTCGAAGCTTTGGGCCGTAATAGCTGGAGGACGGATGGCGGAAGTGGACTCGATAGATGGCATCGAGTACTCCAACAGGGACTTGCGAGGCGGGGTGTTCTCCTCCATGGCTTCAGGATCCTCTCTTCTTCGCTTCTCGGCGGCCAAACGCCTAAGGGTGGCGTTAATCTCTGGATCAACGGGGATCAAGTCGTCGACACTTCTTGAACTCCTACGCATGGAAAACAACAAACACCTGTGAAGCGACAAGTGGGAAAGAAACAGATAAGATAAGAAATAAAAATAAAAAATAAAAATAAGAAAATAAAAAGAAAAAGGAAGAATGCGAAAATTATCGCGAGGTAGGGATAAGAGCTAGACACTAGGGTTCAAGAGATCCTAAAATAACAAGCACGTTACCTCCCCGGCAACGGCGCCATAAACTTGACGTTGCCCCCGGTTTGCTAGCCGCAAATGGCCGGGGGACCCGCGTGAGGGTTTAGATATTTGTAACCGCAAGCGCACGGTGTTGTAGTGTGGCTTGGGGGTCGAACACAGGGAGGCTGGGATGTGCTTGTGTCAAGGAGGACCGAAATCACCCCGTGGGCGAGCTAGCCCGAATCGGTTGATGGGTTGTCACGGGAAAGGAATGCAGGGTATGAACAATAAGAAAATAAACCCGGGACTTTGGTTTCCACTCCAACGAGCGACTCTTGCCGATACGACCTACGGGTAGGATGGCGATCGGAATTAGGGTCTAATGGTGAGATGTTGCCTCTGAAAGTGGTACCGGCATCCCATGGGCCCGATATTCCGGTCGGTGCCCAGGATGATACACCGGACTTCCCGGATTCGATCAATGGGCACTCCCGTGTCCATTAACACTGATCGATTCCGGGAGCACTAAGCTCGCAACGATAACTCCCAACGTCTCATCCTGCCGCTCCCGCGCGCTAGGATTCGGCGTCTACGCTAAGGGCGTGAGCTATGGCTAGGGAGTCAACCGCCAAGTTTATTCCCCCTTGGCCCAACGGTCAAAGGCGGTCTTTTTTCCGCCGATGACAATAAAACACCCCGCGTAACCGTTAGATTCCTAATCCCTATCGATTTCCTAACCCTATGGATGCATCGGGAAGAGCCCCCGAAGGGGTTTCCGCCAAAATCCCAGATTTGGGAACTACTCACAAATATTCATTAAAAAGCGATCTAAACGAAAATGAACCGTTAAAATCATAATCAGACGATAGGAATGCGAAGGTAGTAGAGCAATTAAGATAATACTAAAGTTTGAGAAAGATCCGAAAACTTACAATAGAAAAGTAATTACAGCCGTCACAAATAGGAAAAAACAGTAAAAACTCACAGCTCTCCCGTTTCGGGAACCCTAGGGGTCCTATTTATAGGATCTCGTATCACCCGATCGGTTGACAAGTCAACCGATCGGGTGATCCGTTACAGATAATAAACGGAAAACGGCGGACTTTCACCCGGTTATATGAACCGGTCGGTTGAGTTCTTGGAGTGACCGATTGGATCTTGGCGCCATCGGGTGAAGGGATCGGTTGGGTGCCCATGTCTCGGCTCCTCCGCATCAGCTAAAGATGAACCGATCGGGTGAGAGTCACCCGATCGGTTGGAATTTGGCTTGAAAAGACAGAGAATCAGCCCCGTTTGAACCGGCCTGTGAACCGGTCGGGTGACTTCCACTTGAGCTCCAGCTGAGACCGGGTGGTGCACGCGTGCATCACCCGATCAGTTGGAGATGACCAACCGACCGGGTGAGGGGCTGAAAGATGTAATCTTCATCGTTTGACCCCCTGGATCACGCGTGACTCCTCCCGTTGCTCCGGGGACTTGAGATATCGTCGTTAAACGTCCCCTACGCGGGCAATCTCCTGCAAACATGGAGAAACAAAGAAAAGTGAAAGAAAACGAGAAAATACGAGAAAACGAATAAAAGACGGCGGAAAATACGGAGAAACACGAAAGAAAACGTGCGTGAATATATGGAATATATACGCACGTCAACAGCCATGCACCTGGAGCACTTAGAGCTACCTAGAGGCTTGGATTTTCATCGGCATGACCATACCGCTTTTCGACACGACAGTATGCGATGATGGCAGCTTATCTTAGATCTAGGTTTTTAGGGGGCGACACGGCTGTTCTGCTTTTCAACATGGTTGTGTGCCTATTTATCTATATAAAGAAAAGCTGTAAACAAACTAAATATGCTTTATTCGAGTTTTGACTTTTGGGGGCGAATTTTGGAGCAGTTTTCTGTCCCGTTTTTACTCTCTTTTGCTGAAGCTTTGTAAGAACGTTTAATCTCTAGTATTAAGTGCTTTTGTCTTTATTCTGCTATATTGATTGTGATTTTCATTGTTATTGCTTTTGATTTTTAGTATATTCTTTCATTAATTCCTATTGCATGCCTTCAATATGTTTTCAATTGTTAATCCAATAATGTGTGAGTAGTCTCTTTGTCTAAGGCTATGTAGAGCCCTATTGTAAGAATTGTGCTTAATGTATTGACCTAAATATTGATCCAAATATGTATAGTCTAGGAATGAGTTTGGATGTGATTTTATTTCAATCCATCTCATTAATGACTATATAATCTTAATCACCGACAAACCATTGGGGTTTTGGTTTGATGCCTTTAGTGAAAAGTTGACTACATAATGTTAGGCAGTGACGAGCCATTGGGTCTAATCATTATAACCACATAAATCGTAGCTACTGACGAGCCATCGAAGCTGTGATAAGTTTCCAACCCATTCTCCGAGCCCTCTCTCACGGATAGACATCAAGATGACGAGGATTGAGACTCAATCCTCATCAATGACTATAAACTATTGAATCGAGAAGCTAGATCCACCCGGCTCATAATCTACAATAGCGGTGATACACTAGCCTTAGCATTTCTCCAAAATTGGTGTTCCCTTAGTTCAATTGACATCTCATGTTTGAGACTTCGATCACGTAGCTATACAAAACTCGGCACTGATCCTTGATCAAGCCATCGTCTCCTTGAGTTCGACACCCACTTGCTTCAACACCATTCGCTTGTGGATAAACACAATTTAAAACCACCGAACACATGTAACTTTTTCTCTCTTCTAAGCTTAATGTCTATACTAAAATATTTTTCATGTTTCTCCCACCTTGAGAGTAAAATGAAATAGCATCAATAAATTTAACTATAATTTGTCCATGTATAGATGAAAGACTCAATTTGCTAAGTCTACATGAGTTGTTGGGCATTGATTACACTAAATGTCTTAAATGGAACTTGTAATGCCCATACCGATGAGTCATTATTTTGCATAATTTTAGTATAGGTTATCCATGCATTCCATTGTATAAAATGTTATTTTTCTTTATCTTTTCATCCACTGTCCTTTCACTCTTTGAATATTTCTGTGCATTTCAGGTTGATATCTAGCTATTTTGAGGTATTTGGAGTCAAGAAACGATGATGCAAAGCGAGGCAAAGAAAGGAGAAGCAACATCATTTAAAACTATAAGATTGACGGATTTTGCACTACACTCGGTCATATAGAAGCCCTACGTGACTGTATGAATCTAAAGCCAAAAGATTAGCCAATATAACACAAGCAGTAACACTGTTGTGTCGCTAAGAGAACACGACCGTGTCATCTTCAAGAGGAACAAAAGCCATAGTCTTGTAAAGAGTGAATTTCTGCTCACAATCTCATGATCATTTCTATCACATCTTAATTTTTCAATCGAAGAGAACGTTGTGACGATTCCAACGCATATTTATGTGTAATGTTTTGAGCTCAGTGCTATTTTATACATTTTCTGGAAGACGGGATAGCGAAGCTGGAAATTTGGCACAGCCTTGACATATTTGCATGGTCGTGTAAAAACAACATAACGTTAAGATTTCTGTATAGTTATTATGCACGGCAATGCCGAATTATGCACAGCCATGCCAAACTCATGGAATAGGGTTTTGAGTTGACTTTTGAACTTGATTTTGAGGGGTTTTGGGAGTATTTATACTTGTTTTGTGAGCAATTTTGGAGAGTTTATTTTCTAGGATTTAGCCACGTTTTGGCCGCCCTCTTTGAGGGATTTTATTCGTTCAAACTTGTATGGGATTGAATGATTTGTTTATATGATTTAATTGTTCTTCGACATTGAGCTAAGCATCCTTTCCTCTTTTCTTTATTCTTTGAATTCCATGATGCTCTTTATTATCTTGATGATTGTATCTCTAATGTGTATTGAGTAATTCTCTTTACCTAGGATTGAGTTGAACACTATTGTGGATTGGTTGTATGGGTTGATCACCCCAATATTGATTTATTGAAGTTTTTGCTAGGGTTTAGTATTGGATGCATTTAACATTGATCTAGCCATTGATTTGATAAAATGATGCATTTTAATGATAGATTGATTTTCTACTGATCTAAGGTTACAACGAGACATTGGACCCAGATTAATTAGAGCAACTTAATTAGGGTTCCGACAAGAAATCGGATCCCTAATTTAGATATCCTTGACTTCGATCCAAGTTCTTCCATGAGAAATGGCGAGAACGAGGGTTGGTAATTGGTTTGAAAATCCCACCTAGGGCATTAATTCGATAAATTGAGAAGTTAGATCAATCATGCATTTAATTCATAATAGTGAGGATACTAGACCCTAGAGCCCTTTTCTTTCTTCGTATTTCCCTCTTTTTTAAGCATCTACATAGCTAACTATAATCTAGAATTGGCTGGTACTTAGTCAGACACGTCCCTGAGATCGACTCGTAAGCTACAACTACATCGTGCCCTTGCGATATTATAAACATCACAACACATACCAACTTTGAAAGGCAATGTTTGGTATATCTTCCAACTTATTTTTTTATTTAATTATGATTCTATGCAAATTAAGAAACCCATGCATTAACTTCTCGAAAACTTATCGAAGGTTATGGTTAATACAATCAGATAGCAACACTATGGCCATAATCATTGAAATAGAGCTTGTGTATCCTTTCAATATTAAATTCTACATATTTTATCACAATCAATAATGATCTTATAGCATGCAAACAATTCCATTCCCAATCTATATTACGTCACATTATTTCAAATTAAGTTTGCTTCTAAGTTCTCTCTTTCTGTCATCATTCTACACCCTTTATTACATTATCATGCGGGTTAGCAAGTTGTCCTCCTCTAAAATGGGTACTACTTGTTGGATTATAAAGGTGTAAGACTATGGTTGTATGGCGAAGGAACTGAGCTACAGGAAGTATAAAAACCGAGGGCAATATAGAAACAGAGGATGGTTGTGTAAGGAATCAAAGAAACAATGACGAATAGAATACTTATCAGAGGTAAACGAAGGCTGAATAAAGGCTGTGTCGTGGGACGACCACTGACTTGAAAGAAATTATGGCTTGACCTTGGTGGTAATCGATATCGTCGGTTGCTCCCCAAAGTTAACACGCAGCCTCTCGATGCGTCCACTCGTGGCAAGAGACTTTGGAGTTTGCACAGTACATGTACCTAGGAGAACGAGCAGATGAAGAGGGAAATTTTAGAGGAAGCAAAATATTTCGTGTGTCTCAGAAGAAATGAGGCATGTCTATTTATAAGATCCAAAAAGTGATGTTACAAAATTCAAATGGGCAAAAATAATTAATGTAACGACTGCTTTTCATGTATCTGGATTTATTATAATATAATATATGTTTTGGTGGATTTTCTCCTCATGTGTGGTTTTCGTCTCCGTAACTTTCATTTTCGATCGATCCGTCGTATTTTCTCGTTTCTTCCTTAGGATTGTCGATTTCGAAGTATGTCATTCGTGACGGGCTTCATAACGGTCGTATCTTACTATTAGATCAAGCCTAGGAGTCTTAGGAATCGATCCCGGGGCCCCGCGCTCCGTATCGGAACTTTTGGTGCTTATTAGCTGGTGTGAGAAGGGGCACCGACCGACTAGATGACGATCCAGTCGGTCGGCAATCCTTCTTGGACCGACTAGTTGGCTTTCTAAATTTCTCAGGAGTTACTGTTTATCGTTAGTCGGTCTAAGAACGTTGGTTAACCGACTAGGTTGCAAACTAGTCGGTCGGCAATACTTCTTTAACCGACTAACACATCATCTAATTTTAGTATCAGTTACTGTTTACTCTTAGTCGGTCTAAGAACGTTCATCGACCGACTAGATGCTAAACTAGTCGGTCAGTATTTGTTCATGGACCGACTAAATCTAAATCCTATTTTCGTTCAGAAGTTACTGTTTACACTTAGTCGGTCTGCGTTGGTCGACCGACCGACTAGTTGCCAAACTAGTCGGTCAGTGGTTGCTTTTTGACCGACTAATCTATGTCAAAACCCTAATTTCTGGGCAGCCGCCAGCCCAACCTATTTATACCCCTCCCAAACATTTTCTTCTTCCTCCACTCGACCCAAAACCCTAGTTTCTCCCCCATTGAGCCCCCATCTTCCTCCAAGCCTTATTCCTTCATTCCAAGCCCTAGATCCATCATCTAAACCCTCCATCAACTCTTTTTACCTCTCATTTTCCCCAAAATCTCACCAAATCCCCAAAATCCCCAAAATCCCCCAAAACCCCTAACTCTCCAAACTTCTCCATTTGTTTCCAGATCTAGTCCTAGGGTTCTCCGGAGTGTTTCTTCCGCTTCCTCTCGGTAAGAAATCGATCTCTTGACGTTTTTATAACCTATTTGTATTTTTATGAAACCCTAATGAAATTTCATGTTGTTTGATCATTGTTTCCCCAAAACAGCGATTTCCCCCGTAGATTAGCATCCGCGAAACGAACCTTCGTAATCGTCATTCCCGGTGCTAGGCAAGTGAAACTTGCCACTTAGGGTTTAGGCCATGTTTTAGGCCATTTGCTTGTTGTAGGCGTAAATGAGGCTAGGCGACGAAATGATACTCGCTTAGGCGCAATTTGGGGAACTAGCTTGACAACGAAGCTAGTTCCGACATATATCATGTTGCACAATTACCATGTCATGTTTACTTTCCATTAACGGTACGCGAATTAATTGCCATGTCATTGCATTCTTTAAGTGTTTCTGTGATTGCGTAGCTTCGCTACAAATGCTTGTGTTCCTGGCTCGTGTTCCAGAAGCGGGCCATGTGTTGGTTGATAGCCAATGCCCGAATTGCTTGTTTCCGGCTAGGTGCACCCCTACGCCAAATGTTTAAGAATGCGAGCTCATGTGCGGGGACCCTGGCTCTATTACGTGTGGGATGGGGTAAGAGTTAAGCGGTCATTCAACTGGGAGTCTGCCTGATCCGCAACTACAGTTGTAAGGCGTAAACTCTGGGTTTTGGGGTAGTTGTTAAGCGGCCACTCAGCGTGAATGTGAAACCGTTCAGCTGTAAGGCGTAAACATCTACAAAACAACGTGAAACGTGACTAGTGAATTGATTGAGATTGTTAGTAGCGTGGCTACTCTTGTCTTGTCCCGATAATTGTTCTCTTGTACAAATTGTCTTGTCATGTCTTGATTGTGCACTCATGTTATAACTGTCATGTCATGCATACTATAACTGCTAGGTTGCTAGTTGCCTTACTTTCATTTTCCTTGCCCAAGTCTTTTAGACTTGCTGACATGTGCCCCTTTACTCTTTTGGGTGACACAGGTTAGATCCTGAGCCTGAGTACCTTGTTGAGGACGAGGTGTTTGCTGACGCCGAGCCCGAGCTTGTGTTTGACGGGGAGTACGTGGACACTGGGGACCAGTCCTAGTGTTTTCGTCGTGTTTCCCTTTTGTTTTAGACAGTTGTTTTGTTATCGGTGCGTAGCACCTATACCTTGTTATGTCGTTGCTTTTGTTGGCCTTGTTCTGGGCCTTTAGACTCTTTCTTTTAGCCTGGTGGCTTTTCTGGATGTTGGACTTATTTTCATGTTGGACAATTTATGAGATGTGAGATTTTATTTCAGTCTCTCCTTGTGTTATTATTGTTGTTCCGTTGTGGTTACAGGGACCTGCTTATGTTTTATTGACGCTTATCGGGTTTGGGGCTTCACAGCTCCACTCTCGTGCGGACCTTTTCACGTCTCGCCTCCATTTTAGGGAAGCGGGTCGTGACAGGTTTTGTTGGTGGCCCATGCAGGTCCTTCTGTAACTGCGAATTTTCGGAATATCGATAATAATATTAGAATGTCCAACAAACTAAGTTCGACGTCCGAGTCATAAGCTATGAGTCTAATCTGATTCGTTCTCTGTGTCACTAGATGGCAGGAAGATGATTCACCCGTGGTGGGGGTAGTGGTGCGCTCCCTCATAATGAGGAGCCTGAGCGGGAACCCACCAACGGTGAGATGATGCGGATGATGCTCCAGATGATGCAAGTGCAGCAGGGCGTGCTCCTGCAAGTCTAGAATGCTCCACTTGCTCGAGCTGCCCGGGCTCTTCCGGATGCACCTCGCTCTGAGCCAGGAGCGAAGCAGTTTCGGGAGCTGGGTCCCGCATATTTTGATGGGTCAGAGGGTCCTCTGTCTGCCGATGAGTGGATTCGGAACATTGAGGACAATCTGAAGATGGCCAAGATCACCCCGGCTGGATGGGTTGATTTGGCGAAGAGGCAACTCAAGGATAATGCTCGGAATTGGTGGGATGCTGAAGAGAAAATGCTGGTGGAGCCGATAGCTTGGGCTACCTTCAAGGCCAGATTTGAGGGTGAGTTCTTCCCGAAAGCTGCCAGGGAAGAGATGCTGCAGCGTTTTATCGATTTGAAGCAAGGGAGCTCGTCGGTGGACCTATATCACCAAGAGTTCATGAGGCTGAGTCGGTTCGCACCGAAGATGGTGCAGGACGCTGAGGAGAGAGCTCAGAGGTTCCTGCAGGGACTTGCTTCAGAGCTCCAGAGTTTTGTGACCTCTTCTGACCGGGAGTCTTATCAGAAGGTTCTAGTAGCAGCCAAGAGGCAGGAGATGCTCTTGAACCAGAGGAGGGGGTCTGTTGTTGGTGCTGGGAAGAGGCCTATGGAGCAGGCCAGGGCTGTGGTTAGGCCTGGTTTCAAGCCTAATCAGCCCGCTCAGTTTAAGAGGCCAGGAGGGCCTATTCTGAAGACTTGCCATTTCTGCGGCAAGCCTGGCCACATCAAGGATCAGTGTCGGAAGTTTTTGGGCCAGTGTCTGGTTTGTGGTGATGCTTCCCATGTCACGAAGGATTGTCGACACACGAATCAGCTGCGGAGGGCACCTGTTGCAGCACAGCCGTTGCAGCAGCGAGCGTCTGTTCCTGCTGGATGTGGAGCGGCTCTTGTTCCACAGGGACAGGCTTTTCGGCAGGCTGTTCCGCCGAGGAGGCATGCTTTTCTGATGACTGCTGTGGAGAGCGAGGCTGTGGATGAGGTTATTGCAGGTAATCCTCGATCTAGCTGTTACTTTCCTAGCTGGTTTTGATTGCTAGATTGTGTTGTTTGCTTGAACATGGTTGTTTGCTAGACTAGGGTTTGATTGTTAATTGCTTGATAGGTGTGGTTTTGGTGTGCACATTTCCTGCACGGGTCCTCTTTGACTATGGTGCATCGATGTGTATCATTTCTCGGAGCTTCGTGGAGAGGCATTCCTTGTCGACGTCCCCTCTTCCCAAGAGTTGGAACATCGTTACAGGGAATGGCATGGTCTCGGTGCATCGTGGTTGCAATTCTTGCTCGTTGGTGGTCTGTGGACATGAGCTTTTCGCTGATTTCATTGTCCACGACATCATCAACTATGATGCAGTTCTTGGGATGGACTGGCTTGCGAGCTTCTATGCTACGATCGACTGTCAGAGAAAGAAGGTGGTGTTCGAGATTCCCGGACATCCAGTATTTGAGTTCAGTCGTGGTAGCAGTTCGCTTGGTCCTGTCAGATTTCGGGCCATGCCGGTGGAGGTTGTGGCTATGCAGATGGAGCTGGAGTGGCCAGCTGTGGTGCGTGATTTTGGTGACGTCTTCCCCGAGGAGATGTCTGGTTTGCCACCTGATCGAGCTTTAGAATTTTCTATCGATCTTGTTCCAGGTGCGCAGCCGATTTTGAAGGCGCCGTATCGTATGGCACCTGCAGAATTGGAGGAATTGCGGAAGCAGTTGGATGAGCTTTTGCAGAAGGGTTATATTAACCCTAGTGTGTCTCCGTGGGGAGCACCGGTGTTGCTGGTAAAGAAGAAGGATGGCTCGCGTCGCATGTGCGTGGACTATCGGGAGTTGAATGCAGTGACCATTAAGAATAAATACCCGTTGCCTCGCATCGATGATATTTTTGATCAGCTTGGGGGTTCGAGGGTGTTCTCTAAATTGGATTTGAGGAGTGGTTACCATCAGTTGAAGGTTAAGAAGGATGATGTTCCGAAGACAGCGTTCAGGACGAAGTATGGACACTATGAGTTTGTGGTTATGCCTTTCGGCGTAACTAACGCGCCCGCAGTTTTCATGAATCTGATGAACCTGATTTTCTACGACTTTTTGGATAAGTTTGTCGTTATCTTCATTGACGACATTCTGATCTATTCGAAGTCGGAGGAAGAGCATGCCTCGCACTTAAGGACGGTATTGGAGATCTTGAGGAAGCATCGTTTGTATGCTAAGTTTTCGAAGTGCGAGTTCTGGCTGGATAGAGTTGCTTTTCTTGGGCATGTGGTGACTGGAGATGGTATTTCAGTGGATCCCGAGAAGATTAGGGCCATCAGAGAGTGGACTGTTCCGTCGTCTGCGTCTGAGATTCGGAGTTTCCTTGGACTTGCTGGTTACTATCGGCGATTCATTAAGGACTTTTCTCGTATTGCTGAGCCGATGACCAGGTTGACGCAGAAGGATGTCCCTTTTGTTTGGTCGGGTGATTGTGAGAATGCTTTTGGCGTTCTGAAGGAGAGGTTGACGACTGCCCCTATTCTTGTTGTGCCTGATCGCAGCGGTGGATTTGAGATCTTTTGCGATGCTTCTAGCAAGGGTCTCGGTTGTGTGTTGCATCAGCATGGGCATGTCGTGGCGTATGCATCTCGTCAGCTTAAGGTTCATGAGAAGAATTACCCGACGCATGATTTGGAGTTGGCTGCCGTGGTGTTTGCTCTTAAGATTTGGAGGCACTTCCTGCTGAGTGAGAAAGTGAAGATTTTCACCGATCACAAAAGCTTGAAGTATATTTTTACTCAGAAGGAGCTCAACATGCGACAACGTCGATGGTTGGAGCTTATGGCGGATTATGAGATTGATTTGCAGTTTCACCCTGGCAAGGTGAATGTGGTTCCGGATGCTTTGAGTAGGCTTCCCGCGGTGATGATTTTGACCTCGCAGTGGAGATTGCAGCAGGATTTTTGTGAGTCTGGCGTGGAGATTGTTCTTCCTGGGGTGGCTTCTTCGTTGATGTACATGCAGGTACAGTCGACGATCGTGGATCGGATTAAGGCTGGCCAGGCTGAGGATCCGAAGCTGGTGAAGATTCGGGAGCAGGTGGAAGCCGGTCTGCGGACTGACTTTTTGATTCATGAGGATGGCTCGCTGAGGTTTGGAGCCAGGTTGTGTGTGCCGGCTGGAGTTGTTAGAGAGGAATTGATGGTGGAGGCACACAGTTTGCCATATTCTGTGCATCCTGGTGGCACCAAGATGTACCAGGATCTTCGTCTGAATTATTGGTGGCATGGTATGAAGAGGAGTGTGGCTCGGAGTGTAGCCAAGTGCTTGGTTTGCCAGCAAGTGAAGGCGGAGCATCAGCGTATGGCCGGGTTGCTACAACCGCTTCCGATTCCGGAGTGGAAATGGCAACACATCACTATGGATTTCGTGACTGGACTACCTCGGAGTCCGAAGCAGAATGACGCGATTTGGGTGATCGTAAATCGATTGACCAAATCTGCGCACTTTATTCCGTTCCGAGTGGGACAGTCCAATGAGGCGCTAGCGAGGAGATATATGGAGGTAAAATTCTTTACTCTCCGTTTTATTTCCTTTTCCTAGTTTGGATAGTGATGTAACGTGAATCGTGCAGGAGGTCGTGCGACTTCACGGAGTCCCCTTAGTATCGTGTCTGACAGAGACACGAGGTTCACATCTCAGTTTTGGCAGAGTTTGCAGAAGAGCTTGGGTACGCGTCTGAGTTTCAGCACGGCGTACCATCCGCAGACGGATGGCCAGTCCGAGAGGACGATTCAGATTTTGGAAGACATGCTAAGGGCGTGCATGTTGGATTTCAAGGATTCGTGGGAGGACCATCTACATTTGGTGGAGTTCTCTTACAACAACAGCTTCCAGGCATCTATTGGCATGGCGCCTTTCGCCGCTCTTTATGGGAGGAAATGTCGATCGCCATTGAGTTAGGATGACGTTGGTGATCGGGAGTTGTTGGGACCTGAGATGATCGTGGAGGCCGTGGATATCGTCAGGAATATTCGGGAGAGGTTGAGAATTGCTCAGGACCGTTTTAAGCATTGGGCGGATGCTAAACGTCGTCCTTTGGAGTTTCAGCCGGGTGACCATGTGTTCTTGAAGATTTCCCCGAATCGTGGTGTGATTCGTTTTGGGAAGCGAGGGAAGTTGAGCCCGCGATACATTGGACCGTTTGACATTTTGGAGAGGGTTGGCGAGGTAGCTTATCGCTTGGCCTTGCCGCCATCTTTGGAAGGAGTTCACAATGTTTTCCATGTGTCGCAGCTTCGTCGATACATTAGCGATCCATCTCATGCGGTGGATTTTTCGGAGATTACCGTTCGCCCCGATATGACGTATGACCAGCATCCAGTGCAGATTCTAGACAGGCGTCAGAAATCACTTCGGAACAAGGTTGTCAACCTTGTGAGGGTAATGTGGCGACACGGCTCACCTGGAGAATCTACTTGGGAGAATGAGGATGAGATGCGAGAGCGTTTCCCACTTTTGTTTCCGGACACGTGAGTGTTTGGAAATTCCGAGGACGGAATTTTTCTTAAGTTGGGGAGGATGTAACGACTGCTTTTCATGTATCTGGATTTATTATAATATAATATATGTTTTGGTGGATTTTTTCCTCATGTGTGGTTTTCGTCTCCGTAACTTTCATTTTCGATCGATCCGTCGTATTTTCTCGTTTCTTCCTTAGGATTGTCGATTTCGAAGTATGTCATTCGTGACGGGCTTCATAACGGTCGTATCTTACTATTAGATCAAGCCTAGGAGTCTTAGGAATCGATCCCGGGGCCCCGCGCTCCGTATCGGAACTTTTGGTGCTTATTAGCCGGTGTAAGAAGGGGCACTGACCGACTAGATGACGATCCAGTCGGTCGGCAATCCTTCTTGGACCGACTAGTTGGCTTTCTAAATTTCTCAGGAGTTACTGTTTATCGTTAGTCGGTCTAAGAACGTTGGTTGACCGACTAGGTTGCAAACTAGTCGGTCGGCAATGCTTCTTTAACCGACTAACACATCATCTAATTTTAGTATCAGTTACTGTTTACTCTTAGTCGGTCTAAGAACGTTCATCGACCGACTAGATGCTAAACTAGTCGGTCAGTATTTGTTCATGGACCGACTAAATCTAAATCCTATTTTCGTTCAGAAGTTACTGTTTACACTTAGTCGGTCTGCGTTGGTCGACCGACCGACTAGTTGCCAAACTAGTCGGTCAGTGGTTGCTCTTTGACCGACTAATCTGTGTCAATACCCTAATTTCTGGGCAGCCGCCAGCCCAACCTATTTATACCCCTCCCAAACGTTTTCTTCTTCCTCCACTCGACCCAAAACCCTAGTTTCTCCCCCATTGAGCCCCCATCTTCCTCCAAGCCTTATTCCTTCATTCCAAGCCCTAGATCCATCATCTAAACCCTCCATCAACTCTTTCTACCTCTCATTTTCCCCAAAACTCACCAAATCCCCAAAATCCCCAAAATCCCCCAAAAACCCTAACTCTCCAAACTTCTCCATTTGTTTCCAGATCTGGTCCTAGGGTTCTCCGGAGTGTTTCTTTCGCTTCCTCTCGGTAAGAAATCGATCTCTTGACGTTTTTATAACCTATTTGTATTTTTATGAAACCCTAATGAAATTTCATGTTGTTTGATGATTGTTTCCCCAAAACAGCGATTTCCCCCGTAGATTAGCATCCGCGAGACGAACCTTCGTAATCGTCATTCCCGGTGCTAGGCAAGTGAAACTTGCCACTTAGGGTTTAGGCCATGTTTTAGGCCATTTGCTTGTTGTAGGCGTAAAAGAGGCTAGGCGACGAAATGATACTCGCCTAGGCGCAATTTGGGGAACTAGCTTGACAACGAAGCTAGTTCCGACATATATCATGTTGCACAATTACCATGTCATGTTTACTTTCCATTAATGGTACGCGAATTAATTGTCATGTCATTGCATTCTTTAAGTGTTTCTATGATTGCGTAGCTTCGCTACAAATGCTTGTGTTCCTGGCTCGTGTTCCAGAAGCGGGCCATGTGTTGGTTGATAGCCAATGCCCGAATTGCTTGTTTCCGGCTGGGTGCACCCCTACGCCAAATGTTTAAGAATGCGAGCTCATGTGCGGGGACCCTTGTAATGCCCTACCAGCTACTGCACAAGTACTAGAGGGGGGGTGAATAGTACTTTAAAATAATAAGGAGTATAATTCCAAATTAAATTCCAAACAACTACCAAATCAATTTGCGGAAGCTTAAATTGAATGACAACACAAAATTAACAATGCTAACAAACGATGTTAATGGGTTCGGATCCACCCAAGTCTCCCCGACTTGTTCCCGGTGATCCTACGTCCCAACCACCCGGATCCCCTCCGGATACTTGAGTTAGAAACCCTAACTCAAGATTTCCACTATGAATATCTTGTGAAAAACCTTCATAAGATCAAATCATACATGCAATAGCAAACGTGAATCCCACAACCCGGGATCACAACCTTCTCTCACAACCGAGAGAATCACAAAGCAATATTAAAGAGTTTAATATGAAATAAACAATCTTACCGCAAAATCATATACCTTGAGTTTTTCTTACCCAAATGGTGAAATGAAGGATTTGAGGAAGATGAAGTCACCAAGTCCTAGCACCAAGGAAATGACCAGCAATCGGTGCCTAGGAATGATTTGGAGACTTGGATCAAGCAATAGCTTGAAGAGCTCACCAAGAACAACCTTCTCTCTAGATGGATTCTAGATCTAGAAATGAGAGAGAATGGGTTTCTTGTGAGGAAGAGAGCTTTAGATTTAAGTGAGAATAGCTATCTCTTTTGATCTCAATGAATCTCTGAAAGGAAGCTCTAACCTAGATAGAAATGACCTAGGTTCGTATTTATAGGGTCCCATAAAAACAAGTTAGGTCATTCTCCAACGGATAGAAAACTGTGAGAATTAGTCGGTCAAAGAACAATCACTGACCGACTAGTTCATCAACTAGTCGGTCAGTCAAACAGCATGGACCGACTAAGTGAAGATCTGAGAAGAGATAGAATTTCAGACCTAGAAATCTAGTCGGTCCAAGAAGACTTTCTGACCGACTAGTTTCACAACTAGTCGGTCAGTCAATGAACGTAGACCGACTAAGAGGCAAAATGAAATAGTCTGAACACAAGTTGACTTAGTCGGTCCAAGAACAAAAGTTGACCGACTAGATTGTCAACTAGTCGGTCACCAAACGTTCTTAGACCGACTAACGATAAACAGTAGCTTAGGAGAATTTTAGCATGAACAGTAAGTCACAACTAGTCGGTCAAAGAAGCATCACTGACCGACTAGTTCACAAACTAGTCGGTCGGTGAGTCAACGTAGACCGACTAACTGTAAACATTAAAGTCCAAGAAATTAAGGAATCAAACTAGTCGGTCCAAGAAGAGTTGCCGACCGACTAGATCACCATCTAGTCGGTCAGTACTTGTTCTTGTACCAACTAACATGCACAATAAAGTCCGAATCGAAGCGCGATGCTTTGAGGAAGTTAGAATGAACTTGTGCAAGGATCCTAGAGCTACGAAATGAGCGTAATGAAGATAGAAACGTAAGATATACTCAAGGCTTAACATTCTATATATCGAAGCTAAAAGACTATAAATAAAACCTTAATAAACGGTCTTCGAGAGCTTCGATTGAATCTTCATAACTTCCAAAACGGCGCATGAGCTTCAACGAAGCTTTAGGCATGAATACGAGCTTTGGGAAGTGTTGAGATGTCGCTTTGAATGTTCTCGTGAAATTGACGACGATCTCCAATACTGCGCTCACAAATTGTTAGTTCATGGATTATTTATGTTTGCTCATCATCAAAACCAAATCCGGGGAGTCCAATATTCAACATTCTCCCCCTTTTTGGTGATGACAAACCAACATAAATAATAATCAAAAATAATGATTCAAATGTAAAATACTTACTCCCCCTGCATTGATGACACGTTAATTCCAAAATGAATATATATGAATTGCATCTAGCAGACGAGTAAGATAAATAAAGAGAATCGATTTTTGAAATATCGGATTTTGAAAATCCTTATATATATCTTAACTCCCCCTGAATCTAACATATCAAACTAGATTCTTGGAAATTGAGTTAAATTTTCATTTGCGCTATTTATTATCATTATCTCTCCCCCTTTGGCATTATCCCAAAAATGGGGGGGCATACAACGACAACAATTAGGAAATGGGAAATCCAACATCGGGAGTCGTAGACAATGACGATGGACCAAATTGACACCAAGGGAAAAATGTGGAAATCAAATCAAGGTGTGCCAAAATGTCCATTATCAAAAAAAATAATCAAAATCATCAAAAATACCAAATAATTATTCATTTCTTGAATAAAGAAACATACTCTTCAATATTCAATATTCTTGGTT
Organism: Scilla litardierei; assembly: GCA_030789695.1. Lineage (NCBI taxonomy): Eukaryota > Viridiplantae > Streptophyta > Magnoliopsida > Asparagales > Asparagaceae > Scilla > Scilla litardierei. The sequence continues at coordinate 67,088,821 of CM061134.1, forward strand.
AAATTTGTGCATGGAAAACAATTCAATATAATTATAGAATTTCCATCTATTTAACCAAGCATTTAAGCATCGAGCGACGAAATCACATAGCATGGACATTTGAATGAGAGTTAATGTGCACGACGAAGTAAATATCACAACATGAACATCGATGTGTATATATAAATGATAACATCATGAGTACATTCAAAAAGATATCAAATATGAAAATGTACATCACATCAAATGCAACACATCATCTATATAAACATCAAAAAGAACTACATCATCGTCTACATCAAAATATAACATCATCATCAATATCCAGAGTACATCAAAATACAACACATCAAAATATCCACGCGACATCCAGAAAACTCCAAAATACATCAAAATATCATAACCCTCATACTCTATCCTAACCCAAAATACTCTCACTAAGATATATCATCCAAAGCGTAGTGGAGAGTCCTCGGAACAACGATCACGAGGAAGTGGCTGGATCTGCAGTGTCCGTGGGTCCAGTCGACGGAGTGGACTCAGGCTCTGCAGGGAGAAGAGGCGTCTCAACAGACGGGAGCGTCGGGGTAGGAGTGGAAACCACTGGATCAACAGCTGGGATCTCAACAGCAGCAGGGGTCTCAACAGCAGCAGGGTCAGCAGCAGGTGATAGATGTGAAGGCTCGACAGCAGGGTCAGCAGCAGGCTCAGAAGTCTGAAGTGCTGAAGCAGAAGGCTCTGGAGCACCGGAAGTGGTGCCATCTCCAGGAGCTGAAGTGGTAGCAGCAGCAGCAGCAGCAGTGGCCTCATCGCCACGGGCTAAGGAAGTGACAAGCTCGTCAAGTTCCTCATCGTCCATCTCCTCGGCCTCAGAAACTGAAGGAGGAAGATCAATCCCCATCATACGAGCCATACGGCAGACTACCTCCTCAGTACGAGCCAAACGTGAGTCGTGCTGACGAAGTAGGAGTACGACATCGTCTAAAGTGGCAGGAGGAGCGGGGGCTGCAGCAGCTGACGGAGTAGACTGGGAAGCTGATGCGGTAGACCTCTGCACGTGACAAAGCGCCGCTAGAGATTTCTTAACGGCCGTCGCGTTTAGAGGAGTACCCAAGGGACGCTCATCGTCAGGAGGGAGAGGGACTCGGAAATGACGAAACACGAGGGTCAACAGACAAGGGTATGGAATATGCGCAGATTTATTGGTCTTGCGTATACACTCGAAAGAGTCCATCTTATCGAGTATTACGTGAGCCCAATTAATCTCGCACCCCAAGAAAAGAGCGTAGATCAGTTTCAAGAACGGCTGGGATGGAAGTGAAGACGATCCATACTTAGGGAGTAGGCAAGACTTCAAGATCAAGTTAAGGACCCACGCATTCGGCTTGAAAGATTTCGATGGAACACCAATGAATGCAGAGGGGATAACCTGGAAGATATCTGAAAGAACTGACTGATCCAAGGAAGAAATATCGTCGACGGAAATGTCCGAAGGAAGGAGACCACACGACGAACAGCCAAGAATCTCCCCCAAGATTTCTGCCGTGAGAACTATAGGAGTTCCCAAGACAGTAGTCTCAATGGAGTGACTGACATCGTACTGGCCTCGAACGCGATTGGCATAGAACAATTTCACTAGGCGAGGATATGGTTTAGGATTGGCCTTAAGATCATATCGGAGATAATCAAGGAGACCACTATAGGAGAGGAGATCGGCTAAGCCAAGGAAATCCGAAAACTGAACGTAGTGCTCCAATAGCATCGGGCAGTGTTCAATACGGTTGTAGGCCACGAGACACAAAGGGTCATCGCGACACAACGATATGTCAACACCCCCCGCTGGCATTGGGCCCTTTCCCTTTGGCTGGCGAGTCCTAGGACGAAGTGGAGGAGTGGGTTCCTTAGTGCTAGGCTCATCCTCAGGGATAAATTCAGTGTCGAAATCGGGAGGAGTAGAGGGTGAGTGGAGTATGGCCTTCTTGGATTTAGATTTACGGGGTTTTACGGTCGCCGTCCTCTGCTTTTTCAGAGGAGGTGAAGACGGAGAAGCTTGGGTTGATTTGGCACGACGTTTAGGCTTAGGGGGATTCCTAGGGTCGGAAGGCCCTATAGACATAGGAGAAGCCCCAGAAGAGGCGATAGGAATTCTTGTCTTTGCCATGGTCGTGGCATGACGAGCACAAGCAAGCGATGATAAGATCAAAAACAACCTAGCACAAACCCTAGAAGAGAGAATCCGAAACACAAGCCCTAGGTTAAATTTGAAACCCTAGGAGCTAGAACTAGAAATCAAGGAGAGCAAACCCTAGATTAGGAAATAAGACCTAGGAGGAGGGGGGTATACCTAGGAGGAGTCGGTCGACGGCGGCGGACGTCGGGGATGGACGGAGAGATGGCCGGAAGACGAACGGTCTCGAGAGGGGAGAGGGGTTTTCGGGCTGGAGCTGAGGAAACAACCGACTAAAATGATTTTTAGTCGAAAAGAATTGAGCTTAAGTCGGTCGGGAAAGGAAAAGACACGTTTGCCCTAACACACTTAGTCGGTCACAGTTCAAGAACTGACCGACTAGATTACGATCTAGTCGGTCGGTCAATGAGCTTGAACCGACTAAGTCGAAACAGAGGCAAACAGTGATTTTTAGGGCTAGATTTAGTCGGTCGCAGTATACTTACTGACCGACTAGTTTTCAATCTAGTCGGTCGGTAAATGTACTGTGACCGACTAAAGAAAGAAAATGAAAAGAGTTAGATGAATGCATGATCTAGTCGGTCTGAGTTCATTTGCTGACCGACTAGATGAGCATCTAGTCGGTTGACAAATGAACTGAAACCGACTAGAAGAGTCCAAAAATTGATAATTGATTTCTATTCACAAACCACTTGGATGAAACATCTTAACACTCTCATTAGTCATCTAAATTACCCCATAAAACGTCGAAATCTTAAATACGACATTGAAATACGAATTCGATCATAAATTCAAACAAATCTCATAAAATTCCCAAAAATTCAACAAATCTAGCATGAATGAAATATCGCAAAATATAATAGCATGCAAGATGATTGAGTTTAAATATGAATCCTATATCTCGGATTCACCCATAATCCCCAATTCTCGACGCAACCGCACAAAGGAGTCCTCCTTTAGGGGTTTCGTGAAAATATCGGCGATTTTCTTTTGGGTTTCAACGTACACTAAAATGATGTCCTTTTTAGCAACATGATCATCTAAGAAATGGTGTCAGACATCTATGTGTTTTGATCGGGAATGGTGCACCAGATTCTTTGAAAGACAGATAGCACTTTGGTTATCCACCATGATAGGGCTAGTATCACAATGAATACCAAAATCCTTCAATGTGTGTCTCATCCAAAGAACCTGGGCACAAGCGGCACCGGCTGCAATATATTCCGCCTCGGTGGTTGAAAGTGATACGGAATTTTGCTTCTTGGAAAACCAAGAGACAAGAGAATTTCCTAGAAAATGGCAAGTGCCACTAGTACTTTTCCTGTCGGATTTGCATCCCGCATAATCGGCATCAATGTATAAGACTAACTCATACGTGCTAGATTTCGGCTAAAGTAATCCAAAATCTAAAGTGTAACTTAGATAACGGAAAATACGCTTTACCGCTACTAAGTGAGACTCCTTAGGTTGAGACTGATAACGAGCACATATGCATACGGCAAACATAATATCGGGCCTACTTGCGATAAGATAAAGTAAACTACCTATCATACCTCGATATAGACGAATGTCTACATCCTTACCGCCCGTATCCTTGTCAAGATGCGTAGTCGTGCTCATTGGAGTCTTTTTCCCGGAAGCACTTTCCATTCCAAATCGCTTAAGCAACTCCACCGTATACTTCGTTTGGTGGATGAAGATTGCATCGTTCAATTGGCGAATTTGGAGACCTAAGAAATATTTGAGTTCGCCCATGTGGCTCATCTCAAATTGGTCCTTCATAACATTAGAAAACTCTTCGCAAAGAGTGAAGTTAGTAGCACCGAAAATGATATCATCAACATAAATTTGAACTAATAAAATATCATTATTCGCGTGCTTAACAAAAAGTGTAGAATCGGCTTCGCCCATTTTAAAATTCAAATCCAAAAGAAAATTCTTTAGGCGATCATACCAAGCTCGAGGAGCTTGTCTCAACCCATAAAGAGCTTTCTTTAGTTTAAAAACATGATTTGGAAATTTTTCATTTATGAAGCCCGGAGGTTGAGAAACGTAAACTTCCTCAACGACATCTCCGTTTAAAAATGCACTTTTAACATCCATTTGAAATAATTTAAAATTTTTATGGCATGCATAAGACAATAAAAGTCTAATAGATTCTAATCTAGCTACCGGAGCGAAGGATTCTTCGAAATCGATACCTTCCTCTTGGCGATAGCCTTGAGCTACTAACCGAGCTTTGTTCCGGACGACGACTTGATTTTCGTCGGTTTTGTTCTTGAAGATCCACTTTGTCCCTATGACGGTGTGGTTCTTCGATGGCAAAGGAACAAGCTCACATACCTCATTCCTCTCGAATTGAATGAGTTCATCCTCCATGGCAAGGATCCAAGCACTATCTTCGCACGCTTCAACGATATTCTTTGGCTCTATCGATGAGGCAAAGGCACAATTGGTGAAGTGGTGGACTTGAGATCTCGTCTTGACACTATCATTAATATTGCCAATAACTTGCTCATGGAGATGGTCGCGAACTGTATGAAGCCGCTTGGGAATACCTTGATCACTAGGCACATTCTCAACAACTTCATTAGTCGGGTTAGTCTCAATAGAATCAATTGAATCAATAGACTTAGAATTTTCAAACGAATCACATATAACATCCATAGAATCATTATCATTTGAAATTCTAGAAGTAGTAAAATTCTCATTAAAAGAGACATGAAGTGATTCCTCGATCGTAGAGGATCTTTTGTTGTATATCCGGTAGGCTTTGCTACGTGAGGAATACCCAACAAATATCCCCTCATCCGATCTCGGATCAAACTTGTCCAAATTATCATATGTGTTTTTAATGAAACATTTTGCGCCGAAAACACGAAAATGTTTAACTTGAGGCAATCTACCAAACAACAATTCATAGCAAGTTTGTTTGGTGCCGGGCCTCAAAAGTATTCTAGTAAACACATAACAAGCGGTGTGTACCGCTTCCGCCCAAAATTGATAACCAAGTTGACTATCTTCGAGCATAGTGCGAGCACACTCCACAAGCGTTCTATTCTTCCTCTCAACAACACCATTTTGAGGAGGTGCGCGAGGGAAAGAAAACGTGTGAGTAATTCCAAGATCATCACAAAAATTTGAGAAAGACTCATTCTCAAATTCACCCCCATGATCACTACGAATAGTGACAATGGTGGTTCCGATGAGATTTTGTACTTTCTTCACAAATATTGTGAAGTTTTCAAAAGCTTCATTTTTATTACATAAGAAAAATACCCATGTAAATCTTGAATAATCATCAACGATGACTAGTCCATATCTTGCATTTCCTAAGGAAGCAACTCTAGTTGGCCCAAATAAATCTAGATGTAATAGCTCTAGTGGCCGTTTCGTAGAAATGCTTTTCTTAGGTTTAAATGAAGATTTAGGAAGCTTGCCACGTTGACAAGAATCACAAAAACTTTTCTTTTCGAAAACGAGCTTCGGAAAACCTTTAATGGAATTTAATTTCGAAAGTTTATAAAGTGTTCCAAAGTTCACATGTCCAAAGCGTCGATGCCATAAGTGTTGTTCACTTGTGTTGGCAACGAGACATTGTTCATATGACTTAGGAAGATCCAAAATATAAATATCTTTATGGCGTGTGCCGGAAAATAATAATTTATTATTATCATTTGAAATGTGACACAATCCTTTCGCAAAGCTAACTTTGTAACCTTTGTCACAAAGTTGGCTTATTGAAATAAGATTATGATTTAAACCATTAACTAGATAGACATCACTAATTAAGGGTTTAGAAGGGTTACCCACTTTACCAACACTGACGATGGTTCCGCTCTCGTTGCCTCCAAATACGACGCGATTTCCATTTGCAATGGGAACCACTCCGGAGAGCAATTGAGCGTCACCCGTCATGTGTTTTGAACACCCGCTATCGAGTATCCAATTCCCTTTGGAGCTAAATTTAAATTTGGTGCTCCTCTTCTTTTTCTTTTCCTTGAGTACCTAAAGATAGAAACTTTCATATCATGGTACCCAAGGTCATTGGGTCCTCAAAAGTTAGACCTTTGGAAGCCAAGTCCAATTGGACTTAGACTTCCCCACATAATTCCTACTATGCACAACATCCGAAAAATAAGCATTCATATACACTTGTTTTTCATCCATGCTTGTATCCTTTGGGCTCCAAATAGTGAAAACTTTGCATGCATGCGTTGTTGGTTTCTACGTGATGCATGACGTGGATAGGCATAAGGAACATGATGGAATGGTGTGCGACGAGAATTATTCATATGATGTTGTGGGTGAACATATGCATGTGTGGGAACACGTGCGTGAGGGTGTCTCACATGGTGTGCACGTGCCCGTGAACGTGTAGCATAGAAATCATCATATGTGTGAGATGGTGGAGTAGGACGTGTGTTCCTACGTGGCATGGTATTTGTGTACATATAAGCATGCCCCTTCTTTGGAGGTCCACCCAAAGTGGGTTTCTTTCCAAAAGAGGGTGTGGACGAGGTGGAAGCACCATTGGTAGATGAACTACCAATAGAGTGTTTGCTACCACTCGTTGAGTCACCGGAAGTTGGCCTAACAAAAGTAGTGGCCGCTTTGGATGGACATCCCATCGTATACCCCAAACCAATGTGGTGATTGGCCGGAAGTAAGTCACTTAGGATTTTATCCAAATGGTCCTTACCCTTATTGAATCTATTGATTCGGCCTAATGTGTTCTCATATTTCTCTTTGAGAGAACGCATAGAAGTATCTAATGTGGATACTTGCGATGTGAGCACATAAACACGAGATTTAAGATTCTCGTTCTCAATACTCAAAGTCGAGTTTTGAGAAGTTAAATCCGCTATCCTATGTTCTTCCGGATCATCAATGCTAACATGTTCAAGTTTAGATTTGAGATTAACAATCTCATTTCTTAACTCTTCAACAACGGTGTCGTTGTTGGTGATGATAGTCTTAGGCGAGGTTTGAATGCTAGCTAGGTCATCTTTTACTTTAGTATATCGATTTACTAATTTTGTGTATTTAGACCATAAATGAGAGTTAGCATCCCTAAGATCATCCATAGTTACCTCATCGCCTTCGTCGTCACTATCATTGGAGGAGGAAGATCCTTGATCATGCTCCTCTCTTGCCATGAAGCACATGTGCGCTTGCTCCACTTTCTCATCATCCGACTCTCCGCTTGAGGAATCCTCGGAGTCGGTGAATGTTGCTCTGACAAGTCCCTTTTTGTACCCCTTTTTGTACTTCTTTGACTTGTCGAACTTCGGCGCCTTCCACTTCTCCTTTTGCTTGTTTTGAGGACAATCCGCTTTGATGTGTCCTGGCTTATTGCATTTAAAGCACAAAGGTGGAGAGGCGTTAGTAGAAGTAAACTTAGATTTTTGTTTGAAGTTACCCTTTCGGAAGAAGCGATTGAACTTCTTTGCCATGAGTGCAATGGATTCCATGTCCATTTCTTCTTCCGAGTCCTCATCATCGGTAGAGGTGGATGAAGCCGCCTTGAATGCAATCGCCTTTTTCTTAGGCGCATCTTGGTTCAAATAGGACTTCATCTTCTCTTGTAACTTCACCTTGCTATCTTTGCGTACCTCGTATGACATCAAAGTACCCATTAGTTGAACTACGGTATATTTGTTCATGTCATTACCTTCCTCGATGGCGAAGGTACGTTTTTCCCAAGAAGAGGGAAGTCCTTCAATAAGCTTTGAGCACTTCTCCTTTTGAGTGTAGGACTTGCCGAGGGCCTCCAACTCGTTTATTATGTCAACGAAGCGAGCGTAATATTCTTTCATCTTCTCGCCCTGTTGCATATGAAACATTTCGTAATCTTTGTTTACGACTACGAGTTTAGAGTCTCTCACCCTACTCGTCCCTTCATGAAGAATGAGGAGGGAGTTCCAAATTTGATATGCACTCTTACATGTGCATATCTTATTGAAGTCCTCGGGCTCCAATGCGCATTGCAAGGCGTTCATTGCCTTGGCATTGCTTACCTCCGCGGCGACCTCCGCGGTTGTCCATTTCTCAAAGTCTTCTTCTTCGGGCTCAATGTATTCCTTCATTACGGTTCTCCATAAGGATGCACTCCGGAGGAAGGTTTCCATCCGGCATTTCCAGTACCCGTAGTTGGTACCGTTGAAGAATGGAGGCCTCGTAGAGGAATGTCCTTCCATCACTGACGATGCTCCTTCACGGATTCTGAAGGTGTCATAGTTGGAAGGTGGACGCACGATCTTGTTGTCGTTGGCAGACATAGCTAAGTATCTGGCTTTGATACCAAATGTAATGCCCTACCAGCTACTGCACAAGTACTAGAGGGGGGGGGTGAATATTACTTTAAAATAATAAGGAGTATAATTCCAAATTAAATTGCAAACAACTACCAAATCAATTTGCGGAAGCTTAAATTGAATGACAACACAAAATTAACAATGCTAACAAACGATGTTAATGGGTTCGGATCCACCCAAGTCTCACCGACTTGTTCCCGGTGATCCTACGTCCCAACCACCCGGATCCCCTCCGGATACTTGAGTTAGAAACCCTAACTCAAGATTTCCACTATGAATATCTTGTGAAAAACCTTCACAGGATCAAATCATACATGCAATAGCAAACGTGAATCCCACAACCCGGGATCACAACCTTCTCTCACAACCGAGAGAATCACAAAGCAATATTAAAGAGTTTAATATGAAATAAACAATCTTACCGCAAAATCCTATACCTTGAGTTTTTCTTACCCAAATGGTGAAATGAAGGATTTGAGGAAGATGAAGTCACCAAGTCCTAGCACCAAGGAAATGACCAGCAATCGGTGCCAAGGAATGATTTGGAGACTTGGATCAAGCAATAGCTTGAAGAGCTCACCAAGAACAACCTTCTCTCTAGATGGATTCTAGATCTAGAAATGAGAGAGAATGGGTTTCTTGTGAGGAAGAGAGCTTTAGATTTGAGTGAGAATAGCTATCTCTTTTGATCTCAATGAATCTCTGAAAGGAAGCTCTAACCTAGATAGAAATGACCTAGGTTCGTATTTATAGGGTCCCATAAAAACAAGTTAGGTCATTCTCCAACGGATAGAAAACTGTGAGAATTAGTCGGTCAAAGAACAATCACTGACCGACTAGTTCATCAACTAGTCGGTCAGTCAAACAGCATGGACCGACTAAGTGAAGATCTGAGAAGAGATAGAATTTCAGACCTAGAAATCTAGTTGGTCCAAGAAGACTTTCTGACCGACTAGTTTCACAACTAGTCGATCAGTCAATGAACGTAGACCTACTAAGAGGCAAAATGAAATAGTCTGAACACAAGTTGACTTAGTCGGTCCAAGAACAAAAGTTGACCGACTAGATTGTCAACTAGTCGGTCACCAAACGTTCTTAGACCGACTAACGATAAACAGTAGCTTAGGAGAATTTTAGCATGAACAGTAAGTCACAACTAGTCGGTCAAAGAAGCATCACTGACCGACTAGTTCACAAACTAGTCGGTCGGTGAGTCAACGTAGACCGACTAACTGTAAACAGTAAAGTCCAAGAAATTAAGGAATCAAACTAGTCGGTCCAAGAAGAGTTGCCGACCGACTAGATCACCATCTAGTCGGTCAGTACTTGTTCTTGTACCAACTAACATGCACAATAAAGTCCGAATCGAAGCGCGATGCTTCGAGGAAGTTAGAATGAACTTGTGCAAGGATCATAGAGCTACGAAATGAGCGTAATGAAGATAGAAACGTAAGATATACTCAAGGCTTAACATTCTATATATCGAAGCTAAAAGACTATAAATAAAACCTTAATAAACGGTCTTCGAGAGCTTCGATTGAATCTTCATAACTTCCAAAACGGCGCATGAGCTTCAACAAAGCTTTAGGCATGAATACGAGCTTTGGGAAGTGTTGAGATGTCGCTTTGAATGTTCTCGTGAAATTGGCGACGATCTCCAATACTGCGCTCACAAATTGTTAGTTCATAGATTATTTATGTTTGCTCATCATCAAAACCAAATCCGGGGAGTCCAATATTCAACAACCCTGGCTCCATTACGTGTGGGATGGTGTAAGAGTTAAGCGGTCATTCAACTGGGAGTCTGCCTGATCCGCAACTGCAGTTGTAAGGCTTAAACTCTGGGTTTTGGGGTAGTTGTTAAGCGGCCACTCAGCGTGAATGTGAAACCGTTCAGCTATAAGGCGTAAACATCTACAAAACAACGTGAAACGTGACTAGTGAATTGATTGAGATTGTTAGTATCGTGGCTACTCTTGTCTTGTCCCGATAATTGTTCTCTTGTACAAATTGTCTTGCCATGTCTTGATTGTGCACTCATGTTATAACTGCCATGTCATGCATACTATAACTGCTAGGTTGCTAGTTGCCTTACTTTCAGTTTCCTTGCCCAAGTCTTTTAGACTTGCTGACATGTGCCCCTTTACTCTTTTGGGTGACACATGTTAGATCCTGAGCCTGAGTACCTTGTTGAGGACGAGGTGTTTGCTGACGCCGAGCCCGAGCTTGTGTTTGACGGGGAGTACGTGGACACTGGGGACCAGTCCTAGTGTTTTCGTCGTGTTTCCCTTTTGTTTTAGACAGTTGTTTTGTTATCGGTGCGTAGCACCTATACCTTGTTATGTCGTTGCTTTTGTTGGCCTTGTTCTGGGCCTTTAGACTCTTTCTTTTAGCCTGGTGGCTTTTCTGGATGTTGGACTTATTTTCATGTTGGACAATTTATGAGATGTGAGATTTTATTTCAGTCTCTCCTTGTGTTATTATTGTTGTTCCGTTGTGGTTACAGGGACCTGCTTATGTTTTATTGACGCTTATCGGGTTTGGGGCTTCACAGCTCCACTCTCGTGCGGACCTTTTCACGTCTCGCCTCCATTTTAGGGAAGCGGGTCGTGACAATTAACGCTTTAATAGATGCAATTAATCAAATTGACGGTTAGTCATTAACTATATTCTTTGAGGCGATTACCCTCTTCAGTTCTCCTGTGGCTGATCAGTTCCTGCAAGGACAGATCCTTCTTTTTGTATTTGAGGTGATTCTTATCTTCATTCCATGATGGTGGGAACCTCTCCAATAACATGTTTGCTTGAAAGATGTTGCACATCTTCATGCCCTTATTAAGAACATCGGTACACATGTTCTCATAGGTATAAACCTGCTCCATTATAGGTTTGTCATCTACCATCTGGAAATTCAGACATTTTCCAACAACGCACTTCTTCTTCCCTGCATCATCTGCACTATATTTCTTCTCTAGGGATTCCCAAAAAAATTTAGAAGATTTATAAATCATAAATAAATCAAACAAAGAATTTTTCATATGATTAAGAAGGTGGCATCTAATAGTTTTGTTACCCTTCTCATACTTCTTAATATCTTCTTCATTAGATTTAGTAGCAGTAACATTAACAGTGGTGGCAGTGGAGTTTTCGACAGTAGAAGTGACAGAGGGACAAGCAGTAAACAAGAAATAGTCAATCATTTATAATTGGTACCATCGAGCGGTTCCAACTTAGACAGATCGAGAATGGATTTATTTGTAAGGATAGCCATAGTAATACAGTATAATTGCTTTCAAATTTTTGGATTATAAAGGCGTACGACTATGGCTTGTTGGATCACCTGGCACACCAAATACACTAGAGGGAGGTGAATAGTGTATGTCACGACGATATTGCAAAATTAAAAGTAAATAAAAAATTGCAATAAGGATGCGGAAATAAATGAACAGAATCAAGAATATTACAAACGTAAACACAGATATTTATCCTGATTCGGATCTTTGTGATCCTACGTCCAGTCATCTACCCCGTAAATATTGTAATGCACTAAAACACTTGCTCCCCGCAAGTAACCAACATACAAAGATGCCAACACTCATCGTGTTGCAAACTTGCACAATCTCTTCAACAAGAGATTCTCCAAATAAAGTAAAGAAAGAGTATGAAGCAATATCACCTATAGCCTTGATAATTGATGGAATTATAGCGCAAGGAATGTGATTGAATCTCCAAGGTTCTGGATGAAACTTGTAGTAGAACAAACATGAAGATTGGACGTTCTAAGGAGGACGAAATTCTGCAGAGGTTCCTCTAAGAAAATCTGAAAACCACTCACTTTCTAGAGAGAGTAAACTTAAAAAAAGAGAAAGAGAGTTAATTTTTGTGTATTTAGGCAGGGGTCTGGGGGTCTATTTATAGCCCAAAAAGGTAGTTTTTGAACGTTGGATAAGTGCCTAAAATTTGAAAAAATTCCAGAAAATTTTTCAAATTAGTCGACTAATATGAGAGACTGATCGACTAATAGGGCTGCAGACTAGGATTCTGGTTGTTGAGATGTCCTTTCAGAAAGTAACTTTCGAAAACGGAAAGTAACTTCTGTAAAAGGATATAAACTGACAAGAACTAGCCGTTTATGGCAGTTCTAACTTCCAAAAATAAAATGTATTATTTAAATGATAAATCATTTAAAATAACTGATTCAAAACTGACTGATAGACTAACAAAGTCTGTTAATCAACTAGATATTTGAAAGTAAGAATTTGTGAGAAAATGATCCTAAAGACTCTAAAATAGGTCTGACAAAATTTTAGGATTGAAATATTTTAATATTGAAATTAGTCGACTAGCACTAAGGGTTCGTCGACTAATTGGATTTTTGACGTGATTTTTTGAAGATGAATCCTAAACGACTAAGAGAGATTATCATCAAGGCTGTTACATTCTAAGTAAATGCAAGAGAAAAAAATAAGATTACATCTCATTTACAAGATACAAATATCATTGATAAGCTTCGTCTTGTAGTGGATGCTTCTTGCAACTTGTATACTTGATGATTTGTCGTAGTTGATTATGCTATAACATCTGCATAGATAAAGTTAGTACAAAAATAATATGTTTGTTTCATCAAAACCATATGAGAAGTTATGAGTTTCCAACATAGCTGTATTGCGAAGGAACTGAGCTACAGACAGTATAGAAACAGAGGACATTATATAAATAGAGGATGGTTGTGTAAGGAACCGAAGAAACAAAGATGAACAGAATACTCATCAGAGGTAAACGAAGGCTGAACGAAGGCAGTGTCGTGGGACAACCACTGACTTGAAAGCAATTACGGTGCGACCTCAGTGGTAATCGATATCGTCGATTGTTCCCCAAGGTTAACACATTAGCCTCTGGATGCGTCCACTCGTGGACAGAGACTTTGAAGTTTGCACAGTACAGATACCCAGGAGAACGAGCCAAAGGAAGAGGGAAATTTTAGAGGAAGCAAAATATTTCGCGTGTCTTAGAAGAAATGAGGCACAGCTATTTATAGAATCCAAAAAGATATGTTACAAAATTCAAACAGGCAAAAATAATTAACGATGAACATCTGTAATTAATCAAATTGTCATTTGGTCATTAACACCTGCAATCAAAATTGGAACGTTCAATTAAGGCGGTAGGTCCAAAAAATAAAGACTTGTGTGTCATGTCATGTCACTGCCGATGGGTGGCAGACCCATGCTCATGTAGGTCCTCTCCCCTTCACAAAATAGTCGTACCCCTTGGGGCACATCCCCAAGTCTCAATAGATCCCTTAATAAACCCCTCCAAGGCAAATTGTCCAAGCAATAAGGGACTAAAAATTTAGTGGGAGTGAAACAAAGACTTTTGAGAGACATTATTTCCAACACTACTTACCCCAATCCCAGGGCTCTAGGTGCCTCACCTAATTTCTAAGAAAATAAAGGTTATATATAAAAGAACATATTCCACGAGTCTTCTTTTCATATGTGAGTTTAGGCACAATATATGGGCATTTCACATATCTAAAATGGTCCATATAGTTTATAGTTGCCTTTCTTTTTCGACATGTGATGTATTACAAGTTGCTTGTTCCCTACTGTCTAAATAAAACAATAGGTCGGCCTAGGAGCCCAAGTGTAGTCATAACTCCAACTTCATAAAAGAATTCTAATTACCAAAAACAAATGAGAAACATAAGAAAAAGACATAGCGTGGTTACCAGATCAAATTCAGATAATTTTAGACATTTTACATGGGAGTTGGTAAGTTGTAGAATATCAAAATCACCAAAAGCACAATTAGATGTCCAACGTTGGACTTGAGGAATACCCTGAAACCAGATATTGTCTATTGTTCCCGCGTGTAACTTTATGCACACATCAATTTTCACTTAACACACTTACTACTTATTTACAAGTTTGCCATTCAAAATTAACTTTCTATTTTTTAAATTCTTTTTAAAACCATTCTCAACACATCATTCCAAATTTTGATGTCATCCTTGTTCGTCTATCACCGTGGCCTTCTTATTCTCCTGCTGTTGTGGCCTCTTATTCATCTTATTCATCTTCATTGCTTATTTTTACATATTAAATCTTTAAAAAAATTTCCCTCGAACTTTAGTCTTAGCAGGAAACCTCCAATCAATGTTAACTAGATGACATTTTTTAGGAAAAAAAACCAAAGTACCACATCTACCATCTTCTCTCTCTTCCTTTTCAATGAACTTATGAATTAAATTCATGGTTGTATCCAAAAAAATTAAAGAAAAATTAAAACAAAAAAGAACACCATTCTTGAAACGTGTAAGATTTTTTGGATCATGTTTTCATGATATTCTCGAAGATTTTTTTGGTTGTTTTATGGAACTTCTCACCTCCATCTTGTCCTTCTCTTCCTCACTAATGAACTCGTTTAATAACTTTAAGGAAGCGACTTAAAAATAAAATAAAAAATTTTAAAAAATAGAAAGCTATTCATAAATCCGGCATAAGTATTTAAATATTTTACGTGATTTTTTTTATTTTTTCATTGATTGTTTGTCAAAAATGTACCCTCAAAAATATTTTATTATTATTTAATGACCTGAAGGGTATTTCATTCAAAAAAGAGAGATTCAATGATCAAAATGTGAATTTTGTGTACTTATACTTTCTTCAAAAAAATTTACCAAAGTTCAAGGTTTTTTTGAGAATATCAAATTTTAAGGTAGTTTTCTCAAAATGGTCTAAAGTTTAAGGGGTTTTTTAAAATTTACCCTTCTGTTATATCAATTTTATCAATTTTACAAATCTCGTAATGCACCGTCGTCACCTCCCACTGTCATCGTCTCCTACTCCCCCTCTCTTATTCTCCTTCTCCTCTTTCACCCTCCTAGGGTTCCGTTAGAGTTGCAGGAAATGAAGATGATGATGAGGCGGCTGCAGGAGGACCCGCCACTTCATCCTGCCGCCGCCGCCGCCACTTCATCGTCTACATCTTATTCATTCTTCCACCATCACCGACACTACCTCCTCTTCATGTTCTTCATCTTATTCTTTGTCCTCAACAGAAAAACTCATAGACAGAGATCTTTGTAAGGTCCCTGGCTATGAGGAAAACACAAGAAGGGGGTTAAATAGTGGTTATGCAATTTAAAAAGATAATTACACCAAATTAAATTCCTAACCAACAATTAATGCGGAATAAAAGTAAACCCCAAAATGAAACAATTCACACGCAAGGATGTTTCAAGTGTTTGGATTACCCAAGTCACTTCCCGACTTATTCCCAGTAATCCTACGTCCCTTCCACTCGGATACCACCGGATACTCAAGTTAGAACCATAACTTGAGGTTCATTAAAACCCCACTTGTAGCAACCCTACAAGTGAAATCGAAGTACACTCGATTGTCTTTGACTCCCACAACTTGGGACCAAGCAAACTACTCTCACAACCCGAGAGTAAATCAAATAACAAAAGTTATGAAATATGAAATAAACAAAACTTACAATCACCTATGCCTTGAAGTAGAACTTGAAGGAGAGTGTGCTGTGTGTTGAATGACTCTCTTGGAAGAGAGAAAAGCCCTTTCTCTTGACTGCACCAAATGCCTAGAAGATTCCTCTTTGGTTCTAGGTCGGAGAGCAAGAGATGAAAAATAGGAATTCTTGGGCTTTTGGATTATGAGAGCTTTGATTTTGGAAGAATGAAAGCTTGAATGTTTGAGCAAATGAATAATAAAATGAGTAACCTCTCAATGAAACAGTAGAGGATGCCTTTATAATTTTCTCAAAACCTTCAAACAGAATTCCCAAAAGCACCTTTGAAATCCATGAAGAAAAGCTCAACGGATAGAATCTGTGCACGCGACAGTCGTCTGTTGAACAAAACACAGTCGAATGCTGCAGTGTGACGGAGGGTATGTGAGAATTCAAACGGTAACTTACCACGTGGACAGTCGACTGATAAGGAGTAGACAGTCGAATGTAAAACCAACAGGCGACTATGAATCCTTCTACATGCGACTGGTCGTAATCTGGGTAAGTTCTGACAGTCTCAGAAAAGTCTGGGAATACAAGACAGGCGACTGATGAAGAGAAGACGGTCGACTATAAAACCAACATGTGACTGTAATTTCTTCTACAGACGACTGTCACAAACCCTGACATTTTCCAGAGAGTTGAGTCTATAGAGAGGATCAAAGACAGACAACTGTTGAAGCATGGACAGTCGACTGTGCCATTGGACAGTCGACTGTAAATACAACATCAGTCGACTGGACTGATCAAACTGAGAATAAGTTTGGGCTGAAGATAGACAGGTGACTGACTAACAAATCACAGTTGACTGTCACTTGGACAGGCACCGGTAAAATGTACAGCAGTTGCCTGATAGAGTTAAATCTTAGAATCCCAAAAATTAACTAATTAAGTATGTGCATAACATGCGACTGTAGAATAAAACACAGTCCACTATTTTAAGAAAGGCGACTGTAAATCATTCAGCAGTCAACTGTTGAGATCATGACATGCACATTCTTGATAGAAATGAATTGGAGTCAAAGGAAAGTTGATGTAATGATTTCCTAAGACTGAAATGAAGATGTGTGTGTGCTCCAACATAGTTCTACTTCTAAGGTACATACTAGAAGAGAAAAAGAATTACATTTGTAGAACTCTCTCTTCTATCCAACGTATGAGCTTAAAGTTTTATAGGAGCTTTAGTCAACATCTTTCATCATCCAATCCACTTCCTTTGATTTCATTGATCTTTGAGTGTCATCCATTGCTAAATGATCTTCATAATATGCTTAGGCAATTGATTAACTGTAAATAAGGGATTAGTCACAAGTATTTATGTTTGCTCATCATTAACACCAAGTAGGGAGAAGTCCAATACTCAACATTCTCCAAATTTTTGATGATGACAAACAAACATAAACATAAAGATAAATAATTGTGCTTAAAGAAAACTTAATCCCCTACATAGATGCCAATCAAGTTAGTCAATAAATATTAGGGCATCTATAGATCAACTGAAGCAAATAAGTAAGATATGCATGAATGGAATGATATACTTGAATCCATGAAATCTAGGATTTTATAATCCATATTCATTATATCTTACTCCACCTGAATCTAAGGCAACTTCAATCTTAGCACATACATTATGAATCTGTTTAGGATCTGTTTATTTCTCTCCCCCTATGGCATTATCCAAAATGAGGGAGTAGAATAACAACAACAATAGTGCTAAATAAGTACTAAACCAATCATAGGAGTCTAAAGATATACAAATCAAAAACTCATAAAACACATTGAAACTTAGCCGACTAGAGGAATGAGAGTCCAATAACAACATTACGAGCCACGTGATAAAAATTGTCTCACATCACACCATATAAATGATATTGCATACAAGGACATAATTTCACAAAATTCACACATATAAGATAAACAATGAGACAGTGTGTGAAACAGCTATTTCATATATAAGATCAAGGTTACATGTGCATAAAATACATACATAACACCATGTACATCCACACAAAAATTGATCAACATACAACATCATCCACACAACATCCCA
Source organism: Scilla litardierei (assembly GCA_030789695.1). NCBI lineage: Eukaryota > Viridiplantae > Streptophyta > Magnoliopsida > Asparagales > Asparagaceae > Scilla > Scilla litardierei. Next base: position 67,106,888 of record CM061134.1, read on the forward strand.
AAACAAAGATACATGACCCATACATCAGCACAAAACCACTCAACCCTAATAAAAACATCTAGGTCTAAGGGTAAGTGTCCCTAGCAATAGCAGAGGAGGAGATCAAAACAATTTGGAACTCCTGAGACTCTGGATCAACTATGAAATCCTCAGGAGGAGGAGCAGTAACAGTAGTAGCAGCAGGGACATCCTGAGGAGCAGCAACATCAGGATCCTCCATAATCTCAGTGATGGTAGGATGGGAGGCTCAGAAGGCTGAGGTGGAAAAAATCGTCTTAGATGATCAGGGAATGGAATTTCTTAATGTTGAAGCATCAGAAAGAACAACTCATATACACCAGGGTCACGAAAGGGTGCAGCTGAGGTGGAAGGCTGATCAGCTGGAGGAATGGAGGATGACAAAGGAGCAGAAGAAGATTGCCTCTTCTTAGATGCTGAATGCAGAGCCAAAGAAGACTTCGATTTCACAGAGGCATCTAGGAGATGACCAAGAGGCAAAGGCTCGAAGGGGGTCAAATCAATACCAAAGTGACAGAAAACAAGGGTAAGGAGACCACCATATGGAATGTGGGAAGAAGCAGTAGTAAACTCGACCTTGTCCATCCTATCAAGGAGGATGCCAGCCAGATTTACTGACATGCCAGAAAAGATAGCATACATGCACCAGAGGATCTACTGAGAGGGCTGGTCGGAAGATCCATACTTCGGCAGGATGTTGGACTTCACCACAAGGTGAACATTGAAACCCCTAGCCGTGAACATGGAGGCCCTGATTCCAGAAGAGAGAACAACGAGGATCACACGAAACATGTCATGGAGGACAGTCTGATCAAGATCACTAACATCTGAAATAGAGATGGCTGCCGGAAGGGAGCCTGTGAAGGGGATCCTAAGAATGGTCCCTAAGAGAGAAGGTTCAAGATGGATACGGATCCCCTGAACCACAGTGTCAATCTCTCCTGTGTCAGCATATTCACCGCGAATGCGGTTTGCGTAGAATAACTTGACCAGAAAGGGATAGGCACGAGGGGAATCGATATGAGAGTATCAAAAAAGATCACCCAAGCGGGTAGACGAGAGAATCTCTGAGAGTCTCTCAGCGGTAAAGGCCTGATAAACAATAAATCTCTCACGAAGGAGCTTGATCCCTAGCATTGAATGAAACTTTGCTAGACAAGCGTTGTCACGACAAATAGGGATAAGAGGATCAGAAGGAGGCACGGCAGGAGTTTGGTCATCGGAACTAGACTCAAGATGGGTGTCAGCATCCACCCGAGCATGTTCAGCCTCAGCGACAGGCTCGTTGATGTGAACACCAACGTGCCTACACAGACGCTTCATAAGATGCTTAGCTTCATATGAGGAAGAAGGAGAAGGGGAATAGCCTCTCGATGAATCGGAGGAAGGATCAGATTTCTTGGTGCGGGCTTTGTGGGGTCATTTGGTTTTGACAATGGTCAAGTTAGGTGTCTTAGTATGTTTAGGAGCAACAGCCTTCCCCTTGGTCTTGGGTGCCATTGAGCAATCAACCAAAGGAAACGAAAGAACAAATCGTACGAAAGAATCGACACGAGGGAGAACGATACCTAATCGCTGATGAACGATTGAGAGTGAGACAAGCGACCAAGGACTTGAAAAAAATGGAGGAGAGAGGCTTCGAATCGGCTCAAAATCGATGGTGGAGTGATCGATGGTGGAGTTCGAGAGAGGAATGCAAGGGAGTTCTCATCGGATGAGAGAGAAAACAGCTGATCGAATCGATGGCCCTCAAAATTATAAGGAGGGGTCTGAGAATCTGGGCCATTGGATCGAAAAATTGACGTCTTAGATCAAGTTAACGAACCGTCATAATAGTTGACAGTCGACTAATGAACAATCATTATCAACTGGTTGAAAGGATAAATATGGGCTTAGGTTGGCAGATAGTCGAATGTTGGGTAAATCACAGTCGCTTGTCGCAGAGACAATAGAATGTATATTACTCATCAGTCGACTGACTGAGAATCAAAAATTTGATGATATAAAACAGAGACCATTGAAGATTTGCATCAGGTATTTATTCCTAGTTACCTTTCAAAAACCGGAGAATCGAATAATTCTAAGACCGGATAATGCGCATCCACCAGAGCGGTTTAAGGATAGTGCTAGGCACCTTCTATTCCAAATGTATGCTGCTTAGGACCGCTACTACAAGCAGTACTACACCTTTCATTGTGAAATATCGATTGCTTGTTGAACCCTGTGAATCACGTGAAAGCAGGATACTCCAAATTCGGTGGTCAAAGAGTTTCATAAAATGTGAGTAGGGACCTAAAAGATCGAAGGGAACAAAACGATATATAGACAAATAAATCCCTTACGAGTCCCAAAGTATTCCTTTAAGTTTAAAGAGGGATTCATCATTTAAAGAGAAGTAAACTACTCAATAATTTCACATTTCAATTTTGTCGTAACTAAGTTATTCAGAAAGTTAAAAAGTCAAAAGAAAAATGAATTAATGAAAGGTTGGTCTTTACTGGGAACTTGAGTAAGGAGTAGTTCTTTGTAGGGTTTTTCTTTTTATAGAACAAAGTCAAAAAAAGAAAAGAAAGAACTCCCTTCTTTATTTGGTGTAACTACTTGAGCCGGATGAGAGGAAACCTTCACGTCCGATTTTTAAGGGGGGAATCCAATCTTATAGGAACCTATCTCAATTTTTCTTTTGCTAGGCCCATAGCGAAAAAAAACCGACTTTCTTACGATTACGAGGTTTATTCGAGTATGAAATCCAATCCTGGAAATACAGCATCCCACTTTTTTTATTACTCAAGGCTTTGAGACATTTCAAAATCGGGAAATCTCTACAGGAGCAAGTGCTATCAGAGAACAATTAGCCGATTTGGATTTGCGAATTATTATAGATAATTCATTGGTAGAATGGAAGGAATTAGGAGATGAAGAGTCCGCTGGAAACGAATGGGAAAATAGAAAAATTTGAAGAAGAAAGGATTTTTTGGTTAGACGCATGGAATTAGCTAAAAATTTTATTCAAACAAATGTAGAACCAGAATGGATGGTTTTGTGCCTATTACCAGTCCTTCCTCCCGAGTTGAGACCTATCATTCAGATAGATGGGGGTAAGCTAATGAGTTCAGATATTAATGAACTCTATAGAAGAGTTTTCTATCTGAACAATACTCTTACTAATCTATTAGCAACAAACTGCAGTCGCCTGTCGATCAGACAGTCGACTATAAAATAGTCATCAGTCGCATGTGTAAAAGATACAGTCTGATGTATGAGAAAATAAAATAGGACAGTCGACTGTCGAAGGAATGACAATCGTCTGTCCTGGTCCAGAAATGCACAGTGAGGTTAAAATCCAGAGGATAGAGACAACTTAACCTAGGACCTATACTCTAACATAAATCTGATCATGAAATCAATATCAAAAAAATAATTATCGATAAACACACAGATCTCTTAACACAATCCAAAACGATCGAAATAATCAAAATCTCAATTTCATCTCTTAAAACAAATATACGTGAAACATATAATCTATCAAAGGAAGAGAAGCACCATGATGATATCAGTTCAAATATGATATAACATGAAGGTTGAACTCCTAAATCTCATATTCACCCATAATCCCTAACTCAACACGCAACCTCACAAATGAATCTTCTTTAAGAGGTTTAGTGAAGATGTCGGCGATTTGTTTTTGGGTTTCAATGTACTTTAACATGATGTCCTTCTTAGCTACATGATCATTGATAAAATGGTGTCTCATATCTATGTGTTTGGTACGGGAGTGATGTACCGGATTCTTGGAAAGAAATATAGAACTTTGGTATCAATCATGATATGGCAAGTATAACAATTGACACCATAGTCCTTAAGAGTATCTCATCCAAAGAACTTGTGCACATGCAAGACCTGCGGCAATATATTCCGCTTCAGTCGTGGACAATGATACTGAGTTCTGTTTCTTGGAGAACCAAGAAACTAGGGAATTTCCTAGAAAATGACAAGTGCCACTAGTACTCTTCCTATCAGATTTGCATCCAGCAAAGTCAGCATCACTATATGAGATTAACTCATATGTGCTAGATTTAAGGTAAAGTAACCCATAATCTAGTGAATGATTGAGGTAACGAAAAATTCATTTAACCGCAATTAAGTGTGACTCATTAGGTCTAGCTTGATATCTAGCACACAGGCAAACGGAAAACATGATATTGGGCCTACTAGCAGTTAAATAGAGTAAGCTACCGATCATACCTCGATATAGACGAATGCCTACATCTTTTCTGTTCTCATCCTTGTGTAGATGGGTTGTCGTACTCATGGGAGTCCTTTTGCTTGAAGACGATTCCATCCCGAATCGCTTGATAAGCTCCCATGTGTACTTGGTTTAATGTATGAAAGTCCCATCCTTCATTTGCCGAATTTGCAGTCCAAGGAAATAGTTGAGCTCACCCATGTGGCTCATCTCGAATTCATTCTTCATAGAATTAGAAAATTCTTGGCAAAGATTAAAGTTAGTATAACCAAATATAATAGCGTCTACATAAACTTGAATCAATATGATGTCATTTTCATAATCCTTAATAAAAAGTGTTGAATCAACTTCACCCATTTTAAAACCTAAATCCAAAAGAAAGGTTTTGAGTCGATCATACCAAGCTCTAGGAGCTTGTCTCAACCAATATAATGCTTTCTTAAGTTTGAAAATATGGTTTGGAAATTTTTCATGTATGAAACTGGGTGGTTGAGAAACATAAACTTCTTCAAAACAATACCATTTAAAAATGCACTTTTAACATCTATTTGAAATAATTTGAAATTCTTATGAGATGCAAAAAATAGAAGCAATCTAATAGCTTCTAATCTAGCTACGTGGGCAAAAGATTCTTCGAAGTCGATACCTTCTTCTTGTCGGTAGCCTTGAGCTACTAACCTTATTTTGTTCCATGTGATGACCTCGTTCTCATCGGTCATGTTCTTGAAGATCCACTTGGTACCAATCATTTAGTGACCACTTGGAAGAGGAACGAGCTCCCAAACTTTATTTCTCTCGAATTGCATGAGTTCTTCTTCCATTGCCACTATTCAAGAGCTATCCTCACATGCTACTTGGATGTTCTTTGGCTCAATGGTAGAGGCGAATGCGCAATGCAAGAATTCCTCAATTCTAGACCTTGTTCGAACACCCACACCAATATCTCCAATAATTTGGTTATGAGGGTGGTTGTGAATGGTTGGGTAAGCTTTGGGAATCCCTACATCACTTGGAACATCTTCAACATTCTCATTAGTAGTGTTAGTCTCAATAATAGAATCATTAATCTTGACATTACTAAGAAAATCACATATAGCATCTACACTATCATCAATAACATGAGGAAAATCAAAATCTTCATAAAATGATACGTGTAGTGATTCCTCGATCGTTGAAGAGGTTTTGTTGTATATCCGGTCAGCTTTGCTACTAGTGGAATATCCAACAAAAATTCCTTCATCGGATCTTGGCTCAAATTTATCTAAGTTATCAAAGGTGTTCTTGATAAAACATTTTGAACTAAAAACATGAAATTTTTTAACTTGTGATTTTTTTGTCATAAAATAGCTCAAAACAAGTTTTGTTCGTTCGGGGTCTCATTTGGATCATATTGAGCATATAACATGTTGTGTGCACCGCATCTGCCCCAAATTGTAGTCCAAGATGACTATCATGGAGCATGGTACGTGCACACTCAATATGAGTCATATTCTTTCTCTCTACAACACTATTTTGTGGTAGTGCACGAGGAAAAGAAAAATTGAGAGTTATCCCAGTGTCATCACAAAACTTTGTAAAAGACTCATTCTCAAATTCTCCTCCATGACCACTACGAATAGTGATAATGGTGGATCCTAAGAAATTTTGAATCTTCTTTGCAAATATGGTAAACTCTTCAAAGGCTTCATTCTTATTAGTTTAAAATGAAACCTAAGTAAATCTAGAGAAGTCATCAACGACAACTAATCCATAATGAGCATTGCCTAAAGAAGCAGTTCTAGTTGGCCCAAACAAATCTAGATGAAGTAATTCTAGGGGCATCTTAGAAGTTATGCCTTCTTTAAGTTTGAAAGATGATTTACTAAGTTTACCTCTTTGACATGAATCACAAAAGTTTTTCTACTAAAAGCAATTTTTGGAAAACCTTTGACAAGATCATGCTTAGCTAACTTATATAAGTGCTTAAATGAACATGACCAAAACGGCGATGCCATAATAGTTGTTCATTTGTATTAGCAATTAAGCAATGTTCTACGATTTTAGGCAAGCTCAAATAATATATATTCTTACGCCAAATACTGGTAAATAAAACATGAGAATCAAAATCAATAATTTCACACAACCCCTCTCCAAAGTTAACCTTGTAACCTTTGTCACAAAGTTGACTAATGGAGATAAGGTTATGACATAAACCACTAACTAAATATACATTAGTAATTAAAGGTTTGGAGGAATTACCGACTATACCTACTCCAATGATGGTTCCCTTTTGATTACCTCCGAAAGTAACTGTTGCACCATTCTTGATGCTAATCACATCAGAGAGTAGTGATGGATCTACTGTCATGTGTTTGGAGCAACCATTGTCGAGTATCCATCTTTTCCTTTTAGAGCCAATATGATGTTTATTGCTCTCTTTCTTTTTCTTGGGTACCTACATGATATACTATAAGCTTATAGTACCCAATTTTTGTTGGGTCCAATGGGATTAGCCCATTGAAAGCCAAGTCCAAGTGGCTTCCACTTCCCAACATAATTACCACAATGAATAATATCATGAAAATAGGAATCAACATAGGCATTCCTATCATTTAAGCTTGTGTTCTTAGGACCCCAAATTGTGTATGTTTTGGGAGTCCTTTTCCTAGTTGCAAGCACAAAAGATTGATTTCTACGAGGTGTGTGCATCCTAGGAACATGAGTCCTAGCATAAAAATGAGGAGGATGATATGCATTAGACATAAGTGGTTTGTATGCATGCTTAGGAACATGGATGTTGTATGAACCATATGGAGCATGCATGACATGTGGTGGATGTGCATACATGTGAGAATGATGCGCATGAGCATATGAGTATATTGGGTCACGTGCATGAGTATTTCTCATATGTGGTTTTACACGTGTATGTGGGTGTGGAGCATAAAATGTGTTATGTGTGTCCACTTGTGAAGTAGGAGATTTCCTACGTGAATGAAGGTTGATGCACATGTAAGCATGGCCTCTCTTTTGGTTTCCACCTTTAGCTGGTTTCTTGCCAAAACAGAGTGAAGGTGAAGTGGTGGATTTCTTGGAAGGTTTGCTACATATAGTGTCTTTGATACCATTTGTGGATGCACCGTAGGATGGCCTCACAAAGTCTATAGTAACACCGCTATAGGAGGTGCGAGCATTGGATGCATTTGCTTCCACAAAACCAAGACCAACACAATGTGTGGTCAGAAATTGGTTTGCTAGTAAATCGTCCAATTGTCCTTTCCCCTTATTAAATCTCATAATACGAGAGGACATGAGCTCATATTTCTCCTTAAGAGAAGAAATATTGGTATCCAAGGTGGACACCAGTGCTTTGAGCTCGTGCACTTGGGTTTTAAGAGAATCATTCTCTAAACCCAATTGTGTGTTTTGTGAAGCTAGATCACTATTATCCTTAGGATACGTTTGATCTAGTTGAGATTTGAGGGTATTCACCTCATTTCTCAAAGTAACATTTTGAGAAGCCAAGTTTGAATTCTCAAGAGTTAGTGTATAACAATGGTGTCATTGTTCATAATGCATGGAATGGATGACTTGCTAACATTTAATTTCTTTAAACTAATATATCTAAGCATTAACGATTGATACTTAGCAAATAGTTCTTCATTAGCAATACGCAATTCATCCATTGTTACCTCGGGTTCATCCATGTCGGAATCACTCTCCTCGAAGAGTGGATCTTCTTGGGCTGTGAAACACATGTGGGCACTTTTACCCTTCTCATCATCGGATTCACTTGATGAGTCTCCACTTGAGTCATCGAATGTACCGACTAGTCCTTTCTTCTTATCTTTCTTATTCTTTTTGTACTTGTGGTACTGCAGATCCTTCCACTTCTCTTTGGTTCAGAGCATTGGGCAATCCTTCTTGATGTGCCCTGTCTTATTACACTTAAAACAAAGAGATGGAGTGTTATTAGTAGAATCAAATTTATTCTTGGAGGGAAATTTACCGTTGCAAAAGAAGAGTTGGAACTTCAGCACCATTTGAGACATCTCCTCCAGTTCCATCTCATTTTCTGATTCTTCACTATCGGATGATGAAGAATTAGCTTTGAATGCTAACGCTTTCTTCTTTGCCTCCAAAGGGTTCATCATAGCTCGAATATTCAATCGGTTCTCTCGTCTTACTTTGTAAGATATGAGAATACCGATGAGATTCACAACTGTGTACGTCTTCAAGTCGTTGACCTCCTCGATGGCGATAGCTCTTTTTTCCCATTTGGAGGTCATTCACATTATGATCTTCCTTACCTTATCTTGTTGGGAGTAGACTTATCCAAGAGCTTCGAGTTTATTGGTGATGTCGGTAAAACGTCCGTACATCTATGCTATGCTTTCATTTTCCTGCATGTGAAACATATCGAAATTTTGCACGGCAACATATAGTTTAGAAAGTTTTACCTTGTTCGTTCCCTCATGGGTAACGACGAGATGGTTCCAAATTTGATATGCACTCTTACATGTGCATATCTTGTTGAACGCATCCGGGTCCAATGCATAATGAAGAGTGTTCATTGCCTTTGCGTTGTTGACTTCGACGGACTTCTCGGAGGGCGTCCATTTGTCTGGTGGGCTCGATGTATTCCTTATGGTGGGTTCTCCAAAGGAAAGTACTCCTTAGGAACGTCTCCATCCGGCATTTCTAATAGCCGAATTTCGTGCCATTCAAACGCAGAGGATGCACCATTGAATGTCCTTCGAATACCATGGACGCTCCATCATGATCATGATTATTGTACGAAGTCTATAGAGGAACATTGTTATTGTTGGATGTCATAGCTTTAAACCAGAGCTCTGATACCAATTGTAAGGTCCCTGGCTATGAGGAAAACACTAGAAGGGGATTGAATAGTGTTTATGTAATTTAAAAATATAGTTACACCAAATTAAATTCCTAACCAACAATTAATGCAGAATAAAAGTAAACCCCAAAATGAAACAATGCAAACGCAAGTATGTTTCAAGGGTTCGGATTACCCAAGTCACTTCCTGACTTGTTCCCAGTAATCCTACGTCCCTTCCACCCGGATACCACCGGATACTCAAGTTAGAACCATAACTTGAGGTTTCCTTAAAACCCCACTTGTAGCAACCCTACAAGTGAAATCGAAATACACTCGATGTTCTTGACTCCCACAACTTGGGAGAAAGCAAACCACTCTCACAACTTGAGAGTAAATCAAATAACGAAAGTTATGAAACATGAAATTAAACAACACTTACAATCACCTATGCCTTGAAGTAGAACTTGAAGAAGTGTGTTGTGTGTTGAATGACTCTCTTGGAAGAGAGGAAAGCCCTTTCTCTTGACTGTACCAAATGCCTAGAAGATTTCTCTTTTGTTCTAGGTTGGAGAGCAAGAGATGAAATATAGGAATTCTAGGGCTTTTGGATTATGAGAGCTTTGATCTTGGAAGAATGAAAGCTTGAATGTTTGAGCAAATGAATAATCAAATGAGTAACCTCTCAATCAAACAGTAGATGCTGCCTTTATAGTTTTCTCAAACCCTTCAAACAGAATCCCCAAAAACCCCTTTGAAATCCGTGAAGAAAAGCTCAACGGATAGAATCTGCGCATGCGACAGTCGACTATTGAACAAAACACAGTCGACTACTGCACTGTAACAGAGGGTAGGTGAGAATTCAAACGGTAGCTTACCACGTGGACAGTTGATTGATAAGGAGTAGACAGTCGACTGTAAAACCAACAGGCGACTGTGAATCCTTCTACAGGCGACTGGCCGTAATCTGGGTAAGTTGTGACAGTCTAGGAAAAGTCTGGGGCTACAGGACAGGCGACTGATGAAGAGAAGACAATCGACTATAAAACAAACTGGAAACTGTAGTTCCTTCTACAGACGACTGTGACAAACCCTGACATTTTCCAGAGAGTTGAGTTTGTAGAGAGGATCAACGACAGACGACTGTTGAAGCATTGATAGTCGACTGTGCCATTGGACAGTCGACTGTAAATACAACATCAGTCGACTGGGTTGATCAAACTGAGAATAAGTTTCGGCTGAAGATAGCCATGCGACTGACTAACAAATCACAGTCAACTGTCACTTGGACAGACGCCTGTGAAATGTACATCAGTCGCCTGATAGAGTTAAAGCTTAGAATCCCAAAAATTAAATAATTAAGTATGTGCATAACATGCGACTGTAGAAGAAAACACAGTCAACTGTTTTAAGACAGATGACTGTAAATCGTTCAGCAGTCGACTGTTGAGATCATGACATGCACATTCTTGATAGGAATGAATTGGAGTCAAAGGAAAGTTGATCTAATGATTTCCTAAGACTGAAATAAAGATCTGTGTGTGCTAGCTCCAACATAGTTCTACTTCAAAGCTACATACTAGAAGAGAAAATGAAGATTACATTTGTAGAACTCTCTCTTCCACCCAACATATGAGCTTGAAGTCTTCTAGGAGCTTCAATCACCATCTTTGATCACCCAATCCACTTCCTTTGCCTTCATTGATCTTTGAGTGTCATCCATTGCTAAATGATCTTCATAATATGCTTAGGCAATGGATTAACAGCAAATAAGGGATTAGTCACAAGTATATATGTTTGATCATCATTAACACCAATTAGGGAGAAGTCCAATACTCAACAATCTTTGCATTCGAAGTTCATTCTCCTCATCTCCTTCAGTATCTTCATCTTCATCTTCTTTATTTTCTTCAACAAGAAAAAATTTAACCATCTGAAAACATATCTGACGAGAACAATGATAAGGAGGATATGGGGTGGTGGACAGTGGACGGGAAGGAGATGGGAGCAGCTTGCGGTGATGGCAAACTGGTATAGAAAGAGAATGGTAGGGTAAATTAGGAATAAAAATCGATGTAGAGTAATAAAGCTAATAAAAAGAGTGATGTTAGTTGCACAACAGACTCTTATGATTTCACCACAGTTTTATTTACAAGTTTGTCATTAACTAATGTATAAACAAAATTACTCTTAAATTTGTTACTTAATTACACATTTTGCCATGTGATATTTTGATTTCACCGTATGCTCTTCTTCCTCCTCAACACCCCTTCCACTTAATTACAAATTGTGCCACTTAATTATAAATTTCAGCGTATGGACTTTAACTTCACTGAAAATTTTACTCCACTCCTCCTTCAAAATGCACTCTTCCATCATCGCTCTCATGCTGACACACTCAATTAACATTAATCTTGCCAATGGCTACGCCCCACGTGGACCTAGGCTTTGTGGTCTTCTAGCTCCAAATGCAGCTCAACGCATCGCATTCCCGCCTCCTCCAAAACACCAAGAAAGACCAGCAAAAAGGCCTGACCGACAACCCGATCGATGACAGCTGGTCGTGATCTGGCACCGACTGGTGCACCGTCCGACAACGCCTTGCCGACTATGGCATCGGCTTCAGCCGCAATGCTCGCGGTGGCCGCGGCGGCCAGACCTGCGTCGCCACCAACCCCTCCGACCTTGACCCTGTAAACCTCGCCGCCGGCCCTCCTCTATGGTGCCATCCAGGACGTCCCACTATGGATCACCTTCGCCTCCGACATGAACATCCGCCTCTCCCAGAAGCTACTCGTCAATTCACACAAGACCATCGACGCCCGCGACACCATCGTCCACATCGTCGTCGGCTCGTGCATCACCCTCCAGGACGTCTCCAACGTCATCATCCACAGCCAGCGCATTGGCTGACAAACACATTACTGACACCAATTGCAGAAAAAATGTGATTGAAATGCTTTTCCAAACTGCAGAAAAAATCCAGAGTCCATCCAAGTCATGGAAATTAAATCTTCCTCTTTCAACTTAATCACCATGCCTTTTTGCAGTGAAATTAACAGAAAATGAAGGGAAGAGTGGTGAGTTTATATAAATGGTTAAAATGAAACAAATAGTGGTGAATTAATAAATTACAAGAGTTTGGTGCGGCTAATTTAGAGTTACGGTGAAATAATAAAGATATTCGGTGTCACTAACAGCACTCTAATAAAAAAAGTCCTAGATGTTCAAAGGGGTGTGTGCGCAAAGCAAATGTAGGCGTGTGCATAGAATTAATCCGCTCCCACCCGCTCATTTTTCACGCCCGCACGTTTGCACTGCCAGGCTATGTGCCCCACGTGCCACATGCGTGCGTTACAAATCTCCTCCAGAAGAAGTTGGATTTGTTAAATTAATAAACTAAAAAAATTGTTTAGGGCTTAGGATTGGTTAAGTAATTGGAGGAAAATGTCTCGCGGGGCAGGCCGGTGTCTCCTCACCACAACGCAGGGGCCGGGGGATGCGGCGGCTGCCTTGGGGGAATCGCCGGCACGTATTGCGTTCCCGAGGGCACATCTGACAGCGTTCTCCTTCGTCTGTTTGGGCTTTTTGTTTTGGCACGAGGTCAAAGAAGCAAGTGGCCGGGAATGCGAGAAGCGTGTGACCGGCCGTGCGCTTTGTGATTCGAGCTCCTGCAAATTGACGGCTGCTTGCCAAAAGTATAGCATGGGATGCCTTGGATTTCAAATGAGCTTGAATAGTGCTGATTCAAACGTGGGTCAGTGGAAGCATCTGTATCTTGGACCGAGCCTAAGGTAAGTAGGGAAGTTTGGAGATGCAAATATTCACATCAATGTCTTGGAGTGATTGTAATGTCTTCAACACCCCCGCTAAACTCGAGATGGATTGTTTGGAATGCAAAAAGCCAACAGTACCTGAGTTGAATCGATTGACAAAGGATGGAGTTTGGTGCTCAACAAGATGTTGGTGCTCAAGGAGAAGCTAGTAACGGAGTATTCGATCCACATACACGATGGCGTGGCACTTGAGAACTATATGGAGGTAAACAAGCACTCCATAAGAAAGAGCCGAGCCATAGCTACTGCTCACGAGATAAAGAGAATTGTCCAATAGATAGCCTACTAATAGCAGCTTACCATATAATGCAGGGCATGATTTGTCGACCTGATCCAAAAAAATGTAAAGAATCTGAGAATCATTGGTAAAAATAGTTGAATTTCTTGATGAAGTGGAGTTTGCCAAAGTGAATGTGTTGCGAAAAGATCCATGCGGAACTAGCAAATTCTACAGCTAGCTAGTAAGTAGAATTCACAAAAATAGATCACCACAACAACAAACAATCTCATCCCATCCCAATCTTGCGGAAGCAAAGAAAGAAAACGAAGCCCACCACTCACACAAATGCAGATAGTAAATGCGGCACAACAATTTACCATGGTTCGGTCATTCTTTGACCTACTCTGGCATCCGAGACGATCCACTATCTGATAAGAGAATACAATCTTTACACCAACTTCTTCATCATCCTCAAGTGAGTAATAACTTGGATAAACACCAAGCCCCCACTATCAACTAACACAGAAGAAGTAAAGAGAAAACAGAGAAAACTTAAGAAACCAAGAAATCCACAAAGACATAATCTTCGTCTTCTTTGGTTCTAATCTCTTCTAAGCTCTCTTAATCAATGCTCAAAAATCTCGCTTCAAGTTCTTCAAAGCTCTCCTACAGCCTTGACCTAACATCTTTAAGTATGGCCTTAAACCCCCCCCCCCCCCCCCCCCCCCCCCCCCCCCGCGCGCCAAGAGTCGAAAAGATCATGACCGTTTGATTGAGCAACTATTCAATCCAACAGTCACAGATCCACTTTAAAATAGCACAGCCGGCAATCAGACATCTGTAGATTTCATTCCAAACGTTTGGCCCCACAACAAACGTCTGGGAAATGACCTCCAAACGTTTGCATAAGAAGAAAACTAGGTCGACACCCGTCAGACGTCTGGAGCTCTCCTCCCAGACGTCTGACCCCGTGTTCAGTTGTCTAGGAGATGAACTCCATATGCCTTGGAAAATCTATAAACAAGTGGCACACATAAACAGAGAGTTGGGGATTTTCGGGTGGCCACGGTTCGATCTTCTGGTGAACACCACTCAGACGACTGCCCCTCGGTCAGACATATGTGAGGAAGCACCAGACGTCTGATGGCCCTTTCTTGGCTGACACGACTGATATGCCAGACGTTTGTTGCTTGACTACCAGACGTTTGACATCTCCGACTAGGTTGGAATCCAACATGGCACCAGACGTCTGGTGCACTGGCATCAGACATCTAGTCATCGCAATATTTCCTAGAATGGATTTTGCAACATATCTTCAACATACTACTCTACTGCAAACATCCATCAACTCATCAGCAGACCATCAACACTACTACCAGCACTACCCTGATCAGAACAACACGGCCACTCCACGGCCTCCTTATCGTCTCGAAATACGCGCCCTCTGATGCATCACTCAACCCATCAAAAAATCAAGCTCAAGCAATTTTTGAGCTTGACGGGAGGAACAGGTTTAGTGAACATAACTGCGGGATTTTCTTTTCTCGAAACCTTCTATAGCGTAATCACCTGAATTTCTTCCTCCAGAAAGCAGTTATGCACTTCTATGTGCTTGGTTCTTGAGCTATAAGCATGATGCTTGGCAAGATATATGGGGCTCTGGCTATCACTGAACACCCTCGACAGTCTCTGTGGAATGCCCAAATCCTCCAATAGACTCCTGCAGTATTTAGACTCCTTCACAGCTTCCATTGTGGCTATCAACTTAGCTTCTGTGATTGAAAAAACAACCACAGACTGCAAGATGGATCTCCACGACACCGCTGCGGTGCCCAATGTAAACACATATCACATGTGAGTATTTTCTTCATTAGTTTGATCATCATTTTATTTTTCTTCATCAGAAGATGAAGAATCCCAAGTGGTTGATATTGCTTTCTTCTTGTTATTGAACTTTCTTTCCCTTTTGGAATTATTGAAAGTCTATCTTTAGGTTTTAGGAGTGGACAATCCTTTTTATATGTCCAGGCATGTTGCAATTAAAACACAAAGAGGCATTAGTATATTTAAATTTCAAATTTTTTTACTTACCTCGTCATAGGAACTTTTTGAAGTTGCTGGTGATGAGTGCCACATTATCAACATGAGTCATCTGTGTCAGAAGATGCATTGAAAGAAAGTACTTTCTTTTTAGAGTTTGATTGTTCTTTGCGATCTTGTAGTTGAACTTCATATGCCATTAAGTTGCCAACTTGACTTTCAACTGTGAGGGTTGATAAATCTTTGGATTCTTCCATAGCTATTGTCTTCTTCTCCCATTTTGGTCTTAATGCACAAAGGATCTTCTGGACTTGTTCTGTTTGAGTATATATTTTACCAAGAACAATTAGAGAGTTGGTGATGTCAATGAAAATAGTGATCATCTCTCCAGTTGTCTCATTGTCATTCATCTTAAATAACTCAAACCTGTGAACAAGAATAGAAATTTTAGTTTCCTTAACTTTACTAGTTCCTTTGTGTGTTACCTCAAGTGTACACCAGATTTCATATGCTGATTTGACCTGGGAAACTTGGTTGAATTCATTCTTTCCCATTGCATAGAAGCATGCATACATGGCTTTAGAATTGTGAGTTGCTACAGCTTTGTCAACTGTAATCCATTGGTCATATATAGTAGCAGGCTTCTTATATGGTGTCTCCAATGTGTTCCAAAGTTCATAGTCAATGCTTCGAAGATATATCGTCATCTTCTTCTTTCAGTAGAAGTAGTTTGAACCATTGAATAGTGGATGCCTTGTAGTGGAATGTCATTCTAGAAATTGTAATGAAGACGTTGAATTGTTTGTCGGATAGGCGTATGCCATCTTAGCCATGCTCTGATACCAATTATTCGATCTCCTGGCACACCAAATACACTAGAAGGGTGGGTGAATAGTGTATATCATGATGAAGTTGCAAAATTAAAAGTTACTAAACGATTGCAGTAATAGTGCAGAAGTAAATAATTACAATACAGAGAATAAGTAAACAAAACCACATAGATTTATCCTAGTTTGGATCCTTGTGATCCTACGTCCAGGTCTCTACTCCCCATAAAGATTTGTAATCCACTATTACAACTTTCTCCCTGCAAGCAAACAACAATGATGCTAACACTACCAGTGTTGTAAAATTGTACGATCTTTTCAACAAGAGATTACCAAATAAAGAGAAAAAGTATGAAACAATATCACATATAGCCTTGATGATGCGAAAGTTGAATCACAAGGAAGGTGAAGGTATCTCCAAGGTTTCTTGATGTGTGATGTGGTAGAAAAAAATTTAAAGATGGACTTTCTATTGAGGCAAAATTTCTGCGGAGTTTATCCAATGAAAATCTGAAAATCACTCTCTCTTTTAGAGTGAAAAAAAGAAAAGTTTAATAATGAGAAATAGAGAATAAATTCGTGTAAATGGACAGAGAATTTGTGGTCTATTTATAGGCTAAAGGGATTCCAAATTATTGTTCAGCAACTGCCTAAAACGGTTCGAAAAATTGAACTGTTTGTTCAAAAATTAGTCGACTAGGCAAGTCTATTAGTCGACTAAGCCTTTAAAATGAACTGAGATTTGACCGTTGTAACTGAAATTAATCGACTATACAACTTAGATTAGTCGACTACAACTGAAAATGGTCAGATTGATAACCATTTGAGAATGTTATAACTATCTCTAGTTAACTAGATAGTTTGTTAGTCGACTAGAAATGTAACTAACAAACGGTCCGAAATATAACTGTAAGAATAACTACTTAGTCGACTAGGAAATTTTGTTAGTCGAATATGACCAAAAAATATGAAATGATATGCTAAATGATCCTATTAATGAAGGAATGAGTTTGACCAAAAATTTGGCTTTTTGAAAATAGAGTGAAATAAATTAGTCGACTAGGAGAAAGCGTTAGTCGACTAAAAAAGTCTATGACTTGGTCGTTTGAAGAAATCCTAAATGGCTAAGATAGATCATCCTCAAGGCTTTCACATGCTAAGTATATGCAAGAATAAAAACAAAAATTACGTCATTTTTCGCACGATATAAATATTCAACTTTGAGCTTTGTCTTGCTTTTGATGCTTCTTGGAGTAAATGTGATGTCTTGAACGATTGTCTTATCTTGAATATGAATTTATTGAACTTTATACTCTACATAGATAACGTTAGTATGCAAAAATAATAATAGATTGATGTGTGTATTATCAAGACTTTATGGAGAGAGAAAATCAAATGTTATTTTCCAATAGCAAATAACGCATAATCCATTTGATGGCATGCCAATGCTCCTTTCCTGGTTTAGCCATGTATCTGCTCACTCACCCCAAATGCTTGTTCAATATCAGGATGCGTGCAAACCATCGTGTACATTAAACTCCCGACTGCACTCGCATATGGCACTTGAGAAATGTGTGTCTTCTCCTCGTTGGTGCTAGGTGACTGCAGCGCCGATAGCTGAAAATGAGCTCTAAGTGGTGTTTATATGGGCTTCACACTCTCTATACCATAACGGATGAGAACTTTCTGAATATACCCTCTCTGGCACAATCTGAGCTCACCATGCTTCCTATCCCAGGAAATCTCTATTACTATGATTTTCTTCGCTAGCCCCAAGTCCTTTGTGTTGAACTCTTTGTCCAGCTCAAGCTTTAGCTTCTTAATCTCGGATATGTTGCAGAAAGTGATCAACATGTCGTCCACATATAACAAGAAATAAATATGTGACTCATAATCCAATGTGCGCATATATACACATTGGTCCTTCACACTCTGTTGATATCATATCCTCAACATGAAGCTGTCAAATCTCTTGTACCAATGCATCTGTGACTGCTTTAGCCTATACAAGGATTTCTTCAATTTGTAGACCATGCTCTCCTTTCCCTCTAACACAAAGCCCTCCGGTTGGTGAATGTGTATCTCCTCATTCAATTCTCCATGCAAAAATGTTGTTTTGACATTGAGTTGCTTCAACCATATGTCTTTGGATGCGACTAGTGCTAATAAAACACGAATGAAAGTGCATCTTACAACCAGAGAAAATATCTCGTTGTAATCCTCTCGCTTCCTCTGAGCAAAACCTTTAGCCACTCGTCGAGCTTTGAAGCGCACATCACCACCATCCTCTATCGAGCTTTCCTTGACCTTGTATAATCACCTACACCCAATAGCACGTGCACCTTTAGGTAGATGCACTATATCACATGTGTCATTATGGTGGAACGACTCCATCTCCTCAACCATGGCATCTTGCCAATTTGCAATATCGCTAGAAGTCATAGCTCCACTAAAGGTCAATGGCTCCTCATGCTCAATGTTCAAAGCATATGAGGCCATGTCATCGAAGGATCATGCTGAGTAGTCCCAAGCCCCTAATCTCTCTGGTGCCTTCTTTTGTACGCTTGGATCTCCGTACCTTATCGGCTCGAAATTCGTCCCGTACATGAGCTTGTATGAGTGCCTGCACATGGTCCTCATCATGGACCTCATCAGTTCCCCCAGCTAGGACAGTAACAATGGGCTCCTTGCCTGGTCTCCTATAAAGTGAGATTAGGAGTTCAACCCTCTTGGATTCAGGCTCCACGGACGTTGGCTCAACCTCTGACCGAGTCCGCTTCGCTCTAAGCATCACAAACTCATCGAATGTGACATACCTACTTATAAACGCCTTGTGGGCCATTGGATCCCACAAGCGATATACCTTCACGCCATAGCCATAGCCATAGCCAAGTAGAATGCACTTTTTTTTGCCTTCGGCTCTAATTTGTCGCCTCGATCATATGCATAAGCCGGGCAATCGACGATGCGGGTATGAGTAATATCTGACCTTCCTACTCCATATCTCCTCTGGAATTTTGTAATCAATAACCGTCGATAGAAATCTATTCACTATGTACACTGTGGGCGTAATGATTTCTCCCCAAAATTCCTTCTCCGATCTGCCAGAGTGACTCAAGCAACACACTTACTCCAACGATGTACGGTTCATCCTCTCTGCCACCCTGTTTAACAGCGGATCTCCGGGTGATGTAAAATGTCATCAAGGAAACACATCAAAATCATGTCACACTTCAGAATCCCCCAATCTAAACTCATCCTTGTCCTCAAGAAAGACATGGAAGGATAGAGCTAGTAGAAATGCAAGAAAGCATGCAAATTATGACATGGAGCTTGAGAAATTCACGAAATTGAGCATATATACGTGATCGAGTGGAAATTTCAAATTCATAAAAATAAAAACATCGATTTTTCTCCATTTGTCAGGATATAATCCTAGGGCATCGCTTCTAGTCCAAATTGTCAAGTAATATGCCAAAGTCCTGACCACACTCAAGTCCTAGGATATTTCCTCTAACCCGGATCTAAGTTGAAAACGAAGGAATCAAAGTTATACTATGGTCGATGGAAGGATAAGTTTAGCATAATGAATTATTAGCCCATTAGAGGAAGTGGTTCCTATAGTGTATCAAAGATCCTTGATTCATGAAGTTGCTATCATATTCATGCCTTCAAATTTTTCTTCTTTTCTTTTTCTTTTTTCAATATATTTTTTCTTTGGGATTAGACTTGGTTCGTGTAAGGAGCATTGGGTCGGTGACTCCCAGGCTAGACAACCTTAGGGCATCGAGCCAAGAAGGACCACTCGGATCTACTAGCTCAAACCAATATAAATCCTTATTTATTTATCTCTTTTTTTGAATGCACTCCCCCAAGCTAAACCTTTTAGTGCGAGGCCCTGACACTTCTGAGGCGTAGGGATCCAACTACTCAACGTCGCTGGGAAAATGGTGCATTTATTTTTTATATACATATAAGCAAATATTTTTTAGATGCATGAATATGTCAAGCTACAACATTTCTCGGTACTAAGGGATACATCATTATCCAAGTCTCGAATGGGTTATAAAACATTATACTTAACGATCAATTCATCGTTCCTGGTATAAAGTGGACTCCTGAGTGAAACTCAACTTAGCACGGTTTCAAGTACTTCTATCCTAGAGGCTATGAGGATAGTCCTGAAGTGCATATTAAGTGGGATCTGAAGCTAGAGGTTTGTCCTAGTCAAAATATCCTAAGCAATATTGAGAAATCGAGCGTAAAAGTAGAAAATGAAATTCAACTCGATATATCATGCATATAAAATCTCAAACTCACAGAATTCTCAAGGCGAATGTAAATATATACAGATGGGTGCATGATAAAGCATGATGCATGATGCGAATGATGGTATTTTTATTGTTTTTGTTTTTTTCAAATTTTTATGGGTTTTCGATGCAAATAGGAGCTTGAAATAGACATGATGCATGGCAAAAGAGAAAAGAAATGAAATGAGAAAGAAAGAGAAAATGAAAAATAGAGGTGAGAAAAAACATGGAAAATGTGGACGATGAAGGAAGAAAATAAAAGAAAATGAAGCAGGGAAATACTCCCGCCCCAATCTAAATCTCGCATTGTCCTCAATGCGATAATCATGAGTGTGTAAGGACAAAATGTGAGAGGGAAGAATGTGGTACTTCTCATCAAGTAGAGCCATCGTCAGGTGGTGGCAATGTGGGTGTGGTGGATGTGTGGGGTTTATCAGAGGGTGATGGGTCTGCAGCAGGAGTGGGTGAAGTGGTGGATGGAGCAACTATAGATGGTGTGGGTGAAGGCTCACGTGTAAATGGTGGTGGTGATGGAGGTGCTCCGGATGTCTATCGGGGTGGTGGAGGTGGTTTGCAAATGTGTGGTTTGAAGTGGATGGCTATGCAAACGATGATGGCTCAGATGGGTGGGGTGTGGGTGGCATGAGCAGGATATGTGCTATAGTCGCAGGATAATGCCCATGGATATATTTCCAATGGAAGACGGCCTCAAACTGATGTAAGGCCAGCTACAGAGGATCTGACCTCGGTCAAGGTGTCCTTAAATCCATTCAGGGTGCTGATCGTGGAAGACTTGAAGTCCTGGAATGCCCTCTCCGATAGTGTAAGCCTTTCGTCAAATGAGAGAGGTGGAGGAGGGGTGCTGCTAGAACCCTTGCGGGGATGGCAAGATCTCATGTGGAACTAATGAATCAAAGTCTGATGTTGTGTATGTGGTGGAGGCCTGACGGGGCCTGACTGTGTGGCACTCGAGGGATCTGGAATAGCTAGGATCTCAGTGTGAGGATGAGGTGGGGCCTGTGCAATTTGTGTAGGCATAGGCTGGGCAACCACATAAAGATCTAGGTCAGGTGGAAATCTCCACTGCACAGCTCCAGCTGCAGGAATCCTAAAACAATCGGGGTTGGGAATAATCATGTATGGTGTGGAGGTGGTCCCGTAAAGCCAAAGATATCTCTCATCCCCAATATCCTTAATCATATTCATGTTTGTGAGGACCGAGAGATCAAGTGAAGTAGGGCCGAGGACGGGCATCCTATCGTCAGGTGTGTGAAAAGATACGAAAGGAAGGCATGCAATGACATTGATAAGTCATTTGCAGCAAATCGAGGAACGAGGCTGGTGATAGTGTGGAATAACATATACCCTAAATAGGAGCCGGCATGAATGATGATACAAGGGGTAGTGATGCCACCATCGTGACCTCTACAGGGTTGGGTCATCGCCCACAGAAAGAAAAGCTCTTCTCGGGAGACTTGGCAAGTCTCTTCCCGATATAAAATGGTGTTGGCTATAGTGCGAAGGGCTAGGTGAAGGCATAGATGGACAATGTCTGATGCCTTAGCCCTAGTGACAGGAAATTCATCCTAGCAAGTGATTTTCTTCCAGAAAGCATCATAGTTGTAGGCTTGGGACACACCAGACTTATATCTGAAAGCCTCACGGGAGAGGGCCATGGGCCACTTGAAGATGGTATTCAGAAAATCATAGGACATGATGTAGTCCTTGTTCATCAGGCGAAAGGAAAAGCCGTATTTTTAGCACTTGATTGACCTTAGAAACTCTAGAGTGAGTCTCCGATAGGTCCATGCCTCACATTCTAAGAAATCACTTCACCCAATGTTGTGAAGTATGATTTGGATACCTTAGTTAGACCTAAAGCATTAAGAGCAGGAATGCTCAGGAATTTGGTAGGGATAATGGGTCTCTGATAGAGGTTCATGAAGGTCTCTTATTGATGTTCATCAGTGAAAATGACCTAATGGTGTCTATCTGTGGGGGTGGTGGAATGGCTGGTTGGTTAGGGGGTAGTGGATGCAGACGCACCGTTCGTGGACATGCGTGCTCGTGTTTTCCTCCCTTGTGTAGGTCCAGAGATAGTGTGTTTTCCCTTCCAAGGGGGCATCATGGATGTGGGGAGCATGTATGCAATGTGAGATGTGTGTGTGTGTGTGTGTGTGAATAGGTGTGACACACTAATCTACGCAAAATTCAGCGAGCAATTCAATTAATTGGGTAGGAAATGAAAATGAGTTTGAGAACGAAGTTACCCAATCGATTGAAGATCCTAACTGTAATGAAGATGTCCCCAAGATGGTGTCGATCTCTCCCCCAATCTACACTCGTGCCCATGTTGTGTGAAGTACGGAAAACCCCCCAATCGGCCGTTTAGGGTTTTTTTGTTCCTAGCCGTTTCGACCAAGATGATGGTTGGGAGGGAGGGTTGGTGAGGTAGGAGAAATGTATTGGTGTGAAATTGGAGTGGAGAGGGGTTGATTGTTGCTGGGTTGATCAGAGAAGCAGAAGGAAGAGAGGGCAAGTCGAAACGTCTCAAGCAATTGGGATGAACTCGTTCGCATTGGAGTGTTTAGGTTATATAGACAAATGACGCGATTAAGCGATGCGGTCTAGCCGCATGACAGAACAGTCATGTCATTTGAATGAACTCGAACCCAATGGTTTGTGGACGACGCGGGCGAGATGACGCGGTCGCGTCGATGGAAAATAGACAGCGTTGTCGAGAAAAATGAGAGGAAAAATTTGGGATCCACGCAGTCATGTCGTCTAGGTGATGCGACCAATTCAGATTGTTGAATTAAGGGCCAAAAATCCAGAGATTTGGGCTTGTGATGCGGTCGGAACGCTTAAATGAAACGACCACGTTGTTTTTGGGTAGGACTTTGGCTTTGTAGATAACTTGTTGAAACGGTCATTTTGTTTAAGCGAAATGACTGCGTGGGGAGAATTTTTGAGATGGACATTTGGCTTGAAAAGGTGGATTGATGCGGTCGCGTCGCTTGGACGATGTAACCATGTCAGGCGGGTGAAAATGAAGGAATTGAGAGCCAAATTTCCAGTTATTTTGCCTCGGGACACGGCCGCGTGGCGGAGATGAAACGACCACATCTACTCAATCTTACCATCTTTAAAACCTTTATATTTTTCCCCCGATTGACGCGGCCACGTGTGAGGTGTCACACAATCGCGTTCGCCAGGACAGCTGCCTTGATTTGTTGATCTTCTTGCCTTCCTCCATGTGGTCGCGTGGGGTATCACATGCGGTCACGTTCTCCTCCCTGCAATAGTAAATAACTTGGATCAAGTTGGTGTTTTGGGGGTTCTTTATTCATTCTGACACAAACTATCCTAAGTAATAAAAATGGTAAAAATAAGAGATAGAAAGACTAAAAACTTGGGTTGCCTTCCAAGAAGTGCTTGTTTTAAGTCTTTAGCTCAACTCCCTTTATAATTTTCATGGTGGCTCTGGGGTGGAGAGCGTGAGATCAACTCTCTCTTTATGCTTCTCCTAGGTAGTGCTTGACGTAGCAATGTGTTTCTTCCCCTTCATCTTCAGCTCTCCGGGGTCAAATTGATATGTTCTTGGCTCTCCCTTCTTGGCCCCCTTCCTTGGCTCTCCTTCAAGTTTCCTTGCAAGAGGACCCACCTCCTCATCTTCTTTGTGCTTGGAGATTGCATGCAAAATTTTCTCCGTGGATCTCAAAAATACGTCCTCTAGCTCCATCTCATCGATCACCTCTTCTAAAAGGTCCACTTGATATTAGTCATCCTCCATGACCTCTTTCATGCTCTTTTTGAGTCGAATTCAGCTCTATCCTTTCCGACATTGAGGGACAACTTTCCTCCCTTTACGTCTATAAGTACTCCTGCAGTGGCTAAGAAAGGACGTCCCAAAATAATAGGAATACAGGCGTCCTCGGGCATATCCATAATCATGAAATCACACGGGATACCCATGTCTCCCACCTTCACCAGTACGTCCTCAAGAATCCCCATGGGGTAATTTATTGACCTGTCAGCGAGCTGCAGCGTCATCCTTATGGGCTTTGGCTCCCCCATCACTAATCTCTCGCTTATGCCCAGCCGCATTAAGCTCACGCTTGCACCCAAGTCATAGAGCACCCTTTTGGTTTTCATTTTTCCTACGGCATAAAGGATGGCGAAGCTTCCTGTATCTTTAAGCTTCTCGATGCTCTTCCTCTGGAGGATTTCACTACACTCCATAGACAATACGACTTTTTTCCTTCTCCCTCTTTTCGTGATCAACTCCTTCAGAAAATTTGCATACGACAGGATCTCTGAGTTGGTGTCTAAGAACGGGATCGTAATATTAAGCTACTTCAACATATCGAATAATTTCCCGTATTTCTCCTCAAGTTTTACATTTGCCAATCTCGAATAGAATGGAACCTTTGGGATGTACACTCTTGGATGCTCTGCTGGGGGTGTCTCCATCATATTTTTCAGATTCTTTCTCCTTTAGCGGTTCCACAGTGAGTGACTCTACAATATCATTTTCATCGAGCTCAATCTCGATGCGAGGATCAACTTCCACCAGAGACTCCCTCTCTTCAGCAGCTGGCATCACCAGGTCATCAGTCTGTTTACTACTCCTCGTGGTAATGGCGTTGACATGCCCCCATGGATTCGTCTCTGTCTGCCCTGGCATCTTTCCTTGAGGTCTGTTTAGCTGCGCCACTTTCTTAGCAAACTATGACACCTGAGTCTCCATGGAATTTTGGCCCATTATGAGCTGCTGAATGGATATTTGGAATTATTCGTTCTTTTGTCCCTGCATTCCAATAAAACTCTCCATTAGTTTTTCAAGATTGGACTTAATAGGGGGAGGGAACAGTGGGTGAGTATATTGCTGAAAATTTTGAGGAGGTCCATAGGGTTGCTGCTGCTACGGTAATGGCATCTGTGGATGCACTCTCCCACTCCGGTACGAGAAATTTGGGTGGTTCTTCCACCCCCTGGTTGAAGGTATTGGAGTAAGGATTGTTGCCTTGTCACTGATTGTTTCCATATAGAGCATTGGTTTGCTCTATCGTCATCCCTGGTGGTGTGGCGAGGGTAGATGTGCATTCTTCTCCTTGGTGTCCCTGCACACCACAAACTTTGCAAAATGCCGCCATTGGCGAATTAGCCGTACAAAGTCCAAGTCTAGATAACCGCTTCGTCAGAGCATCAAATTTTGTAGATAACATGGAAACCTCATCAAGTTCATACTTACCTGCTTTCTTTGAGGTAGCTCTCTCATTGTTCCACGAGTCATTATTAGCGGCCATGTTTTTCAGCAACTTTTTGGCCTCTTCTGGGGTGGTGCTCATAATTGTGCCATTAGAGACGTCCTCGATCGACATCTTCACCTCACGGGAGAGCCCATTGTAGAAATCTTTGATCAATAACCAGTCATGCATACTGTGATGTGGGCAGTTGCATTGTAAGTCCTTGAATTTTTCCCAATCTTCATACATTGACTCATGGTCGAGCTGGGTAAATGACGTGATCTCATTGCGCATCTTTACCGTTTTCCCTGGAGGAAAAAATTTAGTTAGAAATGCACGCGATAAAGCATCCCATGTGGTAAAAGTATTGGATTGTGGCTTCTAAGCTAGTCCTTATTGTTGAGTATTAGAATTCTCCGTACTTGGTTTTGATGATGAGCAAATATAAATACTTGTGACTAATTCCCTACTTGCAGTTAATCCATTGCCTAAGCATATCATGAAGATCAATTAGCAATGGATGTCACTCAAGGATCAATCAAAGCTTGTAAAGTGGATTGGATGATCGAAGATGAAGATAGACGCTTCAGGAAGACTTCAAGATCATATAATAGAAAAAAGAGAAGCCAAAACAATTGTACTCTTTTTATTCTCTTCTTCTTTCTTATTAGAATGTATCTTAGAAGTAGAATTATGTTGGAACACACTCACATCTTCTATTCTAATCTAGGAAAGCATTAGAACTCATTTTCTACGCCTCCAATTCTTAATTCTCAAGCATGTGCATTTTGGAGTTTTAACATGCGACTGTTGAAGGATTTACAGGCGCATGTCTCTATACAGGCGCCTGAGATTTGTTCTCCAGTCATCTGTTATGCACATACTTTTTCACTTGTTCTTTTGGGCTTTCTGCTATAACTCTCATCAGGCAACTGCTATACAATGTACAGGTGTCTATCCAGTTACAAGCGCATGTGACTTGTTAGTCAGTCTCATGTCTCCTTTATCCCAAAAGTACCTAGTCTTGCAACTTTTGCACTTGAATCTGTAGGTGATGTAAGAAGGATTTACAAGCACCTGCACATAGCACAGTCGCCTGTAAATGCTTCTACAGTCTTCTGTTTCAGCTTGTCAAACTTCCCTAGTTTTGACAACTTTTGCACTTGCGCCTGCAGGCGATATAAGAAGGATTTACAAGTGCATGTCCATGGCACAGTCACCTGTATATTCTTCTACAGTCGTCTATCATATCTTTCCAAATTTCCTGAGTTTTCACCACTTACGCACTTAGGAAGTCAGTCGCTTGTAGAAGGTTTCTCAGTCACCTGTTAGTTTACAGGTGCATGTCCGACCTTCATCAATCAACTGTCCTATGTGGTAAGTTACCATTTGAATTCTCACCTACCCTTTGACACAATGCAGCATGCGGCTTTGAGTTCATCATCAGTCGACTGTCTGGCACGTATTTTCTATCTATTGGCTTTTTCCAGACGGATTTCAAAGGGGGTTTTGGGTATTTTGCTTGAGGGGTTTAGAGAACTTATAAAAGGGTCTCCTACTGTTCCATTGGAGATCTCTTGAACCCTTGAAACCCTTTAGAATTCTTTGATCTCGTCTCTAAGCTCTCAAGCCCTCATTTTCACCAAGTCCTAGAATCTCATTCTCTTTTGCTGTCCAACCTAGAATCAAAGTTGATATCATCTAGGCATTTGGTGGTGACAAGAGAAAGGGCTTCACTCTCTTCTTGGAAGAGATCAACACTCACTTCACTTTGCTCCTTCAAGTTCTACTTCAAGCATAGGTGTTTGTAAGTGTTTACATTTCGAATTTCATTATCTCGTATTTCGATTTCACTCTCGGTTTGTGGGAGTGTGTTTGCTTGATCCCAAGTTGTGGGAGTCAAGGAAATCGATTGTGTTGGATCTGGATCTAAGCCTAGAGGGGGGGTTGAATAGGCAAATAGAAATATTCGTGCAACCCACACGAAATCACAGGCAGTTATAATCGGATGCAGAGTAAATATAATCAATCACAGAGTACGCAGCAGATTTATCCTGGTTCAGTCGTCCCCACGACCTACGTCCAGTCCCAAAAGCAAATACTAGATTGATAATGTTCCAAGTACAACCTGTAGCTAGAGTGCATCTCTACACTCACCTGGTTCTCCGTGCCGCACTCCACCGGTGCTCCTGGTACAACCTGTAGATAGAGAACACACTCTACACTCCCCTGGCTCTCAGTACCTGCACTCCACCGGTGCTAAACAAAAATAATCCTAGTATAAGATCTCACTTGACTAGTCCCAACTAGTCAAGTCCCTCGTGTCTAGTACCACACAAGAGAAGACCCCAAAAGTCACAAATACGGTAAAGTTTCCCCTTCAAAGAATGCTACACTGCAACATAAATATAAAGAGTAAAGAGTTTAGGAAAGCTCAGTTCGTGTTCGTGTAGTCATCTCTGTTAATCAGCTCACGTCAGATCAAGTCTGATGTAGTCTCTGACTCAAGTCCACTCTATCTCCAACTCAATGTCGCGGCCATCAAGTATATTTGAGTTTGTCTCCCCTTGTTCAATAATGGTACTTGGCACTTGGATGCTCTCGGTTGGTAAGGGGGTTTTGCACTTGGATGGCACGGCTAGAAGTGTGGATCGGCGGCAACAAGGAGTATTCATAGCAGCGGCAACATTAATGCTTTCGGCAGTATAAATGGCAGCATATGGTAATAGCAACAAGCACGAAACCATGGCTGCCAGCAGTGTTCTTCGCGGCAGGGGAAAATCATTTCTCTGCCAATTTTGTTTGTTAATCCCTTGTAAACGTGGATGCCATCAAAAACAAAACACAGTGGAGACTCAGAATTTAAACCAAGTGAGCAATAAAACAAGATGAATTGATTTTCTTCCCTATTCTTTCAAAAATGAACTGCTCCTTTATGAACAAAAAGCATGCCCTTTTAATTTGCTTCAATACATCAACTTGGGCTTTGATTCCTTAACCTGCACACAATAAAACCAAAGTTTTTAAACCTTTAATTAATTAACAACACCCACAACTAACCTAAATTTTAAATGGCTCAATCCTCTTTTTATGTGCATGATGCATGGTGATTCTTAGGGGGAAAGTTTGTGATGCAGGCTCCTCTTTTTGATTCGTTCCTTTGAATTTCTCTTGGTAGCTTGGCCAATTGAATTGGGTCAAGAATTGCGGCTGCTAATATGGTTGGTAAGCTGTGCAACTGCTAGCAAAGGATCGATCAGCTGCCCCTTGATGCATGAGTTCAGCTGGTCGGCAAAGGCTTGTGCATGAGCCCTTGGTCAAACAATGCGGCAAGGACTTGTGCGTGAGCTCCTCAAAGCAGTGGTTCAGCAAGATGACTTGAGTTGGCAATTCTTGTGTGCAGGAGTCAACTAGATCATTCAACAATTGTGGCTTGCTCTTCCTCTAGCTTGATGAATTGGCTGCGTTGGAACTTGATAAAGGTTGAGACTTTGATGCTCCTTGAAACATGAAGTGCGGCTGATGCTTTCTTCAAAGATTGCAGCTTGTTGAAGATGGTGTCTTGCGGTAATGGGAAGAGCTTGAACAAAGGGACTTGCGGTAATGAGGATTTGCAATGGAGCTTGAGGCAAGGTTGCTTGAAGGTGATGAAGATGGCAATGAGGCTCTTTGTGGCAAGGGTATATGATTGATAGATGCGTAACTTGCCTTTGGGAAACTTTTGGCTTGGCAGACACATGACCCTCCTTTAGAGATGATGTTTTTATAGGAGCTTGCTAGGGTTTGGTACGACAATGAAGAGATGGCAATAGGATGAGGTCGGTATGAGAGAATCCCTTGGTTGTAGGGATTTGTATTTTGTATTTGACTTGATCCCCACCAAATATGAATTGGATTAGGAGATGGTAATGGTGATTGATTTGAATATGAATAGGAATTGGTTTTCAAATAATCCCCCAAAGATTTGACTCAATCTCAAATATATTCCCTCCTTATCTCTCTACCATTGATCAAGTACATATGAATAGCTATAATCTCCATCTCTTTGGCCAAGTCATCACTTTGAAGTTTTACGAGCTTGCCACTCCTGAAAACACTTATCACACACATTAAAATGTTCACACATGTTTGTTATCATCAATCAAGAAGTCCTAGATCGTTGCATCCAACAGATTGTTGTTCGATTACACATGTAGGGTTACTACAAGTGGTTTTAAAGGAAACCTCAAGTTATAGTTCTAACTTGAGTATCCGGAGGTATCCGGGTGGAAGTGACGTATGATTACCGGGAACAAGTCGGGATTGGACTTGGGTATTTCGAACCCTTGAAACATCTCCTTATTAGCTTGTTTTATTTTGGGTTAATTTATAATTCTGCATTTATTGTTGGTTAGGGATTTAAATTGGTATAACTATCATTTAAATTTTATAAACACTATTCAACTCCCCTTCTAGTGTTTTCCATATAGCCAGGCTCCTAACAATTTGTACCAGATCACAAGGTTTATAGCTATGGCATTCAACAACAACAATGTTCCTCCACCTCATTCGTACAATAATCACGATCGTGATAGTGCTTCTACCATTTTCGAAGGACAATCAACGATTCGTCCTCCACGTTTCAATGGCACGAATTTAGGCTATTAGAAGTGCTGGATGGAGACATTTTTAAGGAGTACTTCTCTTTGGAGAACCCTCCTGGATGGAGACATTCCTAAGGAGTACTTCTCTTTGGAGAACCCTCCTGGATGGAGACATTCCTAAGAAGTACTCCTCTTTGGAGAACCCTCCATAAAGAGTACGTTGAACCCACCGAAGAAGATTTGGACAAATGGACTCCCACCGAGAAGTTCACCGAGGTGAACTGACATCCCCTAGTTTTTAAGCATAAAAGTGCAATAGGATTGTGCATACCAGATTTAAATATTTATACCGCAAGCGCACGGTGTTGTAGTGTAGCTTGGGGGTCGAACACAGGGAAGCGTGTGTTGTGCTTGTGTCTAAGAGGAACCGGTTCACCCTACGGGTGAGCTAGCCCGAACGATCGATGGTTGTCACGGAAAATAAATACGAGGGATAAACAATATAAAAGGAAACCCAGACTTCGATTTCCACCCTATCATGTGTTTTCGCTATTACGACCTACGGATAGGAATACGATTGGATTTAGGGTTTAGTGGTGAGACGTTGCCTCTAAGAGTGATACCAGCGTCCCATGGGCCCGATATTCCGGTCGATGCCCAGGATGATACGCTGGACTACCCGGGTTCGGTCGGTGGGCATTCCCATGTCCATTAACATCGACCGACTCCGGGAGCACTAAGCTCACAATAATAACTCCCAACATCTCATCCTGCCGTTCCCATGCGCTAGGATTCAATGTCTATGCTAAGGGCGTGAGCTGTGGCTAGGGAGTCAACTGCCAAGTTTATTCCCCCTTGGCCCGACGGTCAAAGGCGGTCTTTTTCCCGCCGATGACAATGAAACACCCCGCGTAACCATCTAAATTCCTAATCCCTATCGAAATCCTAGTCCTATGGACGCATTAGGGAGAACCCACGAAGGGGTTTCCACCAAAATCCCAGATTCGGGAACTACTCACAAATCATAGCTAAAAAGCAATCTAAATGAAAATCAACCGTAGAAATCATGATCAAGCGATTGAAATGAGGTAGTAGCAATGCTATTAAGATAGTATTAAAGTTTGAAAGCAATTAGAAGTCTTACAAAATGCGATAAAATTCTAGCCGTCACCATACAAGAAAAAGACAAAAAAAAATAACAACTCTCGTTTTCTGAACCCTAGGACAACTATATATACAAATCGACGTCACCCGATCGGTTGAAGCATCAACCGATCGGGTGAGCTGATTGATGCTTCGGCCGTCAGCTTTGGGAGCTTCAACCAGGCGCTGAGGAGAGCGGGTGAAGCGAGCGTGTCGTCGATTGGAGAGATGCAGCTTCAGGTGAACCGATCAGTTGAGTACTCAACCGATCAGTTGGAAATATCCCCAAAATAGACAGAGAGTTCTGTCGATTTGGCACGGTCAGCAAACCGTCGGTTGAGCTCTCCGGGTCGTCGTTTGGAAATTCGCTTCAGATGAACCGATCGGGTGAGATGTCACCCGATCGGTTGGAATTTAGCTCCAAATGGCCAATTGCTCTGTTGGATTGAACCGGTCGATGAACCGATCGGTTGAGCTACTCCTCACTCCAGCCTCCGTCCGGGTCGTACACGTGTGCATCACCCGATCGGTTGGCTGTGTCCAACCGATCGGTTGAGGTCTGAAAAATAGAAATCTTCGTCGTTTGACCCCTGGATCGAACGTGACTCCTCCCGTTGCTCCAGGGACTCATGATATCTTCGTTATATGTCCCCTATTCTGGTAATCTCCTGCAAATATACAAAAACACAAAGAAGTGAAAGAAAACTAGAAATCACGAGAAAATGGATACGGGACGACGGAAAACAACGGGAAAACACAAAGAAGACGTGCGTGAATATATAAAATATAAACACACAGCAAAATCCCCCAAGCTGAACCCTTCCTCGTCCTCGAGGAAGACGGTGAGAGTAGGAGCTAGGAGGAAAAAAATAGAGAGAGAGAGAGAGGGAGAAATAGAAATAAAAAATCCTAAATCACCCGTCAGAGCCAACAAAATCAGACACGCCACACTAAACAAGCATACGACAAAACACATCACTAAACCAAGGAGATATGAGTCCAAACAAGTGTCGTGGGCCCACGCGGTGAAGAGCGAGTGCGTGCGGTCGCGTGCTAGCAGACGGTGTCACTATCTACATTGTGCAATAAAGCTCCATATACACATATCCAAGGTAAGAACCAAATATCGATTCGATTTGAAATAAGCGGTGAATAAATAGCTCAAGCATGCATGAGAACAGAGTAAGAATCAAATCGTATCATGCGTCAGGGACTCCACAGCTAGGGACTAGAAAATCACCACACTATCACCTAGATAATAGCTAGAAAGCTCCTATTCCAAGTGTTTTCGAAAACGATGGAGGTTGAGAAGATGTGGAGTAGAATACTCAGTGCAAATTCTCGCCTTCCATTTATTCTCGGTAGGTAGGAAAATATTCACACATGAATTTTTTTTGGGTTTTGGGTATATGTATTTTTTTTGGATTTTTGGCTATACATATATATATTTTTTCTTTTCTCTTTTCTTTTCTTTCTTTTGGGATTTTTCTTTTCTATTTTTTTGGGTTTTTCTTTTCTCTCTTCTTTTGGATTTTTGGATTTTGGGACATATACATGTGTGTACTCTCCCAAGTGGGAGAACGTTACACGACGAGGGGATTTGTACCAAGTAAAAATAAAAAGAAATCAGATTCTAAACACTTGGACAAAGGAGATTTTTCTCGCTAATCAGAGCTTAGGCTAAATGGGTTATCCTAGTCCTAATTGTGGAATCCCGACACATGCGAATTGAAGTACATGATATAAATATATTCATGCATATAGAAGCAGACATGAGAATCAAATACCACATATTTAAATCGAAGCATGATAATCTAGGGGTCATCCCAGGACAGGTATATAAAATCAAAATCACAAAGTAGAAGCACACTGTAAGCTAGTCATGACACACGACTCACATAAAAGCTAAGTGGACCCACGATGCATGAAATGCAAGAGGAATCGACTTCCTAGGGTTAGTGAATATGATTATCGAAGCCATGCTAGGTGTGTGTGTGACTCTGTGGCAATTCATCATATGGGGTCATCTCTAGGAGAGAGAGAACAGAAGATGAGAAGAAAAAAGAAAAACACGATGAAAACGACACAAAAACGAAGGAAAAGACACAAATGACGCACGAAGTGCGACTCCCCCAAGCTGAAACTTGCATTGCCCATAATGCAATAAAAGTAAATACGGGAGGACAATGAAAATGGGGGGGGAATACGCACCGACACAAAGAGAATGAAAAACGAGAAAAACACACATACGAAACAGAAAAATAAAGAAGGAGGAAAAAGAAATACAGAAAATAAAAGATATAAAATCACACCACACGACATATATAAACACGCACACCACGACGAAAGAACACGACAAAACACACAAAATTCGAATTCCACTAAGCTGGACATGACAGTGCTAGCAATATGATATAATCATGATGATGCAGAAATATGCTAGGGGAAGATCGAAGAGAAAAGAAATCAAAATGCAGGAGTGGGACTGTCCTCGTCCTCCTCGGCAGAAGATGGAGGGGTGTGGATGGGAGGGGTGATGGGCATGCAGAGAAGCGGGGAGAGGGGTGGAGGGGGTGTGTGGGTGGGTGCGGAGGTGTGAACAATGGGTGGTGTGGTGGTCATGATGGTGAGTGGTAGGGATATGGTGACCAACGCGGTGGTAGATGGGGTAGATACGGCAATGGGAGAGAATGGTGGGGGAAGTGATCTCGAGCGCACCTGTAATTTCTTGTGGCGCTTGTATGGGGTGAGGGAAGTGGAGGGTGGCAGAGGTGGTGGATAAGAAACGGTGTGTGGAGAGGAAGTGGTGGGAATAGAAGTGGTGGTGGGAGGGGATGATCGCCTAGGGGGTGATGGATGTGGTGATGAATGTGATGGTGGAGGTGAAGATCGTCGAGCAGGTGAAGAGGGTGGCAAGGTGGGAGGAGTGAGCGGAGGAGGACCGTAAATGTGAGTGAGGTGGCGGAGTATGGTGGACACGTTCCTCTCTAGCGCGAGGAAACATGGGTGCGAGAAGATAGAAAAAGATGGGTCCGAGGGGGCAGAGGACGAAGTGCCAGCACGCAGTGAAGCTAGCTCAGCCTCGAGAGCGAGGCGAGCAGAGGCGGCTCGATGAACGGAAGAAGTAGTGGCCGGACGGGAAGTGGAAGTGGTGTCGGCGGCAGTGGTCATACCGGCACCAGAAGCTAGGCCTAAGAGGGCCTCAGTGAATGCCTCAGAAATGATAGGGCCAGAAGCCGGGGTGGCACTCCTGGGGCCAGCCCTGGGATCTCCTTGGGATGCAGGTATGTCCTACTCGCCTAAGTGGGCGGCAGGGGAAGGTGATCTGGGTGCACCCGGGATAAGGAACTGAAGACGTAATCCCCCTAGAAACTCAGGGTCAGGAGGGAATGTCCAATCTGCCACAAGAACGATAGACATACGAGCAAGGTTGGGCAGAATGGTGTAAGGAGCAGGGGGTGACCGTAATAGAAGGTGAAATGACCGTCGGGTCGAGGCCTGATCATATGAGTGTGCCGCAGCACATCAAGATCTAGACGTGTAGGTCCTGCAGCAGAAGGCAAATCTTTGAGGATGACGATATTGTACTGGGGATAAGAAGCTATGATGGTAATGAGGCCCCCGTAACAATACTTGCCCTTGCCGGCGTGGCTAATCTCAAGTAACTTGTGAATAAGCCAAGCACCAGCATGAATGGGAATGCAAGGGGCCTCGAAGGCAATTCCATTGTCACCGCGAATAAAATCAACTGTCATGGCCCACAAAATAAAAAGGTCAGGGATAGTCACGGTCCCGGACTCATCCCTGGGGAAGAATGTGCTAGATATGATTCAGTGGGCCAGACGAAATACGGGGTGAATGATGGAGGAGGCCTTGGCCATACCTCGAAGATAATGATCGTAGAGGGTGAGGCGAAAGCAAAATTGATCGACGTCGAAGTCGCGGTGATATCCGTAGGGATGGATAGTGTATCCCCTTAGAATGGTCAAAACCGAAAATGTTATTGATAGTATTCAGGTGGGTGCGTATAGTTTTGTTTTGGACATGGAAAACGACGATCGATCCCGACTCACATTTTAGGGAGGACAAGAATTCTAGCGTGAGGGCGGGATTAGATACCGCGTTGGCGTTCAAGAAAGCTATCCATCCTATGTTAGTAAAGAGAGTCTCAACCTCGGAGAAGACTCCGAGATCGATAAGAGTTTGGGCATGTGCAAACTTGGTGGAAAGGTGTGAACGTGCGTCGAGTCTATTATAAAAATCTTTCTGTTCAAGACTCAAAAAAAGGTAACCACACGGTCCCATCATTGGGTCCTCAGGAGGGATAATTTGTTGGGGTTGGGGTTGTGTAGGCGGTGTAGGAGGAGGACGTGAAATAGGTGGACGTGTGGACTTCTGTCTCTTGCGAGACGGCTCCTCCTCATGCATGATGGATTTACCCTTATCTTTTTCCCTGGCCATGATAGTGTGTGATGCAAGTAAATGCAAGATATGACGAATGCACACAATCAATGGCAATTGAGCAAAACAGTAGTACTAGGGCAAATGTAAGAAATAGAGCTAGGGAACGAGTTTACCCAGTAGCGAAGACAATCTTTGCTCGCAAATCAACCAACGCTGTGCAATTGATGGGAGTGTGAAGCCGCGGCATGCCAATTCAACAAATTTTCGAAATGGGGAAGAGCGGCTAGGGTTAGGGTGAAGAGTTGGGTCGAATGAGAGAGAATGAGGGTGGGATTGATGGAGAGAAGGGAGGAGGAAGTGGGCAGATCGGTTGAGAGTCAGTGGGGGTCGTTTGGGGGAAGAAGGTGGCCGGTTGAGGAGCGGAGAGACAAAACGACGGAGGAGAGATCGTAGTCGGGTGAGAGAAATGAATCGGGTGAAGCGGGGGTATTTATAGGGTTTTAGACGAACCGATCGGGTGAGATTTCACCCGATCGGTTGGGTAAATTTTCGAAAATTTTGTTGAAAAGTAGCTACAGGTGAACCGATTGGTTGAGATTTCAACCGATCGGTTGGCCGCTTCACAATTTTCTCGAGAGCATCCCTGAATTGACCAGGACAGCCACCCGGTCAGAGCTCCAGTACAACCGATCGATTGAATTAATCCCCAAATTTCACGAGAGCTCTGCTCTTCTCACACGATATGTCACCCGGTCTCAGCTTGTTCCACCTGAGCGGTTCGCTGATGAACTGATATAGGCCATTGTTAGATGCATCCCACCCGATTGGTTGAGGGCTCAACCGATCGGTTGGGGCTTATTTCCTGCAAAACAACAAAAATATCCTAAGTCTCTTGACAAAAGCTCCTGTTGCTGAATTTATTCCACAAAATAAGAAAAATAATCCTAAAAATAATCCTAAAAACAAAGACGAGGGTTTAAAACATGGGTTGCCTCCCATGAAGCGTAGTTGTTTAACGTCGTTTGCTCGATGTCCAGTAGATGATTTTCAAGGAGGGTGGGGGTGATGCCCAATGTTTGGCATTCCTTCAGATGTTGGAGTGGTGGCCTTTGGTGTTGACAGCGGTGATAAGTAGACTTCCTCGACGATCCCTCCGCTGGTGGTATCCGGGGGCTTCTCCCTCACATTGGCGTCGACCGCCACTTTTCGTAAGATCCGGATCTCATCAGCGGTAAGCCCCATGGGCTCTTTTCCTTTTCTCCTCGTCGGAGCAACTTTTTGAAATCCGGGAGGGGTCTTATGTGAGACACCCGCTTCCCGAGCAACTTCTTCCTTCTTCAAACTGACATGTTCTTCAAGGTCCCCCAAGCTGTCGGGTGGTTCCTTGAGAGAATTTCCCAGGCCCCAGCTTCTACGGATCTTTCCTCCTCAACGTCCAGCATATTACAACCAGGTTCATCCTGAGGGTGCTTCATAGATAACCCCAAGTCAAATTCGACCTTCTGGTCGCCAACATTAAGGGACATCTATCAGCACGCCAGCGGTGGATATGAAGGGCTTCCCGAGGATGATGAGTGTATGAGTGTCTTCAGGCATGTCCATCACCACGAAGTCTACCGGCACATGCACTCCGCTAACGTTTACTGGCAGGTCGTCTATAATTTCCACCGAATATTTGACTGATCTATCAGCTAGTTGAAGGTTCATACCTGTGGGCTCCAGGTCTCCCATCCATATCCTCCTGTATAGTGACAGGGGCATCAGACTGACGCTTGCTCCCAAATCGACGAGCGCCCGATGGATCTTCACTTCCCAAATCGAACAAGGAATATAGAAGCTTCCCGGGTCCTTAAGCTTGGGCAGATTCGCTCGCTGAATGAGAGCGCTGCATTCCACCGTGAGAACGACCTTTTCTTTTCTGGAACCCCTCGTCACCAAATCCTTTAAGAATTTCGCATAGGAAGGAATTGTCTCTATGGCTTCGAGGAAAGGGATCTGCAAGCTCAAATCCTTGACCATAGCAAAGAACTTGCCGTATTTTTCATCAATCTTAGCTTTGGCAAGTCGTTGTGGAAAAGGCACAACGGGCTTAAATACTCTCAAGTTCCCATCCGCGTCCTTCTTCTTCTCTTCTTCAGAGACTCCCTCCAGAGTCGTAGTCTTTGGTGACGAAGCTCCGTCGTTATTAGCTTTTTCAATTGGTCGCCCACTGACCAATGGAGCTTCAGGTTCCTTAGCAGGCACTCTTGTAAGAATTTGTATCCTGCTTCTCAAGACAATAGCAGACACATTCGCATGATCATGCGTTAGTGCCAATGTCTGATTCGCCCCCTTGGATTTACTTCCGGTTGACCCGGCAATTGGTTTTGCGCCCTCTGAAGGTTCACCGCCTGCAACCCCAGCTGGGTTATTTGGTCGGTGAGGGCCCTCTGCCCCATCTCCAGCTTCAAGTTGATCTTCTCCTGGTCATCATTATGGATGGGGATTTGCAGAAATCTGGAGTATCCATCCATGAAGCAGAAGTAGTTATGCTTCGCCAGCCTTTTGAGCATCAGATCAATGGAAGGAAGATGATAGTGGTCCTTCCTTATGGCCTTGTTCAGTTTACGGTAGTCGGTGCACATCTGGTACCCCGTGACGGTCCTAGTGGGTATGAGCTCGTTTTTCTCGTTGCGAATTACCGGCATTCCTCCTTTCTTGGGTACAACATGCACCGGGCTAACCCAGCGACTGTTAGAGATAGGATATATGATCCCGACATGTAGGAGTCTAATAATCTCCTTCTTGACCACCTCCATCATGATGAGATTCAGTCTTCGTTGTGGCTCAATTGAGGAGACTTGCTCGTCTTCAAGCAGTATCCAATGTGAGCAAAGCCCCAAGCTCACTCCCTTCAAATCTTCGATTGCATACCCGAAAACATTCTTAAATCTTTTTAAAACACCAAGTAGTTTGGTCATCTGGTATTCAGGCAGCGAGGAGTTCACTATGACTGGTAGAGTCGAATTCTCCCCTAAATATTCATACTTCAGTCCCGGAGGTAACTCTTTCATCTCAACCTCTTGGGGTCCCAACGCGTATTTCTCAAGCTGAGCATCCTCCAGTGAAAGGACTTCTTCCTGGGTCTCCTGGAAGCCAGCATCCGAAACTTCACCTCCACCCGTGGTTTTGTAAGACGAAGCTTCGCAAGGCAAAGAGGGGATGAGTGAGGAGGGCTTTCGGTGTTTCTCAGGTAAATGATGATGATCCGGGTAGAAGGCCTCAACGTGAAAACAGGTCTCAACAGTCGATAGTTCTCCACCACTACTTTCAGCTCCCTCACTGTCCCAAGATCCAGGGTGCTCTATAGATGTCTACAAGAGATAGATTGATTCCGGTTTGACGTACCCGATGAAATCCGTCTGATATTCCTCTGGGCAAAACTCCTCCTGGGTGCATAATTCTTCCCCACTGATTTCGGACCTGAGTACGTCAAAATACGTCGCTTCATCTGGAGGAAAGAAAGTTGTCGTGACTGGATGTTGCTGCACATCATGATACCTCCCCTGATTTTCTACAGCAGCACACAGAAGGGATATGATGTTCGAGGTGCTTAGAGATTCTGTCAAATCATGGGCTACTTGAGCTGCAGCCACGTCCTGCTCAACGAGGTTGCATGTGTTGGCTCACGCGACCGCGTATGTCATCTTGCAACTCAGTTCTCTCCAAATTTCTTCCCAATTGCTGCTTGCTTCATTTTGTCCTATTTTCTTCATGTTTTGATCCTAAAATTCCCGATTTCTCTGGCAACACATGAGAAATACCAAAAAGCGTAAAAGGAAAGAAAACCGGGGAAAATAACCCGAAACGATGGATGAAATGATGTGAAATGCAAATGAAAAGAGTGTAAAATATTTGTAATAATGGCACACATCAATATACATCATACGCTTGGTTATTTATGAGAAAAATTTTCAGTAACTCAAACTTTACAGTCAGTTATGATCAGTGTCTGAAGTTGTGTTGCCTGACGTCTGTATAGTTGACCAGACGTCTGGATGTTGAACATTAGACATTTGAGTATTCGGACCAAATTGTTTTGTAACTCAGTTCCTCATTGTCAGGTATGCCTGATGCCTTTAATCCAAACGTGTAGACAGTGTACCAGGCGTTTGGGAAGTCTTCTCCAGACGTCTGCCAAATGTCTGTTAGACTGCATTTATGACCCAGTCAAAATAGTACAATAAGCATCTGGTCTGTCTACTTCAGGCACTTGGTGACTAGGATTTCTGCCCGTTAATAGCAGTTTCCAGCATTTAATGCATAGAATTTTTCATTGATTTTGGACAGAGTTCGGTGGCTTATTTGTTGGAATTTCATAATTCCATATTTCTATTCCCATATGGTTTTGATATGACAAACACATCCAGTGCTACTAACTCTATGTATGCAGATACAAATCAATGCTAAGTTCCACACAATCAGATATCTTCATGCATACTCAATCAGATATATCATTCATGAAGCTGGAAAGACAAAGGCACCTAATCCACGACTTGGATATATAATCACTTGATAAAGATCTCCTGCAAAGAAGCTTCTCAGATTTAGTTGCAGATGCAGTCCTATCTACGGCTTTATGTAATCATTGTCAAATTTACTTTATTAGAGTCACAAAACCTTGTGATAATATATCTTAGTCATCTAGGTTCCATTACTCAGAGATCTACACTTCCCAATTTCGAAAATTCGTAACTTTGAAAATTGGCAGCCAATAACCCCATTTTGGTCGACCAATTTTTAACCTTCGAAGTTGGTTATGGGATTGCATGAGCAAACTCCCCTAACCGTGTAGATTCTAGAACTGTCTTCCAACGATCGAAATTCTCTCTCTAAATTTTGGTCGACTAATGTGGTCATTTTGGTCGACCAATTTCAAAACTAGCCGTTTTGATTCCAAATTTTCAGGGACGGTTCTTGCCCATTTTCCAACATTAAATACAGTCCCCAACCGTCCCTAAACACTATAAATAGAGGGGTAGACCCTCTCTTTCTCTTCACTCACTTTCCTCTTCTTTACTCTTTTATTTGTTGAAATCAAGTCTTTCATTTTCTAAAGCTTTAGGCCATTAGTTGTTCTTTTCTTATTTGTAAGAAGAAATCATTAGATTTCTTTCTTCGTTTAAGAAAGGAATAACTTGGAATTTTCAACATCATTTTTTGGAAAGTTGTTTGTGTTCATAATTGCAAGAAGAAATCGATTGATCTCTCTCTTCTTTTATGAACCAGAGAACTTCAAGTGTTGCTCTTCATTACATATCTTTTACATCTTGAAGTTCATCTTCTAAACACCATCCTTGAATTCATTCTCTGAAATTTATAACAAGGCTATAGGTGTTTTTCTATTTCATTATTTAACAGGTTTGAATGTTTGTTTAGAGATTGTACAAAGTTTGGGACACGGGGAGTGTCGCCATTTTTGTAACTTTGTGCTTGCGGGGCAAGTGATTATAGTGGATTGAAAATCTCTACGTGGTAGAGGACTGGAGTAGGATCACAAGGATCTGAACCAGGATAAATCTCTGTGTTTGCGATTGATTTAATTTCAGTACTTGTCATTTTATTTCTGTGCCATCTTTGTAAATATTACTAACATTTTATTTGCAACATTTTTTATATATACACTATTCACCCCCTCTAGTGTATTGATCCCTACAAGCTAAAATTACATTATTTATATGGCTTTAATGTATTCACTTGAGAACTCTTAGACACATCATTGAATACACTCCAAAGTTATTGCAAGTCATTAATCATTCTCTAGAACATTCAAGAGCATTCAAAGCGATTCAAGCTCAAGCTCTAAGTTTCAACTTGTCTTCAAAGCTTTCAAGATCAAGCTTCTAGCATTCATTGCTAATCATCTTGAGACAAGTAGTAAGTGCTCATACTCTCATCATTTAGAGCACATCACACACACACACACCTTCTTGCCTCATTCTTAAAAGTATTATTCAAGGCATATGTTGTGTAAATTGTTTCATATTGGACATTTCGGTTCTCTTTTCTCTTTGATATTTGAGATATACTCTCGGGTTGTGAAAGTGATCCAATCCCTGGTGGTGGGAAGTGGAATAAGAAGGTGTATCTGTTTTACACTTATCGGGTTTTGGGAAGCTGGTATTAGTGGAACAATATTCACTAGTGGTTTGGCTAATGGGTTGCTGAAGTAGGATTCAAGGGAGTCGGGGAGACTCGGTGAATCCGAACCCGGGTAAATTTTGTGTTTGAGTTTGTATTCTATGTGTTGTTGTTCTGTCTTTTCTATTCCGCCCTTAATCTGCATAAGGGTTTTATAATTTGGTGTAATTTCCTTATTATCATTATAAAACATTATTCACCCCCTATAGTGTTTCTCCTTACAGTTTCAGATCGTACAGGGACAACACACCCGTAATATAGTCAAAATTAGGACTATCAGAATCAGTATGTATGATAGTGAGATAATTAATTTTTGAAAGGTTTAGTTTTTGTCAAATCTGAAGAAAGTCAAACCTCTTTATGAATCGTTTACAAAAAATATTATCGATGTATTCTTGAAGATAGAATCCTTTCGGTCATTAAAGGTGCATTTATGATTATGAAAGGCATCTAAACAAATAATTTATATATTCTTCGAGTTACTACAATTACTAGTGCTATTATGGCATCATTAAGAGAGTATAAGTAAAACATTATCAAATTATGTCATATTCATGTATTGCATTTGAGCGAGAAGGGCTTGACGAATAAAATAAGATTACCATGAGGTGAAGCAGTTAGACTTTTGTGAGCATTGCATCTTCAGTAAGCAGAAAAGGATCTAGTTCAATATTGTTACTTATAGAATGCAGTCTACCTTGGATTACATTCACTCTGATATCTAGAGGCATTTTCATGTTCATTCCAAAGATGGTGTTAGGTATATGCTTACTCTCATCGGTAGGTATTCTAGGATAGTTTGCATATATTGTTAAACGAAGAAGAGTGAAATCTTTAACATATTCAAGAATTAAATGTTGGATCTCCTGGCACGCCAAATACACTAGAGGGGGTGAATAGTGTATATCACGACGATATTGCAAAACTAAAAGTAAATAAAAAATTGCAATAAGAGTGCGAAAATAAATAACACAATCCAGAGAATAACAAACGCATACACAGAGATTTATCTTGGTTCAGATCCTTGTGATCCTACGTCCAGTCCTCTACCCCGTAGAGATTTGAATCTAATAATCCCTGCAAGTAATCAACATACAAAGATGCCAACACTCTATGTGTTGCAAACTTGTACAATCTCTTCAACAAGAGATTCACCAAATAAAATAAAAGAAAGAGTAGTAAAAAATATCACCTATAGCCTTGATAATATCGGAATTATAGCGCAAGGATGGTGATGGAATCTCCAAGGTTCAAGATATGAAATGTGGTAGAACACTCTTGGAAATTGGACTTCCTAAAGGGGCAGAATTTCTGCATAGGTTCCCCTATGAAAATCTGAAAATCTGAAAATCACACATGTTCTAGAGAGAGAAAGAAAACTTAAGAAAAGAAGAGTGTGTGAATTTTCGTGTGTTTTTAGACCGGGGTCTAGGGGTCTATTTATAGCACAAAAAGTTAGTTTTTGAACGTTGGACAACTTCCTAAATTTTCAAAAAAAATTGAGCCTTTTTTCAAAAATTAGTCGACTAGGTAAAAGTGTTAGTCGACTAATACTGTTGTCAGACTAGAAAATGACTGTTGAAGTGTCCTTTGACAGAAGATAGTTAATAAACGTCTAGAAACTGTCATAAACAGTTAGAAACTGTCCAAATCTATTTGTTGACATGTAGTTATAATTTCTATTAATTAATTAAAAATTAATTAATTGAAATCAGTTAAAATAACTACTAATATAACTATTTGAAAAACTGTCTGGTAGACCAGGAAAATCTATTAGTCGACTAGGAACAAAAAATTTTAGAAATTGATCCTTATGATTGGAAAATATATTTTGACCAAAGATAATTTTATTTTTTTAATAAAATAAGAAAAACTTTATTTATCGACTAGAGGAAAGTGATGGTTTGCTAATTTTCTGGGACTTGGATTTTGAGGTTGAATCCTAAAGAACTAAGATAGAGTATTTTCAAGGCTTTGACAATCTAAAGTTATGCAAGAAAATAAAGAAAAATTACATCATCTTTCTCAAGATATAAAAATTCATTGCTTGAGCTTCGTCTTGTGCTTTGATGCTTTAGCTTACAAAGTAACTTGACGATTGTCATATGTAAAGAAGTTGAGCTTGATAATCTGCATCCAAAGAGTTAGTATACACACACATATATAAAATGATTGTATCATCAAAAACTTTATGGGAAGAAAACTTTATGTTTCCAACATTCTCTCCCTTTTTTGATGATTACAATATATATAAAGATAATATGTAATATATATGTAAAATATTGTTAATTGTAAAGCTCCCCCCTGAATATGTACTTTATAAGATATTGTGGAATAATGAATAAGTAACATATAATGAATGTGATGAACATGTATATCGGAGTAACTTACATATAGTGCACATAAGAGCAACTTACATATAGGGCATATAATATAACATATATGAATATTGTTTTTATAAGTAGTTTGATATGAGAGGTGAAAATTGATACACACATATGTATTATTTACGTCATATTTTTCTCCCCTTTTGAAACTATCAAAAAGGGTGAAATTTGGGCAATTAGCAAATTAGTCGACTAAAGAGATGTCATGGTCGACTAATCTGT
Source organism: Scilla litardierei (assembly GCA_030789695.1). NCBI lineage: Eukaryota > Viridiplantae > Streptophyta > Magnoliopsida > Asparagales > Asparagaceae > Scilla > Scilla litardierei. The sequence continues at coordinate 67,151,369 of CM061134.1, forward strand.
GCAGAGTTCATTAAAACAGAGGACCAAACAAACAAACAGAAATTATCAATAAAAGACAGTGCAGAATATGAACCAAACAAACGAACTTCATTAAAACAACAGAAGTGTTACAAGGATAAGTTCATACAGAGGAGACCAAGGACTTGCGAGTCAACGTACAACTTAAAAACTAACATACAACAACCTAATGAAATCTAAACCAAACTAACAGCGTACATACTGACTTGAGCACACAACTGAAATATTCAACTAACATAGCAACTAAACAACAAAAGCAAACACCAAATAACACTTCAAAAATAACAACCAGTCATAACTAAGCATTAGTCGACTAACTGATAGCCCTAATCGACTAATAACCGAACTTTGCTTGAAATCACTCAATACGGTGGAGGAGGATGCTGCAAAGTGGAAGGGGAATATAGGGACCAGCGTTCAAAGAGACTGAGGATCTGGGCCTGACTCTTTTGGAAGACTCGAAGCCTTTGTTCATGGTGGAGGTGATGTTCTCTAGACGTGTTTCGAAACCGCTCAAATTTTCATGCACTCCCGCAAATCCTTTGTTGACATCCTCACGCAAGTTGTCAATCTGCGTTTGGAGAGAGGCGCAATGATGAGGAGGGTTAGGATTATTGGGATTAACACCAAAGCAGCGATGACGTAGAGGAAGCTCAACGGGGTGATCTTCTTCTTTATTTCTGGGAGGATGAGGTGGTAGGGTCATGCCATTAAGAATGGAACGATCAAAGTTGATGGTAGGAAACACTGAAACTTCACCAACAAGAGGAATATTGAAGTGTTTGAAGATTCAGGTAATGGTGCAAGGTAGGTAGATATGTGTCGAAACTGGCATTGTAAGCACCATCATGATAGCGTAAGCCCAGTTTACCTTCAAACCACCAACAATGGAGTAAAGGCAAAGAGCAAGATGATTGCTAACATAGTTTAGAGATCTGGATTTGAGAAAGAGGTTGTGAATCAGTATTTTGAAGATGAGTCGCAGAGTGGGTAGCAAATCAATGGTGCTCATGCCCACATGAAAAGTAGGACTTAAGCGAGCAAGAACGTTGGGGTTATCTATTGGAAAACCAAGATCAGAGACATTGGATCGAGGAATGCCTAAGAATTCGGCTAGGGAATCGTAGGTAAGATGAATCTCGTGGCCTTTAACAATGGATTCGACATAGACATTTCCATCATCATGGGTGACTTCCATATTGGCATAGAATTCCTAAACAAGGCTTGGATAGTAAGGAACAATCTCAACGTAGCTCCAAAGATTGAGAAGAGAGACATCATGATGAAGATGAAAGCATCATAGTTGATGATTTCAGAATCATTGGAATCTATGAATCTTTCCGGGTAAAATGGAGTATTGGCCATTGAATCAAACTTCTCGCGGGCTTCGGCAGAGTTGAACACCAGTGGCTGGCGGTCGGAGGGATTTGGGCGACAGGAGGAGGATGATGCCATCCTAGATCGGTATCTAAAGATATATGAACGTTTGGACCAAGTAGAAATGGGTTTTTGCATGTTAGTATTGAGTATTGGACTTCTCCCTACTTGGTGTTAATGATGAGCAAACATAAATACTTGTTGCTAATCCCCTATTTTGCAGTTAATCCATTGCATAAGCTTATTATGAAGATCTATCTGCAATGGATGAAACTCAAAGATCATTGAAAGTAAATGAAGTGAATTGGATGATCGTAGATGGTGATTGAAGCTCCTAGAAGACTTCAAGCTCATGCGTTGGATAGAAGAGAGGTTCATCAAATGTAACTTTCTTGTTTCTCTTCTAGTATGTAGCTTAGAAGTAGAACATGTAATGCCCTGATAGCTACTGCACAAGTACTAAGGGGGGGGGGTGAATAGTACTTTAAAATAATCAAGATAATTATTCCTAATTATTGTGCAACTCAACCAACAATGCGGAATGAAAATATGACAAACAAGAATTAAGCAATGCAAACAAACGATGTAACGGGTTCGGATCCACCCAAGTCTCCCCGACTTGTTCCCGGTGATCCTACGTCCCAAACACCCGGATCCCCTCCGGCTACTTGAGTTAGAATCCTCTAACCCAAGTTTTACACTATGAATTTCTTGTAGAAAACATCTACAAGATCAAATCATACACAAAACGAAATGTGACTCCCACAAACCGCGATCACAAACTTCTCTCACAAACCGAGAGAAAAACTTGCAATATCAATGTAAATATGAAATATAAACACTTACCACAAAACCCTATGCCTTGAGTAAAACTTACAGATTTTAGGGCAAGCAGGATTTTGGGGAAGAAGCACGCACCAAACCCTAGCTCCATCAAGATGACCAGCGATAGGTGGCTAGGGAGCAGTTGGTGACTTGGATTCAAGCTCCTAGCTTGAGTAGCTCACAATCAATGAGAATCTCCCTTGAGGAATAAAAGTGAGGGAGAGATTCTTATGAAGAGAGGGAGCTTGGAAATAGGAATTAAATGCTCTCTCTTTGATTCTCAAAATCTCAATAATATCAGCCTTTAATGCTATGAAGAAGCATCACAAGTATATATAGGATAGAGAGAAGATAGAGGGAAAATTCGTGCTTTTAATGCTCCAACGGCTCTATTCTGAAGCAGTCTAATCGATCTAAGAAGGATCACTGACCGATTAGTTTTGCAACTAGGCGGTCAGTGATTCTTCTTGGACCGACTAGATGGTTCACAGCCAAGAAGGAGAATTTCAGGAGATAGAACTAGTCGGTCTGAGAAGACTTGCCAACCGACTAGTTTGACAACTAGTCGGTCGATGAGTGTTCTTTGACCGACTAAGAGTTGAAAATCAATAGGCTGAATTCAAGGAGAACTAGTCGGTCTAAGAACAAATTTCAACCGACTAATTTCACAACTAGTCGGTCGATGAATGTTCTTGAACCGAATAACTAGTCAACAGTAGCTAGGCTGGAAAATGAAGGCATAACTAGTCGGTCAAAGAAGGATTCCTAACCGACTAGTTTGACAACTAGTCGGTCGGTGAACCTTCTTGGACCAACTAATTGGTCAACAGTGCCTAGGCTGAATTGAGCAAGGAGATCTAGTCGGTTCAAGAAGGATTCTTAACCGACTAGATGACAATCTAGTCGGTTGGTTCTTCTTCTTGAACCAACTAAGATGCACCAGAAGCCGCGAAATGAAGCGTAAAGCTCGGGAAAGATTCTATGGGCTTCTACGATAATCCTAACTCTAAGATATGAGCGTTATGAAGATTATAATGTAAGACCTACTCAAGGCTTAACATTCTATGAAAAGAAGCTAGAAGACTATAACAATAAGCTAGACGAACCGTCTTCAAAGCTTCAATCCGAATCTCTTGACTTCAATAATGCTCCTAGAGCTTCAACGAAGCTTCAGGCACACGATCACGCGCTTTGAGAAGTCTTGAGACGTCGCTTTTGATGTACATATAATTTTGGCGACGATCTCCATAACTGCGCTCACAAAGAGTTAGTTCACGATATTTATGTTTGCTCATCATCAAAACCAAATCCGGGGAATCAATACTCAACATTCTCCCCCTTTTTGGTGATGAAAAACCAACAAAAATAATAATCAATAATAATGAGTCAAATGAAATTTACTTACTCCCCCTGCAATGATGACACGTTAATTCCATATTTAATAATAATCACACGCATCAAGCAGACGAGGAAAGTATAAAATATGAACCCAATTATTGAAATTTAGGATCTAAATCCATTTTTATATCTTAAATCCCCCTGAATCTAACATATCCAATTAGATTCACGGTAAATTGCTTTTAATAATCATTTAGCACATCGTCATTATTAATTCTCTCCCCCTTTGGCATTAGTAAAAAGAGTGGGAGGAGATCAACGACAACAACAATGGATAAAATAAAAGCACGAGAGTCGAAGAATACGACCACGGTCCAAATGACACCAAAGTAAAATCACGAAGAAAATCAAAGCGTGCCAACGAGACCATAGTCGAACATCGAAAAATGAACTCATCAAAACTCAAATCAATTTCACATATTGAGTTATGGAACATACTCTCCAATATCAACATTCTTAGTGAATTTAGTGCACGGAAAACAATTCTATGTTTTCATAGAAACAATTCTATTTAATCAATATAATCGTCGAGCGACGATATCAACATCAGAGACAAAAAGAAATATAATGTGCACACTGAAGTAAATGGCAACACGATGTATATATATAAATAACATGGTACATCAAAAAGTATACATCCGCCAACACTAATATAAACGATCATCAGATCGGTGTACAACATACAACACATGTCTCAACAGACATCAAAACGAACATACAACAAAATGTATCACCAAAACATCCAAAAATACATCAAAAATACATAACCACCCAACTATCCTACCCCACTCTCTCACGACAAAGCAGATCATCCAAGTGCATATGGGAGAGTCCTCCAACGAAAGCTCAGGAGGCAGAGGCAGGATCAGCAGCAACAGCAGGCTGTGCAGGAGGGGTGGTGGTCGCTGGGTCGACGGGAGTGACAACCGAAGGGAGAGTGGCAACAGGAGTGGTCTCGGGAGCACCAGCAGAAGTATCCACCGAAGGAATGGTAGCAGCAGGTGTGCTCTCGGGAGCACCAGCAGAAATAGCAGCAGCAGACGTACCCTCGGGGGCACGAACAGGAGAACCAACAAGCTCCTCAAGATCAGCCTCATCCATGGCCTCGTCGTCAGAAACTGAAGGAGGAACCTCTGTTGGATCTGGATCTAAGCCTAGAGGGGGGTGAATAGGCTTTGTAAAAATTCTCGTGCAACCCACGAGAAATCACACGCAGTTATAATCACAGGCAGGGTTAACAATAATCAACCACATATACACAGCAGATTCTACCCTGGTTCGGTCACACCCACGACCTACTCCAACCTCAAAAGCAATACTAGATTGTTAAAGTTAACTGGTACAACCTGTAGCTAGAGCACCAACCTTACACTCACCTGGCCCTCAGTACCTGCACTCACCAAAGTGCCCAAACAATAACAATACTAGCAAAGCCTCTCTCTTGGTTAGTCCCAACTAGCCAAGTCCCCAAACAAATAATAAAATAGTTTCACAGAGATCACAGCACCAAATCACAAATAAAGTAAAGTTCGGAGTTTAGAATTGCTCAGTCGTGACGGTGTCGATGTCTCTGTCGTTCAGCGCGTGGTCAGATCTAATCTGACAAGTAGTAGTCCCTCTTCTTCTCAATCAGAACGTTGCGGCTTGGAGTAATGTAGCAAGTCACGGCTTTGCAATGAAAACCAATTTGTGAGCTCCTGAGGAATTGATAACATGCGGCCTACTCCTCTCACAAAAATAATACAGCAGCCTGTCAACAAACAAAAAGCACAACCTTCCCAAAACTTTCGGCTACCCTTCTCTTGAGAGTTGATTGGTTTGTAAAAATAAGAAGGCATGTGCTTTGGTAATCTCAAAGGGAAGAACACACTAGTAATTCGGCCTGTCTACAGAACCCCAAAAACAATTGACCTGCGGCTGCCCCCTTGCTTTATTCTTTGCGGCTTATGGAGATGTCTGGCCTTGGGAACTCTGCGCGTTGCCTCTCTTGGAGAATTTTTAAGGGGGAATAGAAAAAATCGGCACCTCCCTTTTTATTGGTTCTCTCTTGAATGAACAAAACTGTTGAAGCTTTTTGGAATTTGCAAAAGGGGCATGTGCTCTTGGAGAGATGAGATTTTTTTGTCAAAGGTTTCGGTGGCTAGGAGATTGCCAAAGGGAAGAGGAGCAATGAAATTCAGCCTGAGGATATATTTTTTGGGTAGAGAAGAAAGTAGCAGCTTAATGATTTTTGCACTTTTGAAATATGCGGCTCTTGTGTGCTCTCTTGGGTAAAAAGATTACGGCTTAGGGTTTTTAATTTTTGGATGCGTCCAGATGGAGTCCAATGGCTAGAGGTAATTCGGCAAGAGGTGATCCAACGGCTAAGGATGAGTGAATCAATAGGATATCTATAACAAGGGTGATTTGTAATGGTATGACTCAATCAAAGAGGAATCACATTTCTCCCTTAGCCCTCTTGCACTGAACAACTCATACATCATCCCATCGACCAAGTCTCTTAATGAATTAGTCATGATCTCGCCATTTCTGAAACACTTAACACACACGTTAAAACGTTCACACACGTTTGTTATCATCAAACACGAAGTTCATAGATCGTTGCTACCAACAATCTCTCCCTTTTGATGATGACAAACCAAGTATAAGATTTGCACAATAAAGTTTCAAATAGTGTGTGAGTGAGTGTGGCGATAGTGGGTGACATGCAATAAGATGAAATGATGTGCGAACAATAATGAGTAAAGTTTAGTAATAAGAATGCTCCCCCTATTTTTGTGCTTCCATAATATTCATTAATGCTCCCCCTTAATTAAACAATCATATATTTGCCAGCATTACAAAGATAATACCAGATGCCAAATACCAAGCACACTGCCAAATACTAGACACACCAAGTAAATACCAAATCTTCACCAAGTAAATACCAAATCTTCCCAAATTTTTCTCCCCCTTTGTTATCATCAAAATTTATCACACGAAGTCAAAATCATATATCATGCAGAAAGAGAGTATTATTAACCATTACCCACAATTGCATGCATACAATCATAGAATAATCAAGTCAAAATCCAATGAAATTAAGCAACTATGACTTCAACACCAACGTGTACATGCGATGATTAAAATTGAAGCACATGAGGGAGAATCATTTAATAAAGTCAACCAAAACCGATCCACATTTTCCAAATAACAGTCTATCACCTAGGATTGATTGTGCCCACCTCAAAAAAAATGAGTTCAAGGTACCACACCCCAAAAACATAGCCTATAAGGAATCTTAGATGTGGGGGTGACATTGCTTGACGAGTAAATACACCAACGCTAAAGTTTACCCATAAAGCTTATGTTGGATACTCGTGGGTAATACCGTTGCCAAGGATTGTATCCATTTTTCATACGAAGCAATTAACCTTCTTTTTCATTTTTATACTTGTTGTATCAATCTTTTAATGCTCAATTTTTATCCATGACAAGGTATATCATATCCCTTAGATTTGCAGTTAAGTTTTCCTCCTACATTCACATTTCCAATTTCATAAACGATATCTCCAGATGTGCAACAATAATAATACATGTGGGAGTGAAATAGGAGGTGTAGAAATCAAGTTATTTTCTAACATTGAATATGCCATGAATATTTAGAAAGATGAACAGGCGCATGTAGCAGATGAAATAATACAGCAATTTCTACATAAATATGGAAATCATTCATGAATACCTTTTTAATGAATCAAAGAGACAGATACACATTTAAGCACCAATTTTTTATTTTTTATTTTTTATTTTTTTTTGTTTTTTTTTGTTTTTGCCTGAGGTACTGAAGCAAACATGAGATGCAAGCACACAAACAAAAAAAAATCATGCACACATAACAATGCAACTACTAACACACAAACGAGAAAAAAAGTTCAAGCACACAAGAAAGCATGGAGTCTCGTACTAAGTTTTATCAATAATACCAAGCTCAAGACGAAGACGACAAAAGAGAGCCTCAACCAAAGGTTTGGTGAATATGTCTGCAAGTTGTGATTCCGTAGGAACGAACTCTATAAACACATCCTCTTTAGTGAGGTGACCTCTAAGAAAATGGTGTCTTACATCAATATGTTTAATACGAGAGTGGTGTACGGGATTATTAGAAAGATCTATGGCACTCTTGCTATCACATCGAAGAGGAACTCTTTTAAAAGCTAGTCCGTAATCAGATAATGTTTGCATCATCCACAATACTTGAGCACAGCAGCTGCCGAGAGCAATGTACTCTGCTTCAGTAGTGGATAATGCAACACTATTTTACGGCTAGACCATGAGACTAAAGAGTGTCCTAGCATAAAACAAGTGCCACTAGTGCTCTTTCTATCAGTTAAACTACCAGCATAATCAGCATCAGAATAACCCACCAAATCAAAATTACCACTAGAAGGATACCAAAGGCCTAAAGTAGGTGTACTAATTAGGTACCTAAAGATCCTTTTAATGGCTTTCAAATGAGATTCTTTTCGGTTTGACTGAAAGCGTGCACACAAGCATACAACAAACATTATATCAGGCCTAGAAGCAGTCAAGTACAACAAAGCACCAATCATACCTCGATATAGCTTTTGGTCCACTGCAACTCCTTGTTCATCTCTGTACATTTTTGTGTTGGGACACATCGGAGTTCCAATTCCCTTAGACTTCTCCATCCCAAACTTTTTCAAAAGCTCCTTGATGTATTTGGTTTGAGATAGAAAGATGCCTTCCTTTCCTTGCTTTACTTGGAACCCCAAAAAATATTTCAGCTCTCCCACAAGGCTCATCTCAAACTGATCCTGCATGACTTTCTCAAACTTTTGACATAGAAGATCGTTAGTAGCACCATAAATAATGTCATCAACATAAATTTGCACAATGAGAAAATCTTCAGATTCATGCATCAAAAATAGTGTATTGTCAGCACTCCCCTTTTTAAAATTATTTTCCAACATATATGTGCTTAGACGGTCATACCAAGCTCGTGGAGCTTGCTTAAGACCATATAAAGCTTTTTCTAATTTATAAACATGGTTTGGAAAATTATAGCTTTCAAAGCCTGGGGGTTGCTCAACAAATACCTCTTCTTTTAGGTAGCCATTAAGAAAAGCGCTTTTTACATCCATTTGTTTCAGCTTGAGCCCTTTATAACTTGCAAAAGCTAGCAAGATTCTAATGGACTCAAGCCTAGCAACTGGTGCAAAAGTCTCATCCACATCAATTCCTTCAATTTGATTATATCCTTTAGCTACCAACCTAGCCTTGTTTCTAATAACATTACCAGATTCATCATGCTTATTTTTAAACACCCATTTAGTACCAACTACGTGATAATCAGTGGGTCTAGGTACTAGTTTCCAGACATTATTCCTGACAAATTGATTTAATTCCTCTTGCATGGCCAAAACCCAACTTTCCTCTTTTAAAGCAACATCTATAGTCTTAGGCTCTATTACAGAAATAAAGTCACCATAAATACATAGAGCACAAAGATCTCTAAAAGAGGAACGTGTGCGAATACCTGCCGTAGGCTCACCTAGAATTAAGTCTGGTGGGTGATTTGGATTGAATCTCAGCTCTCCTCTGGTAACTGCTTCATCTTGTATTTCTGTCGTGTCAGTTTCAGCTTCCTTTTGTATTTCAGGTTGCTCCTCATCAACTTTTGGAACGCTTTGTTGCCTACATTTTCCTCTTCATTGTTCTGCCTGCAATCCAAAGAATTTATATCAGATTCATCAAATTTGACATTTATAGATTCAACAATAGCAAGGGTGCGTTTATTATAGATCATGTATGCTATGCTCCTTGCTGAATATCCTACGAACACTCCCTCATCTAATTTTGATTCAAAGGTGCCAAGCTGATCTGCTGTATTTAATATAAAGCACCTGCATCCAAAAACTCTAAAGTAAGAGACTTTCGGGGTGTTGCCATGCCATAGTTCATAAGAAATTTTATTTAGTATAAGTCTAAGCATAACTCTATTGCATACATGACATGCTGTATTAATGGCCTCAGCCCAAAAAGACATAGGCAAGCTATATTCATTTAACATACTCTTAGCCATTTCTTTTAATGTGCGATTCTTTCTCTCGACCACCCCATTTTGTTGAGGTGTTCTAGGAGAAGAGAATTCATGTAAAATTCCTTTTTCAAGACAAAATTTTTCAAAAATAGCATTTTCAAACTCACCTCCGTGATCGCTTCTAATTTTTACAATGGAAGAATTTTTCTCATTAGAAACTTGTATGCAAAAGTTTTGAAAATGGTCAAATGAGTCTAATTTTTTGGCTAGGAAGTATACCCATGTATATCTAGAGAAATCATCCACCAATACTAAACAATACTTTTTACCTCCTAGGCTAGCAATGTCTGTTGGACCAAATAAATCCATGTGCACTAATTCCAATATACGTGTGGTGGCAACTTCATTAATGCTAGAGAAAGTAGATCTAGTTTGCTTACCTTTGGTGCATGCCACGCACAACTTACCATTCTCATATGTCTGATGTGGTAGTCCTCTTACCAAATTTTTGTATTCCATCTTCTTTATTAATCCCATGCTTGCATGTGCTAATCGTCTATGCCATAGTGTGGCCTCTTCTTCACCTACAAGCAAGCATTTAGAAACAGTTAGTTCTTCAATCATAAGAGTATAAACATTATTCTTTCTATTTGCAGTAATAATAATGTCACCTGTGGAGATATCAATGATTCTACAAAGTTTTGCATCAAATTCAACTTTCATACCTTTGTCGCACAGCTGACTGATAGAAATGAGGTTATGTTTCAACTTTTCAACCAATAGGACATCTGTAAGCTGAAAGGTGTCGTTACCTACAACACCTTTACCAATTACCTTGCATTTTCCATTGTCCCCTAAAGTAATACTTCCTCCTTCATGCTTTGCAAGGCTAAGGAACCTTTCTCTTTCACCTGTCATGTGTCTTGAGCAGCCAGAATCTAAGTACCACTCACACTTTTGTTTCTTAGCCGTGCCATGTACCTACACATAAGAAGAGCATGATATGTGTGACCTAGGAATCCAAATAGGTCCACTAGTGTTAGTTACTTTATTTTTTGGAACCCAAATTTGCTTAAATTTGATGTTGGTATTCCTATACTTGCAATTATAATAAGCATGACCAACACCACCACATGTATAGCATTTAGCAAACATGCTTCTTCCTACACCAATTTCTTTTTGATTCTTTCTATTAATTCTAGGCCTCTCATCAATTTTATTTCCATATCCCAAACCACGCCTGTTATTTCCTTGTATCTGATTACTTAGAATAATGTCTAATGAATGCTTTCCAACACCAAATTTTTTAAGAGACAATTCAAGATCAGATATTTTGGAATTTAAAAACATGTTCTCATTAACAAGCATGGTACATTTACTAATGAAGGCCTTCTTGTTCTCTTCCTCACTCTTTTTCAGATTAGCCATCTTCTTTTCTAGCTCTTTATTTTCATTTATTAGCAAGCAAATCTTCTCATTTAGCGATTCATTTTCAACTTCTAGCTTAATTATATTTAGTTTAAACATGCTAATATCGTTAAGCAAAGTAGAGCAGTTCAGACATTCAGTTTCAGTAGATATACAAGATTTTCCCTTTTTCAAAGAGCTAATAGTAGAATCACATGCAACAAGCTTCTCTTTAATTTCATCAACTTCTAATGACATATTATAATTGTCTTGTTGCAATTCAAAATTAGCATTTTTAAATTTCTCTACATGGGATTCAAGTAACTCAACAGTTGATTCCAACCTTTCAATTTCATTTTGCATTTCTTTAAAAGTAGTCACAAGTTGAGCTTTAGTTAAAGATTTTACCTCATCTAGTTGTCCCATCAGGCAAAGAGAGGAGTGTGCAACTTCCTCTTGAGATTCATCCTCGATGTCCATATCCCATGTGAGCATCAAAGATTTCCCCTTTTGCTCCGCAGCGTTGTTCTTTCCTTGAGGGCATTGCTTCATAAAGTGTCCCTGCTTTTTTGCATTTAAAGCATATAACTGGATCAGTAGTAGTCTGCTCAAAAGATTTATTATTAGAATTAAATTTAGAGCGATTAAACCTTTTTAGCATCTCTGATCTCCCGTTGCCAGTTCTGATATATTTCTTGAAGCTTCTCACCAAAAAAGCCTCCTCCTCATCTCCATCTTCATCCTCTTTAGCATGAAGGGCTATTGCCTTTGAAGTCTTCATTTCATCTTTCTCTCTCAGTTCAATGCTCTGCAGCTCCAGCTCGTGGGACATCAGGTTCCCTATCAGATCCTCCACTTTCATTTGCGATAAATCCCTTGCTTCCTGAATAGCTGTGATTTTGGGACGGAATGTGCAAGGTAATGCTCTTAAGATCTTTCTGATTTGCTCCAAACTCGAGTACGACTTTCCAAGAGAGGTAGATTTGGACACCATGTCTGTGAACCTCGCAAACATCTCTTTAATTGACTCTGATGGAAGCATGCAGAAGCTTTTATATTCAGTGCTGATCAGCGCAAGTCTAGACTCCTTAACCTGCGATGTACACTCATGGGTCACCTCCAGAGTATGCCAAATTTCCTGCACAGTTTGACATTGAGATATACGGTTAAACTCAGCTTTATCTAAAGCACAAATCAATGCATTCATAGCTTTATTATTCAATGAAAAACGCTTCTTATCAAAGTCATCCCACTTATCTTCTGGTTTTAACATTTCATTATTAGCAACATTAATGGTGGGAGGTTTATAGCCTTTTTCAACAATGCTCCATACATCATATTCAACAACAGCTAAATAAATCCTCATCCTAGTTGTCCAATATGCAAAATCAACACCGTTAAACTTAGGGGGACGAGAAATAGACTGACCCTCAGCAAAAGCAGAATCAGACATATTCATAGACATGATCAACTAGGCTAGATCCTCTAAACTGGCTCAAATACCACTTGTTGGATCTGGATCTAAGCCTAGAGGGGGGGGGGGGGGTGAATAGGCTTTGTAAAAATTCTCGTGCAACCCACGAGAAATCACACGCAGTTATAATCACAGGCAGGGTTAACAATAATCAACCACAGATACACAACAGATTTTACCCTGGTTCGGTCGCACCCACGACCTACTCCAGCCTCAAAGGCAATACTAGATTGTTAAAGTTAACTGGTACAACCTGTAGCTAGAGCACCAACCCTACACTCACCTGGCCCTCAGTACCTGCACTCACCAAAGTGCCCAAACAATAACAATACTAGTAAAGCCTCTCTCTTGGCTAGTCCCAACTAGCCAAGTCCCCAAACAAATAATAAAATAGTTTCACAGAGATCACAGCACCAAATCACAAATAAAGTAAAGTTCGGAGTTTAGAATTGCTCAGTCGTGATGGTGTCGATGTCTCTGTCATTCAGCGCATGGTCAGATCTAATCTGACAAGTAGTAGTCCCTCGTCTTCTCAATAAGAACGTTGCGGCTTGGAGTAATGTAGCAAGTTACGGCTTTGCAATGAAAACCAATTTGTGACCTCCTGAGGAATTGATAACATGCGGACTGCTCCTCTCACAAAAATAATACTGCAGCCTGTCAACAAACAAAAAGCACAACCTTCCCAAAACTTTTGGCTACCCTTCTCTTGAGAGTTGATCGGTTTGTAAAAATAAGAAGGCATGTGCTTTGGTAATCTCAAAGGGAAGAACACACTAGTAATTCGGCCTGTCTACAGAACCCCAAAAACAATTGACCTATGGCTGCCCCCTTGCTTTATTATTTGCGGCTTGTGGAGATGTCTGGCCCTGGGAACTCTACGCGTTGCCTCTCTTGGAGAATTTTTTAAGGGGGAAACGAAAAAATTGGTACCTCCCTTTTTATTGGTTCTCTCTTGAATGAACAAAACTGTTGAAGCTTTTTGGAATTTGCAAAAGGGGCATGTGCTCTTGGAGAGATGAGATTTTTTTTGTCAAAGGTTTCGGCGGCTAGGAGATTGCCAAAGGGAAGAGGAGCAATGAAATTCATCCTGAGGATATATTTTTTGGGGAGAGAAGAATGTAGCAGCTTAATGATTTTTGCACTTTTGAAATATGCGGCTCCTGTGTGCTCTCATGGGTAAAAAAAATTACGGCTTAGGGTTTTTAATTTTTGGTTGCGTCCAGATGGAGTCCAATGGCTAGAGGTAATTCGGCAAGAGGTGATCCAACGGCAAAGGATGAGTGAATCAATAGGATACCTATAATAAGGGTGATTTGTAATGGTATGACTCAATCAAAGAGGAATCACATTGCTTCCTTAGCCCTCTTACACTGAACAACTCATACATCATCCCATCGACCAAGTCTCTTAATGAATTAGTCATGATCTCGCCATTTCTAAAACACTTAACACACACGTTAAAACATTCACACACGTTTGTTATCATCAAACACGAAGTTCATAGATCGTTGCTACCAACAACCTCAATGTCCAAGTGAGAACAGATGCGGGTAAGCATCTCCTCACATCGAGCAATGAGAGCCTCTTGATGGCTCTGAGAAGCAGAAGATTCAGGGCGTGAGGGCGGAGGAGGAGCAGAAGGGGTAGTCCTCTCAACGTGACGCAAGGCCGCAAGAGACTTCTTGACGGCAGTCGCATTCAGAGGAGGACCCAACGGACGCTGATCATCGGGAGGGAGAGGAACGCCATAGTGTCGGAAAACAAGGGTCAACAGGCAAGGATAAGAAATATGGGCTGACTTGGTGGATTTCCTTATGCACTCAAAGGAATCCATCTTGTCAAGAATGATCCGGGCCCAATTTATCTCGCTCCCCATAAAGAGAGCGTAGATAAGCTTCAAGAAAGGCTGGGAGGGCAAGCTGGAGGAGCCGTACTACAGTAGAAGACACGACTTCTGAATCAAATTCAAGACCCACGCATTCGGCTTAAAAGATTTTGATGGAACGCCAATCATGGCGGGAGGAATGACGTGGAACATCTCAGCAAGCATGGTCTGGTCAAGATCGTGGATATTATCAATGGAGATATCAGCGGGGAGCCGGCCAGAGGAGGAGACACCAATCAACTGCCCTAAGATCTCTACCGTGAGGACAATAGGTGTCCCCAAGACAGTGGTCTCAATGCAGTGGGTGTCATCAGACTCACCAGGGACTCGGTTGGCATAGAACAATTTGACTAGTCTGGGATAGGGATGAGGGTTCGCCTTGGGATCATGGCGAAGATAGTCTAGAAGGCCGCTATAGGAGAGGAGATCAGCGAGCTGAGGAAAGTCGGAGAACTGAACAAAGTGCTCCAGAATCAACGGACAGTGATCAATATGATTGTATGCCGCAAGACACATCTGGTCATCGCGACACAATGAAATATCGACCCCACCCAAAGGCATGGGCGCCTTCCCCTTAGATGGACGAAAGCTAGATCGAGGAGGCGGAATAGTAGCCTTCTCGGTAGGCTCAGACTCAGGAATATAAACATCGTCGGAGTCAGGTGGAGTGGGAGCACGGAATGGTCCAGAAGTTAAAATATTTTCTTTGGCCTTGGTCCGGGGCTTGGGTTGAGATTGAGGTTGAGATTGAGATTGAGATGTGGGTTTTGGCTTGGAATGTAGGAGAATAATGCCCTCCAGGCTATTTATCTCTGTGTGAATAACACAAACATCTTGTTCGAAATAACAGTAAGCTGTTTGGTAATGATTTATCTAAGTTATATTATAATGTAGTTAACATTAGACATTAACTTAGGTAAAGTCCTGAGACTTTATGCAAGGTCAAACAGGTATCGAGATGAGTATCTCGATCATGGAGAAATGTTTGACCGTCTATAGCATAAGTCTAAAAGGGTTCGTGGTCGTAGATGTTTCGAGACAAG
The DNA here is from genome assembly GCA_030789695.1 of Scilla litardierei. Lineage (NCBI taxonomy): Eukaryota > Viridiplantae > Streptophyta > Magnoliopsida > Asparagales > Asparagaceae > Scilla > Scilla litardierei. The sequence continues at coordinate 67,166,839 of CM061134.1, forward strand.
GATATCGAAACATCGGATAGACCATTGTGTCTTAGTCTTCACCGTTAATCGGTGACGATGATCTCATGATCGTTCGACTTGGCGAAGTCGGAGACGAGACACATGTGCTCATTAGAGAATGAGTTCACTGAACGATCCACAAGAGTTATCATATGGTTACATTGACCAATCTGTCAATGATAACTCTTAGTGATGATAGGCTAGTTGGTCTTTTGACTTGAGGTCATTTTACGAACCTGTGCGTGAACGGTGCCACTTAGATCACTGACCTGACTTCGAGGCTAGGCCTGTTGAAAGGTCTTTGATTGGGTGTCACTTGAAGCGTACGAGAAGAGTAATGACCAAGAGAGGATTCGTCTCTCCCGGTCAATGGGAGTTAGTGTCGTAGAGTTAGTTCGGTCTTTAGTAAAAACTCTGCGCAGAGTATGTTGGAAGAAGTCCAACATAAGTTGACTAAAGATCGATAGAAACTAACCGGAGTCAAGTTATTGGGGTTGACAGTTTGACCGTACCCTAGACTTGATCTACACGACATAGTTAAGACGAAAAGACTATAACTGCGGAATTCATCACGGAAATAGTCAGGGTGGTCCAGACAATACTCATGTCAATGAGTTAACCACATAATGATGATTCCTGAAGCAGGGACGACAACCACTGCTCGTGGTCACTGCTATATAGGGCTTCGAGCCCAACCTGTTGTAAGGGTCAGGCTATAGGGTCTCACACAGAGTGTGACCTTCGTCTAGTAATAGGTAGAAATTAGTTAGGGAGAATATTTTGCATTTTTGATGCAAGGGATGGAATAATTGCATTTGATGCAATATGATAATTTAAGCCTAGGTAAGGACTATTTTGCATTTGATGCAAAAGGAATTAAATATGTTTTAAATAGTTTAAGACAATATTTAATAAAATAAACGCAAGGAAAAGTTCACGGGTAAGACGGGAATGTCCCGGTCTAGACCCAGGTTCGAACGGCGTCCAAATCGGACGCCAGAAAATCAAGTTATGCCCAAAACAACCCAAAGGGTCAGATCAGGCCAGACCAGGTAGACCAGCCCAGTCTGGACCTGGTCTGGCCTACTGGCCAGACCTAGTAAGGCTTAGGCCGGCCTGGGCCTGAGCACCCAGACCCGCCTGGGCCTGGGCACCCGGCCCAGGCACAGGCCTGGGCGCCTGGCCCAGGCGCCCTGGCCAGGTGCCTGGGCTGCGCCCAGGCCTGGCCTGGTCTGCCTGGTGGGTCCCACAATTGCTGAATTTCTGCACCTAGGGCAGAACAGTTTTGACGGCTGATTTTATTCGAAAATCAAGCCTTGGGCTGATCTTTGGACGATCAATTGGAGGGTCAAACGAACTCCGATTGACGAACAGTTTTTTCCTATGCGTTCACCGTTGAACACCCTTCAGATTGATAGGTTGTATCAATCATGAAGCTCAACGGTTAGGGAGTTAAAATTCACGGAAGTTTGCACTTTGTGAAAGGCAAACTAACTTAATTTTAACTAACCCAAATAATTAGTCCCACATCGGATTTTGAGAAAAGGGGAGAGTCCGCCGCCCATATAAATAGGGGTCTTCCCCCTTCCTCAATACTCGTCCCAAGCTCTAGATCTGAGCGGCTCTCATAAATGTTGGAGCACGCTCGGATCTAGGCTAAATTAATATTTCTCCTCTCCCTATAAATTTCTGCCTTACTCCTGAGGGCTCTAGCAAAGCCGCAAAGGAGTTCGGATTCAGATCCGAAATCTAGGCGGAGGTTTCACTCGCGTGAAACTTTCCTCGGCGGTTGGTTTGCTCGGCGACACGGGATTGATCGCCTCGGGATGCGGAGCGGTTCGAGGAGCGGTTCGGGGAGCGGTTTGAGGAGCAGCTCGGCGTGGGACGGGAGCGGCTCGGAAGACGGTGCGGAACATCTCACCTGCTCCAGGGCTGAGATTCCGGGTATGTGTTTAATTAAGCATTAGTTTAATTTAATCGCAGTAGGTTAGATCCTTCTTGGGATGGTCAGATCCATCCCAAGTTGGCATAGATCTTGGCTAAGGGTCTTGGACCTTAGGGCTAAGTTAAAATTTTTTTAACTGCATGTTAATTAGATTAACAAGTTTTTCTACCGCTGCAATTGTTTTTCTGTCTATGTTCCGTCCGACTTAGGACGGGACTAGAGTTTTTGTGCCCTAAGGGTACCGCAAAACCCTACAGTGGTATCAGAGCCTAGGTTTGCGTAGTGGATCTAGCCCTGCGATTTCATTAAACCTGTTAATGCTTTTTTAAAATACTTTTAAATTTTTTTTAAAGTTATAAGATAATTTTAAAAAATGTTTTTGACGTTCAAAATTCTTCGTGATAAATTTTTGAACATGAAAATTTTAAATGACATTTTAAAATTTATGTGGTAATTTTAAAATTAATCTTTAAAAGTTTAAAATTATTCTGGATGCCTAAAAATTTTTATATGATAAATGTTTTAAGCATGGAAATTTTAAAATGGCGTTTTAAATTTATGTGATAAATGTAAAATTGATTTTAAGGCTTTAAATTTACGCGATGAGTTTAAAATGTTTTAGATGTTTAAAAATTGTATGTAATAAATTTTTGAACATTGAAAATTTTTAAAGTGTTGTTTTAAATTTATAAGATATTTTTAAAACTGATTTTAAAAGTCTAAAATTGTTTATGCGATAAACTTTAGTCTATTTAATTGTTAAATAGTTGTACACTTTATTATATGCGATAAAATTAGTGTAGCTTTATTTTAATGGCTAGTTCCTCTTGTCCCTTATTTGATAACACAAGACAACCTTTTAGGTTAGCCATTAAGAAATCATTAAAATTTATTAATTGAATTTTAATGACATGCTATGTTTTAATAAAACATTAACAATGCTTCAAGACCTAATTCCTAATTAGGGTAGTCCTTTGAATAAAAATCTTAATTCTAATTGTTATTATTAATTCTCATTAAAGGACTTCGCTTTTAGCGTTGGTTAATAAATTTATTAAAATCCTAATAACGATTAGGATAGCACGTGAACCTTATAGTTGATAAGGACTTAATAAAAGTTATTAAACAAATCCTAAAATTTTGAATTTAAGAATACAACTAGTTGATAGGATTAATTAGTTATTAATAAAAGCTGTTTAGTCTATGGCATACATACAAAAATGACAAGCTTCATTCAATGGACCATGATCCAGTCAATGTGCTTGGCTAAGAGTTCTGGATCACCCTTTAAGGGATAGTGATCCTGGCTTAGTCAATTCCCTGGCTGTGTTCCGCTGGACCGCAATGTCGCGAATCATGATTGTATGACACCCTGGACTAAATCTAAGTCAAATACGTTAATAATCTTTTTCAAGATTAGCCGTAGCCCTCCTTGTTTTAGGGTTAGCAACTATAGGACCCGTGTTATAGTTGTTGAGATACACTAAAGCTGCAACATGGCAACCTTATAGAAACTAACTCCTTTAATACATAAGATGAAATCTTGACTAGACCCAAACCGTCGTCTCGTACCCCGAGCGCCGGCGTAAGTTAAGTCAACGATGTAGTCTGGCTAGATGTAGTCTAAGATCTGACCCAAACCGACGTGTCGTGAATACACCGAGCGAAGGGGCAAGTCAGGCTAGACACAAAAACAAGGGTCCGACTAGACTAGACATTGTGATTTGGATGAGCACACTCATGATCACAAATGGCTAGGGGCAAAAACCGATAAGAGAGTCATATCTGATATGATCGATGAAGAGTCATCTTCCGATCGCAGAGTCAAGCAACTTGTTGAGCTACACTCAAGGTTGTTAGGCTTAAGGCGATTGGACCTCTTACCCATTAATTTTAATTCGATTAAATCGTTCGTTATTAAGCTTTGAAACGATCGTAAAAATAGTGGGAGGATATAGATAGATAAAAGCCATTCTACCAATATTTAATATTGAACGTATGCTAAACTAGGGCAAGACTATGTTTATCGAAAGGAATCATATATATATATATAATATTTTAATGGAATTAGTTAACTGGTCAAATAGGTTGATTAATTGAATATCGAGTTAAATTCTAATTGATAGAATTAAAACTATATTCTCGTTAACATTAAAATGACCTTCTAAAGAATAGACTTAAGAAATATGATTTCATTAAGTTCTGAGTCCAACAAATAAACAAACTACATGACACGCGTCTCTGTATGGGACAACTTGAATATATAGGATATTCGAAGTATGTTTCTCCCTACAACTTGTCGAGCTACCCTCAAGGTTGTATGGATAAACAATTTTGATCCGCAAAGTTCGAAAATTCGATCAAACTATTTAAGTCGAATACGAGTGCATGAGCGATGCAAGGCTATGTATCCCAACCGGATCTTGGGACAAGCAACTTCTTGAGCTACACTCAAGATTGCAACTCTCAGGCGTTTGGATACATGAGACGCTTGCATAGCTATTTATTTATGTTGGGCTATTTAATATCTAAATATGATTTAGAAATGGAAGAAGGCACTCCGAAAAGTCAATCGAGTTTAATAGTTTAATTTATCATTAGTAAAGGCATAAGGAAGGGGAAATGAAAATGTGACATATTCTGATGTCACGATTTCATAATTATTGTTATACAAAAGGTTAACACTTTTTGACGAATGTCGTCATATTGCTTCTGAAACAATGAGTAATATGTATAACGATAATATATATATTAAATGTTAATATATAAATACACAAGATAGTAGCAAACTTATATGGCGAAATAGACTATGCCGTATCGAGAGACTAAGCTTCACAAGTCACATAAAGAGAGGTCTGACCTCTCGTATTATGAAGTCTACGGACACTTGTGAGTCTTATCCTCTTAGATATAATGGCCGAAACCCATCTGTAAGACAGTGGGAGAATGAGTTGTCGAACTCAGTCTGGTACATACTGATGTACCCGAGTCTAGATTAACCAAAATAAGTAATTCGTATATTTTATTAAGACACGTGTTCTTGATGAAACACAAGTCTGATAAAGTAAAGAACGAAATGACTAAAGTATTTAAACTGATTCGATTAGATCGAATGGTCAAATACTTAGCTATATAAAATCTTGCGTAATTAAAAGAAAATGTGATTTTCTCTCAGGTCAAGTCTGTTAACACATCGGTGTGTTAAAAGGTATGAATCACACTTAGTTAGACTTGGTGTGATCCATTGTTAGTGACTCTGATTTAAGTCCTCTCTCTGGGTTAAGTCCCAGATTGTGATGCCTAGGTTTTGATAATGTTCTATGAGGACATTATCTATAAGATATTCATTAAATCAATCATTAGGAAGTTGTAAAATTACTCGAATCTCGTAAGACGAAGAGTCGAGTTAGACATCATAACTGATGATGATTCAGTCAACTTCTAGGTTAAAATTCGAAGGAGTAACTCCGATTTAAAATTTGATGAAATCAGAAAAGGTCCGGTGCGTAAATAAATTTTGGAATTTAGTTTACGTGCACAAGGAAAATGTTTCCTCACTTACTGCAAGTAAATCTTTAAGTTGAAAGATTGGTGCAGAAAAGAAAATAGTGAAGTACAATCATGTTGATCGAGAACGGCTTTCATCCTAATTCCTATAAAACGGATTATTATGAAACCATTTTCACCAGCAGATGTGTACAGATCCACTCGGACCAAGCTCGATGTAAACGCTCAAGTTGACCATGAAAATTTGGGCATTCACTTATAAGTTCGTTTTTCTAAATATGATTTAGACGAACCAACTTATATGAATTAGCCAGATAGTTTTCAAGGTCAGTGGGAGCGTATAAATTACATGTGAGGCATCAAAGGGATGGAACATATATTTTTGACAAAGTAATCAAAAAGTTTGATACTTTATCAGAAATAAATATGAGCCATTTGTAATGACCAATTACTAATTTAAAATTATTATCGTAAGGTACGATGAATTGGATAAGATCTAAGTAAATAAAAATATTATAGATTCCGAAAGACCAAGTGAATTATTTAAATGAGATTCAAATGGTTGGTCTAACATGAACATAGAAACCCCTTAAGTCTATATTGTAGACGGTTTTAGCAGATCCACTCATGAAGGCTCTACCACATGAAGTCGGGAAAACGTATGTGTAGAAACGGTATAAGATACCGAGATAAATGGGCCTGAGTGCAAGTGGGAGATGTAGGAGAATAATGCCCTCCAGGCTATTTATATTTGTGTGAATAACACAAACATCTTGTTCGAAATAACAGTAAGCTGTTTGGTAATGATTTATCTAAGTTATATTATAATGTAGTTAACATTAGACATTAAATTAGGTAAAGTCCTGAGACTTTATGCAAGGTCAAACAGGTATCGAGATGAGTATCTCGATCATGGAGAAATGTTTGACCGTCTGTAGCATAAGTCTAAAAGGGTTCGTGGTCGTAGATGTTTCGAGACAAGGATATCGAAACATCGGATAGACCATTGTGTCTTAGTCTTCACCGTTAAGCGGTGACGATGATCTCATGATCGTTCGACTTGGTGAAGTCGGAGTCGAGACACAGGCGCTCATTAGAGAATGAGTTCACTGAACGATCCACAAGAGTTATCATATGGTTACATTGACCAATCTGTCAATGATAACTCTTAGTGATGATAGGCTAGTTGGTCTTTTGACTTGAGGTCATTTTACGAACCTGTGCGTGAACGGTGCCACTTAGATCACTGACCTGACTTCGAGGCTAGGCCTGTTGAAAGGTCTTTGATTGGGTGTCACTTGAAGCGTACAAGAAGAGTAATGACCAAGAGAGGATTCGTCTCTCCCGGTCAATGGGAGTTAGTGTCATAGAGTTAGTTCGGTCTTTAGTAAAAACTCTGCACAGAGTAAGTTGGAAGAAGTCCAACATAAGTTGACTAAAGATCGATAGAAACTAACCGGAGTCAAGTTATTGGGGTTGACAGTTTGACCGTACCCTAGACTTGATCTACACGACATAGTTAAGACGAAAAGACTATAACTGCGGAATTCATCACGGAAACAGTCAGGGTGGTCCCGAAAATACTCATGTCAATGAGTTAACCACATAATGATGATTCCTGAAGCAGGGATGGCAACCACTGCTCGTGGTCACTACCGTATAGGGCTTCGAGCCCAACCTGTTGTAAGGGTCAGGCTATAGGGTCTTACAAGAGTGTCACCTTCGTCTAGTAATAGGTAGAAATTAGTTAGGGAGAATATTTTGTATTTTTGATGCAAGGGATGGAATAATTGCATTTGATGCTATATGATAATTTAAGCCTAAGTAGGGACTATTTTGCATTTGATGCAAAAGGAATTAAATATGTTTTAAATAGTTTAAGACAATATTTAATAAAATAAACACAAGGAAAAGTTCATGGGTAAGACGGGAATGTCCCGGTCTAGACCCAGGTTTGAACGGCGTCCAAATCGGACGCCAGATAATCAAGTTATGCCCAAAACAGCCCAAATGGTCAGATCAGGCCAGACCAGGCAGACCAGCCCAGTCTGGATCTGGTCTGGCCTGCTGGCCAGACCCAGTAAGGCCTAGGCCGGCCTGGGCCTGAGCACCCAGACCCGCCTGGGCCTGGGCACCAGGCCCAGGCACAGGCCCAGGCGCCCTGGGCGCCTGGGGGCCTGGGCCCAGGCGGCCTAGGCGCCCTGGGCGCCCAGGCCAGGGGCCTGGGCTGCACCCAGGTCCAGGTCTGGGCTGTGCCCAGGTCTGGCCTGGTCTGCCTGGTGGGTCCCACAATTGCTGAATTTCTGCACCTATGGCAGAACAGTTTTGACGACTGATTTTCTTCGAAAATCAAGCCTTGGACTGATCTTTGGATGATCAATTGGAGGGTCAAACGAACTTCGATTGACGAACGGTTTTTTCCTATGCGTTCACCGTTGAACACCCTTCAGATTGATAGGTTGTATCAATCATGAAGCTCAACGGTTAGGGAGTTAAAATTCACGGAAGTTTGCACTTTGTGAAAGGCAAACTAACTTGATTTTAACTAACCCAAATAATTAGTCCCACATCGGATTTTGAGAAAAGGGGAGAGTCCGCCGCCTATATAAATAGGGGTCTTCCCCCTTCCTCAATACTCGTCCCAAGCTCTAGATCTGAGCGACTCTCGTAAATGTTGGAGCACGCTCGGAGCTGAGCTAAATTAATATTTCTCCTCTCCCTATAAATTTCTGCTTTACTCCTGAGGGCTCTAGCAAAGCCGCAAAGGAGTTTGGATTTAGATCTGAAATCTAGGCAGAGGTTTCACTCGCGTGAAACTTTCCTCGGCGGTTGGTTGGCTCGGCGACACGGGATGATCGCCTCGGGATGCGGAGCGGTTCGAGGAGCGGTTCGGGGAGCGGTTTGAGGAGCAGCTCGGTGTGGGACGGGAGCGGCTCGGAAGACGGTACGGAACATCTCGCCTGCTCCAGGGCTGAGATTCCGGGTATGTGTTTAATTAAGCATTAGTTTAATTTAATCACAGTAGGTTAGATCCTTCTTGGGATGGTCAGATCCATCCCAAGTTGGCATAGATCTTGGCTAAGGGTCTTGGACCTTAGGGCTAAGTTAAAATTGTTTTAACTGCATGTTAATTAGATTAACAAGTTTTTCTTCCGCTGCAATTGTGTTTCTGTCTATGTTCCGTCCGACTTAGGACGGGACTAGAGTTTTTGTGCCCTAAGGGTACCGCAAAACCCTACATGGAAGTCCTCTTCTTCTTGAGGGGAGGCGAGGAAGAGGAAGGACGAGTGGTTTTGGCACGACGTTTGGGTTGAGGAGGGTCGGTATGAGGAGACTCGACGGTCATGGGAGACGGAGAGGTAGGACGAACGGGGATGCGTTTTCTTGCCATACTCGAGACGAAACAACACAAAACAACGCACGAGATCGAACGAAATAATCAAAACCATAATACGAACCCTAAAGCAAATGATCAAAAAAGAGCTGAAATCGAACCCTAAAATCTGAGAGGGAGTGATAGGATATACCTAGGACGGAGAGAGATGATCAGCGATGACGTATGGCGGCAGGAGACATCAGCGCACGGCGGTCGGAGACGGTGGAGGAGCTGATGAGTCGAAGGGTTTAGGGGTTGAGGAGAGATAACGCACCGATTAGAATGAATTATAATCGGTGCATGGAGATATAAATCGATTCAGGAGACAAAAGACACAAATGCCCCTGCATAATTAGTCGGACTAAGTTCAAGTGCTGACCGACTAGATTGCAATCTAGTCGGTCGGCCAATGAGCTTGGACCGACTAACAACAAACAGTAACTGAAGTCAAAAATAGGGCAATATTTAGTCGGTCTGAGTTCAATCACTAACCGACTAGAATGGAATCTAGTCGGTCGGCTGATGAACTGGGACCGACTAAAAGAGTCCAAAAATTTGTGAATTCGAAATTTTGAGTTTTCTCCAAAGAGCACTTGTACGAGACATCGAAATAATCTCACACATAATTATTCTACCCCATAAAACATAGAAATTCATAAATACGACGTGCAAATCAAAAAACCAATCACAAATCCCTAATATCACAACAAATCTTAGCATGAACATATAAGAATAACATTATCATGCGGGATTAACGAAAATATGAATCCTAAATCTCAGATTCACCCATAATCCCCAATTCTCAACGTAACCGCATAAAGTCTTCCTTGAGTGGTTTCGTGAAAATATCAGTGATTTGCTTCTGGGTTTCAACGTACACTAAAATGATGTCCTTTCTAGCAACATGATCATCTAGGAAATGGTGACGAACATCTATGTGTTTGGAACGGGAATGGTGTACCGGATTCTTAGAGAGACATATTGCACTTTGGTTGTCCACCATGATAGGGCAAGTATCACAGTTTATACCGAAGTCTTTAAGAGTGTGTCTCATCCAAAGAACCTGAGCACACGCAGCACCGGCGGCAATATATTCTGCCTCAGTGGTTGAAAGTGATACGGAATTCTGCTTCTTGGAAAACCAAGAGACAAGAGAATTTCCTATAAAATGACAAGTGCCACTAGTACTTTTCCTGTCAGATTTGCATCCAGTATAATCTGCGTCACTATTTGAGATTAACTCATATGTGCTAGACTTTGGATAATATAATCCGTAGTCGAGTGTGTAACTTAAATAGCGGAAAATACGTTTTACCGCTATTAAGTGAGATTTCTTAGGTTGAGACTGATAACGAGCACATACACATACATCAAACATAATATCAGGCCGACTGGCAGTAAGATATAATAAACTACCTATCATACCTCGATATAGTCGAATGTCTACATCTTTGCCGCCCGTATCTTTATCAAGATGTGTAGTAGTGCTCATAGGAGTCTTCTTGCCTGAGGCATTCTCCATTCCAAATCGCTTTAGCAACTCCACCGTGTCTTGGTTTGGTGGGTGAAGATTTCATCGTGCATTTGGCGAATTTGGAGACCTAAGAAATATTTGAGCTCACCCATGTGGCTCATCTCAAATTGGTCCTTCATGACTTTGAAAACTCTTCGTAAAGAGTGAAGTTAGTAGCACCGAAAATGATATCATCAACATAAATTTGAACTAAAATAATATCATTATTGGCATACTTAACAAATAGTGTAGAATCAACTTCACCCATTTTAAAACCCAAATCCAAAACAAAGTTCTTTAGGCGGTAATACCAAGCTCTAGGAGCTTGTCTCAAACCATAAAGTGCTTTATTAAGTTTGAAAATGTGATTTGGAAACTTTTCATTTATAAAACCAGGAGGTTGAGAAACATAAACTTCCTCAACGACATCTCCGTTTAAAAACGCGCTTTTTACATCCATTTGAAAGAGTTTAAAATCTTTATGGCATGCAAAAGGTAACAACAGCCTAATAGATTCTAATCTAGCTATAGGAGCAAAGGATTCTTCGAAATCTATACCTTCCTCTTGCATGTAGCCTTAAGCTACTAACCGAGCTTTTTTCCGGACGACGTTTTGGTTCTCGTCGGTCTTATTCTTGAAAATCCACTTCTTTCCTATAACAGTGTGGTTCTTCGAAGGCAATGGAACAAGCTCCCAAACCTCATTCCTCTTAAACTGAATGAGTTCTTCCTCCATGGCTAGGATCCAAGAACTATCTTCGCACGCCTCGTTGATATTCTTTGGCTCTACTGAAGAGGCAAAGGCACAATGAGCGAAGTAGTTGACTTGAGATCTCGTCTTGACACTATCAAGTATGTTGCCAATGACTTGCTCATGGGGATGGTCACGAACTGTATGAAGCCTTTTGGGAACTCCCTGATCACTGGGAACATTCTCAAAAGAATCATCAGTATGGTTAGTATCAATAGAATCAATAGAATTAGAATTACCAATAGAATCATATATAACTTCCATGGAGTCATCATCATTGATAATTCTAGACGAGACTAAATTTTCATTGAATGAAACATGAAGTGATTCCTCGATCGTTGAGGTTCTTTTGTTGTATATCTAGTAGGCTTTGCTACGTGAGGAATATCCAACAAATATCCGCTCATCGGATCTTGGATCAAATTTGTCCAAACTTCCATACCTGTTTTTAATAAAACATTTTGTACCAAAAACTCGAAAATGTTTAACTTGAGGCAATCTACCAAACATCAATTCATAACAAGTTTGTTTGGTACCGGGCCTCAAGAGTATTCTATTAAACACATAGCAAGCGGTATGTACCGCTTCCGCCCAAAATTGATGGCCAAGTTGGCTATCATCAAGCATTGTGCGAGCACATTCCACTAGCGTCCTATTCTTTTTCTCAACAACACCATTTTGAGGGGGTGCGCGAGGGAAAGAAAAGGTTTGTGTAATACCAACTTCATTACAAAAATTTGAGAAAGACTCATTCTCAAATTCCCCTCCATGATCAATACGAATAGTGACAATGGTGGTTCCAATGAGATTTTGTACTTTCTTAACAAATATTGTGAAGTTTTCAAAAGCATCATTTTTATTAGTTAAAGAAAATACCCAAGTAAATCTAGAAAAGTCATCAACATTGACAAGTCCTTATCGAGAATTCCCTAATGAAGCAACTCTAGTTGGCCCAAAAAGATCTAGATGTAAAAGCTCTAGAGGCCGTTTAGAGGAAATGCTTTTCTTAGGTTTAAATGACGATTTTGGAAGTTTGCCTCGTTGACACGAGTCACAAAAGCTTTTCTTTTGGAAAGTAAGCTTAGGAAATCCTTTAATAGAATTTAACTTGGATAGCTTAAAAAGTGTTCCAAAGTTCACATGACCAAAACGTCGATGCCATAAGTGTTGTTCACTTGTGTTGGTAATGAGACATTGTTCATGTGTTTTTGGAAGATCTAGGATATATATATCCTGATGGCGTGTGCCAGAGAATAACAAATTATTATTATCCTTACTAAAAATATGACACATTCCTTTCGCAAAGCTAACTTTGTAACCCTTGTCACAAAGTTGGCTTATTGAAATGAGATTGTGATTTAAACCTTTAACAAGGTAAACATCACTTATAAGAGGTTTAGATGGGTTACCAACTTTATCAACACCAATGATGGTTCTGCTCTCGTTGCCTCCAAAGACTACTCGGTTCCCATTTGCAATGGGCACCACTCCGGAGAGCAATTGAGCTTCACCCGTCATGTGTTTTGAACACCTGCTATCGAGTATCCACCCATCCTTGGAGCTAAATTTGTAGTTGTTGCTCCGTTTCTTTTTCTTGAGTACCTAAAGATAGAAATATCATTCCATGGTACCCAAGGTCATTGGGTCCTAAAAGATTAGACCTTTGGAAGCCAGGTCCAATTGGACTTAGACTTCCCAACATAATCATCATTGTGCATGACCGGGGCCCCGCTTGCGGCGCGGCGGCGCGGTGTCATTTACCGCAAGTTTCACGGTTAGTGTAGGGTGCGGGAATATCGAACTCAGGGAGGTGAGGTTGTGCTTGGGTCAGGTAGGACCTGAATCACCCCGAGGGGCGAGCTAGCCCGAATCGGTAGATGGTTGTCACGAAATAAAATAAAAGCGTATGAACAAAAAGAAAGTAAACCCGGGACTTTGGTTTCCAACCCGACGAGAGACTCTCGCCGATACGGCCTACGGGTATGGATAGCGATCGGGATTAGGTTCTAATGGTGAGACGTTGCCTCTGAAAGTGGTACCGGCGTCCCATGGGCCCGATATTCCGGTCGGTGCCCAGGATGATACACCGGACTTCCCGGATTCGATCAGTGGGCACTCCCGTGTCCATTAACACTGATCGATCCCGGGAGCACTAAGTCCGCAACGATATCTCCCAACGTCTCATCCTGCCGCTCCCGCGTGCTAGGATTTGGCGTCTACGCTAAAGGCGTGCGCTATGGCTAGGGAGTCAACCGCCAAGTTTATTCCCCCTTGGCCCGACGGTCAAAGGCGGTCTTTTTCCCGCCGATGACAATGAAACGCCCCGCGTAACCGTTAGATTCCTACTCCCTATCGATTTCCTAACCCTATGGACGCATCGGGAAGAGCCCCCGAAGGGGTTTCCACCAAAATCCCAGATTTGGGAACTACTCACAAAAATTCATGAAAAAGCAATCTAAATGAAATTTAACCGTTGAAATCATAATCGGAAAATTGCAATGCGGAAGTAAAGGAGTAATAAAGACAATACTAAAATTTTAGAAAGATCTGAAAACTTACAAAAGAGTAACAATTACAGCCGTCACAAGGAAATAAAACAGTAGAAAAACAGCAACTCCCGTTTCTGGAACCCTAGGGGTTCTATATATAGGCCGTCGCATCAACCGATCGGTTGACAAGTCAACCGATCGGTTGATCCGTTACAAATAAATATCAGAAAACGGCGAGTTTTCACCCGATCACATGAACCGATCGGGTGAGTTCTTGAGCGACCGGTTGGATCTTGGAGCGGTCGGGTGAATCGGCCGGTTCGACGTCCGTGTCTTCAGCTCATCTTTCTCAGCTATAGATGAACCGATCGGGTGAGAGTCACCCGATCGGTTGGCGTTTTGCTTCGAGAAAACAGAGAATAGCCCCCGCTGAACCGGTCTGTGAACCGGTCGGGTGACTTCGTTGTGAGCTGCGGCAGAGACCGATTGGTGCACGCGTGCATCACCCGATCGGTTGGAGATGACCAACCGACCGGGTGAGGGGCTGAAAGATGAATACTTCGCCGTTTGACCCCCTGGATCACGCGTGACTTCTCCCGTTGCTCCGGGGACTTGGGATATCATCGTAAAAGGTCCCCTACGTGGTCGAACTACTGCAATCATGGACAAACAAAGAAAAGTGAAAGAAAACGGGAAAATATACGAAAACGAATAAGAGACGGCGGAAAACACGGAGAAACACAAAAGAAAACGTGCGTGAATATATAAAATATAAGCGCACGTCAAAATCCCCCAAGCTGAACTCTTCCTCGTCCTCGAGGAAGACGAGTGAGAGTAGGAGCTCGGAAGGGGAAAATAGAGAGGAAGAAAGAAAAAGAAAACTCTAAGCCCTAGATCGCCCATCAGAGCCAACAAAATCAAAAACCACTCACCTAGCAAGCAAACGCCAAATCACACCACTAAACCTAGGAAAGCGAGTCCAAATAAGTGTCGTGGGTCCACGCAGTGAAGCGCGAGTGAGCGTGGTCGTGTGCTAGCAAATGGTGATGCTTTCTACGATGTGCTACGAGGCTTGATATACACAAATCCAAGATATGACCCAAATATCGAATCGAATTGAATTAAGCGGCGAATATAAGTTCAAGCATGCATGAGAATAGAGAGAATAGAAGCGTATCATGCATCGGGGACTCCACAACTAGGGTTAAGGAAATCACGCCACTATAGCCTAGATACTAGCTAAAAAGTTCCCAAGCCAAGTGTTTTCGATAACGACGGGGGTTGAGATGATGTGGAGAAGAACACTCGGTGCAAATTCTCGCCTTCCCTTTATTCTTGGCAAGTATGAAAATATTCACACGGGAATTTTTTTGGGTTTTGGGTTTTGTATATATTTTTTGAATTTTGGGCTATACAAGATTTTTCTTTTCTTTTCTTTTTGGGTTTTTCTTTTCTTTTCTCCTTTTTTTGGATTTTTGGGATATTGGCTATACACATGTGTACTCTCCCAAGTGGGAGAACGGTACACGACGAGGGGATTTGCACCAAGTAAAACAAAAAAGAAGTCGAAATCTAAACACTTGGGCAAAGGAAACTATTCTCGCTAAATAGAGCGTAGGCTAAATGGGTTATCCTAGTCCTTAGTTGTGGAATCCCGACGCATGTGAATTGAATTATACGATATAAATATAGCATGCAAACAGTGGGAACATATACCGCATATTCAGATCGGAGCATGACAATCTAGGGGTCATTCCTGGACAGGTATATAAAGTAAAATCACAAAGCAGAAGCACACCAAATGCTAGTCACGACACACGACTCACAAAAAGCTAAGTGGACCTGCGACGCGTGAAATGCAAGAGGACTCGAAATCCTAGGGTTAGTGAGTGTGATCATCAACGCAATGCTAGGTGTGTGTGACTTTGTGGCGATTCATCATAAGAGTCATTTCTAGGAGAAAGAGCTAAAAAAAAGGAAAAACAAGAAAAAATAAAAACACGATGAAAACGACACAAAAAATACGAAAAAGGACTCAAACGACGCACACAGTGCGACTCCCCCAAGCTGAAGTTTGCATTGCCCTCAATGCAATATGAGTGAGCACGGGAGGGCAATGAAATGGGGGGGAATACGCACTGACACAAAAAGAAATAAAAACGAGGAAAACACATAGATAAAACTGAAAAAGAAAGAAAAAACAAAATCAAAATCAAACAAAACGAAAAATAAAAAGAAAACCACACGACACGACAATAAAAAAAATGAAAAACAAGCACACACACACAAAAAATGAGAAAAACAAACAAAACACGACAGCACACCAAAATAGACGTCCCCCAAGCTAGACCAGAAATACCTAGCGAAACGATATGATTAATGAAATCCAGATATGTGCAAGGGGGAGTCAAAAACAAAAGGGGTGAATCTAGAAAACAGGAGGAGCTGAGTCCTCGTCCTCCTCGGAAGAGGGTGTGGATGGGTGGTCGGGGGAGGCTGGGGGTGTGCTGAGAAGTGGGGGAAGAGGCGAAGTAGTAGGGGCAGTGGTGGTGTGAACAATGGGACGAGTGTCGGTGGTGGTGGGTGGTGGTGGTAGGAAGGCGATCAAGGCGGTGGTGAGAGGAATAGAAGTGGAGGAAGTAGGTGCGGTGGTGACGGTAGTGGGAGATGGTGGGAGGGATCTGGAGCGCACCGGCAATTTCCTCCGACGCACGTATGGAGTGACGGAGGAGGAGTGAGGTAGCGTGGGTGCGGTGGAAGTGGTCGGGAGGGGTGCAGTGGATGCTGGGATGGGATGTGAAGAGGGAGGGGAGGAATGTGGTGAGGGGGGTGATGGATGTGGAGAAGTGTGGGTGGGTGGAGGAGAAGATCGCCTGGGTGGTGAAGGTGGGGGTGGTGAAGGTGGAGGTGGTCCGTGGATATGTGTAAGAAGGCGGAGAATGGCCGCCACGTTCCTCTCAAGTGCGAGGAAACGTGGGTGAGTAAGAAAGGAGGATGGCGATGGGTCCGAGGAAACAGAGGACATGGCGAGCTCACGAAGGGCAGCTACCTCCCTCTCAAGTCCTAGACGGGCAGATACCTGACGGCGACCAAAAGACGTAGACTGACGTGAGGCAGAGGTGGTGCCGCCAGGTAAGGTCGAAGATGTGCTGGCGGCAGTGGTCATGCCAGCACAGGAGACAAGGCCAGAAATGGCCGCAAGGAGGTGCTCAGACGTGATCGATCCCGGAGCAGAAACGGGACGACTCGGGCCAGCCCCTAAATCTCCCCCAGACGCAGGGATATCCTGCTCGCCTAAGTGGGCGGCAGGGGACGGTGATCTGCGGGCGTCTGCGGGAAAGAAAGGAAGATTCAACCCAGCTAAGAAATCGGGATCAGGAGGGAAAGTCCAATCTCCCACGAGAGCAAGGGTCATGCGAGCGGGGTTGGGCAGAATGGTGTAAGGGGCTGGGGGTTGGCCATAATGAAATATGAAGCGGCCATCCGAGCGGGGTTTGATCATGTGGATGTGCCGCAGGACATCAATATCAAGATGTGAGGGTCCTGCGGCAGCATGAAGATTACCGGGGATGGTAATATTGAATTGGGCGTGAGAGCAGATGATCGTGATGATGCCCCCGCAACAAAACTTCCCCTTACCGGCCCGGCTGATCTTGAGTAGCTTGTAAACAAGCCAATCGCCGCCATGGATGGGGACGGTAGGGGCCCTGAAGCTAACTCCATCATCATCCCGGACATAAGGAAAAGTCATGGCCCAAAGGATAAAAAGGTCAGGGATAGTCACAGTGCCTGACTCGTCCCTAGGAAAGAATGTAGATGAAATGATTCTGTGGGCCAATCGAAACACGGGATGAATGATGGAGGAGGCCTTGGCCCTTCCTCGGGGGTAGTCGCGGATTAGCGTGAGGCGGAACCAGAATTGATCGACATCAAACTCGGGCGTGTACCCGTAGTGTCGGATGGAATCATCCCCGAGATTGGGGAAACCAAATATATCGTTAATCGTGTTCAGGTTCGTGGTGACACTACGGTTACGCACCCGGAATCGAATGATCGACCCGGACTCCCAGACAAGTGTAGAGAGGAATTCGAGTGTGAGGGCCGGGTAGGATATGGCATGTGTATTAAGAAAGGCTAACCACCCTAAGTTAGCGAAAAGAGATTCGACCTCGGTGAAGACACCGAGATCGACAAGTGTACGTGCGTGCGGGAACTTGGTGGATAGATGCCCTCGAGCATCAAGCCTACGGTAAAAATCTTTGTGCTCCTGGTTCCGAAAAATATACCCGTGTGGGCCCAACATTGGGTCCACAGGGGGAATAACAGGTGGAGGAGGGCCAAGTGTAAGTGCTCGTGTACGGGAATGGGGACGTGTTTGTTTTCGTCTCTTTCGAGACGGCTCCTCTTCCCTCATGATACCCTTCCCCTTATCCTTATCTTTATCCATGTGTGTGTGTGTGCGAGCAAGAATTAGTGCAAAAATCGTGGATGCACACCAACACAAGCAAACGAGCAAGCACAATAAATAGGGCAAATGTATAAAATAAGCTTAGGAGCGAGTTTACCCAAGCGGAGTGGCGGAGCTTGCTCGTTGATGCCCCACACTGTTCAGCGAGAGTAGCGTGGAGCCGCGGCGAACTCCTTCGGCAATAATTTTCGAAATGGGGGTGGTTCGGGGGAAAATTAGGTCAAAATCTCGGAATGGGAGGAGAGAGAGGGTGTAGATGATGGAGGGGTTGATGAAGGAGGTGGAGAGTGGGAGCAATGGAGGAGTAGAGGGCGTGGGGGAGTGAAGATCGGTTGTTGGCGAAGAGGGGAAGGCGAAACGACGGCGGGTTTTGGGGGTTTTTGCGATCGGGCGAGATGGAAACGAGCGGGTGTCGGGGGGGGGGGGGTTTATATAGGGTTTTAAGTCGAACCGATCGGGTGACTTGTTACCCGATCGGTTGACTGTTAGGTTGAAAATCTTGCCGAAGAAATGCTACAGGTGAACCGATCGGGTGACTTTTCAACCGACCGGTTGGCCGCTCCACACAATTTCCCGAGAACTTAGGGCTGCTCACCCGGTCGCGTCAACCGATCGTGCTAGAACTCAACCGATCGGTTGATATTCCCCAAGATTTCCCGAGAGTTCTCCCCAGCTCACCCGGTCTGCCACCCGGTCTCTTCATTACTCAACCGATCGGGTCATATGGGGACAGATCTCGGCATGTATCTGATACGTCCCAACCGATCGGGTGAGTTGTCACCCGATCGGTTGGGGCCTGTTTCCTGCAAAAACCAAGAAATTTTCTTAAGTCCCCGAACGGATGTTCTCGCGGCTGATTTTATTTATAAAAAGTAGATAAAATAAAGTAAAAATTAACGCTGAAAAGTGGGAAAAAGTTTAGAACATGGGTTGCCTCCCATGAAGCGCACTTGTTTAACGTCGTTGGCTCGACGCCCGCAGCGGTGATCAATTTGGATCCGGAGGGTTAGAGGAAGAGATGTCACTCGTGGGGGGTCCGACCGGAGAGAATTCTGGTTCTCCTACTGCATAGTGTTTTAGACGCTGCCCGTTTACTTTAAACGGCTCATCCCTTCCCATTATCTCGATAGCCCCATGCGGGAAAACCTTGGTGACGCGGAACGGTCCCGACCATCTTGACTTGAGTTTCCCAGGAAAGAGCTTCAGCCGTGAGTTGAACAGGAGAACTAAGTCTCCTTCTTTGAATTCCCTCCTTAAGATTCGCTTATCGTGCCACCGCTTCAGTTTCTCCTTGTAGATCTTGGCATTCTCATAGGCATTGAGCCGGATTTCGTCAAGTTCGTTGAGTTGTAGCCGCCGGTGCACTCCTACCTTCTTGGTGTCGAAATTCAGATTCTTAACCGCCCAATATGCCTTATGTTCCAATTCCACAGGAAGATGGCAAGCTTTCCCATAGACGAGCCGGTAGGGAGTTGTGCCGATAGGAGTTTTAAATGCCGTCCTGTAGGCCCAAAGCGCGTCAGGGAGCTTTGATGACCAGTCCTTCCTGGAATTGGCCACTGTCTTTTCTAGTATGCTTTTAATCTCCCGGTTAGAGACTTCCGCCTGACCGCTGGTCTGGGGGTGGTAGGCATGCCCCACCCGGTGTTGTACCCCGTATTTTTTTAAGAGGGCCTCAAATTTCTTTTCTATAAAGTGGCTTCCTCCGTCATTGATCAGGACACGAGGCACACCGAACCGCGGGAAGATGTTGCTTTTAAAGAACTTGGCCACCACTCTGGAGTCATTGGTTGGACTGGCCATCGCTTCAACCCATTTCGACACGTAGTCTACGGCCACCAAGATGTACTGGTTCCCCGAGGAAGAAGGGAACGGTCCCATGAAGTCCACTCCCCATACATCGAAGATTTCTATCTCTAGGATGTAGTGTTGAGGCATCTCATTTCTTTTGGAGATATTCCCAGCTCTTTGGCATCTATCGCAGGCTTGGACATAAACATGTGTGTCCTTGAAGAGCGTAGGCCAGTACAACCCGCTTTGGAGGATTTTTGCGGTGGTCTTGTAGGTGCTCGCGTGCCCTCCGCATTGCTGCCCGTGGCAGTGGGAAATGATGGAAGTCGCCTCAGTTTCAGGGATGCATCTTCGTATCACCCCATCATTGCAGGTTTTGTATAGGTGGGGGTCATCCCAATAGAATTTGCGGACCTCATGGAAAAATTTCTTCTTCTGCTGAAAGCTCACATTGTGGGGAACGATGGCACAAGCCAGATAATTTGCGATGTCGGCGTACCAGGGGGTCCAGGAGGAAGATACAGAGAAGAGATGCTCGTCAGGGAGTGAATCATCGATTGGTGTAGCATTCAAATCAAGAGCGGGCATCCTGGACAGGTGATCGGCAACAACATTCTCCGCCCCCTTTTTGTCTCTGATTTCCAGGTCAAACTCCTGGAGGAGGAGAATCCATCTGATGAGTCGTGGCTTGGCTTCCTTCTTGTTCAACAGATATTTAAGAGCCGCGTGATCCGTGTGTACGATCACCTTGGCGCCAACGAGATATTGTCGGAACTTATCCATGGCGTAGATCACCGCGAGCAATTCCTTTTCCGTGGTAGTATAATTTCTTTGGGCGGCATCAAGGGTTTTGCTCGTATAGTATATGACATGAAGATTTTTATCTTTCCTCTGCCCTAGGACGGCACCAACCGCATAATCACTAGCGTCACACATCAGCTCAAAGGGGAGTTCCCAGTCCGATGGTTGTATTATGGGTGCGGAAATCAAGGCTTGCTTCAAAGTGTGGAAGGCCTCCATACACTCCTTGCCGAAGACGAAAGGTGCGTCCTTCACGAGGAGTTGGGTCAGAGGCCTGGAAATTTTCGAGAAGTCTTTTATAAAACGGCGATAAAATCCCGCATGTCCTAAGAAACCACGGACTCCTCGAAGGTTGTGCGGTGGTGGAAGCTTTTCAATCACTTCGATTTTAGCCTTATCAACCTCGATTCCCCTCGAAGAGATGATGTGTCCCAGAACAACTCCCTCTTGGACCATGAAGTGACACTTCTCCCAGTTTAGGACTAGTCCCTTGTCCTGACATCTCTCCAGGACCTTAGTGAGATTACTGAGGCACGAGTCAAATTCAGTTCCGCAGACTGAGAAGTCGTCCATGAAAACCTCCATGATGTCTTGGGAGTAGTCGGAGAAGATAGCGGACATGAGTCTCTGGAATGTAGCAGGGGCGTTACAAAGCCCGAACGGCATTCTTCTATAGGCGTACGTCCCGAACGGGCAAGTGAAAGTCGTCTTCTCCTGGTCATCATTATGAATAGGGATTTGAAGAAATCCTGAATACCCGTCCATAAAACAGAAATAATTATGCTTCGCCAGCCTCTTGAGCATCTGGTCAATAAAGGGGAGGGGGTAATGATCCTTCCTTGTGTAGGATCCTGTCCAAAACAGAGTTAGGATCGATAATATGAAGTTTAGACTTACGCTTGCGTATGCGGCACGGTAGTCTACGAACTTCGCCTTCGGATTCGCCACGACGGATCGAGTCTTTTCACGAACGGAGTAAGGCTACTAATCCACAATCTAAATCTCTATTTTAGATTAAGAACTTGGATAAGAGGGAGAGAAAGGATTTCTGCAGAGCTTCGCTAGGATGAAGATGCATGCATGAATTTCATGCAAAAGGTGTAAGAAATGGCTTACCCTTGGGTCTTATTTATAGCCCCCAAGGTAGTTATTTTAGGGTAAGTTGTTCCTTTGGAACAACTTAATTAAGGTGTACCATGATACATGGCACATTATAAGCTTAAGTTGTACCATATGCATGGTACAACATAAGCTTAAGATATTCCCCCTTTATTAGCCATATGTCGCATGCACTTATGCATATATAATGCGACTTTCCCACTCATCCAGATATCCTCTCCGCAAGGGAACAGATTCCCTTTGTACACGACTTCGTGTACGCGACGTTCGAGGTCCGTATTCCCTCGTACATCCCCCACAAGGGTGTACAAACGTCTTCCATATCCAACATCTCCCACTCACACTTGAGGGGATTGTAAGAGAACGTCTTTCCCTTAGTTCTTTCATCTATCATACCGAGAAATAGACCGTGCGACTGTCATGCGCGTAGAGTCTGTTGTTGTGCACTTGTTAGAGATACACAACGACCTCGAAGGTGCAAAGTTGAGTAGTTCAACGCATGCTTTACCCTAGATTATTTCTTCACATTTCTTATACTTTATATTCAACAATTGAATCCTATCTGGATTACAATTGGCTGGTCAGATTTGAATCATTAAAGTCCAAATGCGAATATGAAATCAATCTTCCTCTTCTTGCGAACCTTCTGATCTTGACTAGACTCGCTTTTCTAACGTGCCCCGCCGAGCCGAATTATCATAGCCCATAAGTAACACGCTAAGATAGCGATCATTTCGTCAAATCTAAAGGAACCAATTGGAGTCCTTGAGGGTAAGAGTTAAGACCCATATGGCCTTTGAGTCTCACATAATAGCAAACACTATTGCTACTAACTCAGTGGTCGAAATGCATACGTGGTATGAACACGTATTACAACATCACTCCTTTCCCAGGGAGAGTATGTCTTAATGATGTTGTACGGATGAAAGATCAGACACCACAGTGCCTATCTTTTGAGTCCCCTTACTACTCAGGAAATATTCCCGGACTCTCATCCTGCATAAGACAGATAGGATTAAAAATCCTACGAGATCTCTTTCAAATATCCTTGTGATACAGATCTCAGATCTTTTGTAAGCATCCATATGATGCAGATCTTTCATTCGACTATCTTGTTTAAGTCATGACTCTAAATCATTCGTCTAATGATTTTGACTTTAAACTAGTCTCATCTCTATCTTATCCATCTGATAAGATAAGGCGGTTGCTCATGTGAGAGAGCCAACCTTAATCTGTCCGACATACACACAATTCAGCTGAGATTTCAAAAAAAATGTACACAAACATTTCTTAAGAAATTCATATGCAATGTTGGAAAAAGAACTTATTCTTTTATTAATTTTGATCATTTCTTAGACATGGGAATATTGGTACAACTCAGCTCATACGCAATCCTTGGGATGATAAGTGTTTATAAAACACATTTCTGGGGATCGCTTTTGTAAGCTGATCCTCTATCATCTTATGCGTAGATATGTACCTTATGTCTACCTTCTTGGTTTTATCATAGTCTTTTGCAAATCTGCAGTTCCTTTAAGATACTGCTTTATCCTCTTAACCGCTTTCCAGTGTTCTTGCCCTGGGTTGGATTGGTAACAGCTTACCATTTCCAACGGCAAAACAGATGTCCGGTCTCGTACACACCATAGCGTACATAAGACTATCAACTGCACTGGAATATGGAATTTTTTCCATAATTTCCTTTTCCTTTTGGTTCTTTGGACACGATTCCAGATATAAATTATCGCATATGCTTATATGAATATCAATGGACTTGCAGTCCTGCATATTAAATCGTTCTAGAACCTTCTTTATATAAGTCTCCTGTGAAAGAGAAAGAAGTTTCTTCGAACGATTCCTTGAAATCTTAACTCCAAGGATATATGCGGCTTTTCCTATGCCTTTCATCTCAAATACTGATGAAAGCCAAGCCTTGATACTCATCACAAAGCCCTTGTCATTTCTGGCTATTAAAATGTCATCTACATATAGAGACATGATAATATACTTGCTTTTAATCCTCTTGATATATACTCAGTTATCTTCATCAAGCATGGAAAATCCATTTGATAAGACAACTTCTTGAAATTGTATATACCATTGCCTCAAGGATTATTTAAGACTATATATGGACTTACGAAGTTTACAAACCTTATGTTCGTTTCCTTCTTTTACAAACCCTATTGGTTGTTCCATATAGATCTCCTCGTCCAATTCTCCATTGAGAAAGGCAGTCTTTACATCCATGTAATTCGAGGTATAAGTAAGCTACCATTGCCAGAATCATGCGAATCAAGGTAAAACGCACAACAGGTGAGAAGGTCTCTTCGTAGTCTATCCCTTCCTGTTGCGTAAAACCTTTCGCGACAAGGCGAGCTTTATATCTGTCAATAGAGCCATCAGCCTTATGCTTGATCTTGAGAACCCATTTGTTCCCAATTGCTCTATGTCCTCTGGGTAAGTTAACTAAGTCCCAAACTTGGTTAACTCGCATGGATTTCAATTCCTCCTTCATCGCTTCCATCCATTTGTCTTTCGCAGGGCATGATGCGGCCTGTTTGAAAGTAGCAGGCTTGTCATCATCTTGTAGTAAAGTCATAAAGGTTTACCTCAAATCTTAGAGGAGCCAACCTTGTATGACTACTACGTTGTATTTGAGATTTCTTCAAGTCCTTGTTGACTCGAATTTAGATCAATTCTAATATCACTCCCACTTGGAATGTCGTTAGAATTGCTCCCACTTGGATCATTATTCCCGTATGGAATAGGATAATCGTCATTCGTATAATCCATTGGTGAAGGTTGAAACGTATTTTCGTTTTCACCAAGAATTCTCCCACTCGAATGAGGTAATCCTTCTTGATCATAAATCTCAAATAAAGATAAGTCCTGACTTATCTCGCCCTGTCTTGGAAACTCGTTTTCCAAGAAAGTGACATCCCTCGACTCAAACTCAATTAGCCCACCATTGTCTTCCTGACTAACAAAAATATAACCTTTGGAGTTTTCTGCGTATCGTATAAAGATACGTTTCCTTCCCCTTGGCCCAAGTTTGCCATACTTATGGGAGGAAATATGTGCGTAGAATGCACAACCCCAAGGTTTCAAAATGTTTAAGTCAGGAGACCTTTGGTTCCACAACTCATAAGGAGTGGAGTTAACTGATTTCGAGGGTACGCGGTTCAAAATGAAAGCGTCTGTCAATAATGCATCACCCCAAAAGGTGATTGGAAAGTTAGCTTGCTCCATCATTGAACGGACCATTTTTCATTAAAGTCCTATACCTCCTTTCTGCAACACCAATTTGTTGAGGAGTATAGGGCATAGTTACCTGATGTACTATGCCTTTTTCATCACAAAGTTCCTTTAAACTTGTTGACTGATATTCACCGCCCCTATCGGTTCGCATGACCTTAATCTTGCGATCTAATTGATTCTCCACTAAACTCATATAGTTTTTAAAGCAGGTTTAGTGCTTTCACTTTGTGGGATATCAAATAGATATGACCGAATCGGGTGAAATCATCAATAAAAGTGATGAAAAATAGGACCTCCCGTCTCTTGTCTTGACATTCATCGGACCACATATGTCCGAATGGATAAGCTGTAATGGAACCTCGGCCCTTGTGCCGGTTCCAAACGGCTTGCGACAAGATTTCCTCACAAGGCAATGTTCGCAGGTCGACATTTCAACCTTTGAAACATTAGATAGAAGGCCACGTTTGGCAAGTCTATCTATACGCATTGGTCCAATATGACCAAGCCTTGCGTGCCAACAAATTATATTAGACTCATTAGTCAAAGAATTTGTCACAAGGAAATTTTCATTACATGAGGAAATACATTGTACTTATTACAATAAATCCTTTGAAATACAAACCCAGTACCAATAAAGGATTTATTACAAAATAGGTCCATATTACAATCATGAAGGAACCAACTATAACCCAGACCCATTAAATTGACCACAGTATTAATATTCCTTTGAATATATGGAATGAAGAGAACATCATAAAGTAGGAGAGTGTGGCCGTTGTCCAAGTCTAGCTTGCAATTCCCAACGCCTTTCTCTACAACACGTGTGTTGTTTCCTACATTGATCCACTTCATTCCTTGGGGTATCCGGTGATACTCCACGAAGGACCGTCTGTCCTTTGCTATGTGGTCGGTGGCACCTGAATCAATTATCCCAAAATGGATTAGATTCCTCAAGAAATATTGAACTAGAAACACATATGTAACTAGTATTACAAGTTACCTCGTCACTTCCACTCGTACAGGAATGAGCATAGTGACCGAGCTTGTTGCACTTGAAGCACTTGATCCTTTTCAAGTCTTTCTTCTTGTGCCATTTCTTGTGCCCACCCTTATGTTTGGGTTCCTTGGTAGACTCAGGTTGCTTATTACGTTCATTAGTGAACTTCGAACGATTTTTCCGTTTCTTTCCCCCGTGTGAGGAACTAGCAACCATGTGCACTTCTGCATTTGGTTTGGCAGCTGCAAGCCGCTC
The DNA here is from genome assembly GCA_030789695.1 of Scilla litardierei. Taxonomy (NCBI): domain Eukaryota; kingdom Viridiplantae; phylum Streptophyta; class Magnoliopsida; order Asparagales; family Asparagaceae; genus Scilla; species Scilla litardierei. The sequence continues at coordinate 67,193,109 of CM061134.1, forward strand.
TTCCTCTAATTCGAGGTGCTTGGAAACATCGCTGAAGGTCTTGATGCTCTCATTGTGAGTGAGATGCATCTTCATTTGATCCCACCCATTTGGTAGGGAACGTATGACTGCTTGGATTTGTTGCTCATTAGTGAGCACATGACCTGCGTCCTTTAACTCCGAGATAAGGTTCGCCATATGTCGCAGATGTTTCCCCATGGAATGATCTGGACGTTTCTTATATGTATCGAACCTTATAGTTAAGGCGCGAAGTTTGGACACCGATGTGCCACCGAACTTCTCCTCTAGCTTGGACCATATGTCCATGGCTAGGTCATGTTCTCGGAAGATGCGCATTACGTCATCAGCCATACTGCTTAATAATGTAATGCGCGCTATCTTGTTCTTCCGAGACCAAGCATCAAAAGCTTCCTTGTCTCGTCGGTGTTGGGCCGTAGTGCCCAACTCAGGTTCAATCATAACGTTCTTTAGAGTTTCGAGCACTTCTTGCTCCTCTAGAACGTATTGTATCTTGATGGACCAAAGTTTGTAATTATCGCCGTTGAGTTTTTCACCTTTGTTTAACTCAGCGACGATATTCTTTGAAGCGGAAGACATTTTACTTTTAAAATGCTGCAAAAAGACACAAAACCGAAGGTTTGATCAAAACATTGCATAAAAATTCTTAAAATATAACTCCCACTTGAAATGATAATAGAGTATCCCATTTGGATAGTTCTAAAAATTCAAATCCCACTTGGAATTATATTATATTTGATAAGTTACTTTCGAAAAATATTGAAGATGTTGTTCTAGAATCGAAAAGGTCTCTATGATTCCAATCACCATCTAGAACAACCTTCAATATTCCCCCATCACTTATCAAACAATAGTACTCTTATAGTACTAGCAGCGGAAAACGAGTTTGAAAATGTATTTTTCAGATATAATTCCCACTTGAAGTGATAATAGAATATCCCATATGGATAGTTCTAAAATCAACTCCCACTTGGAATGATATTCATAATTTGATAAGTTACTTTCGAAAAATATTGAAGATGTTACTCTAGAATCGGAAAGGTCACTTTGTTTCCAATCACCATCTAGAGTAACTTTCAATATTTCTCCCTCACTTTATCAAATGTTAGTACTCTTATAGTACTTTGTAGCGGAAAAGCGTTTTTGAAATCGTATTTTTCAAAACGTATGAAAAAGTATTTTTCAAAAAATTATATTTCAACTTAGTACCCTTATGATACTAGTGAAATATTCGACACTTCCTGACCATTTGTCGGGAATGAGCCGTAATCGTGCCTAAGTCGGATCCCCCTTTTGGGGATTCTTCTGCAAATTATCATCGCCGGCTCCCGTATGGATCCAGGCGTTTCCCCACGTATGAGAGAATTTTGATGCAGACGACTGTTGTTTGGCCCCGTATGGGCTAGTCGGCACGTTCATGTTCAACCAAGGCCTTTTGCCGAATTGGTCTTCTTCACTCCCGGCCAGTGCCGATCAGTCCGGCCCCCGGCCAGGCCCTGACCGCTGCCAGAGACGGCCTGCGGCAGCCCTGGCCACTGCCAGGACCGGTCTGGCCGCTGGCCTGGCGTAGGCCAGAGGCCCCTGGCCGGGGCCAGGGCCCCTGCCCTGGCCTCGGCCAGGGCGGCCAGGCCCTGGCCTCGGCCAGGGCGGCCAGGCCCTGGCCTGAGGCCAGGGCGCCGCCCTGGCCTCTGCCAGGGCGGCCAGGGTGGCCAGGCCCCTGGCTTGAGGCCAGGGCGCCGCCCTGGCCTCTGCCAGGGCGGCCTGGCCCCTGGCCTGGGGCCAGGGCCCCTGCCCTGGCTCCGGCCAGGGCTGCCAGGCCCTGGCCAGAGGCCAGGGCGCCGCCCTGGCCTCTGCCAGGGCGGCCTGGCCCCTGGCCTGAGGCCAGGGCGCCGCCCTGGCCTCTGCCAGGGCGGCCTGGCCCCTGGCCGGGGCCAGGGCCCCTGCCCTGGCCCTGGCCAGGGATGCCTGGCCCTGGCCTAGCCGTGGCTGGCCAGGGCCGGTCGGCCATGGCCCGGCCATGGCATATTGGCCTTGACCGGCCATGGCCCTTTGGCCATGGCCGGTTTCCCCTTTCATGGGTGGCCGCACACCCCCGCCGGAGGGGGTTGTCGTGGTGGTTATTGGCCGTAGCCAACCCCCTCCGCATGGGGAGGGGGTGCATGGCCTTCATAACCCATTTGGCCATGGTGCACATGCACAAAAAATTCATCTTCCCCGATGGAAATAACCACCACCTTCTTCTCCGGTGAAGCACCCGTTCGTCGAGGAAGTAGTTGTCCTCCAATGGCCGTGTGCCAAAAAATGAACCCACTTCAAAAAATCGTAAACTACGCGCTCCACATGAAGAGAGCGCCCATTCCCTATGAATGGAGACTCAGCATCCATGAAGAGAGCGAGTTTGACGATATGAACGGTCGGTTCTTCCCGTCACGGAGAGTTCCTGCCATATCCGTAATGACAGAAGACCCTAACGTGAAAAGAACAACCGCTGCGTTCTCTCCGTCACGAAGCGTTCCTACCATATCCGTAATGGTAGGATACCCATCCGTGAAAAAAGACAACGACTCGTTCATAGTTTCTCCGGGGCGAACCCGTATGGCTCTGATACCAATGTAGGATCCTGTCCAAAACAGAGTTAGGATCGATAATATGAAGTTTAGACTTACGCTTGCGTATGCGGCACGGTAGTCTACGAACTTCGCCTTCGGATTCGCCACGACGGATCGAGTCTTCTCACGAACGGAGTAAGGCTACTAATCCACAATCTAAATCTCTATTTTAGATTAAGAACTTGGATAAGAGGGAGAGAAAGGATTTCTGCAGAGCTTCGCTAGGATGAAGATGCATGCATGAATTTCATGCAAAAGGTGTAAGAAATGGCTTACCCTTGGGTCTTATTTATAGCCCCCAAGGTAGTTATTTTAGGGTAAGTTGTTCCTTTGGAACAACTTAATTAAGGTGTACCATGATACATGGCACATTATAAGCTTAAGTTGTACCATATGCATGGTACAACATAAGCTTAAGATATTCCCCCTTTATTAGCCATATGTCGCATGCACTTATGCATATATAATGCGACTTTCCCACTCATCCAGAGATCCTCTCCGCAAGGGAACAGATTCCCTTTGTACACGACTTCGTGTACGCGACGTTCGAGGTCCGTATTCCCTCGTACATCCCCCACAAGGGTGTACAAACGTCTTCCATATCCAACACCTTGTAGCCTTGTTCAGCTTCCTATAGTCAATGCACATCCTGTACCCCGTAACGGTCCTCGTTGGTACAAGCTCGTTCTTTTCATTGCGAACCACCGTCATTCCTCCCTTCTTGGGTACAACGTGTACCGGGCTAACCCAGCGACTATCGGAGATAGGGTATATAATACCGGCATGTAGAAGCCTAACAATCTCTTTCTTCACAACTTCCATCATTATGGGATTCAACCTCCGCTGTGGCTCAATCGAGGAGGCTTGCTCATCTTCAAGTAGAATTCTATGTGAGCAGAGGCCTAAGCTAACCCCTTTTAAATCCTCAATTGCATATCCAAAAACTCCTTTAAACCTTTTTAGAACTCCAAGAAGTTTGGTCATTTGGTCCTCAGGTAGTGAAGAGTTAACTATAACCGGAAGGGTCGAGCCTGCTCCCAAATATTCATATTTAAGTCCCGGCGGTAATTCTTTCATCTCAACTTCTTGGGGCCCTGACGCATACTTTTCAAGCTGAGCATCCTCAAGGGAACAGAGTTCTTCGTGGATTTTACTGAAGCCAGAATCCGGAATCTCACCCTCGACCGTGGCTCCTAGCGGTGAAATTTCGCAGGGTACAGTGGGGACGATCGAGAGATGCACCGGGTCTCTTCCGAGCTCACCATAATTATCCGGGAAGAAAGCTTGTAGGTGAAAACATGTTTCAGTCATCGATGATTCTCCACAACCGTTTCCAGCTTCTCCATCGTCCAAAGACCGGGGACACTCAATAGAAGTCTGTAAGGGGTAGATTGATTCCTGTTCAGCGTCGCCTCCAAACCTGGTCGGGTGGTTCTCCTGACACAACTCTGCGGCTGACTCTTCTTCACTGCATTCGAGACCATGGTTGTCGATACACGCCATTTCTCCGTGGGGAAAGGGAGTTGCCATGGCAAGGTACTCCTGCGCATCTCGATATCTCTGGCATTCCACAGCGGTAGACAGGATGGATAGTATATTTGAAGTATTCAGTGATTCTGCTAAGCTCTGCGACAAACAGCGGATATGGTGAGAGTGATCCCAGATGTCTCCTGAAACTGCGTGCAACATCTTCTTCACTTCGCTTCTCGGCGACCAAACGCCTAAGGGTGGCGTTAATCTCCGGATCGAGGGGAATCAAGTCGTCAAGACTCCTTGAACTCCTGCGCATGAAAAACAACAAACACCCGTGAAGCGACAAGTGGGAAAGAGACAGATAAAATAAGAAATAAAAATAAGAAAAAGAAAAAGAAAAAGGAGAATGCGAAAATTATCGCGAGGTAGGGATGTGAGCTAGACACGAGGGTTCATGAGATCCTAAAATAACAAGCACGTTGCCTCCCCGGCAACGGCGCCATAAACTTGACCGGGGCCCCGCTTGCGTCGCGGCGGCGCGGTGTCGTTTACCGCAAGTTTCACGGTTAGTGTAGGGTGCGGGAATATCGAACTCAGGGAGGCGAGGTTGTGCTTGGGTCAGGTAGGACCTGAATCACCCCGAGGGGCGAGCTAGCCCGAATCGGTAGATGGTTGTCACGAAAGAAAATAAAAGCGTATGAACAAAAAGAAAGTAAACACGGGACTTTGGTTTCCAACCCGACGAGAGACTCTCGCCGATACGGCCTACGGGTATGGATAGCGATCGGGATTAGGGTCTAATGGTAAGACGTTGCCTCTGAAAGTGGTACCGGCGTCCCATGGGCCCGATATTCCGGTCGGTGCCCAGGATGATACACCGGACTTCCCGGATTCGATCAGTGGGCACTCCCGTGTCCATTAACACTGATCGATCCCGGGAGCACTAAGTCCGCAACGATATCTCCCAACGTCTCATCCTGCCGCTCCCGCGTGCTAGGATTTGGCGTCTACGCTAAAGGCGTGAGCTATGGCTAGGGAGTCAACCGCCAAGTTTATTCCCCCTTGGCCCGACGGTCAAAGGCGGTCTTTTTCCCGCCGATGACAATGAAACGCCCTGCGTAACCGTTAGATTCCTACTCCCTATCGATTTCCTAACCCTATGGACGCATCGGGAAGAGCCCCCGAAGGGGTTTCCACCAAAATCCCAGATTTGGGAACTACTCACAAAAATTCATGAAAAAGCAATCTAAATGAAATTTAACCGTTGAAATCATAATCGGACAATTGCAATGCGGAAGTAAAGGAGTAATAAAGATAATACTAAAATTTTAGAAAGATCTGAAAACTTACAAAAGAGTAACAATTACAGCCGTCACAAGGAAATAAAACAGTAGAAAAACTGCAACTCCCGTTTCTGGAACCCTAGGGGTTCTATATATAGGCCGTCACATCAACCGATCGGTTGACAAGTCAACCGATCGGTTGATCCGTTACAAATAAATATCAGAAAACGGCGAGTTTTCACCCGATCACATGAACCGATCGGGTGAGTTCTTGAGCGACCGGTTGGATCTTGGAGCGGTCGGGTGAATCGGCCGGTTCGACGTCCGTGTCTTCAGCTCATCTTTCTCAGCTACAGATGAACCGATCGGGTGAGAGTCACCCGATCGGTTGGCGCTTTGCTTCGAGAAAACAGAGAATAGCCCCCGCTGAACCGGTCTGTGAACCGGTCGGGTGACTTCGTTGTGAGCTGTGGCAGAGACCGATTGGTGCACGCGTGCATCACCCGATCGGTTGGAGATGACCAACCGATCGGGTGAGGGGCTGAAAGATGAATACTTCGACGTTTGACCCCCTGGATCACGCGTGACTTCTCCCGTTGCTCCGGGGACTTGGGATATCATCGTAAAAGGTCCCCTACGTGGTCGAACTCCTGCAATCATGGACAAACAAAGAAAAGTGAAAGAAAACGGGAAAATATACGAAAACGAATAAGAGACGGCGAAAAACACGGAGAAACACAAAAGAAAACGTGCGTGAATATATAAAATATAAGCGCACGTCAGTGCACGACATTCATAAAATAGGAATTCATGTATGCTTGTTTTTCATGCATGTTAGTGTTCTTCGGGCCCCAAATTGTGAATGTCTTGGGAGCCCTATTCATATTGGGAGCATGCATACGTTGTTGATGTCTACGTGATGCATGTGGCCTATGAGGAGGTGGCCTAGGAAATGCATGTCGTGGATAAGCATAAGGCACAAGATGAAATGGTGGTGGCATCATATGATATGGTGTATGATGGTAATTGTTCATATGATAGTGATGTGGATGAACATATGCATGTGGAGGAACACGTGCGTGAGTGTGTCTCACTTGGTGTGCACGTGCTCATGGACGTGGAGCATAAAAATCATCATACGTGTGAACATATGGAGTAGGAGGTGTGTTCCTATGTGGCATGGTATTGGTGTACATAAATGCATAACCTTTATTTGGAGGTCTACCCAAAGTGGGTTTCTTTCCAAACAGGGGTGTGTACCTAGTGGAAGCACCATTGGTAGATGAACTACCCATAGGGTGTTTACTCCCACTAGTTGAGGCATCGAAAGTTGGCCTTACAAAGGTGGTGGAAGATTTGGATGAATTTCTCATTTTATACCCTAAGCCAATACGATGATTGGCCGGAAGTAAGTCATTTAGGATATTATCCAAATGGTCCTTACCTTTATTGAATTTATTAATTCGGCCTAATGTGGACTCATACTTCTCGGTGAGAGAAAGTATTGAAGTATCCAAAGTGGACACTTGAGTTGTGAGTACACAAACACGAGACTTGAGATTCTCATTCTCAATATTCAAAGTTGAGTTTCGAGAAATCAAATCCGCCATCTCGCGTTCATCCGAATTCTCAATATGAACATGCTCAAGTTGAGAATTGAGATTTACAATCTCATTTCTCAAACCTTCAACAACGGTGTCGTTGTTGATGATGATAGGCTTAGGCGAGGTTTGGAGACTAGTTAGCTCATCTTTAATCTTAGTATATCTATTTACTAATTTTGAATACTTCGATCAAATTTGTTCGTTAGCTAATCTAAGGTCATCAATCGTTACCTCATCACCTTCATCCTCGCTTTCATCGGAGGAGGTCTCTTGTTCATCATCCGACTCTCCACTTGAGGAGTCCTCTTTGGAGTCGGTGAATGTGCCGACAAATCCTTTCTTGTACACTTTCTTGTACTTTCTAGACTTGTCGAACTTTGGCGCCTTCCATTTCTCATTTTGTTTGTTTTGAGGACAATCCGATTTGATGTGTCCTGGCTTGTTGCATTTAAAACACAAAGGAGCAGAGGCGTTAGTAGAACTAAATTTAGATTTGTTCTTGAAGTTACCTTTTCGGAAGAATCGGTGGAACTTCTTTGCCATGAAGGCAATGGATTCTAAGTCCAACTCGTCTTCAGATTCTTCATCATCGGTAGATGTAGATGGAGCGGCCTTGAACGCAATTGCCTTTTTTTTGGCTCGTCTTGCTTCAAGTACGACTTCATCTTATCCTGCATCTTTATTTTACTGTACTTGCGTACCTCATAAGACATTAAGGTACCCATTAGTTGATTGACAGTATATTTATTCATATCGTTAGCTTCCTCGATGGCGAAGGTACGCTTTTCCCAACAAGAAGTAAGTCTCCTTTTGGGTGTAAGTCTTTCCAAGAGCTTCCAATTCATTGGTAATGTCAACGAAGCGAGCATAGTACTCCTTCATCTTCTCACCCTGTTGCATGTGAAATAATTCGAATTCTTTATTTACAACAGTGAGTTTGGAGTCTCTTACCCTACTCGTTCCTTCATGCAAGATGAGGAGTGAGTTCCAGATTTGATATGCACTCTTACATGTGCATATCTTGTTGAAGTCTTCGGGCTCCAACGCACATTGCAAGGCATTCATTGCCTTGGTATTGTTTAACTCCGCGGTGACCTCCACGGTAGTCCACTTAGCGAAGTCTTCTTCATCGGGCTCGACATACTCCGTCAACGTGCCTCTCCATAGTGAAGTGCTCCGGAGGAAGGTTTCCATCCGACATTTCCAGTACCCGTAATTGGTACCGTTGAAGTGAGGAGGCCTAGTTGAAGAGTGTCCTTCCATCACCGAAGAAGCTCCTTCACGGTTCTTGAAGGTGTTATAGTCTGAAGGTGGACGAACGTTCTTATTGTCGTTGGTAGACATAGCTATGAACTTGGCTCTGATACCAAATGTAATGCCCTGATAGCTACTGCACAAGTACTAGAGGGGGGGGTGAATAGTACTTTAAAATAATCAAGATAATTATTCCTAATTATTGTGCAAACTCAACCAACAATGCGGAATGAAAATATGACAAATAAGAATTAAGCAATGTAAACAAATGATCTAACGGGTTCGGATCCACCCAAGTCTCCCCGACTTGTTCCCGGTGATCCTACGTCCCAAACACCCGGATCCCCTCCGGCTACTTGAGTTAGAATCCTCTAACCCAAGTTTTGCACTATGAAATTCTTGTAGAAAACCTCTACAAGATCAAATCATACACAAAACGAAATGTGACTCCCACAAACCGGGATCACAAACTTCTCTCACAAACCGAGAGAAAAACTTGCAATATCAATGTAAATATGAAATATAAACACTTACCACAAAACCCTATGCCTTGAGTAAAACTTACAGATTTTAGGTCAAGAAGGATTTTGGTGAAGAAGCAAGCACCAAACCCTAGCTCCACCAAGATGACCAGCAATAGGTGGCTAGGGAGCAGTTGGTGACTTGGATTCAAGCTCCTAGCTTCAGTAGCTCACAATCAATGAGAATATCTCTTGAGTAATAAGAGTGAGGGAGAGATTCTTGTGAAGAAAGGAAGCTTGGAAATAGGAATTAAATGCTCTTTCTTTGATTCTTAAATTCTCAATAATATTAGCCTTTATTGCTATGAAGAAGCATCACAAGTATATATAGGATAGAGAGAAGAGAGAGGGAAAATTCATGTATTTAATGCTCCAACGGCTCTATTCTGAAGCAGTCTAATCGGTCTAAGAAGGATCACTGACCGATTAATTTTGCAACTAGTCGGTCGGTGATTCTTCTTGGACCGACTAGATGGTTCACAGCCAAGAAGGAGAATTTCAGGAGATAGAACTAGTCGGTCTAAGAAGACTTGCCAATCGATTAGTTTGACAACTAGTCGGTCGGTGAGTGTTCTTTTACCGACTAAGAGTTGAAAATCAATAGGCTGAATTCAAGGAGAACTAGTCGGTCTAAGAACAAATTTCAACTGACTAGTTTCACAACTAGTCGGTCGATGAATGTTCTTGGACCGACTAACTAGTCAGCAGTAGCTAGGCTGGAAAATGAAGGCATAACTAGTCGGTCAAAGAAGGATTCCTAACCGACTAGCTTGACAACTAGTCGGTCGGTGAATCTTCTTGGACCGACTAATTGGTCAATAGTGCCTAGGCTGAATTGAGCAAGGAGACCTAGTCGGTTCAAGAAGGATTCTTAACCGACTAGATGACAATCTAGTCGGTTGGTTCTTCTTCTTGAACCAACTAAGATGCACCAGAAGCCGCGAAATGAAGCGTAAAGCTTCAGGAAAGATTCTATGGGCTTCTACGATAATCCTAGCTCTAAGATATGAGCGTTATGAAGATTATAATGTAAGACCTACTCAAGGCTTAACATTCTACGAGAAGAAGCTAGAAGACTATAAAAATAAGCTAAACGAACCGTCTTCAAAGCTTCAATCTGAATCTCTTGACTTCAATAATGCTCCTAGAGCTTCAACGAAGCTTCAGGCACACGATCACGCGCTTTGAGAAGACTTGAGACGTCGCTTTTGATGTACGTAGAATTTTGGCAACGATCTCCATAACTGTGCTCACAAGGAGTTAGTTCACGATATTTATGTTTCCTCATCATCAAAACCAAATCCGGGGAATCAATACTCAACAGAACATTGTTGGAGCACACACACAGACATCTCTTCATTTCAATCTTAGGATATCATTAGATCAACCTTCCTTAGACTCCAATTCATTTCTATCTAGATTGTAGATGTCATGTTTAAAACAGTCGACTGCTGAACGTTTTACATTCGCATATATCAAAACATTCGACTGTGTTTTGTTCTACAGTCGCATGTTGTGCATAACTTTTCTGTCTAGTTTTGGGCTTCTTAGCTTTAACTCTCACATGCGACTTATGAATGCTTCACAGGCGCCTGTCCCAGTGACAATCGACTGTGTTTTGTTAATCAGTCGCATGTCTATCTTTAGCCCAAATTCTATTTCTTGGTTTAATTTGGCCAGTCGACTTGTGTTGGATTTACAGTCGACTGTCAATGCTACAACAGTCGTCTATCTTTGAGTCTATTTGATGACTCAACTCTCTGGAAAATCTCAGGGTTTTGACAGTCGTTTGTAGAAGGAATTACAGTAGCCTGTTCAGATTAACAGTCGACTATCTTCTCTTCATCAGTCGTCTGTCCTATTCTCCCAGACGTTTTTCAGATTTTATCAACTTACGGCCAGTCGCCTATAGTAGGATTTACTGTCGCATGTTGGTTCAGCAGTCGATTGTCTATGCATCATCAGTCGACTGTCCACATGGTAAGTTACCGTTATGAATTCTCACCTACCCTCTGTCACTGTGCATCAGTTGACTGTGATTTATTCAACAGTCGATTGTCACAGGCGCAGATTCTTTCCATTGAGTCTTTCCTTACGGATTTCAAAGGGGTTTTTGCTGATTTCATTTGAAGGGTTTAAGAAACCTATAAAAGGAGCCTCTACTGTTTCATTGAGAGGTTACTCATTTTGCATAATCATGTCAAGCTTTCATTCTCTCAAAATCAAAGCTCTCAAATCCTAAAGCCCTAGAATTCCAATCTTCAATCTCTTGCTCTCCAACCTAGAAACAAAGAGAAATCTTTTAGGCATTTGGTGCATGATCGCTCCGGGACGTAACCCAAAAGAACGGTTGTATTTTTACCTCAAGTGCACGGTGTAGCAGCGAGCGGGTTATCGAACACAGGGAGGATGAATGACCGTGCTTGCTCCGATCAACCTGGCTATTTAAGAAGAGAGAAATTTGCCTTTGGCGATCCTGTCACAATCGTCAGACAAAGTACGAAAATATCAAATCAAATAAAGAACGTCTAGGGAATGGGGAATTCCCGCTACTCACCGTATTTCGTAAAGTGGTTCATTGGTATCAAAGTTGCTAGAATAAGATTTCGGATGAACTAGTTGCAACTGAATGTAGAACCAAGCTCACGCTCTCGCGCTGTTGCCGGTCTATAGCTATCCTAGGCTCGGGCCCAATCTCTTGCAAACCCTAGCCTAGGGAAGCTAGCATTAGGATCAACATCATTGTTCAATCGCGCACCGAGCCCAATCTCTTGTAAACTCGGCCCGCGACCTAGATTGGGATAGTTCCTACCCGTCCAATCTCTTGCAAACGGGTATTGGCACGGAATTGGAACCGGAAACCCTAGTATCGGTCCAATCTCTTGCAAACCGACACTACGGAAATTCTATTCCAACCCAATTCAGATTTCTAGGGTTTCCTATCGAATTGGGATCCAATCTCTTGCAAATCCCAATCGATGCGAATTCCTAGCCATCCGTAGTAAATCGATCCCAATCTAATCCCTAGTAGCAATTCTAGCAAAATTCCTACCAATTCATCACAATAATGAAATAGGGCTTGTAGGGTTCATCCCCACGCCCCTAGACGTGGCGACTACTCACAATTCATAGCGAGATCACAAGAATAATCAATGAAATAAGCAATAGAATTCATCACAATATTGAGATATGCAATAAAAATAGAATTTTTAGAGAAGAGAAAAGCAAACCAATGGAGTTCTTCAATCAATCCAACAAAAATCCAACTTTGTCTCCTCTTCAATCACAAGAATAAAACTAAAAAGCTAATCTAAAAAGCTGCAAAAAATCTAAGAGAGAGGCTCTCAAAACTAGGGTAAAAACAGGGGTTAAATAGCCCCCAAAATCGTCCAAAAACTGTGACCAAAATACCCCTGTGCAGCCTGTTTTCCGCAATTTTCGCTACAGGCAGCGCATCGCACTCGGCCAAGTGACAATAGTCGCTCGGCCGAGTGAAAACCCTGTAATTTTCCAGTAAGTATCGATCTTCAGGGGTCTTCACTTCGGGGGCGGCTCGGCCGAGTGAGTTGTCGTCACTCGGCCGATGGCTTCATGGTACTCGGGCGGACGGGATTATCCACTCGGCCGAGTGGGTCTTCTGAAGCTCAGGCAGCCGAAAAAAAACAGTAACTTGGAGATTTTTGAAGGGCTTCGTCTGGGCGCCACTCGGGCGGACGGGGTCTCGTCACTCGGCCGATGTGGTCTCCGTCGCTCGGCCGAGTGCACGTGTGTATCGTGTCTGATCTGGTCGGCCGAGCAGTGTCTCGCTGGTCGGCCGAGTGGCTCCTCCACTCGGCCGAGTGGGACACAAAAAATGCCCAGATTGCTTATTTTGGCCTCCTCGTCGCTCCTGCGACGTCCGTTCTTCTTCTGCTCCTCTCCAGCAGCAAAATACCCCTCGGGGAGGTCATCGGTGACCGTCTGGAGTAGGCGTATCTCGAGATCACTCCAAATCGCGCCAAATCACCTGAAATGCGACAAAAACAACAAATCGTGAAAAGCATCGCAATATCGTCGATATATCGTGAAAAACGTGATTTGGGCGATCTAAATGGCATGCAAACATGCGGTAAAAAAAGTGTAAAATAAGGAGTGATCAAAATCCCCCAAGCTTACCTCTTACTCGTCCTCGAGGAAGATAAGTAAAAGGCGAACCCGGTGGATTCGCAAAACGAAAACGGCGGAAAAAAAATGGAAAAATGAAAAACGGAGAAGAGTGAAAAACGAAATAAAAATAAAGAAGAAAGAAAGAAGCAAAGAGGTAGGCTGCTAGATTATTTTCTCAGGACGTGGGTTTCACTTACTCATATAGCGTGCACCGAATGAAGAACACATGTCAAAGAGTTTTATTTTGAAATCATAGTATAATAGTGCAAATAGAAATAGAAAACCCACGAACAACGATATAATCATGAAAAAAACGGAATAATTTTATAACTAACATCGTCTGAATCATTTAAAGCGGTATACAAATCACAGATCACACACTTTTCAATTGAATGCTTTCTATCAGGAGTATAAGAGTATCACACTGTAGAATAGAGAGAATAGAAAAGTATGGATTTCATGAAATGATTGCTAGGCTTAGATTTCTGGATGTCGTAAAGCTAAAAATAATCTCACCGAGTATAGAATATTACTTAGCCTAGGTTGTCGTGCAACGTCAAGTAGTCACTCTCACACACATCAATGGATCCCCTCCCCCAAGCTTATCTATAAGCGTGGTGGCATAAAAAATATTTACATCCCCATTCTTATAAAGCTCCAAAAGCAATGAAGAGAGAAGAGAAAGTAAGAAAGTGAGATGGGATCTTTTATTGAGGATTTTTCCTCTTTTCTTTTTTTTTCTCTTTTTTTTTGTTTTTGTGATGCAAAAGCATATATACACAACGATCCCAACTCAAAGAGAGATAATGATATACAGGAATATTTTCTCTTTTTTCTTTTTTTTTCGAATAAGAAATTTGGAGCTAGGAATTAATAGCGGGGGAAATGCCATATAATAGAATCGCTAAGGGGAGATTCACCAATGATTTTAAAAGTAGAGAAATGATGTTCAAGATTGTGGAGAAAGAAATGAATATATCTCTCGGTTCACTCTATAAGACATGCACGACAACTTCAGCAGGGTAATCTAATCTACTCAGTTTCGATCACAAAAAAGCTAACTAATCCAAATTTATCATAGCTAACATCATTCAATCATCCTGAAGTGAAATGTACAGTTCATGCATATAGAAGTGATATAGGAAAAGAAATCGGTACTCCAGATATAGGCATTCAATGCGTGAATCTTGGTCTGTTTTTTGTGATAGCATACATATGAATATTCAGACTTAGCTAATAATAAAATTTCATCCATTTTCATGTGGAAAAAGTGTGGGTTACTATCTCTAAATGTAAGGCAAGTCATAGCATATGATATCAGAAATAAAATTCAAGACATGACAAATATAGCATGCATATAGAATAAGCTAACTCCACGTCATCATCATCACAGAAAAGTCATCTCTAGCATGAGATGAAAAAGACAGAAATAAAGATAAAGGGGAAGTAGAACTATGCAATGCGGCACACAGAAATAAGAAAAACGTGATGCATGGCAAAATAAAAGAAAAATGATGAAAAGTAAGTGCAAAAAGCGAAAAATGGCGTGAAAAACTAAAAATAAAGGTGGCAAATCGAAAAAGAACGTGAGAACTCACTCCCCCAAGCTAAATGGCACAGTGTCCTCAATGTGCAAAGTGGGGCACACCGAGAGACAAGTAAAGTGAGGGGCAAGTGAGGATGCATGCTTGATGAAAAGAAAAATGAAAACAAAAAGAAAGATAAAGAAATGAAAATATGATGCGGACATGATGCATGCACAGATAGGAGTGATACAGATATATAAGAGTGTCAGCAAAAACGCTCCCTCGCTCCCAAAAAAGATATATAAATATATGGTCGACATGAGAAGCCCAAAATAAGTGAGGGGAGGGGGGTGGGCAAAAGTGCAACAGGACCCAGCAGAAACAGGCAGCACAACGGCAGGAATAATCGATGGCATCAAGGGTGCCTAAGAAGGTGGTGCTGCGCCGTCTCCGTCCTGAGGCGGAAGTGGTGGTGGTGGCTGGACAGGCTGCTGAGCGGGGGTGGCTCAGCTAAGGTACTCCCGACACCGACAGAGGTGGGGACAGAGGTGTCAGGAGCAGCGGAAACATCAGGGATAGGCTGAGGGGCCACAGGGTCAACATGGGCGGCAGGCTCGGCAGGGGCGACAGGGTCTGCGGGGGCAGCGTGGGTAGCGTGGGCCTGCTCGGCCTCCTCGGCCTCGAGCACGTAAGCAGCGGGGATGAGAACATCCATCGCAGGGAGCCAGTCAACGTGAGCATCCCCTCTAGTACCCCCAGGCGTCCTAGGTTAGCGAGGTGTGCAAACCTGGAGGGTACGATCGAGCGCTGGGAGATACGCTCGAAGACGGCGCGGTGTGCGTCATCTCGGAACGTAATCCCGAGCGGCCCGACCAGTGGAGCCGGAGGTGGTGGCTATGGAGCGGCGGGGAGTGGCTGTGCGGGCTGTGCAGGCTGTGTGGGCGCTGCAGGCTGTGCGGGGTGTACGGGGCCTGCAGGCTATGCTGGGTGGATGGGGTGTGTGGGAGACGGTGGAGGAGAGTCCTCCAACTCGTGGGAGGGGCCGGCGTCATCCGACTGCTTCCGCTTGGCGGAAGCTCTCTTCGACCGCGGCCGTGTCCGGGGCGGCATATCGGCCCCGAGCGCGCGCCGAAAAGTGTAAAAAGTGCGGCGTGTGCAAAAGAGTGGAAGGAGTATACCCAGACACGCCGCGAGTGCTCAGCAATGGAAGCGTGCGAAGAGAGCGCCTCCGCGAAGCCCAAATCAGTCCGTAGATGCTCCCCTGTGCTCCCCTAAGCTCCAAAAAACAACCTGCGCATGAAATGGCGATATCAGCGGGTAATGTTCAAAATGTATGGGGAATTAGGGGTATAATAGATAGATATATGAATTGATTAGGGTTTGGGGGTCGTTTAACACTTGGATCCTCTGAAAATACACAAAAAGAGGAGAAATAGGGCGAAATAGGCGATACCGGAGACGATCGGAGCGGCGGCCGCCGGCGATGACTCGGGCGAGTCACGGCGGGTGGTCGGCCGGCGGTGGCTGGCCGAGCGGCGGCGCGAGGTGGCCGGTCGGGCGAGTGGGGGCTGTGTGTGAGGTGAGCGGGCGAGGGGAGCTGAGGGGTCGCACGGTTTGGGAATTTTTTTCGTTTCGAAAATTGTGCCGCCCCGCAGCCCCTTATATAATAAAAGTTACGACTCGGCCGAGTGACTATGTCACTCGGCCGAGTGGGATCAATGGAAAATCCTCCCCGCTTATGCTTCGGCCGAGTGGCTCAAGCTACTCGGCAAGACTGGCCCTAGGAGCGTATCCGTTTTACTCGGCCGAGTGAAAATATATACTCGACTGAGTAGCAGTTATACTGAAATCAAGGAAATAAACAGAGAGTTGGGTACAGTAGACTTCCCTCGTTCGTGAGCGGCTCGGCCGGACGAACTTGTGGACTCGGCCGAGTGACTAGTATACTCGGCCGAGTGAGCCTTGTGTTCTGCTGTTTGTCTTCGTTTGGGCTCTAAACTCTGTCTTTCTTCCTCCCGTCGATTTCATCTTACTCCTAAGCATCGAGCGTCTTCCTGGGGCGCTCCTCATCGTCTCGTTCATCTTCCTCATTATGGATTTACCTATCTCCTCTCCTGTCAAGAAAAATAGGACCCGTTATCACAAAATTTTTGGAAGAACGACTCGAAACACTAAAAATTTCTAAAACAAAAATAAAGAAAAAGTAAAAATAAAGCAATAACCGTCGGGTTGCCTCCCGACAAGCGCTCGTTTAAGGTCGTGAGCTCGACCCCCTATGATTTTCAATTAATGCGGGATGTTTGGTGCATATGAGATGCACCCATCAAACTTTCCGGGGAGAACGCTTGGATTCGGAAGTTGCGGTGGCGTGTTCTCCCGCGGTGGTCTATCGTCTCGAATTGTGTTGGGGGGAGGCTCCCCAAAGCTAGCGTTTGCTCCGGTCAACGGCTTCACCGGTGACGCCGATTTTCATAGCAGCGGAGCTTTCTTCGGAGACTTTTGTTTCGAGAGCTTGCAGAGCTCTCGAATCCTTGCGACATCAGCGTCGCCTTCATCATTTTCAACGGAGAGGTCGGGGGAATCATCTATCTTCTCATCTTGGCCTAAATCCGGGCCTTCATCAAAATCTTCATCGAAAAGAGCGCCAATCGAGTGGGGGATCGCCTCTTCTATCACTTCATCAAGGAGGTCCATGTAGTCAAGTTCCTCGTGGTAAGGCATGTGTTTCATAGCCTTAGGAATGTGAAGCTCCACCTCGATGTTGCCGACATTCAAAGTTAGGGTACCTTCTCGCACGTCGACAATCACTCCGGTGGTGGCGAGGAACGGGCGTCCAAGTATCAATGAAGTATCTCCCTCCTCCTTAACGTCCATGATCACGAAGTCACATGGCAAGCATATTCCCCCCGGGACTTGTAGCGGGATGTCTTCGGCTATCCCTACCGGCCTTGTTATTCGCCAATCGGCCAATTGTATCCGCATGTCGGTAGGTTTCAACTTCGTCCCGGTGTTTAGCCTTAAGAACATGGAGAGATGCATGAGGCTCACACTAGCCCCTAGATCTACCAACGCCTTTTGAAGAGGGACGCCGCCCAAGGTGCAAGGAATCCGAAAACTCCCCAGGTCTTTAAATTTGGCCGGCTCCTTCTCCCTCTTGGTGAACCAAGAGCCCTCCTCGGCTAGCATAATCTTCTCCTTCCTCTTTCTCCCCGAAATCAAATCCTTTAAGAATTTAGCATATGTGGGGATTTCCACGATGGCGTCGAGGAAGGGAATGTTGAGGCTAACTCCTCTAAGATACTCGAGAAACTTTGCTAGCCTTTTCTCCATTTTCCCTCTAGCAAGCCTTTGGGGAAATGGGACCGGTGGCATGAAGCGCCTTTCCTCAATCAATTGCTCCGCTCTAGATTTCTCCTTTTCTTGTGGCTCTTTCTCCTTATCATCTTCAACTACCGGCTCAATCGGCTCCAAGCTTTCCTCCACGGGCTCCTCGGTAGGAATCATAGCGGGGGAGGTATCCTTCCCGCCTCTAGTAGTAACGGCAACTACGGCATTGATGTGGCCGGTGTTGCCCCGTGGGTTTTGCTCGGGTTGCGTCGGCAATCGTTGAGTGTTCCGATTGAGCAACGCCAATTGCTCCGATATTTGAGCCACAACGGTATTAAGGGAGTCTTGCCCCGCCTTCAAGGTAGCATTGACCTTATTTTGCTCGACCATAAACGCCTCCACTCTAGCTTCGAAGTCGGATCGTTGTTGAGCTTGTGGAGGGTTTTGATTTTGATTCCTCCACCCTTGGTTGTATCCGGGCGGCCTATATGGTGGAACTTGTTGCTTCGGTTGGAAATTTTGTTGTGGAGGCCCCCTCGGCGGATAGTGTTGTTGTTGGGGTGGTGGTGGCGGTCGAGCTTGTTGAGGTGGTTGTTGTGGCGGGTTCAAAGCTCCTTCATTGTTGGCGTAAGAGAATCCGGGATGATTTCTTGTGGCCGGGTTGGCCCAATACCCTTGGTTCCCTGCAACATATTGTACTTGCTCCAAGGATCCTTCTCCTTGCTCTCCTCCCACATACATGGCTTGAGATTGGTCTTGCCAATCACTCATTTGGTTCGTTGGAGCGGAGGTGGAAGGGGTTCCTTGGGGCTCCGTGATAAACTTCTCCAGTCTCTCCACTAACTTGTGGAGAGAATCAAACTTGCTTGTGAGCTCCGCTACGGCCTTCGCCTCATAGATACTAGTCTGCTTCAAGGAGGATGTGGAGTGTCCTCGCTCATCGCCCCATTGTTGGTTGTTTGAGGCCATCTCCTCAATTAGGGCCGTAGCTTCCTCGGGAGTCTTTGACAAGATAGCACCATTTGCCGCGGCATCAATGATTTTTTTGGTCCCCGGTTGGAGACCGTTGTAGAAGCTATGAACTAGCTCCCAATCTTCTATGCTATGGTCCGGGCATTGGTGCTGCAGATCCTTAAAACGCTCCCAAGCCTCATAGAGCGTCTCTTGGGGTCCTTGCTTGAAGGACATGAGAGCGCTCCGGATCTTCACCGTCTTGGATGGCGGATAGAACTTATCAATGAATGCACTTGCCAACTCGTCCCAAGAGGTGAAGACTCCGTCAGCCTGCGTCCTCAACCAATAGAGTGCCTTGTCCTTTAGCGTGAAGGGGAAGAGACGCAGTCTGATGGCATCGATGGAGACCCCCGGCATCTGAAATGTGGCGCACTTCGACAAGAATAATTGGATGTGGTAGTGAGGGTTTTCATGGGCATTCCCATGAAATGGATCCTGCTGCATCAGAACCACTAGTCCAGTCTTTAGCTCGAAGTTCTTGTCAGCCGCCAACTCCGGCACGGCAATGGATGAGGTCGTAGAAGAGGTCTTAGGCCGAAGCCTATCTCGAATAGAAATTATCCTCGCCATCCTTGCCGCTAATTGGTCCGCAGTTTCCGGGTTGGTCAAAAACCGCCCTTGTAATGCCCTACAAGCTACTGCACAAGTACTAGAGGGGGGGTGAATAGTACTTTAAAATAATAAGGAGTATAATTCCAAATTAAAGTGCAAACAACTACCAAATCAATTTGCGGAAGCTTAAATTGAATGACAACACAAAATTAACAATGCTAACAAACGATGTTAATGGGTTCGGATCCACCCAAGTCTCCCCGACTTGTTCCCGGTGATCCTACGTCCCAACCACCCGGATCCCCTCCGGATACTTAGGTTAGAAACCCTAACCCAAGATTTCCACTATGAATATCTTGTGAAAAACCTTCACAAGATCAAATCATACATGCAATAGCAAACGTGAATCCCACAACCCGGGATCACAACCTTCTCTCACAACCGAGAGAATCAACAAGCAATATAAATGAGTTATATTGAAATAAACAATCTTACCACAAAATCCTATACCTTGAGTTTTTCTTACCCAAATGGTGAAATGAAGGATTTGAGGAAGATGAAGTCACCAAGACCTAGCACCAAGGAAATGACCAGCAATCGGTGCCTAGGGATGATTTGGAGACTTGGATCAAGCAATAGCTTGAAGAGCTCACCAAGAACAAGCTTCTCTCTAGATGGATTCTAGATCTAGAAATGAGAGAGAATGGGTTTCTTGTGAGGAAGAGAGCTTTTGATTTGAGTGAGAATAGCTATTTCTTTTGATCTCAATGAATCTCTGAATGGAAGCTCTAACCTAGATAGAAATGACCTAGGTTCGTATTTATAGGGTCCCATAAAAACAAGTTAGGTCATTCACCAACGGATAGAAATCTGGGAGAATTAGTCGGTCAAAGAACAATCACTGACCGACTAGTTCATCAACTAGTCGGTCAGTCAAACAACATGGACCGACTAAGTGAAGATCTGAAAAGAAAGAGAATTTCAGACCTAGAAATCTAGTCGGTCCAAGAAGACTTTCTGACCGACTAGTTTCACAACTAGTCGGTTAGTCAGTGAACGTAGATCGACTAAGAGGCAAAATGAAATAGTCTGAACACAAGTTGACTTAGTCGGTCCAAGAACAAAAGTTGACCGACTAGATTGTCAACTAGTCGGTCACCAAACGTTCTTAGACCGACTAACGATAAACAGTAGCTTAGGAGAAATTTAGCATGAACAGTAAGTCACAACTAGTCGGTCAAAGAAGCATTACTGACCGACTAGTTCACAAACTAGTCGGTCGGTGAGTCAACGTAGACCGACTAACTGTAAACAGTAAAGTCCAAGAAATTAAGGAATCAAACTAGTCGGTCCAAGAAGAGTTGCCGACCGACTAGATCACCATCTAGTCGGTCAGTACTTGTTCTTGTACCAACTAACATGCACAATAAAGTCCGAATCGAAGCGCGATGCTTCGAGGAAGTTAGAATGAACTTGTGCAAGGATCCTAGAGCTACGAAATTAGCGTAATGAAGATAGAAACGTAAGATATACTCAAGGCTTAACATTCTATATATCGAAGCTAAAAGACTATAAATAAAACCTTAATAAACGGTCTTCGAGAGCTTCGATTGAATCTTCATAACTTCCAAAACGGCGCAAGAGCTTCAACGAAGCTTTAGGCATGAATACGAGCTTTGGGAAGTGTTGAGATGTCGCTTTGAATGTTCTCGTGAAATTGGCGACGTTCTCCAATACTGCGCTCACAAATTGTTAGTTCATGGATTATTTATGTTTGCTCATCATCAAAACCAAATCCGGGGAGTCCAATATTCAACAGCCCTTCCGGATTTTGTCTCCTTTCCGCTCTAAGTCTCCGCGCGGTACGTTCGATCTCGGGATCAAATAATATAGCTTCAGGGTCCGCCGTAGATCTCGTGTACATGCACAGGGAAAACAGAGTTTCAAAGAAATGATTAGTACCGTGGAAGGGTTAGGTAAAAATAAAGAAATGGAAATGATAATAATAATAACGAAAATAAAAAAAAGAAATAGCTAGAGTGGTAAGATCAAACGCAATCGCCTCCCCGGCAACGGCGCCAAAAACTTGATCGCTACGGGACGTAACCCAAAAGAACGGTTGTAGTTTTACCGCAAGTGCACGGTGTAGCAGCGAGCGGGTTATCGAACACAGGGAGGACGAATGACCGTGCTTGCTCCGATCAACCTGGCTATTTAAGAAGAGTGAAATTTGCCTTTGGTGATCCTGTCACAATCGTCAGACAAAGTACGAAAATATCAAATCAAATAAAGAACGTCTAGGGAATGGGGAATTCCCGCTACTCACCGTATTTCGTAAAAGTGGTTCATTGGTATCAAAGTTGCTAGAATAAGATTTCGGATGAACTAGTTGCAACTGAATGTAGAACCAAGCTCACGCTCTCGTGCTGTTGCCGGTCTATAGCTATCCTAGGCTCGGGCCCAATCTCTTGCAAACCCTAGCCTAGGGAAGCTAGCATTAGGATCAACATCATTGTTCAATCACGCACCGAGCCCAATCTCTTGCAAACTCGGCCCGCGACCTAGATTGGGATAGTTCCTACCCGTCCAATCTCTTGCAAACGGGTATTGGCACGGAATTGGAACCGGAAACCCTAGTATCGGTCCAATCTCTTGCAAACCAACACTACGGAAATTCTATTCCAACCCAATTCGGATTTCTAGGGTTTCCTATCGAATTGGGATCCAATCTTTGCAAATCCCAATCGATGCGAATTCCTAGCCATCCGTAGTAAATCGATCCCAATCTAATCCCTAGTAGCAATTCTAGCAAAATTCCTACCAATTCATCACAATAATGAAATAGGGCTTGTAGGGTTCATCCCCACGCCCCTAGACGTGGCGACTACTCACAATTCATAGCGAGATCACAAGAATAATCAATGAAATAAGCAATAGAATTCATCACAATATTGAGATATGCAATAAAAATAGAATTTTTAGAGAAGAGAAAAGCAAACCAATGGAGTTCTTCAATCAATCCAACAAAAATCCAACTTTGTCTCCTCTTCAATCACAAGAATAAAACTAAAAAGCTAATCTAAAAAGCTGCAAAAAATCTAAGAGAGAGGCTCTCAAAACTAGGGTAAAAACAGGGGTTAAATAGCCCCCAAAATCGTCCAAAAACTGTGACCAAAATACCCCTGCGCAGCCTGTTTTCCGCAATTTTCGCTACAGGCAGCGCATCGCACTCGGCCGAGTGACAATAGTCGCTCGGCCGAGTGAAAACCCTGTAATTTTCCAGTAAGTATCGATCTTCAGGGGTCTTCACTTCGGGGGCGGCTCGGCCGAGTGAGTTGTCGTCACTCGGCCGATGGCTTCATGGTACTCGGGCGGACGGGATTATCCACTCGGCCGAGTGGGTCTTCTGAAGCTCAGGCAGCCGAAAAACAGTAACTTGGAGATTTTTGAAGGGCTTCGTCTGGGCGCCACTCGGGCGGACGGGGTCTCGTCACTCGGCCGATGTGGTCTCCGTCGCTCGGCCGAGTGCACGTGTGTATCGTGTCTGATCTGGTCGGCCGAGCAGTGTCTCGCTGGTCGGCCGAGTGGCTCCTCCACTCGGCCGAGTGGGACACAAAAAATGCCCAGATTGCTTATTTTGGCCTCCTCGTCGCTCCTGCGACGTCCGATCTTCTTCCGCTCCTCTCCAGCAGCAAAATACCCCTCGGGGAGGTCATCGGTGACCGTCTGGAGTAGGCGTATCTCGAGATCACTCCAAATCGCGCCAAATCACCTGAAATGCGACAAAAACAACAAATCGTGAAAAGCATCGCAATATCGTCGATATATCGTGAAAAACGTGATTTGGGCGATCTAAATGGCATGCAAACATGCGGTAAAAAAAGTGTAAAATAAGGAGTGATCAGTGCAGTCAAGAGAAAGGGCTTTCCTCTCTTCCAAGAGAGTCTTTTCAACACACAACACAGTTCTCCTTCAAGTTCTACTTCAAGGCATAGGTGATTGTAAGTGTTGCTTAATTTCATATTTCATAACTTTCGTTATTTGATTTACTCTCGGTTTGTGAGAGTGGTTTGCTTGCTCCCAAGTTGTGGGAGTCAAGGTCAATCGATTATATTTCGATTTCACTTGTAGGGTTGCTACAAGTGGGTTTAGGGAAACCTCAAGTTAGGTTTCCAACTTGAGTATCCGGTTGTTAACCGGATGGAAGGGACGTAGGATTACCGGGAACAAGTCGGGAAGTGACTTAGGTAATCCGAACCCTTGAAACATCCTTGCGTTTGCATTTGTTTTATTTTGGGTTTATTTCTATTCCGCACTATTTGTTGGTTATGAATTTAAATTGGTGTAACTATCTTTTTAAATTGCATAAACACTATTCAACCCCCTTCTAGTGTTTTTCTCATAGCCAGGGACCTTACAATTGGTATCAGAGCACAAGTTTATAGCTATGGCATCCAACAACAACAACGTTCCTCCACCGACTTCGTACAATAATCACGATCGTGATGGAACGCCCATAGTTTTCGAAGGACAATCAACGGTGCATCCTTCACTTTTCAATGGCACGAACTTTGGATATTGGAAATGCCGGATGGAGACGTTCCTAAGGAGTGCTTCCCTTTGGAGAGCCCTCCACAAGGAATACGTCGAGCCCATCGAAGAGGATTTCAAAAAATAGATGGCTACCGAGAAATCTGCCAAAGTCAACAACGCAAAGGCAATGAACGCTCTTCATTGTGCGTTAGACCCAGATGAGTTCAACAAGATATGCACATGTAAGAGTGCATATCAAATTTGGAATCATCTCGTCGTTACCCATGAGGGAACGAACAAAGTAAAACTTTCTAAACTCTATGTTGCCTTGCAAAATTTCGATATGTTTCATATGCAGGAAAATGAAAGCATAGCATCGATGTACGGACGTTTTACCGATATCACTAATGAATTGGAAGCTCTCGAACAAGTCTATTCCCAACAAGATAAGGTAAGGAAGATCATAATGGGAATGACCTCCAAGTGGGAAAGAAGAGCTATCGCCATCGAGGAGGTCAACGACTTGAAGACTTACACAGTTGTGAACCTTATCGGCACTCTCATGTATTACGAAGTAATACGGGAGAACCGATTAAAGATTCGAGCTATGATGAACCCTTCAGAGGCCAAGAAGAAACCTTTGGCATTTAAAGCCAATTCCTCATCCTCCGATAATGAAGAATCAGAAAATGAGATGGACTTGGATTAAATGGCTCAAATGGTGAAGAAGTTCCAACGCTTCTTTCGTAAAGGTAAATTTTCATCTAAGAATAGATTTGATTTTACTAATAACACTTCATCTCTTTGCTTTAAGTGTAATAAGCCAGGGCACATCAAGAAGGATTGCCCAATGCTACGAAACAAAGAGAAGTGGAAGGCTCCGAAGTACCACAAGTCTGACAAGAATAAGAAAGATAAGAAGAAAGGACTAGTAGGTACATTCGATGTTTCGAGTGGAGACTCATCAAGCGAATCCGATGATGAGAAGGTTGAAAGTGCCCACATGTGTTTCATGGCCCGAGAAGATTCATTCTTCGATGAAAGTGATTCCGACATGGATGATACCGAGGTAACTATGGATGAATCGTGTATTGCTAATGAAGAATTATTTGCTAAGTATCAATCATTAATGCTTAGATATACTAGTTTAAAGAAATTGAATGTTAGCAATCCATCCATTCCATGCATTATCAACAATGACACCATTGTTGATACTTTAACCCTTGAGAAAGCAAATTTAGCTTCTCAAAATGTCACTTTGAGAAATGAGGTGAATACCCTCAAATCTCAACTAGATCAAACACATCTTAAGGATAATAGTGATCTAGCTTCACGATACACACAATTGGGTTTAGAGAATGATTCTCTTAAAACCCAAGTGCACGAGCTCAAAGCACGGGTGTCCACCTTGGATACCAACATTTCTTCTATTAAGGAGAAATATGAGCTCATGTTCTCCCGTATTGTGAGATTCAATAAGGGAAAAGGACAATTGGACGATTTGCTAGCAAACCAATTTCCGACCACACATCGTGTTAGTCTTGGTTTTGTGAACGCAAATGCATCCAATGCTCGCACCTCCTATAGTGGTGTCACTATAGACTTTGTGAGGCCTTCCTCCGGTGCATCCACAAGTGGTGTCAAAGACACTATAGGTAGCAAACCTACCAAGAAAGTCACCACTTCACCGTCTCTTCTTTTTGGCAAGAAACCCACTAAGGGTGAAAACCAAAAGAGAAGCCATGCTTACATGTACACCAACCTTCATCCACGTAGGAAATATCCTACTTCACAAGTGGATACTCATGACACTTTCTATGCTCCACACCCACGGACACATATAAATCCACACATGAGAAATACTCGTGTACGTGCTCCTATACACACATATGCTCATTCGCATCATTCTTACATGTATGCACACCCTCCACATGTCATGCATGACTCGTATGTTTCATACAACATGCATGTTCCCAAGCATACATATAATCCTCATATGTCCTATGTATATCCACCACCTCATTTTTATGCTAGAAACCATGTCCCTAAGAAGCATGCACTACATAGAAATCTAACAACTATGCATGCAACTAGGAAAAAAAACTCACAAAACATACACTATTTGGGGTCCTAAGAACACTAGCTTAAATGATAGGAATGCATATGTTGGTTCCTATTTTCATGATGTTATTAATAATGGTAATTAGGTTGAGAAGGAAAAGTCCACTTGGATTTGGCTTCCAAAGGTCTACTTCCCTTGTACCCAACAAAAATTGGGTACCATGAGCTTATGGTATACTATGTAGGTCCCAAGAGAAAGAAAGAGAGCTATAAAGGTCAAACTAGCTCTAGAAGGAAAGGATGGATTCTCGACAGTGGTTGCTCCAAACATATGACGTGAGATCCTTCATTACTCTCCGAAGTGATTAGCATCAAGAATGGTGCACGTTCACTTTTGGAGGTAACCAAATGGGAACCATCATTGGAGTAGGTATAGTCGGAAACTCCTCCAAACCTTTAATTACTAATGTATTTCTACTTCGTGGTTTGTGTCACAATCTCATTTCCATTAGTCAACTTTGTGACAAAGGTTACAAGGTTAACTTTGGAGAAGGATTGTGTAAAATTGTTGATTCTAATTTAAATGTTTTATTTACCAGTATTAGGCGTAAAAATATTTATTATTTGAGCTTGCCTAAAACCGTAGAACATTGCTTAGTTGCTAATACAAATGAACAACTATTATGGCATCACCGTTTTGGTCATATTCATTTCAAGCACTTATATAAGTTAGCTAAGCATGATCTAGTCAAATGTTTTCCAAAAATTGCGTTTAGTAAGAAAACTTTTGTGATTCACGTCAAAGAGGTAAACTTAGTAAATCATCTTTTAAGCTTAAAGAGGGCATTACTTCTAAGAGGCCCCTAGAACTACTTCATCTAGATTTGTTTGGGCCAACTAGAACCGCTTCTTTAGGCAATGCTCATTATGGATTAGTTCTCTTGACGACTTCTCTAAATTTACTTGGGTTTCGTTCTTAACTAATAAGAATGAAGCTTTTGAAGAGTTTACCATATTTGCAAAGAAGATTCAGAATCTCTTAGGATCCACCATTATCACTATTCGTAGTGATCATGGAGGAGAATTTGAGAATGAGCCTTTTACAAAGTTCTGTGGTGACACCGGGATAACTCACAATTTTTGTTTTCCTCGTGCACCACCACAAAATGGTGTTATGGAGAGAAAGAATAGAACTCTTATTGAGCGTGCTCATACTATGCTCCATGATAGTCGTCTTGGACTACAATTTTGGGCAGAAACAATGCACACGGCATGTTATTTGTTCAATAGGATCCTAGTGAGACCCCGAACGAACAAAACTTGTTTTGAGTTATTTTATGACAAAAAGCCTCAAGTTAAATATTTTCGAGTTTTTGGTTCAAAATGTTTTATCAAGAACACCTTGGGTAATTTAGATAAATTTGAGCCAAGATCCGATGAAGGAATATTTGTTGGATATTCCACACGTAGCAAAGCTACCAGATATACAACAAAACCTCTTCAACGATCGAGGAATCATTACACGTATCATTTTATGAAGATTTTGATGTTCCTCATGTGGTTGATGATAGTGTAGATGATGTATGTGATTCTCTTAGTAATGTCAAGATTAATGATTCAATTATTGAGACTAACACTACTAATGGGATTGTTGAAGATGTTTCAAGTGATGCAGGAATACCCAAAGCTTACCCAACCGTTCGCAACCATCCATATGACCAAATTATTGGAGATATTGGTGTGAGTGTTCGAACAAGGTCTAGAATTGAAGAATTCTCTCATTGCGCATTTGTCTCTACCATTGAGCGAAAGAACATCCAAGAAGCATGTGAAGATAGCTCTTGGATAGTGGTAATGGAAGAAAAGCTCATGCAATTTGATAGAAATGAAGTTTGGGAGCTCGTTCCTCTTCCAAGTGGTCATCAAGTTATTGGGACCAAATGGATCTTCAAGAACAAAACCGATGAGAATGAGGTCATCACAAGGAACAAAGCAAGGTTAGTATCTCAAGGCTACCAGCAAGAGGAAGGTATTGATTTAGAATAATCCTTTACCCCCGTAGCTAGATTAGAAGCTATTAGATTGCTTTTATCTTTTGCATCTCATAAGAATTTCACATTATTTCAAATAAATGTTAAAAGTCCATTTTTAAATGGTATTGTCAATGAAGAAGTGTATGTTTCTCAACCTCCCGGTTTTATTCATGAAAAATTTCCAAACCCTGTTTTCAAACTTAAGAAAGCGTTGTATGGGTTGAGACAAGCTCCTAGAGCTTGGTATGATCGACTCAAGACCTTTCTTTTGGATTTAGGTTTTAAAATGGGTGAAGTTGATTCAACACTTTTCATTAAGGATTATGAAAATGACATACTATTGATTCAAGTTTATGTAGACGATATAATATTTGGTTCTACTAACTTTAATCTTTGTCAAGAATTTTCTAAGTCTATGAAGGATGAATTCGTGATGAGCCACATGGGAGAGCTCAACTACTTCCTTGGACTACAAATTCGACAAAAGAAGGATGGGACTTTCATACATTAAACCAAGTACACAGAGGAGCTTATCAAGCGATTCGGGATGGAATCGTCTTCAATCAAAAGGACTCCCATGAGTACGACAACCCATCTACACAAGGATGAGAATGGAAAAGATGTAGACGTTCGTCTATATCGAGCTATGATCGGTAGCTTACTCTATTTAACTACTAATAGGCCCGATATCATGTTTTCTGTATGCTTGTTTGCTAGATATCAAGCTAGACCTAAGGAGTCACACTTGATTGTGGTTAAACGAATTTTTCGTTATCTCAATCATTCCCTAGATTATGGGTTACTATACCCTAAATCTATCACATATGCCTTAATCTCATATAGTGATGCCGACTTTACCGGATGCAAATCCGGTAGGAAAAGTACTAGTGGCACTAGCCATTTTCTCGGAAATTCCTTAGTCTCTTGGTTCTCCAAGAAACAGAACTCGGTATCATTGTCCACAACTGAGCGGAATATATTTCCGCGGGTCTTGCATGTGCACAAGTTCTTTGGATGAGATACACTCTTAAGGACTATGGTGTCAATTATGATACTTGCTCTATCATGATTGATAACCAAAGTGCTATATGTCTTTCCAAGAATCCGGTACATCACTCCCGTACCAAACACATAGATGTGAGACACCACTTTATCAATGATCATGTAGCTAAGAAGGACATCATCTTAGAGTACATTGAAACCCAAAAACAAATTATCGACATCTTCACAAAACATCTTAAAGAAGATTCATTTGTGAGGTTGCGTGGAGAATTAGGGATTATGGGTGAATCTGAAATTTAGGAGTTCAAGTTACTTGTTATAACATCTTTTGAACTCATATCATCATGTTGCCTATCTTCATTTGATATATCATATATTGGTTTTAAGAAAGGCTATTGAGATTTCGTGTTTTCATGAGTTTTCGGATTGTCTTAAAAGATTTGTGTAATAAATGATTTATCGTTTGATATTGATTTTATGATGAGTTTATGTTAGAGTATAGGTCCTAGGGTGAGTTGTGCATATCCTCTGGATCTTAACCTCACTGTGCATTTTTGGACCAGGACAGACAACTGCCTTTCCTTCGACAGTCGACTGCCCTACTCTATCTTCACTGTCAGCAGACTGTATCTTTTACCCAGGCGACTGATGACGACTTTACAGTCGACTGTTGGCTCAACAGGCGACTGCATTTTAGTCATCAGGCGCCTGTCTATTTAGTCAATTGTCTCTGTTTTCTCATCAATTTTATTGATTCTCAGTCAGTCGACTGATGAGTATAATGCAGTCGACTGTCTCATGGACATGCGACTGTAAGTTACCCAACAGCTGTCTATCAACCTAAGCTTATCTCTTATCACTTCAACCACTCGACTGAATATTGTTCATCAGTCGACTGTCTCCTATTGTGGCGGTTCGTTCATTTGATCTGAGCCGTCGATTCTTCGATCCAACGACACAGATTCATTTGCCCCTTCGTTATTTCAACGAGAAACTTCATTTCAATCTCACTTTTTCTCTCTCCTCCGATTGAAAAACCCTTCGTCTTCCAGATTCGAACCTTCAGTCGATCGCTCCTTCAGTGATTTTCGTCCTCGCCCTGTCGACTGTGTCGCTCAGACCTCGACTGTCTTGTCTGTTCTCTCGATTTAGGTTCGATCTCTATCGTATATCTTCCCCGTTCGTTTCTTGTGTCTTGCTTGACCTAGTTTCTGTCGATCGATTTCATGGATCCTTCTGGTCCTTCGACGTCAGGATAAACTTTGAACATCTTTCTCACTGAACCCTCTCCTCCACCTACTGAGCAGCTACCCTCTTTGCCTCATTCGTCTAGGGAGTTCTTAGATATCTTGGTTGGTGATCCTATCCCCTCAGCAAACGTCGCTAAACCCACTTTTCAGCCAGCCGATCAACATCCCCATTCTCCTCCGTCGGTTCCTCTAGAGGATTTCCTTCTCGGTCAACTGTGTGACTGTGTCACTTCGATCGAGAAGATTGCTGCGTCTATGGATCAGAAGCTCACTCTCCTTCTTGAGCTTTAGTACAGGTATTTCGTGCTTCATGGGTTCCCCATTCTTGCAGAACTTCAGGCCATGTTTCCTCCGTCTGAGGATACTGCTCATGCTGATGTCCCTCCTCCTCCAGGCACAGTGCATGTGCCTTCTGAGGTCCAGACCCCCGTTCATGCTCATGCAGAAACCTCTGCCACGGGTGTGTCGTATTCCAAGAGGAAGGCTCCTGCTTATCCTACTCGCCGCTCTGCCAGGATGATGTTCCGTTCGTCTGGTCGTCCCTCGAACCCCATTGTCATCAACCTTGACTGATGCTGCATTTGATATTTTTGGACACTCACCATGAGACCTAGATTTTGTTTGTTTGTTTTGGTTAGAGTTGAATAGTTCATTGGTGTATGTATGATGGATATTTTGTGTAGTGATCATGATGTATTTTGTTCATTTTGAGACACATGGTGTTGTTCATATGTTTTGTACTCTTGTGGTCGTTTATTTTTTTTTGAAAGGTAAGCTTAATTTTATTCCGATATGTACAAATACAACAAATAGCTCCAAAAAAAGGAAGTGAATCCAATGGGGAGAGGAGAGGGCACAAGCGCCGTCACTCACCACCATCAAATACAAGACCCAAATGGAGCTAAACCAAGAGGAAGCAATACTATACATAGGCAAAACGACAACAAAAAGTTATCCCATGTCTCTGAAATCCCAGTTCCCATAAGCAATAGTCTCCTCCTCCGTAGAGGGGTCTTGGTCATGTAATGCAATCCTGATATCAGCAGCAATTGATTCAAAAAGAATGGTCTTCTCTTTGGAAACCCCCTCAAAAATTCTGTTATTCCTCTCCTTCCAGATGTGCCAAACCATAGCAGATAGAGTAGTTTTTGCGAGAAGACACAAGGCACTCTTACCACCGAAGTGCGATATGAAGTGTTTCCCAATCTCAGTGAGGGTAGGCGTGATGATAGCGGTAATACCCAACTTAAGAAAAGCCCTGCGGAGTATATAGTTGGAAAAATTACAGGAGAAGAAAAGGTGATCTATTGTTTCCTCCATATCTTCACCACACAGCACGCAATGTGGTTGGATATTGAACCCCCATCTCGAAATCAAATCACGTGTGAGCAACTTACCCTGAAATGCACGGAGTAGGGTGAGCGACATTTTTGGAATATGATTACTATACCAAAAAAGCTTATGATAGGGGAAGTACACACCTCTATTCCGGATTCCATCCCAAGCTTTCTTGAAAGAGAACCCGCCTCCAGACACCCATTCCCATTCATCAGCACCCGAACCAACCTTAATTTTCTGAAGCATATGTTTTATAGGAACTAAGGCCGGCTCCTCCTTCCAACCCGTGCCAGTCCAGTAGTCACGCACGCAGAGGTTCGCAGCGCCAGGCGGGATTTGTAGAGTGGATGAAAGCGGGCCACACTCTAACCAATGATCGTTCCAGAAAGAGGTAGTGCTCCCGTCTCTAATTTTCCGTCTGATAAGGCCAAGGGACTTCGGTCTGCTCTGCAACAGACGCTTCCAGGTACCCGAGTGATGGGGCAAACAATTTACCGTGAAGAAGCAATCGGAATTACCATATTTGCCCACCATATACTTCGCCCAAAGGGATCCAGATGACAAGTATCTCCAGAGAAGCTTTAGACCCGCCGCCTCATTCAACTCCTCTAACAATCTGAGCCCAACACCGCCTTCGGACTTGGGTTTACACATATCCCTCCAAGACCACGCCCTAGACGAGCCCAAGATGAATCGCCTACAGGCTGAGGAGATTATCTTCAGAATATTGATAGGAACATTGAAAGCTTGCATCCAGAATAGAACAATTCCATAAATGACAGATCTAACTAGCTCTATCCGCCCAGAGATAGATAAAAGAGAGGAACTCCAGCCCAACATCCTCTTCTTGCATTTGTCTACCAATTTGCCATAATTCGCAGTTTTGGGGTATTTCGATGAGAGAGGCAGGCCCAAGTAGGTGGTAATGGTTGTAAAAATCCTTATTCCTAGCAATTCGGATAAGGTGTGCTTGTTTTTGGCCCCCTTGCTAAATATCCCCGCACTCTTCTCCCAATTTACCTGGAGCCCAGTTAAAGTAGAGAACTCCTCCAGCAAATTTTTCAGTCCCATAAAAGAGTGTTTGTTGGCCCTGCAGAATAGAAGGAGATCGTCTGCAAATAAAAGATGAGAGATGGTGTTACCCCGCCGCATTGGTTGGATCTTGCCCATGTTAATATATTTGGCCATCAGGATGGAGAAAGCTTCCATAGCAATCACAAATAAATAGGGGGAGAGCGGATCCCCTTGACGAATACCTCTATTGCCCTTGAAAAACCCCACAGGAGCGCCATTTATTAATATAGAGAAAGTAGGCGAAGTAATGCACTCTCTAATCCAATCAATGAAGACAATTGGGAAGCCAAGCTGATGCAAGAAAAACAATATAAAATCCCTGTTTACAGTATCAAAAGCCTTCCGAAGATCCAATTTCAGGCAAGCTCTACTTCCCATCTGATTGCTGAAATCTCTTATTTGTTCGTGGGCTAACAGGGTGGAATCAGAGAGTAGCCTTCCTTTAAGAAAAGCTGATTGGTTTGAGGAGATCAACTCATGAATCACAACTTTTAACCTGTTGCACATAATTTTGCTAATGATCTTGTATAGGACATTGCAGCAGGCTATGGGACGATAATCACTGAGAGAGGAGGCATTAGAATTCTTGGGAACAAGGGTTTAAAAAGTATGATTGATGCTTTTAAGAAGAGATCCAGATTGAAAGAAAGATTTAACCGCCATAGTTACCTCTTCTCCAATAATACCCCAGTTATGTTGGAAGAAAAGACCGTTGTAGCCATCAGGTCCAGGGGGCTTATCGGGCCTAATATCGAAAACCGCCCGTTTGACCTCTTCATTTGAGACCATACGACCAAGCCACGAGGTCGACTCCATAGTTAAGATACGTTTTGGCACCAGCTTGGGGAAGTTACTCAAATAGTCATTCTGAGTATAAAGATTT
Source organism: Scilla litardierei (assembly GCA_030789695.1). NCBI lineage: Eukaryota > Viridiplantae > Streptophyta > Magnoliopsida > Asparagales > Asparagaceae > Scilla > Scilla litardierei. The sequence continues at coordinate 67,226,610 of CM061134.1, forward strand.
TCAAAGAAAATCGGGGCCTCTCTTTTCAGAACATGCAGATCTCTGTTTTGGTGACCAGCGACATCAACTAAATGATTCAGGGAATTACAACTGATCCTCGAACTCATAGCAGTGTAGAAGAATTTGGTATTCCGGTCACCCAATTTCAGCCAGTCCTGACGACTCTTCTGTCTATACATCTCTTCCTCCAGTTTCAAAGCCTCCATAAACTCCTTAAATATCTGCTGTTCTTCATGCTGCAAAGATGCATCAGAGATGATGCAAGGATTGTTTCGGATTGCCTCCAACCTCAGCCGGCACTTACTAACCATTTTCTCAGCATGATACTCGCCTGCCCAATTGTGGAGAAGCGGTTTCAGGTGTTTTAGTTTTTGTGTGAGTCGGAACATAGGTGTTCCCAGAAAATTTTCACTCCAACCCTTAGCAATAATATCCTGAAACCCAGGGCACTTGATCCAGTAGTTGAAAATTTTAAAAGGCTTTGGATCATGCGAAGGTGTGGTATGAAGATTGACTACCATGGGGGAATGATCACTTGTACTAGGATCAAGATAATCCACAAAAGAATCAGACAGGGAGTTAATCCAAGTGGAATTGCAAAAGACCCGATCAAGTTGAGCATTTATACGATCCTTACCCACACGATGGTTGCACCAGCTAAGCTTGTTACCTGTGCTTTTGAGCTCATGCAGCGAACACCTTGTGATACACTGAGTAAAGTCTTCGACCATAGCCTCCTCTAACCTCCTTCCCCCAAGCTTGTCAGAAGTATAAAGCACGCTGTTAAAATCCCCACCAACCAACCATGCCGAATTGCCTATCAATCCAAGATCGCATTCCAAGCATTTCCACAACTCCTTCCTCTCAGAGATGGTGTTGCGGCCATAAACACCAGTAATAAAACACGAGAAACCGCCTGAATTAGTGCAGCGGACCGTGATGTGTTGATCAGAGCAGGACAAAGAAACAAACTTCCAGATTTTTGGATTAAACCACATCACAATACGTCCTCCAGTGGCCATGGAAGAATTGTCAATAGAGAGCCAGTCAGATGGAATGCCCGACTTTTTATGATCTGAGGGACATTTGAGCTTAGTCTCCAAAAGTATGATGGCCGAAGGCTTTATTGAATTGATTCTATTTCTCAAATCTCGACGACGAACAAGATTATTAAGTCCTCTAATATTCCAGAAAAATAAAGTCATTGGTCAGTAAGTGAATGATGGTGCTCTGCCCCAATCAGGTGGCATGAGATCTTGTGCTTCTCCTGTTGGCTCCTGAAGCACTTTGGCCAACCTTTTTCTTGCCATTTTTAATATCAAGCTTATGTTGCACCTGTTCTTCCACTTCTTTATCCCATTCGGGATTATCAGTAGCAATACATTGAGGCACTTTATCAATCTCCTCCACAAGTGCATCATCAAGCAGAGAAGGCAATCTACCATGATGATTAGCCGGCAATGAAGAGCTAATAAGGGGGGTTGTGATTTTACCTGGAGACTTGGCTAGAGTAGGCAGGGAGGTAAACCCGACATGATTAGAATTCGCAGCGTCATCCTCCGGTTGCTGGGCTTCGGCCAGGAGAGAGGGCTCGACGGAATCCCCAGGCAAAGATGACTTAGCAGAAGCCAGGTTAGGATCTATCTCTTGAAACTGGGGGAGCACCGGGGTGGATTGTTTGGGCAGCACAGGGATTAGCTCAGGGGGCGGGGTGTTGGGCAGAGTATTCAGAATGAGCACAGGAGGCGCAGAAGTCTTAATGTTGGGCATCACCGGAACGTGGGCAGATTTGGATATCTCCGGTTGTTGATTGGGAAGCTCTAGTTGTTGATTGGGAGGCTCATGCAGCATTTGATTGGGAGTCTTAATGTTGGGAAGCTCCAGAGGTAAATGGTTGGACAGCTCCGGTTGTTGAGAGGAGATATGATGGTCAGACCCCCAGCATTTGAATCATTGTTTGCAATGCCAGTATTATTACCCCCTTCCATCTCTTCCAGAATTGGAGTCGACCCCGAACATTGCTCCTGTACATCATTAACCACTTGGATTGAAGGGAGCTTAATGCAAACAGGGCACTGCTCATCAGTGTGACCAAAACAGACGCACTTGCTACAACGTGGCGGGGATCCTTCATATTTGGTGGAAATAATAATAATAGAGCCATCCTCCATCTCAACATCGATGGAGGAGAGTAGAGGAGTAGAGGCATCAACTTCTATCAAGCAACAGGCATAAGATATTCTTTCCAGATGAGCAGTGGCACGGTCTAGACTCATGGGCTTCCCGATGACAAAGGCTATGATATTTAGCCCATCAAGATTCCACATGAAGAGTGGGACCCCATGGAGTTGGACCCAAACAGGAATAGAAGTTAAAATGTCACGATCATGTCTCATGTGAAGGGACCATCGCTTAAGAACAACCAGCCTTCCCTCAAAAAGCCAGGGCCCCCCTGCCAAGACCATGTCACACTCCTCCTGGGATTCAAACCGGAAGTAAAAGAACCTGTTCTCCTTAGTGTAGACCTGCACCTTCTTTCTCGGCTTCCACAATCGCTCCATCCAAGCAACCATGTGGTTGTAGAATGGAATATCGCCCACAACGTAACCCACAAGAGTGTTCTTCCAATTTTCAGCTCCTTTTAGAACTAGATCAGAAGGGAATCTAGCAAACACAGACCCATCTTCTCGGGATAGAGGAGGTACATGTGTCATTCCGAGAGCTGAACCGTAGGTTCTCCGATTCGCACAAACATCAGACCATGATAGTTTGGTAGCATCTGGATCTGAATTGAATTTAAACTTCTGTCTCTCAGGTAAAACATCGAACACCTTCTGTGCAACTCCCACATGCCGAGGAATAGCAACGCGAGGCTTTTCCATGGTTCTCCCCCGGTGGCTACCGTTCCCCCGAGACCGAGAACCTACAGTTTGATCAACCCAACGCCGGTCAAGAGGACCCCAACGTCGGTTAACCATGGCTACTCCAGGCTGGCCCTTTCTCCTCCGGACCTCCGTCCATCCTCTATCAGTCTGGGAATCGCCAGGCTTACCTCGTAAATCAGATCTCGCGCTTGAGGGGAAACGAGATCTGCTGGCTTCACGAGAAGATCGTGATCTTCCCATCCATTGAGAGCTGCCTCCACGCTCAAGATCACCCTTAAGCGGCAATGGACGCAGCGGGTTACGGCCATCAGAGCCTCCTCCATGTGGATCTCCTGAGTCGCCGTCCTCCCCAATATCGCCAGCCGCCGTCATCTTTATAGAATTCTTGTGGTCGTTTATATATATATATATATATATATATATATATATATATATATATATATATATATATATATATATATATGAAGTTGTAGTCTCTTCGTCTGTGTCACACATTGTATAATTGTTTATCATATTTGTGTGAATTGTGTGATATTGTCTCCATATATGCTAAATTCTACCTATGATGTGATTTGAAACGATATATTTTCTTCGTATATATCAATGTTGATATTGGACTCCTATTCCTCTAATCACCTAATATATAATGTGGTTTATGAGCTTTGATTTATATATCTTTAAACTCTTGTAATTGTTGCTAGTTCTTATTTAGCACGATTATTGTTGTTATTTTACTCCCACCTTTTGGATAATGCCATAGGTGGATAGAAATGAACATATAAATTCATAATGAATGTGCTAAGTACATACTAATAACAATTGAATCAAAGATTGAAGTTGCCTTAGATTCAGGGAGAGTAAGATATAATGAATATGGATTATAAATCATAGGTTTCATGAATTCATTTCACTCATGCTTATCTTACTCATTTGCTTCATTTGATAGATAGATGCCCTAATACGTACTGACTAACTTGATTGGCATCTAAGTAGGGGGAGTAAGTTTTCTTTAAGCACAATTATTTATCTTTTTGTTTATGTTTGTTTGTCATCATCAAAAGGGGGAGAATGTTGAGTATTGGACTTCTCCCTACTTGGTGTTAATGATGAGCAAACATAAATACTTGTGACTAATCCCCTTTTTGCAGTTAATCCATTACCTAAGCTTATTATGAAGATCTATCTGCAATGGATGAAACGCAAAGATCATTGAAAGCAAATGAAGTGAATTGGATGAGCGTAGATGGTGATTGAAGCTCCTAGAAGACTTCAAGCTCATACGTTGGATAGAAGAGAGAGTTCATTAAATGTAACTTTCTTGTTTCTCTTCTAGTATGTAGCTTAGAAGTAGAAGTAGAACATTGTTGGAGCACACACACACACACATCTTCATTTCAGTCTTATGATATCATCAGATCAACCTTCTTTGGACTCCAATTCTTTTCTATCTAGATTGTGCATGTCATGTTTAAACAGTCGACTGCTGAACGTTTTACAGTCGCCTGTCTCAAAACAGTCGACTGTGTTTTATTCTACAGTCGCCTGTTGTGCACAAACTTTTTCTGTCTAGTTTTGGGCTTCTTAGCTTTAACTCTCACATGCGACTTATGAATGATTCACAGGCGCCTGTCCCAGTGACAGTCGAATGTGTTTTGTTAATCATTCGCATGTCTATCTTTAGCCCAAATTCTATTTCTCTGCTTAATGTGGCCAGTCGACTTGTGTTGGATTTACAGTCGACTGTCCAATGGAACAGTTGACTGTCAATGCTACAACAGTTGTCTGTCTTTGAGTCTATTTGATGACTCAACTCTCTGGAAAATCTCAGGGTTTTGACAGTCGTCTGTAGAAGGAATTACAGTCGCTTGTTCAAATTAACAGTCAACTATCTTCTCTTCATTAGTCGTCTGTCCTGTTCTCCCAGACGTTTTTCAGATTTCATCAACTTACCCAGCTTACGGCCAGTCGCCTGTATTAGGATTTACAGTCGCATGTTGGTTCAACAGTCAACTGTCTATGCCTCATCAGTCGACTGTCCACGTGGTAAGTTATCGTTATGAATTCTCACATACCCTCTGTCACTGTGCAACTGTCGACTGTGATTTATTCAACGGTCGACTGTTGCGGGCGCAGATTCTATCCGTTGAGTTTTTCCTCATGGATTTGAAAGGGGTTTTTGCTGATTTCGTTTGAAGGGTTTGAGAAACCTATAAAATGAGCCTCTACTATTCCATTGAGAGGTTACTCATTTTACAAAATCATTTCAAGCTTTCATTCTCTCAAGATGAAAGCTCTCAAATCTTAAAGCCCTAGAATTCCAATCTTCAATCTCTTGCTCTCCAGCCTAGAACCAAAGAGAAATCTTCTAAGCATTTGGTGCAGTCAAGAGAAAGGGCTTTCCTCTCTTCCAAGAGAGTCTTTTCAACACACAACACACTTCTCCTTCAAGTTCTACTTCATGGCATAGGTGATGGTAAGTGTTGCTTAATTTCATATTTCATAACTTTCGTTATTTGATTTAATCTCGGTTTGTGAGAGTAGTTTGCTTGCTCCCAAGTTATGGGAGTCAAGGTCAATCGATTGTATTTCGATTTCACTTGTAGGATTGCCACAAGTGGGTTTTAATGAAACCTCAAGTTAGGGTTCTAACTTGAGTATCAGGTTGTTAACCGGGTGGAAGGGAAGTAGGATTACCGGAAACAAGTCGGGAAGTGACTTGGGTATTCCAAACCCTTGAAACATCCTTACGTTTGCATTTGTTTCATTTTGGGTTTATTTCTATTCCGCACTATTTGTTGGTTAGGAATTTAAACTGGTGTAACTATATTTTTAAATTGCATAAACACTATTCAACCCCTCTTCTAGTGTTTTCCTCATAGCTAGGGACCTTACAGTTGGAAATGAAAGAGAACCTATTGATTTAAATAGAGAAATAGAAGAGGGAATTTTGAAATTTGAATGAAAAACTGATTTGGAACCAATTAAAAACTTCCCCTAACTTTTATAGACATTGAAGAACCAATTGGTGCAGAAAATGGTGGAAGGAAACAGTCGAAATCGCAGTTTTTCGGAAAACTGGAATTTTTTGGTCGACTAGCCAAATCTCCTAATCGACTAATCGAGACACAGAAAGTATTGTAATGGGGAAGACGCGAAAAATGATGATATTTTATTAAGAAACCGTAGTCAACAGGAAGGACACATGTACCTGTCATATACATGTTGCTTAAGGGGTAGGTGAACTTGGATTGGACTAGTCCATGCCACTTTCCATTGTGCCTTGTACTTAGGTCCTATTTGGAGGGAAAAACAAAAAGTTTGAACTTTTTGTTTCTAGTGAATTCAAAAAGTATGTTGACCGATCAGATGAGTAAAATTTTAAAATATAAAAAATAAAAGTATATATACACACACACAGATGAGAAAACGGGAAATAGGGTGTCACAGGATAGAATCCTCTCCGGTGTCATTCAAAAACTCCATTCTCCACATGTTTTTTTGGAAGGTCTGAGTCGTTCATATCGATCTCCACCTCTAAAACCCCTACCCACCAATTTTCAGCCCAATCGAAGGTGTTTTGCCCGTTTATCCATCCGACCCAAATTTAACGGTTTTGCAATAGAACTTTTGCGGAGGGTGGATGAACGGGCAAAACACCTTCGATTGGGCTGAAAATTGGTGGGTAGGGGTTTTATAGGGTGGAGATCGAGATGAGCGGCTCGAATCTTCAAAAAACATGTGGAGATTGGAGTTTTTGAATGACACATGAGAGGATTCTCTCTTGTGACACCTTATTTCCCGTTACACACACACACACACACACACACACACACACACACACACATAACTGAGACATCATAATATCTAGCGGCCTAGTCGACCAGAGCGATGTGCTAGTCGACTAATATAAATGTAAAATTATTCTGAAAAATCCAGAAAAATTCTATAATGATAATGAAATAAAATGTAACTATAATCTATAATTAAAATTCCGATTCACTAACTATACCAAGTTCTCTTCTAAGTTAAAGAAAAGTCTCTTCTTTAAGAGGCTTAGTCAGGATATCGGCAATTTGACTCTTTGTACCTATTTTCTTAAGAATGATATCACCTTTTTGGACACGATCATCTAAGAAATGATGACGTATATCTATGTGTTTAGTGCATGCATGATGTACTGGATTTTTGGATAAATTTATAGCACTAGTGTTATCACACATGATTGGACATGTGTTACATTTAATGCCATAATCTAGTATCGTTTGTTTCATCCATAAAATATGTGCACATTCTAAACCAGCGGCAATATATTCCACTTCGGTAGTAGATAAAGAAACAGAGTTTTGTTTCTTACTAAACCAAGATACTAATGCATAACCTAAAAAGTGACAAGTTCCACTTGTACTTTTGCGATCAGATTTGCAACCAGCAAAATCTGCGTCACTATATGAAATTAAATCAAATGAATTTGATTTTGAATAATATAAACCAAAATCATATGTGTGTTTGATATACCTAATTATCCGTTTGACAGCAGTCAAATGAGATAATAGGATCAGACAGATATCTAGCACATATGGAAATAGAAAACATAATATCTGGTCTACTAGCGGTAAGATAAAGTAATGATCCAATCATACCTCGATATAATGTTTGATTAACACTCTTACCATTTGGATATTTGTCAAGATTCGAGGAAGTACCCATTGGAGTATGTTTTCTGCAGAATTCTCTAATTCAAATCTTTTGATGAGTTCCTTTGTATATTTACTTTGGTGTATAAATATACCTTCCTTCATTTGCTTGATTTGAAGTCCAAGGAAAAGGTCAATTCACCCGTGTGACTCATCTCAAATTCATTCTGCATTTCCTTAGAAAAATATTGACAAAGAGTATCATTAGTAAAACAAAAAATTATGTCATCAACATATATTTGTATAATGATAACATCAGAATCTATATGATTGGTAAATAAAGTAGAGTCTATCTTTCCAATAGAATAACCAGATTTTAAAAGAAAATTCTATAACCTTTCATTCCAAGCATGATGTACTTGTTTTAATCCATACAGAGCTTTCTTTAACTTAAAAACATGATTATCCAAACTTTCATGTTGAAATCCAGGTGGTTGTTCTTGATCACTCCATATTTTACACCTTTTTTCCACATGTTTGCATGCCATTTAGATCGCTCAAATCACGTTTTTCACGATTTATCGACAATATTGCGATACTTTTCACGATTTGTTGTTTTTGTCGTATTTCAGGAGATTTGGAGCGATTTGGAGTGATTCTGAGATACACCTACTCTGGAGTGTCACCGAAGACTTTCCTGAGGGGTATTTTGAGATTGGAGAGGAGCGGAAGAAGAAAGAACGTCGTAGGAGCGACGAGGAGGCAAAAACACTCAGAATGGGCATTTTCAGTGTCTCACTCGGCCGAGTGAAGGAGTCACTCGGCCGACCAGCGAGACCCCGCTCGGCCGGCCAGATCGGACACGCTCCAAGTGTGCACTCGACCGAGCATCAGAAGCCGCCTCGGCCGAGCGACGTATCCCGTCCGCCCGAGTGGCACTCAGACGACGCCCCTCAATAAGAGCCAACTTACTGTTTTTCGTCAGTCTGAGCAGCAGAAGCCCGACTCGGCCGAGTGGCAATTGCCGACTGCCCGAGTGAAGATAAGCCCATCGGCCGAGTGACGACAACTCACTCGGCCGAGTGACGCCCGAAGTGAAGACCCCCAAGACCCCGGACTTACTGTAAATTCTCAGGGTCTCTCACTCGGCCGAGCGACTTTTGTCACTCGGCCGAGTGAGCAGCGCTGCCTATAGCGGAAATCACGATTTTGGAGCTACACAGGGGCAGTTTGGTCACGAATTTTTGGGCAGTTTTGGGGGGTATTTAACCCCAGATTCTAACCTAGTTTAGGGAGCTTTTTCATTGCTTTTGGCAGCCTTTTTAGATTAGACTTTTTAGAGTTTATTTCTTGTGCTTGGAGAGGAGAGAAAAGTGTTATTTTGTTGGATTCTTGGAAAGCTACATTGGCTTCCTCTCCATTAAAAATCCTATTTTTATTGTTATTTTGAATATTGCCATGAATTTCATTGTTATTTCTATTGATTATTCTTTCATTAGCAATATGATTTGTGAGTAGTCTTAACGTCTTAGGGCGTGGGGATGAACCCTACGAGCCCAATTTCCGATTTGTGATGATTTGGTAGAACTATTGCTAGAATTGCTATTAGGGTTAGTTTGGGATCGATATATTACGGACAGCTAGGAGTTCATATCGATTGGGATTTGCAAGAGATTGGATCCCAATTCGATAGGAAACCCTAGAAATCCTAATTGGGTTGAAATCGAGTTTCCGTAGTATCGGTTTGCAAGAGATTGGACCGATACTAGGGTTCTCGGTTGCAATTCTATACCGATACCCGTTTGCAAGAGATTGGACGGGTAGGAACTATCCCAACCTAGGTCGTGGCCCGAGTTTGCACGAGAGTGGGCTCGGGACGCGATTGAACAATGATGTTGATCCTAATGCTAGCTTGCCTAGGCTAGGGTTTGCAAGAGATTGGACCCGAACCTAGGTTTGCTATAGACCAGCAATAGCGCGAGAGCATGAGCCAGGTTTCACATTCAGTTGCAACTAGTTCACCTGAAATTCTACCCCAGGCAATTGTGATACCGAAGAATCACATTGACGAGATACGGTGAGTAGCGGGGATTCCCTATTCCCTAGGCGTCTTTATTTGATCTTATATCTCTATACTTTGTTTGACAATTGTGAGAACATCGCCGAAAGGCAATTTCCTACTCTTCTGTCCCTATAGCCAGGTTGTTCGGAGAAGGCACTGTCATACGTCCTCCCTGTGTTCGATACCCGCTCGCCGCTACACCGTGCGCTTGCGGTAAAACTACACGGTCGCTCTTTAGGGTGTACGCCCGGGCGCGATCAAGTTTTTGGCGCCGTTGTCGGGGAGGCGATTGTGTTTGATCCTACCACCCTAGCTATTTCTTTCTTTTTGTTTTATTTCTTTATTTTTATCTAACCCTTCCATTGTGCTAATCACTTCTTTGAAACTTTGTTTTCCCGTGCATGTACACGAGATCCACAGCGGACCCCATCGATATATTGTTTGACCCTGAGATCGAGCGTACATTGCGGAGAATCAGAGCGGAGAGGAGACCCAATACGGAAGGGAGGTTTATGAACGTCCGGGAGACGCCTGAAGAGTTAGCGGCAAGAATGGCGAGGATTATTTCCATTCGAGATAGGCGTCGGCCTAAGACTTCCTCCACGACCTCGTCCATAGCCATGCCGAAGTTGGCGACCGACAAGAATTTTGAGTTGAAGACCAGGCTTGTGGTTCTGATGCAGCAGGATCCATTTCATGGGAACGCCCATGAAAATCTCCACTACCACATCCAGCTCTTCCTATCAAAGTGTGCCACCTTCCAGATGCCGGGCGTTACCCTAGATGCCATCAGACTGCGCCTCTTCCCCTTCACATTAAAGGATAAAGCTCTTTATTGGTTGAGGACGTAAGCTGAAGGAGTCTTTACCACATGGGATGAGTTGGCAAGCGCGTTTATCGACAAGTTCTATCCGCCCTCCAAGACGGTAAAGATTAGGAGTGCTCTCATGTCCTTCAAGCAAGGACCTCAAGAGACACTCTACGAGGCTTGGGAGCGCTTCAAAGACCTGCAGCATCAGTGCCCCCACCATAGCATTGAAGATTGGGAGCTAGTCCATAGCTTCTACAATGGTCTCCAACCGGGGACCAAGCATATTATTGATGCCGCGGCAAATGGGGCCATCCTATCGAAGACTCCCGACGAAGTTACGGCCTTAATTGAGGAGATGGCCTCGAACAATCAACAATGGGGCGACGAGCGAGGACACTCTTCGTCCTCCTTGAAGCCATCTAGCGTCTATGAGGCCAAGGCCGTAGCGTAGCTGACCAATAAGTTCGATTCTCTCCACAAGGTAGTGGAGAGACTGGAGAAATATATTACGGAGCCCCAAGGAACCCCTTCCACATCCACACCAACAAATCAAATGTGTGATTGGCAAGACCAATCCCAAGCTATGTATTTGGGAGGAGAACAAGGAGAGGGATCTTTGGAGCAAGTTCAATACGTCGCGGGGAACCAAGGATATTGGGCCAATCCGGCCACTAGAAACCATCCCGGTTTCTCCTATGCCAATAATGATGGAGCATTGAACCCCCCGCAACAACTACCTCATCAAGCTCGACCACCACCACAACAACAACAACATTATCCACCGAGGGGGCCTCCGCAACAAAATTTCCCACCAAAGCAACAAGTTGGACCATATAGGCCGCCCGGATACAATCAAGGGTGGAGAAATCCAAACCCTCCACAAGCTCAATAACGTTCCGATTTTGAAGCTAGAGTGGAGGAGTTTATGGCCGAGCAGAAGAAGACTAATGCCTCCTTGAAGGCGAGCCAAGATTCCCTTACAACCGTTGTAGGCCAAATCTCGGAGCAACTTGCGTTGATCAATCGAAATAGTCAACAGTTGCCGGCTCAACCCGAGCAAAATCCACGGGGCACCACCGGACATATCAATGCCGTGGTTGCAGTTACTACGAGAGGCGGGAAGGATTCCACCCCCGTCATGATCCCAACCAAGGAGCCCGTGGTAGAGAGAGTAGAGCCAAGTGAGCCTATTATTGAAGTTGAGAGGGAGAAAGAGCCGCAAGGGGAAGAAAATTCCAGAGCGGAGCAACTAATTGAAGAGAGGTGTTTTATGCCACCGATCCCATTCCCTCAGAGGCTTGCTAGAGCAAAGATGGAGAACCGGCTAGCCAAGTTTCTCGAATATTTGAGAGGGGTAAGCCTCAACATTACTTTCCTCGACGCTATCGTGGAGATCCCGACATACGCCAAGTTCTTAAAGGATTTGATAACAGGAAGAAAGAGGAAGGAGAAAATAATGCTCGATGAGGAGGGGACTTGGTTGACCAAGAGAGAGAAGGAGCCGGCCAAATTCAAAGACCCGGGGAGTTTCCGAATTCCTTGCACCTTAGGCGGCGTCCCTCTACAAAAGGCGTTAGTGGACTTAGGGGCTAGTGTTATCCTCATGCCTCTCTCTATGTTCCGAAGACTAAACACCGGCACAGAATTGAAGCCTACCGACATGCGGATACAACTAGCAGATTGTCGGATCACAAGGCCGGAAGGGATCGCAGAGGATATCCCGTTACAAGTCCCGGGGGGCATATGTTTGCCATGCGACTTCGTGATCATGGATGTCAAGGAGGAGGGAGATACGTCGCTAATACTTGGACGCCCGTTCCTCACCACCGCCGGTGTCATTGTCGACGTACGAGAAGGGACTCTAACATTGAACGTCGGCAACATCGAGGTGGAGCTTCATATACCCAAGGCAATGAAACATATGCCTTATCATGAGGAGCTGGACTATATGGACCTCCTTGATGAGGTCATTGAGGAGGCGATCCCCCATTCCATCGGCGCTCTATTCAAGGATGATTTTGAGGAAGGGCCGGACTTGGGCCAAGAAGAAAAGATGGAGCATTCCCCCGACCCCTCCATGGAAATTGATGAAGGCGACACTGATGTCGCAAGAATACGAGAGCTCTGCAAGCTCTCAAAGATGAAGACTCGAAAGAAAGCCCCACCGATACGAAAATCGGTGTCACCAGTGAAGCCGAGGCCCGGAGCAAGCACTAGCTTGGGGGAGTCACCTCCCAACACTACCCGATGCGAAGGAGCACCGAGGAAGAACACGTCGCCACAACATCCAAATTTAAGCGTTCTTCCCAATAAATTCGACGGGTGCATCTCATATGCACCCAATATCCCGCATTAAATTGAAAATCAAAGGGGGTCGAGCTCAAGAACTTAAACGAGCGCATGTCGGGAGGTAACCCGACGGTTATCGCTTTATTTTTATTTTTTTTCATTTGTTTTTGTTTTAGAAATTATTAGTGTTTTGATTCGTTTGCCTAAAAATTTCGTGATAACGGGTCCTATTTTTCTTTGACAGTTGAGGAGAAAGGGATACCTATCATTAGAAGGATGAACAAGGCGACGAGGAGTGCTCCAGGAATGTGCTCAATGCTTAGGAGGAGGATGAAATCGACTGGAGGAAGAAAAACAGAGATTAGAGCCCAAACGAAGCCAAACAGCAGAAAACAGGATTCACTCGGCTGAGTATACTAGTCACTCGGCCGAGCACATAAGCTCGTCCGCCCGAGCGGCACACGAACGAGGGAAGTCTGTTGTACCCAACTCTCTGTTTCTTTTCTTGATTTCAGTATAATTGCCACTCGGCCGAGTATAAATCTTCACTCGGCCGAGTGAAACTGATACGCTCCTAGAGCGAGTATTACCGAGTAGCTTGAGCCACTCGGCCGAATGGACTTTTGCCACTCGACCGAGGGTGGCAAGGCCACTCGGTCGAGTCGTAAGCAGGGAGGAATTTTCCAAAATATTTCCGTCACGATCACTCGGTCGAACGACTTAGTCACTCGGCCGAGTCGTAACTTTTTCTATATAAAGGGGAGCGGGTCGGCGCGTTTTTCGAAACGAGAAAAAACCCCAAAACGCCCGACTACTCGTATCCCTCGGTCCCGTTCACCCCCACTCACCCGACCGCCTTGCCCGCCGCCGCGCTCGACCGACCACCGCCGGCCGACGCCCCCTCCGCACCGCCCGAGTCGCCGCCGGCGATCTCGCCGCCGACCGAGCTCCGGTAACCCCAAAAACACCTATTTCCTCCTCTTTCTTGTATTTTTTGACGATCCGTGCACTAATCGAGCCCCAAATTCAAATTAACTTCGTTATCTATCTATTATACCCCTAACCCCCCCCATACATTTTGAATATTACTCGCTGATATCTTCGTTTGATGTGCAGGGTATATTGGGGAGCTTAGGGGATCCTAGGGGAGCTTTCGGGGAGCGTTTTTGTCTTTGTGGAGGCGGCATCTTCACACACATCCACCATTTTGCTCTCACGGCGTGTTCTGGTATATTCGTTCCACTCATTTTCGCACGCCGCATTTATTTCGTTTTTGGTGAGCACCCGGGGGCCACATGCCGCCCTAGACACGGCCACGCACCAGGAGAGCCTCCGCCAAGCGGAAGCGGCCGGATGAACCCGGCCCCTCCCACGAGATGGAGGACTCTCCTCTGCCTACACCACCTCACCCCACACAGCCACAGCCTGCAGTCCCCGTTCACCCCGCACATCCACAGCCTGCAGTCCCCGCTCACCCCGCACAGCCACTCCCTACCGACCCACTGCCACCACCGGCTCCACTTGTCGGGCCACTGGGGATTACGTTCCGGGACGACACACACCGCGTCGTTTTTGAGCGCATTTCCCTGTGCTTGATTGTACCCTCCAGGTTCGCACACCTTGCAGACCTAGGATGCCTGGGGGTACTTGAGGGGATGCTCACGTTGTAAGACAACGTGGGTTGGCGAGATTTTTTCCAAGTGTCGGCGGACACCTTCGTCCGTCCGACACTTGAGGTGCTGAGTTCTATAGCCCGGACCGACGAGGGATGCTCGTTTAGGTTTATGGACCGAGAGTGCCAGGTCACTCTCGGTATGATGAGAGCATTCTTTTCGTGGCCCGATGTCCCCGGAGCCGACCGTGGTTACGCCCCCACTCACATTCCCCCACCTTCCTTCGACTCCCATGCTTTCTGGGCCCAGATCATGGGTTTACCAGCTGCCTTTGACCCTAGTAGGGCCAAGGCCTCGGCCATCGTCCGCCCCTGCCTCCGCATAGCTCAGCGCCTTATGGCGACTACCTTTTTGGCGAGGTATGAGCCTGGGACGATGTCCATGCCGGAGCTTTATATGCTCTATGCGATGATGCGCCCCAGAGCTCTAGCTAGGGAGAGTGACGAGTTGGTCCCCGCCGTCGTGATTGATATCGCGAGCTGATTTTTGGACCGCATCATCGTATCGGTGGGCGCTCGCTCAACGATATGTTGCGGCGGTCTGATCACCCTGCTCGCCCTGATGACCGGTGAGGACCTTTCGGCTGACCTGCGACGAGCCCCGGGCCCCACTTCACTGTCCATAGACGTCATGGCCCAGATGAAGATGCTTCGTCCGCACGGCCAGCGGCACTGGGTTTGGTTGCACGGTCCCTACGATGCTGATTACATGATCCTTCCGAGCCCAGCTCGGACACAGATAGCACCAGCACAGGTGGACTGGCTTCCGGCGATGGATCTCCTGATCCCCGCCGCCTACGTGCTTGAGCCCGAGGATGCCGAGCAGGCTGAGTAGGCCCACGCTGCGCACGCTGCACCCGTTGACCCCGTGGCCCCTCAGCCTATCCCTGATATTTCTGCTGCTCCAGCCACCACTGTCCACACTTCTGACGGTGTCGGGAGTACACTTGCTGAGACCGCCTCCACTACTACCACTCCCACCACAGCTGGCCCTCTGTCCGTTGAGCCCCTTTGCTCCGCGCTACCCGAGCGCCCACCTGCTTTTGTTGAGACATGAGAGCCTTCTTTCGCTGTGTTCGTGGAGACCATGGCCAGTATGATCTCCACTGGGATTTCACCTTTTGGACCCCACACTGCCTCCCCAGCGGTTGTCACCTCTGTCTCCACCGCAGCCGTACTATCTGAGAGTGTCGTGACGTCTGTTCCCACGTCTGTGTCACTGACCTCTCTTGTCGCCTCGTCGCCACTTTTATACTCCACTTCCGCTGCTGCTGCTTCCGCCTCACACCAGCCTGCGCCCCAGCCTCGCACTGAGGCTTGGCCCCCACTTGTGAGCACATCACCCTTCCTCCACATGCCTACTGAGCCCATCCACTACACCACCCGAGTCCGCCAGCCCCGTCCTGCACAGCATAGACCCGTGCATCCCTCTGCACCACCTCCCCCCGACACTGTACTTCAGAGCATTCGTGCTCTTGAGGGAGTGGTGAGTGGCCTCAGAGGTGACCTCAGGACCATCTCTGCCACCGTCACAGCTATGGCCAGCCGCTTCGACCTACTTCCTGGCATTCACTATTGCCTCACCCAGATTCTCGATCGGCTTCCTCGCGCACCCACACCCACCCAGCAGGTACCCACCCCCACTCCTACACACACCCAGCCTGTTTCCACACCCACACACATACCCACCCAGCAGACTGTTCCCCAGCCACCACCACCACCACCTCCGCCTCAGGACGGAGACGGCGCAGCCCCACCCTCTTAGGCACCCTTGATGCCATTGATCTTTTTTGCCGTCATGTTGCCCGTCTCTGCTTGGTCCTGATGATTTTTTCCCACCCCCCTCCCCTCACTGTTTTTGGGTCCACATTTTGATCATATCTTCCTATATCATTTTTGGGAGAAAGGGAGAGATTTTTGGTGTCACACTCTTATATCTGATTCACTCCTATATCTGCATGCATCATGTCCGCATCAAATTTTTCATTTCGTTCTTTTTATTTCTTTTTCATCATGCATGCATCCTCACCTAACCTTACCATTACACGTCTCTCGGTGTGCCACACTTCGCACATTGAGGACATTGTGCACTTTAGCTTGGGGGAGTGAGTTCTCACGCTTTTCGATATACCACCTTTATTTCTAGTTTTTCTTTCACGCCATTTTCCGCTTTTGCACTCACTTTCATCACTTTTTCTTTTTTTTAACCATGCATCACGTTTTTCTTATTTTCTTCGTGTGCCGCATTGTAAATAGTTTTGTTTTCCCTCTTTATCTTTATTTCTTTTCATCTCAAGCTAGAGATGATTTTTCTGTGATGATGATGACGTGGAGTTAGCTTTCTCTATATGCATGCTATATTTGTCGTGTCTTAGCTTTTATTTTTGATATCATATGTTGTGATCTACCTTGCATTTAGAGATAGTAACCCACACTTTTTCCGTATGAAAATGGATGAAATTTTATTATTAGCTGAGTCTGAATATTCATATGTATGCTATCGCAGAAAACTCACCAAGATTCACGCATTGAATGCTTATATCTGGAGTACCGTTTTCTTTTCCTATATCACTTCTATTTGCATGACTTATACACTTCACTTCAGGATGATTGAATGATGTTAGCTATGATAAATCTGGATTAGTTAGCTTTTTTGTGATCGAAACCGAGTAGATTAGATTACCCTGCTGAAGTTGTCGTGCACGTCTTATAGAGTGAACTGAGAGACATATTTATTTCTTTCTCCACATATCTTGAACATTAATTCTCTATTTTAAAATCATTGGTGAATCTCCCCTTAGTGATTCTAGTATTTGGCATTTCCCCCGTTATTAAAATCCTAGCTCCAAATTTCCCAAAACCAAAAAAAAAAAGAAAAAGAAAAAAATTCTTGTATATCCTTCTTTCTCTTTGATTTGGGATCATTGTGTATATATGCTATTGAAAAAAAAAGAGAGAGAAAAAGAAAAGAAAAAGAAAAGAAAAGAGAAAAGAATCTCAATAAACGATCCCATCTCATACGCTTTCTCTCTTTCTTCCCCCTCTTTTTGTTTTTATTTTTATTACTTTTGGAGCTTCATAAAAATGGGGATGTAAATATTGTTTTTATGCCACCACGCTTATAGATAAGCTTGGGGGAGAGAATCCAATGATGTGTGAGAGAGTGACTACTTGACGGTGCATGACAACCTAGGCTAAGTAATATTCTATACTCGGTGAGATTGTTTTAGCTTCACGAAATCCAGAAATCTACGCCAAGCATTCATTTCATGAAATCCACGCTTTTCTATTCTTTCTATTCTATTGCGTGATATTCTTATACTCCTCATAGAAAGCATTCAATTGAGAAGTGTGTTATCTGCGATATTGTATACCGCTTTAGATGATTCAGACAATGTTAATTTTAGAATTATTCCGTTTTTCATGCTATATCAATATTCTTGGGTTTTCTATCTCTATTTGCACCATTATACTACGGTATCGAAATAAAAGTCTTTAACATGTATTTTACATTCGGTGCATGCTATATGAGTAAGCAAAACCCACGTCCTGAGAAAAATGATCTAGCAGCTTCCCTCTTCGCTTTCTTCTTTCTTCTTCGTTTTTCGTTTTCCATTTTTCCATCGTTTTCATTTTCTAAATTCACCGGGTTCGCCTTTTACTTATCTTCATCGAGGACGAGTAAGAGGTAAGCTTGGGGGATTTTGATCACTCCATATTTTACACCTTTTTTCTGCATGTTTGCATGCCATTTAGATCGCTCAAATCACGTTTTTCACGATTTATCGACAATATTGCGATACTTTTCACGATTTGTTGTTTTTGTCGTATTTCAGGAGATTTGGAGTGATTTGGAGCGATTCCGAGATACACCTACTCCGGAGTGTCACCGAAGACTTCCCTGAGGGGTATTTTGAGATTGGAGAGGAGCGGAAGAAGAAAGAACGTCGTAGGAGCGACGAGGAGGCAAAAACACTCAGAATGGGCATTTTCAGTGTCTCACTCGGCCGAGTGAAGGAGTCACTCGGCCGACCAGCGAGACCCCGCTCGGCCGGCCAGATCGGACACGCTCCAAGTGTGCACTCGGCCGAGCATCAGAAGTCGCCTCGGCCGAGCGACGTATCCCGTCCGCCCGAGTGGCACTCAGACGACGCCCCTCAAAAAGACCCAACTTACTGTTTTTCGTCAGTCTGAGAAGCAGAAGCCCGACTCGACCGAGTGGCAATTGCCGACCGCCCGAGTGAAGATAAGCCCATCGGCCGAGTGACGACAACTCACTCGGCCGAGTGATGCCCGAAGTGAAGACCCCCAAGACCCCGGACTTACTGTAAATTCTCAGGGTCTCTCACTCGGCCGAGCGACTTTTGTCACTCGGCCGAGTGAGCAGCGCTGCCTGTAGCGTAAATCACGATTTTGGAGCTACGCAGGGGCAGTTTGGTCACGAATTTTTGGGCAGTTTTGGGGGGTATTTAACCCAAGATTCTAACCTAGTTTAGGGAGCTTTTTCATTGCTTTTCGCAGCCTTTTTAGATTAGACTTTTTAGAGTTTATTTCTTGTGATTGGAGAGGAGAGAAAAGTGTTATTTTGTTGGATTCTTGGAAAGCTACATTGGTTTGTCTTCCTCTCCATTAAAAATCCTATTTTTTGTTATTTTGAATATTGCCATGAATTTCATTGCTATTTCTATTGATTATTCTTTCATTAGCAATATGATTTGTGAGTAGTCTTAACGTCTTAAGACGAGTGGATGAACCCTACGAGCCCAATTTCTGATTTGTGATGATTTGGTAGAACTATTGCTAGAATTGCTATTAGGGTTAGTTTGGGATCGATATATTACGGACAGCTAGGAGTTCATATCGATTGGGATTTGCAAGAGATTGGATCCCAATTCGATAGGAAACCCTAGAAATCCTAATTGGGTTGAAATCGAGTTTCCGTAGTATCGGTTTGCAAGAGATTGGACCGATACTAGGGTTCTTGGTTGCAATTCTATACCGATACCCGTTTGCAAGAGATTGGACGGGTAGGAACTATCCCAACCTAGGTCGTGGCCCGAGTTTGCCCGAGAGTGGGCTCGGGACGCGATTGAACAATGATGTTGATCCTAATGCTAGCTTGCCTAGGCTAGGGTTTGCAAGAGATTGGACCCGAACCTAGGTTTGTTATAGACCGGCAATAGCGAGAGAGCGTGAGTCAGGTTTCACATTCAGTTGCAACTAGTTCACCTGAAATTCTACCCCTGGCAATTGTGATACCGAAGAATCACATTGACGAGATACGGTGAGTAGCGGGGATTCCCTATTCCCTAGGCGTCTTTATTTGATCTTATATCTCTATACTTTCTTTGACAATTGTGACAACATCGCCGAAAGGTAATTTCCTACTCTTCTATCCCTATAGCCAGGTTGTTCGGAGAAGGCACTGTCATACGTCCTCCCTGTGTTCGATACCCGCTCGCCGCTACACCGTGCGCTTGCGGTAAAACTACACGGTCACTCTTTAGGGTGTACGCCCGGGCGCGATCAGTTCTATATAGACTTCTTCCTTTATAATACCATTTAAAATGCTCTTTTAACATCGATTTCATATAACTTAAAATCTTTGTAATATGCGTATGCTAAAAGCATTCTGATAGATTCTAATCTTGCTACAGGTGCATAGGTTTCATCATAATCTATGCCTTCTTCCTGATTATAACCTTGTGCTACTAATCTAGCCTTATTTCTAACCACTTGTCCAGATTCATCCAATTTATTCTTAAATACCCACTTAGTTCCAATAACAGGATGATCTGAAGGTCTTGGTACTAATTCCCATACATCATTCTTTTTGCATTGGTTAAGTTCTTCCTGCATTGCTATTATCCATGAATTATCTTTACATGCTTCATTAACATTCTTTTGTTCGATGGATGATATAAATGCACAAAGAGTCATTTGTTCTATTTGTGATCTAGTTCTTACTCTACCAGAAAAATCTCTAATAACTAGATCATGTGGATGATTATGAACTTCAAAAAATACTTTAGGAAGGCTTGTATTTTTAGGGATAATCTCAGGAATGAAATTAGTAGAATCATTGTTATCTAACTTAGTGTTTTCTAAAGAACTAGTGATAGGTATTGAATCTTCTTCATCAATAGGTGTGATGGGTGAATAATTCTCATCAAAACTTACATGAAGAGATTCCTCAATGCATAAGGTTCTTTTATTATAAATCATATATGCTTTACTACATGTAGAATATCCTACAAAAATACCTTCCTCTAATTTAGAATCAAACTTATCTAGTGAATCATTAGTGTTAAGAATAAAACATTTATAACCAATTTTTTTGAAATAAGATACGTTTGGTATGCGATCATAAAACAATTCAAAACAAGCTTTATTGAGTTGTGGTCTTACCAAAATTCTATTCAATACATAACATGTCGTAGCAACAGCTTCTGTCCAAAAATATTTTGGTAAAGAACTATCACATAACATGGTTTTAGCACATTCTTGTATAGTTCTATTTTTCATTTCAACTACACCATTTTATGGTGCGGCTCGAGGAAAAGAGAAGTTATGTGTTAAACCATGTTTATTAAAAAAATTTGTAAATAATTCATTTTCAAACTCTCCTCCATAATCACTGCGAATAGTAATAATGGATGAAAACTTTAACTTTTGAATTTTTTTACAAAATATTGTAAATTCTTCAAATGCAACATTTTTATGCTTCAAAAATAATACCCAAGTATATCTAGAAAAAGCATCAACAATTACAAATGCATACTTATTACCATTTAAAGAAGCAATTCTAGATGGACCAAATAAATCCAAATGTAAAAGCTCAAGAGGCCTTTTAGTAAAAATAGAATCTTTCAATTTAAAAGAAGATTTATGCATTTTTCCTTGTTGACATGCATCACAAAATTGTGTATGATTAAACGATATATTAGACATTCCCGAAACTAACTTATGCTTTGAAATACATGCCAAATGCTTAAAGTTAGTATATCCACATGTTTATGCCATAATAATGTGTTATCTGTAGATGCTAGTAAGCAATGATCATGTGAAAATATTTTCAAGCATTATATATATATATATATATATATAATTCTTACGATTACCTTGAAATAATATATTAGACAAGTTAAAATCATATATAATGCATACATTTTTTTCAAAAACACTTTTAAAATCTTTATCGCATAATTGAGAAATGGATAAGTGATTGTGTTTCAACCCGTCAACGAGGAGCACATTCTCGATGATGGGCTTAGTTGGATCACTAATTGTTCCAATGCCAATAACTTTACCTTTGTTGTTATAAAGTAACGGTGCCATCATCTTTGAATTGTATGGTTGAAAAAGTTTAATGTTTCCAGTCACGTGTTTAGAACATCCACTATTTAGTATCCATCTTTCTTTTATGGGTACCTGAATGATAAATAATGAATATTGGTACCCTTTTTATATGGGTCCTTAGGATTAATTCGTCCTTAGAAAACCAAACCCAAGTGGAATTTGGTATCTTTAAATAATTAGAAGAAAGAATAACATTTTGCATAAATTTAGAAACATATAAGTCCTTGTCATATAAGCAAACATCTTTAGGAACCTAAATAGTATGCATAATGGATTTCGTAGGAGATGTAACAAAATTGGTCTTCTTTGAAATATGGATGGCATCATTTATCAAACTATTAGAAGAATCAAATTTCTTTGCTTTAATAAAAACATGATGTTTCTTTTTCAAAGTATTATCAAAATCATTGGATTTGGAAATAAGCTTATAACCCAAACCTTGTCGAAGATTAGCAGGATGTTGTATGCTAAGTAAATTATCGAGATTATCCTTTGCTTTATTAAACTTATTAATGTTAGAGGACATAACATCATATTTCAATTTTAAAGAAGAAATATCTTTATCCAATATAGAAATACGAGATATCATATTATGATTCTCAGATTTGAGAATCTCATTGTCATGAAGCAATTTATCATTTTGAGAAGATAATGATTCCTTCTAAATTTTAAGATTATCTAAAGAAGATGAAGATGAAGAAACTAAGTCTTGATTAGAAACTATTAGAGCCTTATGTTGTGCATTGAGCTTTCTAAATCTAATGAATAATTCATTAAAGGAATCTAATAATTCTTCATTGTCTAATTTACTTACCTCATCTTCATTTTGTACCATAAAGCACATATGGGCATTTTCTTCATTAGTGTTTTCGTTGGTTTCTACTTCTTCATCAGAGGATGAAGAATCCCATGTTACTGCTAGTGCTTTCTTTCTTTTTCTCGAACTTCTTATCCTTTCTGAAATTTTTGGATATTCTCTCTTTTGGCTTTAGGAGTGGACAATCCGTTTTCATATGTCCAGGCTTGTTACATTGAAAGCATAGAGAAGAATCAATAGTTTTAGGTTTGAAACTTTTAAACTTACCTCTTCTTAGAAACTTCTTGAAGTTTCTAGTTATTTGTGCCAAGTCGTCATCGTCCATGTCTCAATCATCAGTGTCTGATGAAGCGGTGAAGGCATGAGTTTTCTTCTTTGTGTCTGCTTGTTTCTTACGATCTTGAAGTTGTACTTCATAGGACATCAAGTTACCAACCAAGCTTTCAACTGTGAGAGTTAACAAGTCATTGGCTTCTTCTATGGAAGTGGTCTTCTTCTCCCATTCTGATGTTAAGGAACGAAAAATCTTCCTTACTTGTTCCGTTTGAGTATAAGTTTCGCCGAGAGCTATTAGAGAGTTGACGATGTCGGTGAATCGAGTGATCATCTCTCCAATTGGTTCATTCTCCTTCATTCTAAATAACTCAAACCTTTGAATAAGAACATAGATTTTAGTTTCCCTAACGTTACTAGTTTCTTTGTGTGTTACCTGAAGTATATGCCAGATGTTATATGATGATTTGGCCTGAGATACACGATTAGACTCATTCTTGTCCATAACGCAGAATAGTGCATTCATTGCTTTTGAGTTGTGAGTTGTAGCAGATTTGTCAATAGCGGTCCATTGAGCATAAGGAGTTGTAGGCTTGTCGTAGCGAGATTCCAACATGTTCCAGAGTTCATAGTCGATGCTTTGAAGATAGATCGTCATCCTTGTCTTCTAATAGGAGTAGTTGGAACCGTTGAATAATGGAGGCCTTGTAGTAGAGTGCCTTTCTGGAAATTGTGATGAAGAAGTTCAATTGTTCATCGGATAGGTGTAGACCATCTTAACCATGAGGCTTAAATACCAAATGTTGGATCTCCTGGCACACCAAATACACTAGATGGGGGTGAATAGTGTATATCACAACGATATTGCAAAATTAAAAGTAAATAAAAAATTGCAATAAGAGTGCAAAAATAAATAACAAAATCCAGAGAATAACAAACGCAAACACAGAGATTCATCCTGGTTCGGATCTTGGTAATCCTACGTCCAGTCCTCTACCCCGTAGTGATCTGAATCCACTAAGACACTTGCTCTCCGCAAGTAATCAACATACAAATATGCCAACACTCCTTGTGTTGCAAACTTGTACAATCTCTTCAACAAGAGAGTCACCAAATAAAATAAAAGAAAGAGTATGAAACAATATTACTACTAGACTTGATAATGTCGAAATTATAGCGCAAGGATGGTGATGGAATCTCCAAGGTTCAAGATATGAATTGTGGAAGAACACTCTTAGAAAATGGACTTCCTAAAGGGGCAGAATTTCTGCATAGGTTCCCCTATGAAAATATGAAAATCACACACTTTCTAGATAGAGAAAGAAAACTTAAGAAAAGAGAGAGTGAGTGAATTTTCGTGTGTTTTAGGCACTGGGGTCTATTTATAGCCCAAAAAAATTAGTTTTGAATGTTGGACAACTGCCTAAATTTTCAAAAAATTCTGAGCCGTTTTTCAAAAATTAGTCGACTAGGTAAAAGTGTTAGTCGACTAATAGTGTTATCAGACTAGAAAATGACTGTTGTAGTGTCCTTTGACAGAAGATAGTTAATAAACGGCTAGAAACTATCATAAACGGCTAGAAACTGTCCAAATCTATCAGTTGACATGTAGTTATAACTTACATTAATTAATTAAAAATTAATTAATTGAAATGAGTTAAAATAACTGATAATATAACTATTTGAAAAACTATCTGGTAGACCAGGAAAACCTATTAGACGGCTAGGAACAAAATTTTGAGAAATTTTCAGAAATTGATCATTATGATTGGAAAATATATTTTGATAAAAAATTATTTTATTTTTCTTAATAAAATAAGAAAAACTTTATTAGGCGACTAGAGGAAAGTGCTGGTCTAGTAATTTTCTAAGACTTTGATTTTGAGGTTGAATCCTAAAAAACTAAGAAAGAGTATTACTAAGGCTTTGACAATCTAAAATTATGCAAGAAAATAAAGAAATATTACATCAACTTTCTTAAGATATAAGAATTCATCGCTTGAGCTTCGTCTTGTGTTTTGATGCTTTAGCTTGCAATGTAACTTGACGATTGTCATATGTAAAGAAGTTGAGCTTGATAATCTGCATCCAAAGAGTTAGTATACACACACATATATAAAATGATTGTATCATCAAAAACTTTATAGGAAAAAAAACTTTATGTTTCCAACATTAAAAAGCTTTGGTTGAGAACCAAACAAGAAAGGATATTAAGTGTCTTTAAACAGACAACAGAACTGAGTTTTGTACCAAAAAGTTTGATGAGTTTTGCTAAAAAGAGGGTATTGCAAGGCATAACATAGTGACAGAAACTTCATAGTAAAATGAAGTTTTAGAATGGATGAAATGACGTTGTTGGAGAGAGTAAGATGCATGCTTTCTAAGCATTTTGGGTTGATGTGGTATCTGCAGCTTGTTATCTGGTGAATCGATCTCCAACTACTGCAATTGATTTCAAAACTTCTATTGATGTATGGTTTAGTAAAATTGTTGATTACTATATCATGAAAGTATTTGGTTGACCGTATATTATCATGTTAATGATGCAAAGCTTAACCAAATGGTAAAGAAAGGTATATTTATGGGTTATGCTTCAAGTGTGAAAGGATACAAAATATGAATCATAAATATTAAGCCCAAGCTAATTGTCAGCAGAGATGTGGTTTTTGAGGAAAAATCCATGATTCAGTCAAAGAAGGAGTGTGATGTCTCTTCAAAGAAATGAGGAGTCTGATGTCACCCATCAAAACAATACCATCATTAGCAAGTAGGTTGAGTTTGAAACAAATTTAAAGAAAAATTTGAGCCTAACGTCTCCCATGGTTCTTTCAATCACTGCTCAGGACATGTCCAACATCAATGAGTTGAAATAACTTATAGGAGAAGAATATGATATTCATTATCTTTTTGTGGGCAAGAAGATTCCTGGTATAAAGATTCACGAGGATAAAAAATCAAGTAATCTTCATGTTTCTTAAAAGAGTTATATTTTGAAAGTTTTAAATCTATTTTGCATATGTTACGACCTCAAGATCAGCCCAGAATATCTAGGCCCGCATATTCAATGCCCAATTCTTGGTCCGCCAAATCTCCACAATGAGGCCTAGTTCGATAAGGCCCAGAGCAGTTTGCACTTGCGGAGCTGCAAACTCATCAATCAGACCAAACAGAAGAGCCCTCCAATGGATCGGGCGATCTACACCAGCTCGCCCATTGGAAAATCACATATCTCTCCATCTAGGCAAAGTCCACCCACGGAGGAATACGACACGCCACTAGCGTCACTGCCAGTTTCACTACAGACAAATCTGAAAAAAGTGCACCCGGCCGCTTCGTCGCCTTACAAAAGCACGACTAGCCGTTTCGTCACTAGACAACCTGACAAAAGCACACCTGACATTAACAACTCTGACACCCTGACAAAAGCACGCCTGACACCTTTGGCTCTGACATCCTCAGTCGAACCCCTGACACTGCCAGCTCAGCTAAAGCAACCGACTCCAGCAGCTATAAATACCATTTCTTCTCCAACGAGAAAGAGGCTGGCTAATCTGTAAGAATTCCTAACACGTCTACTAATACTTAAGGTCGAATATCCTCCACATATTCGTGCCTTCCACACTAGTTCACCACACAAGCACCGATCTGCCTTTATGATCACCTTGTATATTCGACATTCTCCCAGCAATCACCCACTGACTTAAGCATCGAAAAGGCTACGGGCTGGCACCCAGCCCCGCCTTTCTGACGAGCTGTTCTCTTTGCAGGTAGTTCGCCTCTGCTGCTGGCAGTTGAAGCAATCTAGGGTGATCAACTCCAATAGACAGGCAACCTACTCCGATTGAAGGGCGACCTTGAGCTTTCCATCTACAAAGCGTCGTCCAATCGAGATTAGCCTCGTATATCCCCCACAAATTGTAATCATTGTTCCCATGATTCCTATTTCAATACAAATTCAATGTTAGCGGATTTTACCTCGCAACATTTGGCACCGTCAGTGGGAACATGGGTTACATCCATGGCAGACCTCACACAAAGTAACTGCAGTCATCGTAGCGGTAAACAGGCAATGCTCGAGGAGGTTCCCTCTCCGAGAAGGTCCCCCCAAGGGACACTACCATTGAGGCTAGACACTACCATCGAGGCCACAGCCCGTGGCGTTTATCAAAGCTTGGAGATCTTTGACAAAGTGATGAAGGACATGGCTGCGGAAAAATCTACCAGACGGCCTTAAACATCAGGTCCCTCCATACCATTCAACGTAAGGCAGAACCCCCTCCCCGAATTCGATGAAGAAGCAGTCGTTCGAAGAAGGTGCTTCGACAAAGAGGAGTTAGTCGCTCTGTAGAGGGGTCTCGATAATGATGTGGTGGCTGCTAGGCAGAGACGATTTGACGAGGAGGAGGCCACGATACAAAGTCGGCTTGACGAAGAAGCAGCTATCTGACAGCAAGGGTACATTGCCACTACAAGGGAGAGGATCCAGCTAAGGAGATTGGGAGTCCCCGACCCATCGATCGAGATAGTGCAGGAGCACATCCCACAGGATCAAGCTGCAGAGAGTTGCTCTCGCAGGAGGTCACCAAGCCCAAGGCATGAAGAATGCCCTCGTCAAGGCCGAAGCCCCCCCCCCCCCCCCCCCCTCGGGCAGAGCATATCTCTCCAAGGCATAATGATCGACGGGGGCAGAGCCGCGAGCAAAGCCTGGTCCCCAAGGCACATAGAAGGAACTCCTCTAAGCACCGAGGTGGCTCATCTGGGGTCCGAGGTGGCCGGGACATCGGACAAAGATCACCAGCACCCCCCAACATCCCAAAGAAGCCACCCCACTGACGCAAAGGGTGATCTTAACCCCAATACCACGTAGGTTCAGGCTACCCCAGCATGGATTATATGACGGCTCGGGCGATCAACCCAAACACGTGCAGCACTTTAGGGGGATGGAGATCCAAGGAGCAGACGACGAGCTCCTCTGTCATGCCTTCCCGACGACTCTGTAGAAATCCGCCTCGAAATGGTACAACGACTTACCAGACATATCGCCCTTTGGAGATCCGTCCCACAAGTTCCGTATGCAATTTCGATCGGGACGAAGAAGGAAGAAAGGCCCTGACTCTTTGTTTATGATAGTCCAAGAGGAAGGCGAGACCCTTCGAAGGTTTCATCGACGCTTCATGAGGACCGTCTTAGCGTGAAAGGCTACAGATACGAGCTCGCCATAGCCGCCTTCAAAAAAGGGCTCACGAACCGCAGTCTACATAAATCCCTCCTCCATGACCCGTCAGTGGACCTTGACGCTCTCTTCTCTAGAGCGAACAAGTTCATGCTCAATGAGGAGTCGCTGGGGGTAAAGAAAGCTGTTATCCCAGTCGAGCACCTCAGAGCTGAGCCCCGACCGCCACCTAGGTCAAGGTAGGATGACCGCCCCCGAAGGTAAGGTCAAGATTGCCTCTGAGGGCATGACCAGGGAGGCCCCCGTGGGTAGGATCGCCCCGGACCTTTGAGGGGGTTCTACACTCATAGGAACACCGCTCCAAGGAACGAACCCGAAAGAGCACTGGAGGAGGTGCACTATACAAGGATCAATACCGTACTGGTCGATGTAATGGCAGCAGCCAAGATGGGCGGGTTTCTCAAATACCCACCCCAGAAAATGAAGGGGAGGCCGACCACGTGCAATGCACAGAAGTACTATCGGTACCACCACGACCATGGCCACGACACTGACAATTGCTTTGCTATGAAGAAAGACATAGAATGGATGATCCAGGGTGGCCACCTTCAGAGGTTCGTCGATCAAGAAGGCCAGGGGCGAGAAGGGCAAACACCAGCGGAACCTGTCCGATAGGCCCAGGCCCACAATGTCGAACTAGCCGCCCATCCTGTCACTGGTCCGATCATGCACATTTATGTGAAATGCAGCGGGCCAGCCTTGGGTGGAACCTCGTCGTCACTAAGGGAGAATTATGCGAGGCAAGTCATGGTGGCAAGCACTGGTGAAGGGGCGAAGCGTAGAAGGGCAGCTCCACCCCCCATCTCCTTCTCTGATGACGGCCTGGAGGGCATCGAGCTGTCACATGACGACGCCATCGTTATCGAAGCACTCATCGGGCAGGTGGTTGTGAGCAGACTGTTGGTGGACACCAGCAGCTCATGCGATATACTGTTTTCGTCGACGATTCAAAAGATGGGGCTAGGCTAGGCAGACTTGGAACCATGCTTGGGCCCGATTATCAGCTTCACTGGCCATTCGGTGCCCATCGTCGGAACAATCGACCTACCCATCACCCTAGGGGAGAGGCCGAGGATTATTACGCTAATGACATAGTTCGTCATCGTTGACATCCCTTCGGTGTACAATGGCATCATAGGGCGACCCTACATGACTGCTGTCGAAGCTCTCCCCTCGCTTCTGCACCAAAGGGTGAAGTTCCAGACACCGTACGGGGTCGAACGAGTGCGAGGAAGCCAGATGCTCTCGCGGAGTTGCTACATCGGCTCAAAAAACATGAGCGGACCGAAAAATCCTTGTCGGCCGAACTCCTCGACGGTCAGGAGGACCAGGAGCATCGCGACATACCCCAGTGGAGGGCATAGAAGAGGTGCTACTAACGAAGGAAGTGGACAAATCTGTATCGATCGGCACAAAGCTGAGGGCGGGGCTGGTCAACCTCCTCAGGGCGAATGCAAACATCTTTGCATGGCCACCCTCTGACATGCCTAGAGTCGATAAGGTTGTGATTGTCCATGAATTGCATGTTGACTATGGGCCCGTCCAGTCCGATAGAAGAAGCAGAGCGATGGGGGAGAGAAATAGCGTGAGAAGAGGTGGAGCTGCTCCTTGAAGCCAAATTCATCAGAAAGGTGAGCTATCCGGATTGGCTTGCAAATGTGGTGATGGTGAAGAAGCTCAGTGGCAAATGACGAATGTGTGTGGACTTCACCGACTTCAACAAAGTCTGCCCAAAGGATAGCTTCCCGCTGCCAACGATCGACCTCTGGTGGACAATGCCTCAGGGTATGAACTCCTAACTTTTATGGATGCCTTTTCAGGCTACAACCAGATACAGATGGCGACCCATGATGAGGAGAAGACAGCGTTCATCACAAACTGGGGGATATTTTGCTACACCAAAATGCCATTCGGACTCAAAAATGCCAGAGCGATCTACCAACAGATGGTCAACAAGATCTTCCATACCCAGGTCGGCAGGAATCTTAAAGTCTACATCGACGACATGTTGGTGAAATTGAGGAGGGTCGTGGATCATCTCGTCGACCTGGAGGACATGTTCCAGAAGGTGCAGCGCTACAACTTGCAACTCAACCAAGCCAAATGCATATTCGGTGTTGAGTCGAAGAAGTTCCTTGGTTCAGGATCACCAAGCGAGGAATTGAGGCCAACCCCGACAAGATCACCGCCCTCATCAACATGAAGGAGCCAAGGACGATCCATGACCTGTAGAGGCTGAATGGATGGATTGCCGTGCTTGGAAGATTCCTGTCGAAGTCTGCAGAGAGATCACTCACATTCTTCAAGATTCTCCAGAAGGCCCTTGCTGAGAGGAAGGGCGTAAGAAAGGTGGTGGAGTGGGACGACTCTTGCACAGTAGCTTTCGACAAGCTAAAGGCCTACCTACAAAGCCTGTCGCTACTTGCAAAGCCAAAGAAGGAGAGCAGCTTGGCCTCTACCTCGCCACAACGGAGGAAGCTGTGAGCTCAGTCATCGTGAAGGAGGACGAGGGCATCTAGAGGCCAGTCTATTATGACAATCGGGTGCTCCGAGATGTAGAGACCTGCTATGACCCCACCAAGAAGATTGCTTACTGCCTAGTCCCGACCGTAAGGAAGATCTGACCTTACCTCCAGGTGCACACCATCGTCGTCTACACCAATTCGCCGCTGGAAAAGAACTTGAGAAGGCTGGAGAGGTCAGTGTAGGGTTTTGATCATCCAAAGATCAGCCCAAAGCTATTTTTCGACCAAAAATAGCCCTAAAAACTGCACACAGACTAGGGTTTCTGCACCCAGATGTGGGACCCACCGAGTGGGCCCCATTGCATAAAACAGGCTGACTGGGAGCCTGCAACCCAGCCTGGGCACAGGCGCCCAGGCGCCCGCCCAGGCCCAGGGCGCTTGGCGCCCTGGGCACCCTGGCCCTGGGCGCCAGGCCTGCATGAGCCAGGCGTCCAGGCCATCTGCCCAGTTCTTGCCTGGGTCTGTCCGGGCTGACCCCATGTATGCTGTCTTGACTCGTTTGGGCATAACTTTTACATTTGGCGTCCGATTTGGAAGCCGTTGGAACATGTGTTTACACCAGGACGTTCCCGTCTTACAGGTAAATTTTCCTTGCGTTTATCTCATTAAATATTGTCGTAAACAATTTACGACATATTTAACTCAATTTGCATCATATGCAAAATAGTCCCCTATCTAAGCTTAAAATATCATTTGCATCAAATACAAATGATCTGAGGGCATACATCCCCCAACATCTCCCACTTGCACTTAGGATCATTTATCCCGAATGCAGAAGATAACTGCAAATTCTTTGCAGTGTCTATCCCTTGCATCAAATGCATATTCTCCCTAATGTTTCTAGCTATTACTTGACGAAGGTCGCACTCTGTGTGAGACCCTACAGCCTGACCTTACTACATGTGGGGCTTGAAGCCCCAGACGACAGTGACCACGAGCAGCAGTTACCGTCACTGTTTCAGTATCATACTTATGTGGTTAACTTATTGACATGAGTATTGTCGGGACCACCCTGACTGTGTCTGTGATGAATTCCGCAGTTATAGTCTCTTCGTCTAAACTATGTTGTTTAATTCAAGCCTCGGTTACAGTCAAACTGTCAACCCCAATAGCTCGAATCTGGTTAGTCTCCATCGATATTTAGTCAAATAATGTTGGACTTCTTCCAACATACTCTGGCCAAATTTTTCACTAAAGACCAAACTACCTCTACGACACTAACTCCCATTGACCAGGAGAGACGAATCCTCTCTTGGTCATTACTCTCCTCGTACACTTCAAATGTCACCCAACCAATGACCTTTCGATAGGCCTAGCCTCGAAGCTAGGCCAGTGATCTAAGTGACATCGTTCACGCACAGGTTTGTGCAATGATCTCAAGTCAAAAGACCAACTTGCCTATCAACACTAAGAGTTATCATTGACAGATTGGTCAATCATAACCATATGACAACTCCTTTGGGTTGTTTAGTGAACTCATTCTCCAATAAGCACCTATATCTCGTCTTCAACTTCGCCAAGTCAAACGATCATGAGATCATTGCCATCGCTATACGGTGAAGACTAAGACACAATGGTCTATCCGATTTTTCGATAACCTTTTCTCGAAAGATCTACGACCACGAACCCTTTTAGACTTATGCTACAGACGATCAAGCATTTCACCATGATCGAGATACTCATATCGATACATGTTTGACCTTGCATTAAGTCTCTGGACTTTATCTTAGTTAATATTTAATGATAACTGCATTATGATTTAACTTAGATAACTTATTACCAAACATCTTACTATTATTTTGAACACGATGTTTGTACAATTACACAGAGATGTATGCCTCGAGGGCATAACTCTCCCAACATCTCCCACTTGCACTCAAACCCATTTATCCTTGTATCTCATACCGTATATCACATAAGTCTTTCTAGACTTCATGTGGTAGAGCCTTCGTGAGTGGATCTGCTAAACCGTCTACTGAATAGACTTGAGGGGTTTCTATGTTCATATTAGACCAACCATTTGAATCTCATTCAAATGATTCCTTTGGTCCTTTGGAATCCATAATATTTAATTTCCCTGGATCTTATTGTACCTTACGACAACAATTTTAATAAGTTACTGGTCTTTTTTAGATGGTTCATATTTAAAAGTGTCAAACTCTTTTGACCACTTCATTAAAATATGTTACATCCCCTTGATGCCTCGCATTTGTTTTATTCGCTCCCACTGACCTTGAAAACTCTCTGGGTAATTCATTTATGTTTGTTCTTCCAAATCATATTTAGAAAACGAATTATAAATGAATGCTGCAGTTTTCATGGTTATCATGAGCGTTTACATCGAGTTCGGTCCGAGTAGATCTGTACGCATCTGCTGGCGAGATAGTTTCATCATAATCCGTTTATAGGAATTAGGATAAAAACGTTCTCAACCTACATAAACTGTACTTCACTACTTTCTTTCTGCACTAATCTTCTAAACTTGAAGATTTACTTGCATACATTAAGAAACAATTACTTTGGGCACGTAAATTAAAGTCCATACTTTACTTACGTGCATGGACCTATTGCATCAAGTTGTTAATCAGAGTCTCTACTCTGAATTTCATCCTGGAAGTTATCTTAGACCATCATCGACTATGATGTCTAACTCAACTCTTTGTCTCACAAGACTTGAGTAATGCTTTAACTTCCTAACGATTGATTTAATGAATATCTTTCTGATAAGGTCCACATAGAACCTTATCAAAACCTCGACATTCTATCTGGGACTTAACCCAGAGGGAGGATTGTAACTCAGTCACTTTGCCATGAGTCGCACTATGTCTAACAAAGTGCGATTCATGCTCTCTTACACATCCAATATATTAAGATACTTGACTCGAGAGAAAATCACATTTTCTTTTATTTATGCAAGATTTATACAGCTAAGTATTTGACTTTTCGATCTAATCGAATCATTTCAAATACTTCTGTCATTTTGTTCTCTATTTTATCAGACTTGTGTTTCATCAAGAACACGTGTCGTAATAATAATAAGACCGACTTATCTTGGCTAACTTAGACTTAGGTCCGGATACCTATCCAGAAGTTTTCGCAACTCAATCATGTATGATGGTCAAAGATTTGATCTTTTCTAACTCTGTCTGTAACTCACTAGAGGCTCGGGAAACAAAGAGAAGATGGATACGAACGAGATATCCAGCAACAAGAAGAAGGAAAAGGATTGAATAGAGGAACTCTACATCAGCATGTACGAGACTGTGAGTTCAACAACTCATTCTCCCACTGTCTTACAGAAAGAGTTTCGGCCATCATACCTTTGAGAATAAGGTTCACAAGTGTCCGTAGACTTCATAATACGAGAGGTCAGACCTCTCTTTATGTGACTTGTGAAGCTTAGTCTCTTTGGTACAACCTAGTTTATTTTGCCATATAAGTTTATTACTATCTTGTGTATTCATATATTAACATTTAATATATTATAGTTATTACAAATTACTAACACAAAACATCGCTTCAGAAGCAAGGTGACGACATTCGTCAAAAATGTGTTTTCCTTTTGTATAACAATTCTTCTGAAATCGTGACATCAAATATGTCACATATTCAGTTCCTCATACTTATGCCTTTACTAATGATAAATAAAACTATCTTTCTCAATTGACTTTCCTTGGTGCCTTCTTCCTTTTCTAAATCTCATTTAGGTATTAAATGTTACAACAAAATTACTTGATGTACAAACACCTAACGTATCCAAACACTTGAGCTTCACAACCTTGAGTTGATGCAACAAGTTGCTTGACTCAAGATCTAATTTGGATACATGGTCTTGTATCGCTTAGTTTATTCTATCAATTAGACTTTAACTTGATATTCCATTAGACTTTAACAAGTCAACGAGAATATAGTTTATTCTATCAATTAGACTTTGGATACATGTCAACGAGAATATAGTTTATTCTATCAATTAGACTTTAACTTGATATTCCATTAAACGGCCTTTTGACCAGTTAACTTATTCTCTTCGAATTTTATGTTTTTGATACCATCGGTAAACATAGACTTACCCTAGTTTAGCATATGTTCAAGTTTTTAAATATAGATATAATGGCTTTTATCTAACTATATCCTCCCACTATTTTTAGTGATCATTTTAAGCCATAATAATGAACGATTTAATCAAATTAAATATAATGGAAAAGGGACACGACCACCCCGAGTCTCCCAACCTTGAGTTGACTCAACAAGTTGCTTAACTCTGCGATCGGTAGATGACTCTTCATCAATAACATCGAATGTGATTTCCTTATCGGTTTTTACCCCTAGTCACTTATGACCTTGAGTTGACTCAACAGATCATAAAGACTAGTCTAGTTAGACCCTTGTTTTCGTGTATAGCCTAACTTACGCCGGTGCTCGGTGTATACACGACACGACGGTTTAGGTCAAGTCTAAACTATATCTCATGTATTGAGAAATTGGTTTCCATAAAGTGTCTATGACATAGCTTGAGTTGACTCAACAACTATATCAAAGAACCTATAGTTGCCAACCTATAAAACAAGGAGGGCTACGGCTAATTAATGTGTCCATATTTTATATCATTTCCATATCATTATCCCATCGCATTGCATATCATTTCCGCGCCCAAATAACACTTTTTACTACGATTCTGCATTTCTGAAGATATTTTTGAGTTTCGTAGTGTTTCGTGAATTTTCAGGGAATTTGTAGCGATTTGGACCCCCGCTTGGGTATGGACACATCCGACATGCTCATGAGCTTGTTGGCAGGGCTCTGGAGGAGTTCGTCGTGTTTTCGGAGCCGTTGGAGGAGAGAGAGAGAGGGGGGAGAGAGAGAGAGAGAGAGAGAGAGAGAGGCCCTTGCTGCAGCATATGTTTTCCCAGAAAATACTCGGCCCGAGTAACTTGCTACTCGGACCGAGTCATATCATTTTGAAGAACGGATGGATACAGGCTGAATCAGACCGAGCAGCTCATCTGCTCGGTCGAGCAGCCTCATGCTACACATCCCGAGTAGGCGCCCGAGCAGCGTCTGAGAACTAGACTGAGCCGACCCTACTCGGACCGAGCAGAGACTACTCGGTCCGGGTAGGTCGATTTTCAGATCTCCGAGCGGTCGAGCAGCTTGTCTATGCGGACCGAGCCACTGACCGAGCTACGCTACTCGGACCGAGTCACCAGCTCGGTCGGCACTTCCCATGGCATTTTTGGAAAGATTTTGGAACGCGCGATGCGCGCGATTTGGGCAGCAGCTGAAGCTCGCGATTGCGGGCTTGGCTCCGGAAGTTCATTCTAGCTTCGGTTTTTCGAGAATTTTGGGGAGAGCTCCGGCGATTCTTGTAGGAATTTTTCTGGATTAATTCTTGTAGAGAATTTTGGATCGATAATTGAGGATTATTGCTTTTTATTCTTTTCTGGATTTGTTCTTCGTTCGTTCTCGCTGTAAGTGACGTCCACGCGCTGTGCGTGTTTGATGTGTGCAATATATGGTTGGGGCGTGAGATTTAAATATTTATAACCGCAAGCGCACGGTGTTGTAGTGTGGCTTGGGGGTCAAACTCAGGGAGGCATGGTTGTGCTTGTGTCAGAAAGGACCAAAGTCACCCCATGGGTGAGCTAACCCGAATCGGTAGAAGGGTTGTCACGGAAATAGAATGCGAGGGATAAACAATATAAAGGGAAACCCGGGACTTCGATTTCCACCCTATCAGGTGATTCTCGCCAATACGGCCGACGGATGGGATAATGTTCGGAATTAGGGTCTAAAGGTGAGAGTTGCCTCTAAGAGTGATACCGGCGTCCCATGGGCCCGATATTCCGGTCGGTGCCCAGGATGATACGCTGGACTTCCCGGGTTCGGTCAGTGGGCATTCCCATATCCATTAACACTGACTGACTCCGGGAGCACTAAGCTCACAATGATAACTCCCGACATCTCGTCCTGCCGTTCCCACGCGCTAGGATTCGATGTCTATGCTAAGGGCGTGAGATATGGTTAGGGCGTCAACCGCCAAGTTTATTCCCCATTGACCCAACAGTCAAAGGCGGTCTTTTTCCCGCCGATGACAATGAAACACCCTGCGTACCGATAGATTCCTAATCCCTATCGATTTCATAGTCCTATGGACGCATCAGAGAGAACCCACGAATGGGTTTCCACCAAAATCCCAGATTTGGGAACTACTCACACATATTTGCTAAAAAGCGATCTAAATTAAAATTGACTGTTAAAAACATAAGCATACGATTGGAATGAAGTAATAGCAATGCAATTAAGATAATATCAAAGTTTGGTTAAGATCAGAACACTTACAAATAGCAAAGAAATTACAGCCGTCATAAGAGAGAGAAACAGTAAAAAACTACAACTCCCAGTTTCTGGAAAACTGGGGCTTCTATATATAGAAAACGATATCACCCGATCGGGTGAAGAATCACC
Organism: Scilla litardierei; assembly: GCA_030789695.1. Lineage (NCBI taxonomy): Eukaryota > Viridiplantae > Streptophyta > Magnoliopsida > Asparagales > Asparagaceae > Scilla > Scilla litardierei. Next base: position 67,263,635 of record CM061134.1, read on the forward strand.
CGATCCGGTGACCTGCTGCAAACTTTGGCAGCGATCTTCAGGACTTCACCCGGTCAGGCGACACGGTCGGTTGGCGGAAGCTTTTAGCCGTTTGGATCTTGGCGTCGTCGGGTGAACCGATCGGTTGATAAATCAACCGATCAGTTGGAATTGTCGCCCAAAAAGATAGAAACTTTGGACGTTTTGGCACGGTCTGATTGCGGTCGGGTGAGCTCTCCGGGTCATCCCTTCGAGGAAACGGCTACAGATGAACCAATCGGGTGAAGATCACCCGATCGGTTGGATTTCAGCTCCAATTTTCCAGAGAGAATAGTTGGGCTGAACCGGTCTCCGACCCGGTCAGTTGACACTCTCGTTGCTTCAGCGACTGTCCGGGTCGTGCACGCGTGCATCACCCGATCGGTTGGCGTATCCAACCGATCGGGGGGGGCTGAAAGATAGAAATCTTCTTCGTTTGAGCCCCCAGATCATGCTGACCCCTCCCGTTGCTCCGGGGACTTATGATATCATCGTTATATGTCCCCTACGCTGGCAAACTTCTGCAAACATGTAAAAACACGGTGAAGTGAAAGAAAACAAGAAAATACGAGAAAACGGATACGAGACGGCGGAAAATAACGGAAAAACACAAAAGAAGACGTGTGTGAATATATGAAATATAAACGCACGTCAAAATCCCCCAAGCTGAACCCTTCCTCGTCCTCGAGGAAGACGAGTGAGAGTAGAAGCTCGGAGGGAGAAAATAGGGAGAAAGAGAGAAAAAGAAAACTCTAAATCCTAAATCGCCCGTCAGGGCCAACAAAATCAAAAACGACACACCAAGAAAGCAAACGCCAAATCACATCACTAAAACAAGGAATACGAGTCCAGACAAGTGTCGTGGGCCCATGCGGTGAAGCGCGAATGAGTGTGGTCGTGTGCTAGCAGACGGTGTCGCTATATACATTATGCCATAAGCTCCATATACACAAATCCAAGAAATGACCCAAATATCGATTCGATTTAGAAATAGCGGTGAATATATAGCTCAAGCATGAATGAGAAGAGTATGAGAATAGAAACGCATCATGTGTCAGGGACTCCATAGCTAGGGACTCGGACATCACCACACTATCGCCTGGATAATAGCTAGAAATTCCCTATTTCAAGTGTTTTCGAAAGCGATGGGGGTTGAGATGATGTGGAGTAGGACACTCGGTGCAAATTCTCGCCTTCCCTTTATTCTCGATAGGTAGGGAAATAATCACACACATTTTTTTTGGGTTTTGGATATATGTATTTTTTTGGATTTTTGGCTATACATATGTATTTTTATCTTTCTTTTCTCTTTTCTCTTACTTTTTTTTTGGATTTTTTGGATTTTTGGGTATATACACGTGTGTACTCTCCCAAGTAGGAGAACGGTACACGACGAGGGGATTTGCACAAAGTAAAAATAAAAAAGAAGTTGGATTATAAACACATGGGCAAGGGAAATATCTAGGCTAAAATGGGTTATCCTAGTCCTAACTGTGGAATCCCGACACATGCGAAGTGAAGCATACGATATATATATTCATGCATACAGAAGCGGATAAGAGAGGAAAATACCGCATATTCAAATCGAAGCATGATAATCTTGGGGTCATTCCTGCACATGTATATAAAATAAAATCACAAAGTAGAAGCACACCAAACAGCTAGGCGTGACACACGACTCACAAAAAGGCTAAGTGGACCCACGATGCATGAAATGCAAGAGGACTCGACTTCCTAGGGTTGGTGAATGTGATTATCGAAGCCATGCTAGGTGTGTGCGTGATTTTTGTGGCAATTCATCATAGGGTTCATCTCTAGGAGAAAGAGAAAGAAAAGAAGAAAAGGAAAAAATGAAAACACGATAAAAATGACTCAAAATCGACGAAAAAGACGCAAATGACGCACGAAGTGCGACTCCCCCAAGCTGAAACTTGCATTGCCCTCAATGCAATAGAAATAAATACGGGAGGGCAATGAAAATGGGGGGGAATACGCACTGACACAAAAAGACATGAAAAACAAGAAAAACACACATACGAAACTGAAAATAAAAATAAAGATAAAGATCACACCACACGACATATAAACGGAAATTAAAAATAGAAAATCACATGACACAACATATATAACAAGCACATACAGAAAACAACACACGCCAGCACACAGAAAAATTGACTTCCCCCAAGCTAGACATGACAATGCTAGCGATATGATGTGATCGTGAAAATGCAGAGATATGCTAGGGGGTCAGAAAACAAATAGAAAATCAAAAAGCAGGAGAGGAATCGTCCTCTTCCTCCTCGGTGGAAGAAGTGGGGGATGCGGGGGAGTGGATGGGTGAGGTGACTGGTGTGCGGAGGAGTGGAGAAAGTGGTCGAGGTGATGGATCGGTAGGTGTGGAGGAAGTGTGGACGATGGGTGGAGTGGAAGTGACGACGGTGAGAGGTAGTGAAATGGAGACCAATGCGATGGTGGATGGTGGGGTACGGGGGTAGGTGAGGATGAAGGGGGTATGGGGGTAGGTGAGGATGGTGGGGGAAGTGATCGCGAAAGCACCATTAATTTCTTGCGGCACACATATGGTGTAATGGAAGGGGTCGTGAGCGGAGGTGAAGTGGAGGGAGTGGAAACGGTGGGAGTAGATGAGGTAGTGGGGGTGGAAGTAGTGATAGGAGGGTATGGTCGCCTAGGGGGTGATGGTGGAGGTGAATAATGTGATGTTGGAGGTGAAAATCGTCGAGGGGGTGAAGGTGGTGGTGTGGGTGGAGGAGGCCCGTGGACGTGTGTGAGAAGGTGGAGGATGGCGGCCACGTTCCTCTCAAGTGCGAGGAAACGTGGGTGAGTGAAGATGAAAGAGGATGGGACCGAGGATGTGGAAGAAGAAGCGACATCGTGCAATGCAGCTAACTCAGCCTCGAGGTGGAGGCGAGTAAAAGCGGCTCGACGAAAGGTGGAGGTGTGGTCGTACGAATCGGAGAGGTGGCGACAGTGGTAGTGGGAAGGGAAGCTGGGACGACACTACTAGGCCCAGCCCCGGGGTCTCCACGGGACGCAGGAATGTCCTGCTCGCCTAAGTGGGCGGCAGGGGAAAGTGGTCTGGGTATACCCAAGATAAATGGAAGACCCCCCAAGAAACTCAGGATCATGCTGGAAAGTCCAGCCTGCCACAAAATGGATGGTCATGCGAGCGAGGTTAGGCAGAATGGTATAGGGAGCTGGGGGGTGTTCGTAATGGAAAGTGAATCGGCCATTGGGGCATGGCTTAATCATGTGAATATGCTGTAGGACGTCGAGATCTAGACGTGAGGGTCCTACGACAGTGGGAAGATCTCGGGGGATGACAATGTTAAACCGGGGAGCAGAAGCTATGATCGTGATAAGGCCCCCGCAACAAAGCTTGCCATTGCCGGCACGACTAATCTCAAGAAGCTTGGAGACAAGCCAAGCACCAGCATGGATGGGAACGGTAGGGGCCCTAAAAGTAATCCCGTCATCACCCCGAACGAAAGGAAAAGTCATGGCCTACAAAATGAAAAGATCAGGGATGGTCACGGTGCCGGACTCATCCCTGGGGAAAAACATGCAAGAAATGATTCGGTGGGCCAGACGGAAGATGGGGTGAATGATGGAGGAGGCCTTGGCCTTACCTTGGGGATATTGAGGGTGTAGGGTGAGGCGGAACCAAAACTGATCGACGTCAAATTCGGGGGGATACCCGTAGGGACGGATAGCGTCGTCCCCAAGGATGGGGAAACCAAAGTGTCATTGATGGTATCGAGATGGGTGCGAATGGTTCTGTTACGGACGCAGAAGATGACGATCGACCCCGACTCACAGACAAGTGTGGATAAAAATTCGAGTGTTAGTGTGGGGTAGGACACCGCGGTGGCGTTTAGGAAAGCTAACCAATCTAAATTTGCGATGAGAGTCTAGACCTCGGTGAAGACATCGAGATCGATAAGCGATAGGGTGTGGGCAAATTTGGTCGATAGATGCCCCTGAGCATCAAGTCTATGGTAGAAATCATTATGCTCATGGTTCCTAAAGCGGTAGCCACGCGGGCCCATCAGTGGGTCCTCAATTGGGACGACAGGTTGGGGTTGGGGTTGGGGCTGTGTAGGCTATGCGGGAGGAGGGCGTGTGTGTGGTGGACGTGTGGTCTTGCGTCTCTTGCGAGACGACCCCTCCTCTCGCATGATACCCTTACCCTTATCTTGATCCCGGGCCATGTGTGTGGTGGACGTGAGTGACTGCGAAAATGTGATGAATGTACACACACACAAGCAATCTAGCAGATTGAAATCTTAGGGCAAAATACAAAATTAAGCTAAGGAGCAAAGTTACCCAAGCGAGATGAAGATCCTTGCTCGTAGATGTCCCAACGCGACGCAATGGGAATAAATGTGAAGCCGCGGTAACTCTTTTCAGCAAATTTCAAAAATGGGGGGGGGGGGGTTTGGGCGGAAATTAGGGTTTTTGATGGTGTGAAATCAAAGAGAAAGAGAGAGAGACCGATGGAGAGATGGAAAAAGAGAGGGGAGAGATCGATTGAGAGGGTTGCATGGTCGGTTGAGGGAGAAACTAGGCTGTTTGGAGCTTGGGGAAGTCGAAACGGCGAGAGAGAATCGAGATTGGTCGAGGGAGATGAACGGGTGGGGTGCTGTCGTATTTATAGATTTTAAGTCGAACCGATCGGGTGAGTTTTCACCCGATCGGTTGATAATTAGGTCGAAACATTTGCCGAAAAGAGGCTACAGGCGAACCGATCGGTTGAGAACTCAACCAATCGGTTGGCCGCTTCACAATTTTTCACGAAAGTTTAGTATTACTCACCCGGTCGATCACCCGACCATGCTTTGTATCAACCGATCAGTTGATCAATTCCCAAAATTTTCCGAGACTTCGGCCCAGCTCACACGGTCTGCCACCTGGTCACGCATTGCTTCACCTGACCGGTTCGCTGGAGGGCAGATACGGGCCATTGTCTGATACGTCTCACCCGATCGGTTGAGTGGTCACCCGATCGGGTAAGGGCTTGTTTCCTGCAAAAATTCACAAATGGCCTAAGTTTCTCGACGGATGTTCCCGCGGCTGGATTTAATTATTAAAATAGAAAAAATAAAGATAATAATAATCCTAAAAAATGAAGATAAAAGTTTAGAGCATGGGTTGCCTCCCATGAAGCGCTTTTGTTTAACGTCGTTTGCTCGACGCTCGTAGATGATATTCAAGGTGGACGGAGGTGATGCCCTAAGATCGGCATCGCTTCAAATTCAGAGTTGGTGGCCTTCGGTGTCGTCGGCGGTGACAAGAAAACTTGCTCGATGACCCTCTCTTTGTTGACGGGATCCGGGGCTTCTACCTTATATTGGCGTCTACCGCCACTCTTTTCAGGATCCAGATCTCTTCACCGATGAGCCCCATGGGCTCTTTCCCTTTCCTCCTCATCGGAGGAGCTTTTTGAAATCCAGGAGGGACCGTATGTGCCGCATCCGCTTTCCCAGTAACATCATCTTCCTTCGGGCCGACATGTTCTCTTAAGTCCCCCAAACTATCGGGGGGATTTCTTGAAAGAATTTTCCAGGCGCTTGCTTCCACAACTCTCTCTTCTTCTAACTCCAGCATATTGCATCCTGGATCATCCGGGGGGTTGGGGTGCTTCATTGACAACCCCAAGTCAAACTCGACTTTTTCGTTGCCGACGTTAAGGGAAAGCTTCCCATTCTTCACATCTATTAGAACGCTGGCAGTGGCCATGAAAGGCCGTCCAAGGATGATGGAGGTGTGTGCATCTTCAGGCATGTCCATGACGACGAAGTCCACTGGCACATGCACCCCACTTACGTTGACAGGGAGGTCATCTACAACCCCTACCGGATATTTGACCGAATGGTCTGTAAGCTGTAGGGTCATACTGGTGGGCTCCAAGTCGCCCATCCCTATCCTCTTATACAGCGACATGGGCATCAAACTGATGCTCGCTCCAAGATCGACGAGCACGATATGGATCTTTACCTCCCCGATCGCACAAGGGATAGAGAAGCTCCCCGGGTCTTTAAGCTTAGGCGGATTTGCTCTCGAATGAGAACGGTGCATTCCGCCATTAATACGACCTTCTCATTTCTGGACCCTCTTGTCACCAAATCCTTAAAAATTTTGCATATGAGGGAATCGTCTCGATAGCTTCGAGGAAGGGGATTTGCAAGCTTAGATCCTTGACCATGGCAAAGAATTTGCCATACTTCTCGTCTATCTTGGCTTGGGCTAGCCGTTGTGGAAAAGGTACAACGGGCTTGAATACCTTGAGGCTCCCTTCCTCGTCTTTCTTCTTCTCCTCTTCAGGGACTCCCTCCGGAGTCGTTGGCTTTGGCGACGAAGCACCGTTGTCTTTGGCTTTTTCAATTGGTCGCTCTATGACCAACAGTGCTTTCGGTTCTTTTGGGGGCACTCTTGTGGGGATTTGTGTTCCACTCCTCAACACGATAGCAGACACATTCGCATGCTCGTGCGTGAGTGCCAAAGTCTGGTTTGCTCCCCTCAGGTTCACTTCCGGTTGTGGCGGCAATAGATTTTGCGACCTTTGAAGGTTCGCCACTTGTAACCCCAGCTGGGTTACTTGGTCAGTGAGAGCCCGGTGTCCCATTTCCAGCTTCAAATTTATCTTCTCCTGGTTGCTAATGTATTGAGTCAAGAGGGACTCAACCAGAGAGATGGCCCTCTGCTGGCCATATTGTTGTTGCTGCTGCTGCTGAATGGGTTGCTTGTTCCTTGGGGGATATTACTGATATTGTTGTGGAGGCTGCTGCTGTTGAAACTGCTGCTGTTGTTGTTGCCTAGGTGGCTGATATACTAGCTGCTGCTGCTGCTGAGGAGGCGGCTGCTGATACGGTGCCCGGTAGCTAAGGTTGGGATGGTTCTGATTGTTTGGGGAGTAGGCCAGGTTGGAGCTAGTCCGGGATGGATACGGAACATTTCCCGTAGGATTATAGAATAGTGCGCTCGCTTGGTCCAACGGTGGTGAGATGTCATCACCCTCGAAGTCCCCCATGACTTCTGCTTCCACCGCCGCAATATGTTATGTACCGGCACCACCGGCTCCTACCATTAGCGCAGAGATCTGGGTCGACCGCAAGTCAAACTTGCTGGATAATTTGTCGATGTCCTCGACCCTTGTGGATATCCCCAGATCTAGGTGTGGCTCTCTCATCACACCACCGCTCATTGTTTGCTGCCATATTTTCTAGTATGTTCCCGGTATCTTCTTCACTTCTGGACATGAAGGACCCCTAGCCGCGGTGTCCATTGAAGACTTCAAGTCATCCCTCAATCCGTTGTAGAACAGATTAATTATCTGCCACTTGGGAAGCTCGTGATGAGGGCATCTTCGCTGCATCTCCTTACATCTTGCCCAAGCTTCATGCAGGGACTCGTGGCTGGCTTGGAAGAAGGAGGAGATCTCACTCCTCAGCTTCATGTTCTCCCAAGTGTTGAACATATTTGGGTCCTTCCCCTTAAGCCACAGCTTGGCCTTATCTCGTAGAGAGAAGGGGAATAGCTTCAGACGGATCGCCTCAGTTGTGACACCATTTATGCGGAAAGTTTCACATTTCTCCAAGAAGGAGTCCAAATTTTCGATGGGACTTTCCATGGGTGTCCCCTAGAATTGATCCTGCTGGATCCACGTCACTAAGGACGGCTTGAGCTCGAAGCTCTGCGCCGTAATAGCAGGAGGATGGATGGTGGAGGTGGACTCGAGGGAAGGCATCGAGTACTCCAGCAGGGATTTATGAGGTGGGGTGTTCTCCCCCATGGCTTCGGGCTCTCCTCTTTTTCGATTCTCCACGGCCAGACGCCTTAGGGTGGAGTTTATCTCAGGATCAACAAGAATCAAGTCGTCAAGACTCCTTGTGTTCCTGCGCATTAAAAGCAACAAACACCCGTGAAGCGAAAAGTGGGAAAGAAACAGATAAAATAGAAAATAAAAATAAGAAAATAAAAATGAAAAACAAGAATGCGAAAATTATCGTGAGATAGAGATGAGAGCTAGACTCAAGGGTTCATGAGATCCTAAAATAACAAGCACGTTGCCTCCCCGACAACGACGCCATAAACTTGACGTCCCCGCGTTGTGCCTGTTTGATGTGTGCAATATATGGTTGGGGGCGTGAGATTTAAATATTTATAACCGCAAGCGCACGGTGTTGTAGTATGGCTTGGGGGTCGAACTCAGGGAGGCGTGGTTGTGCTTGTGTCAGAAAGGACAAAAGTCACCCCATGGGTGAGCTAGCCCGAATCGGTAGAAGGGTTGTCACGGAAATAGAATGCGAGGGATAAACAATATAAAGGGAAACCCGGGACTTTGATTTCCACCCTATCAGGTGATTCTCGCCAATACGGCCGACGGATGGGATAACGATCGGAATTAGGGTCTAAAGGTGAGACGTTGCCTCTAAGAGTGATACTGGCGTCACATGGGCCTGATATTCCAGTCGGTGCCTAGGATGATACGCCGGACTTCCTGGGTTCAGTCAGTGGGTATTCCCATGTCTATTAACACTGACCGACTCTGGGAGCACTAAGCTCGCAACGATAACTCTCGACATCTCATCCTACCGTTCTGACGAGCTAGAATTCGATGTCTACGCTAAGGGCGTGAGCTATGGCTAGGGAGTCAACCGCCAAGTTTATTCCCCCTTGTCCCAACGGTCAAAGGCGGTATTTTTCTCGCCAATGACAATGAAACGCCCCGAGTAACTAATAGATTACTAATCCCTATCGATTTCCTAGTCCTATGGACGCATCAGGGAGAACCCACGAAGGGGTTTCCACAAAAATCCCAGATTTGGGAACTACTCACACATATTTGCTAAAAAGCGATCTAAATGAAAATCGACCGTTAAAAACATAATCAGACGATTGGAATGAAGTAATAGCAATGCAAGTAAGATAATATCAAAGTTTGGTTAAGATCAGAACACTTACAAATAGAAAAGAAATTACAGCCGTCACAAGAGAGAAAAACAGTAAAAAAACTACAACTCCCCGTTTCTGGAAACCTGGGGCTTCTATATATAGAAAACGACATCACCCGATCGGGTGAAGAATCACCCGATCAGGTGACCTGCTGCAAACTTCGGCAGTGATCTTCAGGACTTCACCCGGTCAGGCGACACGGTCGGTTGGCGGAAGCTTCTAGCCGTTTGGATCTTGGGGTCGTCGGGTGAACCGATCGGTTGATAAATCAATCGATCGGTTGGAATTGTCGCCTAAAAAGACAGAAACTTCGGACATTTTGGCACAGTCTGCTGGCGGTCAGGTGAGCTTTCCGGGTAATCTATTCGAGGAAACGGCTACAGATGAACCGATCGGGTGAAGATCACCCGATCGGTTGGATTTCAGCTCCAATTTTCCAGAGAGAATAGTCGGGCTGAACCGGTCTCCGACCCGGTCAGTTGACACTCTCGTTGCTTCAGCGGCTGTCTGGGTCGTGCACGCGTGCATCACCCGATCGGTTGGCGTATCCAACCGATCGGGTGGGGGGATGAAAGATAGAAATCTTTGTCGTTTGACCCCCCGGATCATGCGTGACACCTCCCGTTGCTCTGGGGACTTATGATATCATCGTTATATGTCTCCTACACTGGCAAACTCCTGCAAACAAGTAAAAACACTGAGAAGTAAAAGAAAACAAGAAAATACGAGAAAACAGATACGAGACGGCGGAAAATAACAAAAAACACAAAAGAAGACTTGCATGAATATATGAAATATAAACGCACGTCAGTAAGTTATTTTAGCCCTAATTTCTTTATTGCTAAAATGTTTTCCTCTGTGAATTGATATTTTTGTGTGTTCCTATTGCGATGTCTGAGTAGATCCATTCTAGGGTTGATGAGTTAGCCCTAGGATTTTAGGGGGAAAATGTAGATCTGGATCTCCACGTTGAATTAGGGAATGGGTTGTATTTCGGTAGATCCTACCGAATCCGTAGATAACCTGTACTGAGGTCATGCCCACGGTCTATGGAATTGATGTGCTTAAGGGGTATCTAAGGATTCGAAAAGGAAAAGCAATGGATCCAACCAAGGCACGTGACCGTGCCCGGCTCGCTCCTTGAGGGGATCCATCGACAAACTATACCGCTACGTTGACGGATACCGCCATTACGTCAATAAGAGCCACCGAAATACCCCGCAATTCTAACCCATGAGAGTGGTACGAATTGGGGGATTAATTCCCTAGCCCTAATGCAATGTGAGGATCCGATCCCAACATCAACCCCCAACGATCCTAGCGGCGATCCCTAAAGCCCTAGTTCTTTTTATTATATTACACAACAACAACAATCAACCAAATCTTTCAATCCGACCGCTACGCTACTTCTAGATTTAGAAATAGACTGAGTATATTATAGACACTATCACCGTCCCTGTGGGATTCGACTATCTTTTATACTATAACTCGACACCGTCCGCTTGCGGATTGAGCCCGGAGTCGTAGCCTAGGGGCCATATTATGCCTGGTGATCGTGACACCGCAAGGTGTATCCTAGGTGTAGATTGCGGGTGCATCAAGTTTTTGGCACCGTTGCCGGGGACGACAATAGTGTTCTTGTCTCAGTTTGTTTTTATCTTTTTGAAGTTTGCTAGCATTCTGATCATTTCTCACCCTGCCATCATTTTTTTATTCTTTTTATTTATTGTGGTGCTACTGACGGTGTTCTTCTGGGTTTTGTTGGTGCATGAACACCCGCCACAAAGGGGCTACTAAAGAGTTATTGTTCGATCCTGAGATTGAAAAGACAGCCCTGGCTTTAAGAGCCTCCAGTAGAAGTTCATCTCCATCTACTCAGATGGGAGAGAACCATCCTCCTCCTCCTCCTCGCACTGGGTCCATCAGGGACCACATGAAACCGATGTTTGGAAACAACTCCTCGATTCATAGACCGTAGCTGACAGCGGCAACCTTCGAGCTTAAGACAGGGTTGATAAATCTGATGCAGTAGGATCCCTTCCACGGGCATCCTCACGAGAATCCCAACCATCACATCGACTCATTCTTGGATAAATGCGATACATTCAAGGCGAAGGATGTCAGTGATGATGCAGTGAAGTTACGGCTCTTCCCTTTCACCCTAAGGGACAAGGCCTCCTATTGGCTCTGAGCTCGTCCTACCAACCACTTCACCACATGGGAGAAGCTTGCTCTTTCTTTTGTGGATAAATTTTATCCACCCTCAAATATGGTCCGGATTCGTGGGGCCATTTCAAATTTCAAGCAACTCCCACAGGAGTCGCTTTACGAGGCCTGGGAGAGGTTTAAGGACCTCCAATACCAGCGCCCACACCACGGAATCCAGTCTTGGGACTTAGTGCAGAGCTTCTACAAGAGGCTCCAGCCAAGCACCAAGATGATTATTGATGCTACGGCGCAAGGCGCCTTATTGGATAAGTCTCCCGAGGAAGCCATAGATCTGTTGAGCATATGGCGGCCAACACCCAGTAGTGGACTGATGAGCGGACAGTTGTGACCCGGACTCCCGAGGTCAGGTTTGCCACTCACTTGGATTCTCACATTGAGACCTTGTGCAAGCAAGTGGCCCAGATCAAGCAGCGCCTGGACTCCATCCCAGCGGCACCCAGCACCTCCTATCATCCCAGGGAAGAGTATGTAGATCCCGGATACATTCCTATTGATGGTCACTATGAGGGTGTTGAGACATCCGAGACTGTTCAGTACGTCCAGGGAGAAGGACGGAACCAGTGGCAGCATCTGGCCGCCAGAATCACCCGGGGTTCTCATATGGAAACCCAAGCAGAGGGCTGCAACCTCTGCAGTTTCAGAGACCACCACCTCCTCCTCAGCAGCAGCAGAGCCAGCAGCAGGGCGGCTTTAGGACAGCTGGGCCCTATAGGCCGCCGGGATATCAGTACAACCGGCCACCTCAGCAGAATTTTGCGCCGGCTCCTCCAAAGTCTAATCTCGAATCTACATTGGAGACCTTTATGAGTGGCCAGATTCGGTTCAATCAGGATACGTCGAACCAATTTAGTAGTATCAATTCTTCGCTCGATGAACTGAAAGGGCAGATGTCTCAGTTGCTGAAGAATCAGGGGAGATTACCCTCCCAGTCAGATACCAACCCCAGGGCTCAAGCAAACGCCGTGGTTTTAGTGACCACACGAGGAGGCCGGATTACTGAACCAGTTATGGTTCCTATACTTAGCAAGGAGAAGATTACCATCGAAGAAGCTGCTGAAGACAGTGATAGAGTTGAGGCCAGTGAAGGGCATGTCACTATTAAAGAGAGAGCGGATACACCTCCCGTCCTACCTACTACGATGCCGCCTCCCACTGAAGCATCTAAGGGCAAAGCCTCCAGACCTCCTCCTCAGTACCCTCAGAGGCTAGCCCTAGCCAAACTTGAGAAGAAGTACTCTAAGTTTATGGAGCTACTAAAGGGGATACAGCTGAATATCCCATTTATAGATGCTACCACCGAGATCCCAATATATGCAAAATTTCTAAAGGATCTCATTACTGGAAAGAGGAAGCTGGAAGAGATCAAGCTGTTGGAGGATTCTACCTCCATTATCAAAAATGACCTCCCCCGGAAGCTGCCGGATCCGGGGAGCTTCACCGTACCATGTTCCATCGGCGGCATGCCAATCAGCAGAGCGCTAATTGACTTGGGGGCCAGCATCAGCCTCATTCCCCTATCCATCTTCAGAAGACTACAGACGGGAAGCGAGCTTGAATCGACGAGCATGTTTATTCAGCTCGCCGATCACTCCATCACTTATCTGGTCGGAATAGTGAGGGACGTCATCCTCCAGATACCTCTAGGCATATGCGTCCCAGTCGATTTTGTCATCATAGACATACCGGAGGGAGGAAGCTCTCAACTCATACTCGGCCGCCCCTTCATGGCGACGGCCAGAGTGCTTATAGATGTCCGAGAAGGGACCCTCTCCCTCAATGTGGGAAATATTGAAGGTGAGTTCCGGCTACAAAAGCTGATGAAGGAGCGAGCCCACATAGAAGGGGCTAGTTATCTGGAGCTTCTGGAGGAGGAAGCGATTGAAGATTTTACTGTCGAAGGGGTCATGAAGGACCCAATTAAAGCAAGCATTAATGACGACGGCGAACCAACCTACAACAAAGCGGTCACCGCGTACATCCAAGTATTGGATGAGGAGTTTCTACGCCGTTCAACAAATCATCAAGCATCAGAGTTGGAGGAGAGTGTTGGATTAAGCGAAAGTCAAACGCCGCCGAATTGCACCGTCCTGGAGACGAATGCATGACCACCGCGCGTGCCAAATGAACATTGATATATCAGAGGGAGTCGAGCTCACGACTAAAAACGAGCGCTTATTGGGAGGCAACCCAATTCCTTAGATTTTGGAATTTCTTTCTTAGTTTCTTAATTTTTAATTTTATTTCGTGATTTTAGATAAAAATACAAAAATCATAAAAATTTGACGAGTTTGTGTTTTTTGCAGGATGGACAATCGTGGGTATGCATATGGACATTATAAAAGGAAGGAAGCCGGAGGAAATCGAAGATTTGAGAAAGAAAACAAGGGAAAAGAAGAGAAAAAGAGACACAGGAAATCCGGACCGAGCAGATCGAGTCAAGCAGATACGGAAAAAGGAGATACTTAAGCTTGGCTCGAGTAGGTTCCTGCTCGGTCCGAGTAGAAATTGACACAGACCGAGCAGAACGCTACTCGATCGAGTCGTACATGGAAGAGATTTGAGCGAAAAAACGTCACTCTGTCGACCCGGACAGAACACTATTGGCTCGGCCGGAGCAGGACATGACGCGGACCGAGCATCTAACTGCTCGATCGAGTCGTACAGTGTTAAAACATGGGGAGAAAACGTCACTCTGTCGACCCGAACAGAATTTATTGGCTCGGCCCGAGCAGGATACTACTCGGAGGGAGTATTTCGTTTGAAATTTTAACTTTGACTAGGCCGAGCAGCCTAGCTGCTCGGAACGAGTCGGGTGGTTTTGTTTAATTTTTATTCACACTGACCTGGTCGAGCAGATCATCTGCTCGGAACGAGTCGGGTCGTTTTTACGCCCGCTACCCGCTCCCTTTTAATCTCGACGTTAAATTATTTTACCCCTAAAAAATTTTACCGCCCGATAAATCTCCCCCAAGCTTCTCTCTCCTCACCCTACTCGTTCGCCCTTAGCCGCATTTCCCCCACCGTCTCCACCCAAGCCCCCGCCGGTGCCGCCTTCTGCGTCACATTACTCCGGTAAGCTCTGCCCCCTCACTCTTCACTTCTCTCCCCCTCTTCTTCCCCAACCTCCCCCTCTTCCCCCCCATAGCCCCTCGCCCACTACACAACGGCACCGTCGATGGAGCCACCGCCACCGACGGCGCCGGCCATCACCCCCCCCCCCCTCCTACCCTCTCCACGGCGATCGTCAAAACCCCCCCGCCCTGCTTCGTGCCCTAGGGCATGGAACGAGCAGCCAAGCTGCTCGTTCATAACCCCCCCTGTGCCCTAAGGCACAGAACGAGCACCTAGGTGCACGGTCTCACCCAGCCCCGAGTCGTGCCCTAGGGCACTGCTCGTTTAGCGGCTTGCCCCGAGTCAAATGGTTCATTCACAAGACCCGCACCGAGTCACACCTATGCACAACTTGTAGGAACCTGTCAAAACAGCGTTAGGATCGATAAATGAAGTTGAGACTTACGCTTGCGTATGCGGCACGGTAGTCTCGGAACTTCGCCTTGGGATTCGCCACGACGAATCGAGTCTTCTCACGAACGGAGTAAGGCTACTAAATCCACAATCTAAATCTCTACTTTTAGATTAAGAACTTGGATAAAGAAAGAGGAAGGATTTCGGCAGAGCTTCGCTAGAATGAAATGCAAGGCAAGAATACCATGCAAAAGTGTTAGGAAATGGCTAAGCCTTGGGTCTTATTTATAGCCCCCAAGGTAGTTATTTTAGGAGTAATTGTTCCTTTGGAACAATTTAACTAAAGTGTACCATCATACATGGCACATTATAAGCTTAAGTTGTACCATATGCATGGTACAACATAAGCTTAAGATATTCCCCCTTTATTAGCCATATGTCGCATGCACTTATGCACATATAATGCCACTTTCCCATTAATCTAGAGATCCTCTCCGCAAGGGAACAGATTCCCTTTGCACACGACTTCGTGTACGCGACGTTCGAGGTCCGTATTCCCTCGTACATCCCCTACAAGGGTGTACAAACGTCATCCATATCCAACATCTCCCACTCACACTTGAGGGGATTGTAAGAGAACGTCTTTCTCTTAGTTCTTTCATCTATCATACCGAGAAATAGACTGTGCGACCGTCATGCGCGTAGAGTCTGTTGTTGTGCACTTGTTAGAGATACACAACGACCTCGAAGGTGTAAAGTTGAGTAGTTCAATGCATGCTTTACCCTAGATTATTTCTTCACATTTCTTATACTTTATATTCAACAATTGAATCCCATCTCGATCACAATTGGCTGGCCATCTTTGAATCATTAAAGTCCAAATGCGAATATGAAATCAATCTTCCTCTTCTTGCGAACCTTCTGATCTTGACTTGATTCGCTTTTCTAACGTGCTCCGCCGAGCCGAATTATCATAGCCCATTAGCAACACGCTAAGATAGCGATCATCTCGTCAAATCTAAAGGAACCAATTGGAGTCCTTGAGGGTAAGAGTTAAGACCCATATGGCCTTTGAGTCTCACATAATAGCAAACACTATTGCTACTAACTCAGTGGACGAAATGCATACGTGGTATGAACACGTATTACAACATCACTCCTTTCCCAGGGAGAGTATGTCTTAATGATGTTGTACGGATGAAAGATCAGACACCACAGTGCCTATCTTTTTGAGTCCCCTTACTACCCATGAAATATTCCCGGACTCTCATCCTGCATAAGACAGATAGGATTTAAAAAATCCTATGAGATCTCTTTTAAATATCCTTGTGATACAGATCTCAGATCTTTTGTAAGCATCCATATGATGCAGATCTTTCATTCGACTATCTTGTTTAAGTCACGACTCTAAATCATTTGTCTAATGATTTTGACTTTAAACTAGTCTCATCTCTATCTTATACATCTGATAAGATAAGGCGGTTACTCATGTGAGAGAGCCAACCTTAATCTGTCCGACATACACACAATAAAATAGCTGAGACTTAAACACAAATGTATAAAATCATTTGTAAGAAACTTGTATGCAATATATAAAAAAACTTCTTCTTTTTATTAATCTTTGATCTTCTATAGACATGGGAAATATTACATGATACAGCTCAGCACCTACGCATTCCCATAGAAGATAAGTGTTTGAAGAACACATCTCTGGGGATCGCCTTAGTAAGGGGATCCGCTATCATCTTATGCGTGGATATGTATCCTATGTCTACTTCCTTCCGTTTGTCATAGTCCTTTGCAAACTTGAATCGAATATCAATGTGTTTGGTCTTACAATGAAATTTAGGATCTTTGACATAGGCAATCGAAGATTGACTATCACTGTATATAGGAACAGTGCTCGAGTCAGTGGCATCCGTCAGCCTGTCTAAGAATTTCCTAAGCCAAACAGCTTCTTGGACCGCCATGCCGAATGCTACAAATTCGGCTTCCATGGTTGATAGGGCGATGCAGGTTTGCTTCTTGCTGCTCCAGGATATTGCACCATTCCCGAGCAAGAAAACAAAGCCTGAGGTAGATCTTCGCTCGTCGAGATCACCTGCCCAATCAGCATCGGTATAGCCTTCGAGTTTCAAGGTATTGACTTGATAGCACAACGCATAGTCCGCAGTCCCTTTGAGGTACCTTAATATCCTCTTCACCGCTTTCCAGTGTGCCTGTCCTGGGTTGGATTGGTAACGGCTTACCATACCAACAGCATAGCAAATGTCCGGTCCGGTACACATCATGGCGTACATCAGACTCCCGGCAGCACTGGAGTATGGAACCTTTTCCATAGCTTTCTTTTCTTTTGGATCTTTAGGACACATTTCCAAACATAGACCCTCGCCTTTGCTTATTGGAGTATCAATTAGCTTGCAGTCCTGCATATTAAACCGAGCTAAAACTTTCTCTATATATGTCTCTTGAGAGAGAGAAAGAAGTTTCTTGGAACGATTCCTTGAGATCTTAACCCCAAGGATATATGCAGCTTCACCCATGTCTTTCATTTCAAAGACGGATGAAAGCCAAGCTTTGATATCCATGATAAGACGCTTATCATTTCTGGCTATAAGTATGTCATCTACATAAAGAGACATAATTACATACTTGTTCTTAATCCTCTTAATGTATACGCAGTTGTCTTCGTCGAGCATGGAGAAACCATACAACAAAACGACTTCTTGAAAGCGCATATACCACTGCCTTGAGGATTGTTTAAGACCATATATGGATTTACAAAGTTTACAAACCTTATGTTTGTTTTCTTCTTGTACGAACCCGTTTGGTTGTTCCATGTAGATCTCCTCATCTAGTTCTCCGTTAAGAAAAGCAGTCTTTACATCCATCTGATGTAACTCGAGGTCCAAACAAGCCACCATTGCCAGAATTAAGCGAATGGAGGTAAAACGCACGACAGGAGAGAAAGTCTCTTCGTAGTCTATTCCTTCCTGTTGCGTGAAACCTTTCGCAACAAGGCGAGCTTTATATTTCTCGATGGAGCCATCAGCCTTATGCTTGATTTTGAGAATCCACTTGTTCCCAATGGCTCTACGTCCCTTAGGTAAATCAACCAAGTCCCAGACTTGGTTTGTTTTCATGGATTGAAGTTCTTCTTCCATCGCCGCTATCCATTTATCTTTAGCAGGGCATGTGACGGCCTGTTTGAAATTTGCAGGTTCGTCATCATCTTGTAGTAATGTCATGAATGTTTGAGGAAATTCATCCTCAAATCTCAGAGGTGTTAGCCTCGTTCGATTACTACGTCTTGCTTGAGTTTGATCACTCCCACTTGGAATGACATCACTCCCACTTGGAATAACATCACTCCCACTCGGAATAGGATTGGTATCGTTCGTATCATCCATAGGTGAAGTATGAGGGTCATTTTCCTCTTCACCAAGAATTCTCCCACTCGAACGTTCCGATCCTTCTTGATCCCAAGTCTCAAACAAGGATAAGTCTTGACTTATCTCACCCTGTCTTGGAAACTCATTTTCCAAGAAGACAACATTCCTCGATTCGAATTCTATTAGACCCTCATTGTCCTCTTGATCGACGAAAACATATCCTTTGGAGTTTTCAGCGTATCGGATGAAGATACACTTCCTCCCACGTGGCCCAAGTTTGCCATATTTGTGAGCGGATAAATGTGCGTAAGAGGCACAACCCCAAGGTTTTAGAATGCTTAAGTCTGGAGTTCTATTGTTCCACAACTCATAAGGAGTAGAACTTACCGACTTCGAGGGTACACGGTTTAAGATGAATGCTGCCGTCAATAATGCATCACCCCAAAAGGTGATGGACAAATTTGCCTGAGACATCATTGATCGGACCATTTCCATCAATGTCTTATTTCTTCTTTCCGCAACACCGTTTTGTTGCGGAGTATAAGGCATAGTTATTTGATGAACTATGCCTTTTTCATTACAGAGTTCCTTAAAACTCGTTGATTGATATTCTCCACCCCGATCGGTTCGCAAGAACTTTATCTTGCGATCTAGTTGATTTTCCACTAAACTCATATAGTTTTTGAAGCAAGATAAAGCTTCATGTTTGTGGGAAATCAAATAAATGTGACCGAAACGGGTGAAGTCATCAATGAAGGTGATGAAATAGGACTTCCCGCGTCTTGTCTTAACATTCATTGGACCGCAAATGTCCGAATGGATAAGCTGTAATGGAACTTCGGCCCTTGTGCCAGTTCCAAACGGCTTGCGACAAGTTTTCCCTACAAGACAATGTTCGCAAGTTGACATTTCAACTTTTGAAACATTAGATAGCAAGCCACTTTTGGCAAGTCTATCCATTCTAGTTGGTCCAATGTGACCAAGTCTTGCATGCCAACAAATGATCTCAGATTCAGAATTAGAAGCATTTGTCAAATGGAAACTTTCATTAATAGAAGAAGAATCATCATACATAGTGTTTAAAACAATCAATCCATTACAAACATTACCCGACCCAACTAAAGAACTATTACAAACAAGGTCAACATTTTGTTCATAGAACCTCCATTCATAACCTAAAGACATTAACATGACCACGGATACGATATTCCTTCGAATATCTGGAGAAAAGAGGACGTCGTGCAATAATAGAGTCCGGCCGTTGTCGAGAACTAGCTTGCATCTGGAGAAAAGAGGACGTCGTGCACTTTCTTTTGCCACTTTTTGTTCTTAGTCTTCTTTGAGGTTTCCGGTTCTTGCTTTCGTTCGTTCATAAACCTTAAGCGTTTATCCTTCCGCTTCTTTCCTCTATGTGAGGAACTAGCGGCCATGTGCACTTCGGCACTAGGTTTTGCGGCTTGAATCCGCTCTTCCTCGAGTTCGAGGTGTTTGGATACATCGCTTAAAGTTTTAATGCACTCATTATGAGCGAGGTGTATTTTCATGTTATCCCAGCTATCTGGGAGTGAACGAATGACTGCTTGGATCTGCTGTTCGTCAGACAGCGTAAGACCCGCATCCTTCAATTCAGCTATGAGATTCGCCATGTGGCGGAGATGCTTTTTCATAGATTGATCTCGCCGCATTTTGTACGAATCAAATTGAATATTTAAGGAGCGGAGTTTGGTGACCGAAGTTCCACCAAACTTTATTTCTAGCCCAGACCATATGTCTTTGGCTAGGTCGAATTCCCGAAATAGACGCATTATGTCATTGTCCATTGTGGACAATAACGTAATACGTGCTATTTTGTTCTTTCGAGTCCAAGTCTCATAAGCTTCTCGGTCCCTCTTGTGTTGGGCCGTATTGCCCAACTCAGGTTCTTCCATTACGTTTTGGAGTGTTTCAAGCACATCTTGCTCATCCAAAACATATTGGATTTTTATTGACCAAAGTTTATAATTGTCGCTGTTGAGCTTCTCACCTTTGTTAAGCTCGGCGACAATGTTCTTAGAAGCGGTAGACATATTCGAATCAAAAAACTGCAAAGAAAATGAAAACCACGATTAAAATTCTATACATAAAGTTTCGATTCTTTAAACACTTGATAAGTTCCTTGGATGTGCTGAAATGTTACTCTAGAATCGAGAAGTTCACTACGTTCCCAACTACCATCTAGAAGTAACTTTCAAAGTATCCCTCTTAATTATCTCATGTAAAAAGAAATCATAAATGATACACGTCTGGTACCAGCAGCGGAAAAATACTTTTGAAAAACATATCTTTCAAAATGGAATAGGTGAGAATTTGCGCAAAGAATTTTAGCGCAACAATTGCCAAGCCACGAGACCTGTTCTACACACCCATGGGTTAGATAACCATGTCCGGATCGTGGTAGGACTTGGAATTCTAAATTGCGCTATCCCGATTAAGGACGGGACATAACCTATTTGAAAACACCTTTTTCAAAAAATTTGAAATACATTGGCTAATCTCCGTAGAGTAGAGCACAACGTCATAAGTACATTGGCTAATCTCCGTAGAGTAGAGCACAATGACATGGCTAATCTCGCATGAAGTAGAGCACTATGGCTAATCTTCAAGGAGTAGAGCCCAAAAAAAAAACTTTATAAAATAAGAGCAGACGACTGTCGTTAGCCCCGTATGGGCTAGTCGGCACATTCACGTTTGACCAAGGCCTTTTGACACCCCGTATGGGCTAGTCGGCAAATTCGTGATCGACCAAGACCTTTTGCCAGATTGGTCGACCAAAACACCCAAATTGGTCGACCAAAAATTGGTCTACATCATTCCTGGCCAGGGCCCCTGCCCTGGCCGAGGCTGGCCAAGGGCCGGCCAAGGGCCTCTGCCCTGGCCGGCCAGGGGCGGCCTGCGGCAGCCCTGGCCTAGGCCAGAGGCCGGCTAATGTAGGAACCTGTCAAAACAGCGTTAGGATCGATAAATGAAGTTGAGACTTACGCTTGCGTATGCGGCACGGTAGTCTCGAAACTTCACCTTCGGATTCGCCACGACGGATCGAGTCTTCTCACGAACGGAGTAAGGCTACTAAATCCACAATCTAAATCTCTACTTTTAGATTAAGAACTTGGATAAAGAGAGAGGAAGGATTTCGGTAGAGCTTCGCTAGAATGAAATGCAAGGCAAGAATACCATGCAAAAGTGTTAGGAAATGGCTAAGCCTTGGGTCTTATTTATAGCCCCCAAGGTAGTTATTTTAGGAGTAATTGTTCCTTTGGAACAATTTAACTAAAGTGTACCATCATACATGGCACATTATAAGCTTAAGTTGTACCATATGCATGGTACAACATAAGCTTAAGATATTCCCCCTTTATTAGCCATATGTCGCATGCACTTATGCACGTAAAATGCCACTTTCCCATTAATCTAGAGATCCTCTCCGCAAGGGAACAGATTCCCTTTGCACACGACTTCGTGTACGCGACGTTCAAGGTCTGTATTCCCTCGTACATCCCCTACAAGGGTGTACAAACGTCATCAATATCCAACACAACTTGGACAGAGAAGTACTCTGCTCGGCCCGAGTCATCTGCATTTTTATCAATTATCTGACATTTTGCCCATTTCGAATTGCAGGTCCTCTACGCTGACGTCAGTGGCAGTAGCACGGACTAGCATGGGGGATCATCTGCCCGTCCGCATTAGTCGCTCCTACGGTACACTCGTTCCCTGCTCTCTTTTCATACCGTAGCTTTCTACTACACGCAGCACTATGGTTCTCACACGTGGATCTATCACACCCCTCGCTCGCGAGAAGAGACCATCTTTTGGCGCGTCCTTTTCCCGTCCACTGTCGTGCACACACCACTTCCACTACCACTACCTCTGCCACTGTCACCACCACTACCTCTGCCATCCCTACCACCACCGTACCATCCCATCAGCTGATATCCCCTCCACCTCTGTCTCCACCACGGCTACCTCATTACCCCCACCCAGCGATGACCCCACCGCCCACATTCCCACACATTGCATCACTTTCTGCGATGGCACTCACAGAGCGTGATACTTTAGGATCCACCAGCGCCGCCTTGTGCCTACTGTCTTCATAGACGTGCCAGCTCTTAGGTCACTAGGCATCCTCCAGGGAGTGTACCGCCTGTACCGAGCGATTGGTTTCGACCGATTCCTCGGTGTCCACACCTCCACTTACACACGCCTGTCCCTCGAGGGTCTTAGCTCCCTTGCTTTCACCGCAACAGGTGACGGCATCACCTTTCGACTCCTAAATCACAATTACACTGTCACTTTTGATATGATCCGAGATTATTTTCACTTTCCCGTCGTCCCTGATCCTAGGGTAGCTTTTTCACCTACCGTCGACCTTGATGACTTTGCTGCGCGCACCTTTTGGGAGCGCATTTTTGGCCTACCTGAGTACCACCCTAGCCGGGTGAAAGCATCGTGCATAGTGAACCCTTGCCTTTGCTACGCCCAGAGACACCTAGCATGCACACTCTTCTGCAGACCGGAGGTCGGGACTATGTCCCTTCCTGAGCTTACCCATCTTTGGGGTATGACCCGACCTCTTAGATTCCACCCGGATGGCTCTGTGAGACCATTCATGCTCTTTGACGCAGCCCACTGGCTATGTCAGTGCCTCTACCAGACTGCCACCACATTCCATTCCACCGATATCTGCTGCGGTGGTTTCTTTACTATCTTTGCTAGGATGCTAGGTATCCCCATCCCAGCTGACTTGCACCGCCCTCCTGGCCCGACACGCCTTACCATTGGCATGCTCGAGCACATGCATATCATCCATCCTTATGGTGCTCTTCACTGGCGTTACATAGTAGGTACCGGCCACGATCCCCACATGGTCCTCCCAGCCCCTCACCTGACTCATATACCCGCCGTCCAGCTTGACTGGATGATTCCTCCAGTTTTCCCACTCCCTCCCATTCACGATCTCGAGCCCCCTGGAGCTCCGGTTGAGGCACCTATCGATGACCCGGACCTAATCTCCTCGGAGTTCGAGATGCTCAACATAACTGCTCTTATCACCGACCTCCCTGTTCCTCCAGCTCACCCATCTTCAGGAGCCGCCGCTTCCACCGCTGTATATTCCACCTCTACCGTCATCGAGTCCTCGGGGACTGTCCTCACTTCCTTCCCCGAGACTCAGATCTCTTCTGTCGCTATATCGGTGCCAGAGGGCACCGATTTTCCTTTTTCTGACGACGTTATAGATTTAGATGCTCCTTCGCACGATCCTGTCCCCACTCTCCCCCTCTTTCGGAGCTTATTTCTTCATCTCCTCCTGCTGGCACCTCCTCCTCCTCGCCCACGGCCATTTTCACGGAGTCTGTCTCGACGTCTGTCCACACCTCTGTGTCGACGACAGCTCTATTTTTTCCCCCTAGATTTACTTACGAGCTCACCCTCACCTACCTTCCGCACCCAGCTCGGTGCCTCAGTTGCGCCGGGCCGCTTTCAGCGAGTAGTGACTTACAGACATCCCACCAGTGCCCCACCCGACTCCAGCACTTCTGACTCTCGCCTTACCGCTTTAGAGCAGTTGACTTCCCGCTTACAGCGGGATTTCGATGATTTTCTCGTCCAGACTAGGACACATAGATCGAGAGTTGAGTCGGATCTATTATCCATCATAGACCTTCTTCGGCAGCGGGGCCCGCCCACTGTCATACTTGCTCACGCACCACCTACCAGGCCAGACACTATGACCACCTCCGCACCACTTAGTGCTTCACTTCCCCAGGCTTCTGCATAGCCTGTTTCTACCACCTGTGAGTCGTCGGTCACAGTCGATCCACTCTCTGCCCTCGTATTATTTACTGCTGAGCCCTCCACCTCCACCATAGACCTCACCACCGGTTCCCCTCCAGCATTTCAACCTGATCTTCCACCGACCACCCCGGGTTCACAGCAGTGGGACCCATCACCACCCCTAGAGGGTGGTGCCTCTGCTTGATATAGTCCATCCCAGTCTTTGCCTCCACTATACCCATTGTGCCCATTTGTCTCTACGGGGCCCTACTTTTATACAGCTTGGGGGAGGACCCACGCATGCATCATCTTTCATATTGCATTACATCATATCATTTTTTTATTTTTTATTTTTCTTTTATTATATAGCTTTAATTTTCTTTCCCCACCCACACCACCCCTTTAGCATCATCTCCCGCTCACGAGCTTTTTCTTAGCAGTGAGGACACTGCTAGGTTTAGCTTGGGGGATGAGCGCTCCTGCTTTATTTTTATTTTTACTTTTTCATTTTTCCTCACTTATTTTCAGTTTTATTTTACTTTTTCACCACTTTCCCACCTCGTTTTATTTTTTCTCATTTTGCATCATATTTTAAGTTTTTCTCCATGCATGCATATCTTTTTATCCGTTTTCCCTTTTTCTCTGTTTCTTTTTTATTTTTTGCTAAGGATGGTCCACATGGTGATATCTCTCTAGGCTTTATTAGTTTTTGCGATGCTGATCTCTTTGACATGCTATTAGAGTTAATTTCAGTTTTATTATCTATATGCATGCTCTTCTTTTGATGATCTGTCTGATGCAATACCTGAAATGAATTGAAAATCAATTGCATGAACTAGTATTTAGTATGATTTATGTTGGGAAACGCACCCAGGTTCACACATCACTAGAACACTTAGAGCACCTGCTTTCTTATCTTATTCACTTCTGTTTGCATGCCTGCTGATGATGTGATTATTACCACATGCCATTTTCAGTATTCAATTAGAAAAGTGAAAATATCCGTGCTATATGTGAGTTTAGTTAGAGTTTTATTTTATCAAACTGATATGCACCATCTTATGAGTGAACCGAGAGTCCTATTATCTTCCTTCTCCACATATCTATTTTATCTCTACATATCAGTTGGTTACACCCCCGTAGTTACTTTACCGCATGCCACTTCCCAAATATGAAAAGAAAAAGAATAGCTTCAAAAAAACATTTGTGTATATTCATTTCTAAAAAAAGAGAGAAAGAAAATGAATAAATACGGTTTTATTTCATTTCATTAGAAGCTATTAATTATTCTGGGAAGAAAAATTATATTCCATATCATTTTCATTGATGCGACACCTCAAGCTAAGCTTAGGGGGGTAAACCAACTGATCATACGAGTGAGCTTGACAGTAGAGTGGAGACGGTGCACATTGGGAAGATTTTATAAAACCCAAACTTTATGAATTACTTTAGTTTTGGAGATTTTTCATGTATCTAATTGAATATCTGAATGGCATGATCTTTCCTATTCTTTATTGCATGTTGTATGAATCTTTTGTGCTCCTAGTGTATTTGTGATTAAAAGGGCGTTGCCAACTCTTTTATACTAGACTCTAGGGATTGCATGAGATTGATATGATTTGACGGTGTTATTTCAGTAGATCCCTATTCTTTGCCTTTATTGCATGTCATATGATATATAAAGCTAGAAATTACAAATAGCACGTATGTTTAGCACTCAGAGCATCGTGATAGACTTTTTAAGCCTGAGATCTGACCGACCGTGCTTAGCACTTTCCTCTTACCTCTCTCTTTTTGTTTATCATTCCTATTTATTTTCATTTTTCTTATTTTCGTTTTATTTTCCTCCCGGCGTACCGATTATTCGTCTTCCTCGAGGACGAGTAAGAGGTAAGCTTGGGGGATTTTGATGTGTCCATATTTTATATCATTTCCATATCATTATCCCATCGCATTGCATAGCATTTCCGCACCCAAAACCCACTTTTTACTTCGATTCTGCATTTTTGATGATATTTTCGAGTTTCGTAGTGTTTCGTGAATTTTCAGGGATTTTGGAGCGATTTGGACCCCCGCTTGGGTATGGACACATTCGACGTGCTCATGAGCTTGTTGGCAGGGCTCTGGAGGAGTTCACCGTGTTTTCGGAGCCGTTGGAGGAGAGAAAGGAGAGAGAGACAGAGGGAGCAGAGAGAGAAGCCCTTGCTGTAGCATATGTTTTCCCAGAAAATACTCGGCCCGAGTAGCTTGCTACTTGGACCGAGTCATATCATTTTGAAGAACGGACAGATACGGGCTGACTCGGACCGAGCAGCTCATCTGCTCGGTCGAGCAGCCCCATGCGACACAACCCGAGTAGGCGCCCGAGCAGTGTTCGAGAACTAGACCGAGCCGACCCTACTCGGACCGAGCAGAGACTACTCGGTCCGGGTAGGTCGATTTTCAGATCTCTGAGAGGTCGAGTAGCTTGTCTACGCGGACCAAGCCACTGACCGAGCTACGCTACTCGGACCAAGTCACCTGCTCGGTCGGCACCTCCCAGGACATTTTTGGAAAGATTTTGAAACGCGCGATGCACGTGATTTAGGCAGCAGCTGAAGCTCGCGATTGCAGGCTTGGCTCTGGGAGATCATTCTAGCTTCGATTTTTGGAGAATTTTTGGGGAGAGCTCCGGCCATTCTTGTAGGAATTTTTCTGGATTAATTCTTGTAGCGAATTTTGGATCGATAATTGAGGATTATTGCTTTTTATACTTTTCTGGATCTGTTCTTCGTTCGTTCTCACTGTAAGTTATTTTAGCCCTAATTTCTTTATTGCTAAAATGTTTTCCTCTGTGAAATTGATATTTTTGTGTGTTCCTATTGCGATGTCTGAGTAGATCAATTCTAGGGTTGATGGATTAGCCCTAGGATTTTAGGGAGAAAATGTAGATCTGGATCCCTACGTTGAATTAGGGATTGGGTTGTATTTCGGTAGATCCTATCGAATCCATAGATCGATCTACCGAATCCATAGATAACCGTACTGAGATCATGCCCACGGTCTGTGGAATTGATGTGCTTAAGGGGTATCTAGGGATTCGAATAGGGAAATCGATGGATCCAACCAAGGCACATGACCATGCCCGGCTCGCGCCTTGAGGGGATCCATCGACGAACTATACCGCTACGTTGACGGCTACCGCCATTGCGTCAATAAGAGCCACTGAAATACCCCGCAATTCTAACCCATGAGAGTGGTACGAATTGGGGGATTAATTCCCTAGCCCTAATGCAATGTGAGGATCCGATCCCAACATCAACCTCCAACGATCCTAGTGGAGATCCCTAAAGCCCTAGTTCTTTTTATTATATTACACAACAACAACAATCAACCCAAATCTTTCACTCCGACCGCTACCCTACTTCTATATTTAGAAATAGACTGAGTATATTATAGACACTATCATTGTCCCTGTGGGATTCGACTATCTTTTATACTATAACTCGACACCGTCCATTTGTGGATTGAGCCCGGAGTATTAGCCTAAGGGCCATATTACGCCTGGTGATCGTGACACCGCCAGGTGGATCCTAGGTGTAGATTGCGGGTGCGTCACTAATCTTGAAGAAGATTATTAACGTATTTGACTTAGATATAGTCCAGGGTGTCATATTGTAACGACTGGTTTTCATGTATCTGGATTAATTATATTATATATATGTTTTGGTGGATTTTCTCCTTATGCGTGGTTTTCATCTCCGTAGCTTTCATTTTCGATCGTTTCGTCGTGATTTTCTAGCTTCCTCCTTGGACTCGTCGATTCTGGGGTAAGTCATTCGTGACGGGCTTCATATCGGTCATATCTTATTGTTAGATCAAGCCTAGGAGTCTTAGGAATCGATCCCGGAGCTTCGCGCTCCATTTCGGAACTTTTTGTGCACGTTAGCTGGTACAAGAAGGGGAACCGATCGACTAGATGACGATTTAGTCAGTCGGCAAACCTTCATGGACCGACTAGTGGGCTTTGTAAATTACTCAGGAGTTACTGTTTATCGTTAGTCGGTCTAAGAACATTGGTCGACCGACTAGGTTGCAAACTAGTCGGTCAGCAATTGTTCTTTAACCGACTAGCTCTATGATCATTTTGATACCAAGTACTATTCATTCTTAGTCGGTCTAAGAACGTTCATCGACCGACTAGATGATAAACTAGTCGGTCAGTAGTTGTTCGTTGACCGACTAAATCTAAATCCTATTTTTATACAGGAGTTACAGTTTGGACTTAGTCGGTCTGCGTTGGTCAACCGACCGACTAGTTCCCAAACTAGTCGGTCAGTGGTTGCTCTTTGACCGACTAATCAGTGTCGAAACCCTAATTTCTGGGCAGCCGCCAGCACTTCCTATTTAAACCCCACCCACGATTTCTTTCATCCCTCTTTCATTCTCCTGAGCCATTTTCTCCCCCAAATCACCCTCCAACATTTCCCCAAGCCATTCCTTCCTCCCTTGGAGTTTCCCTCTCCATTTTGGTCTACCACCATGCCCTAGGCCATCTCCAACCCCCAAAAATCCCCAAAACCCCATTTCTCCAGATTTTCCCCATCCATTCCAGATCTGAACCCTAGGTTCCCCGGATCGTTTCTTCCGTTGCCGTGCTTGCTCAGCATCGTTCTTTCGCTTCCGATACGGTAATAACTCGATCTCTTAATGTTTTCATAACCCATTGTGTTTTTGTGAAACCCTAATAAAACTAGGTTGGATGTTGCTCTAATATTGTTTTGCCATGGCAGCGATCTCATCTCCGTAGTTAGCATTTGTGTGACGGCCTCGTTGATCGTCATCCTCGGTGCTAGGCAAGTGAAACTTGCCACTTAGGGTTTTAGGCCATGTCTTAGGCCATTTGCTTGTTGTAGGCGTAAAAGAGACTAGGCGACGAAATGATACTCGCCTAGGCGCAATTTTAGGAACTAGCTTGACAACGAAGCTAGATCCGACATTTAACATGTTGCACAACTACCATGTCATGTTTAATTTCCATTAACGGTACGCAAATTAATTGTCATGTCATTGCATTCTTTAAGTGTTCGCGTGATTGCGTAGCTCCGCTACACCTTGTGAAATGATTGAGGCTAGGTGCACCCCTATGCCAAAAGAAATACGCTCATGGTTTGTGATCCAGGAAACGAGCTCTTGTGCGGGATAACCCTGGCTCATTTACTGAGCTCATGTACAGGGACCTTGGCTCGTTTACATGTGGGAGGGGTAAGGGTTAAGTGGCCATTCAACTGGGAGTCTGCCCGATCAGCAACTGCAGTTGTAAGGCATAAACTCTGGGTTCTGGGGTAGTGTTAAGCGGCCAATCAGTGTGAACGTCCAACAGTTCAGCTGTAAGGCGTAACATCTACAAACAACGTGAAACGTGACTAGTGAAAAGATTGAGATTGTTAGTAGCTTGGCTACTCTTGACATGCCCTGATAAATTGTTCTCTTGTACTTATTGTTTCACCATGTCTTACTTGTGCACTCATACCATAACTGCCATGTCATGCATACTATAACTGCTAGGTTGTTAGTTCGCCTTCCTTTCAGTTTCCTTACCCAAGTCTTTTAGACTTGCTGACATGTGCCCCTTTACTCTTTTGGGTGACACATGTTAGATCTCGAGCCTGAGTTTGTCGCTGAGGACGTGGTGGTTGCTGACGTTGAGTCAGAACCCGCGTTGATCGAGGACTTCGTGGACACTGGAGATCAGTCTTAGTGTCCTCGTAGAGCTTTCCCTATTGCTTTAGACTGCTTTTAGTTATCGGTGTGTAGCACCTATACTTTGTTGTTGTTTGTTGTGTTGGCCGTGTGTTAGGCCTTTAGACTCTTTCTTTTAGCCTGGTGGCTTTTCTGGATGTTGAACTTACTTTTAATGTTGGACAAATTCTGAGATTTGAGATTTTATTTCTGTCTCTCCTTGTGTTATTATTGTTGTTCTGTTTGTGGTTACAGGGACCTGCTTATGTTTTATTGACGCTTATCGGGTTTGGGGCTTCACAGCTCCACTCTCGTGCTGACCTTTTCACGTCTCGCCTCCATTTTAGGGAAGCGGGGCATGACAGGTTTTGTTGGTGGCCCATGCATGTCCTTCTGTAACTGCGATTATCGGAATGACGGTAATAATATTAGAATGTCCAATAAACTAAGTTCGACGTCCGAGTCATAAGCTATGAGTCTAATCTGCTTCGTTTTCTGTGTCATTAGATGGCAGGAAGGCGATTCACCCGTGGTGGAGGTAGTGGTGCGTCCCCTCATGACGAGGAGCCTGAGCGGGAACCCACCAATGGAGAGATGATGCGGATGATGCTTCAGATGATGCAGGTGCAGCAGGGCGTGCTCCTGCAAGTCCAGAATGCTCCAGTTGTTCGAGCTAGTCGGGCAATCCAGGATGCCCCTCGCTCCGAGCCGGGAGCAAAGCAATTTCAGGAGCTGGGTCCCACATATTTTGATGGGTCTGAGGGTCCTCTGGCTGCCGATGAGTGGATTCGGAACATTGAGGATAACTTGAAGATGGCCAAGATCACCCCGGCTGGATGGGTTGATTTGGCGAAGAGGCAACTCAAGGATAATGCTCGGAACTGGTGGGATGCGGAAGAGAAGATGCTGGTGGATCCGATATCTTGGGCTACCTTTAAGTCCAGGTTTGATGAGGAGTTCTTTCCGAAGGCTGCTAGGAAGGAGATGCTGCAGCGCTTTATTGATCTGAAGCAAGGGAGCTTGACGGTGGACCTGTACCACCAAGAGTTCACTAGGCTGAGTCTGTTCGCACCGAAGATGGTGCAAGATGCCGATGAGAAAGCTCAGAGGTTCCTGTAGGGACTTGCTTTAGAGCTTCAGAGTTTTGTGTCTTCCTTTGATCTGGACTCTTATAAGAAGGTTCTGGTCGCTGCGAGGAGGCAGGAGCTGAACCTGAGTCAGAGGAGAGGACATGTTTCTGGTGCTGGGAAGAAGCCTATGGAGCAGGCCAGGGCGGTGGTTAGGCCTGGTTTCAAGCCTAATCAGCCAAATCAGTTCAAGAGGCCAGGAGGGCCTAATCAGAAGACTTGCCATTTCTGCGGCAAGCCTGGCCACATCAAGGATCAGTGTAGGAAGTTTCTGGGCCAGTGTTTGGTTTGTGGTGATGCTTCTCATGTCGCGAAGGATTGTCGGCATGCGAATCAGCTGCAGAGGGCACCTGTTGTAGCACAGCCGTTGCAGCAGAGAGTGCCTGTTCCTGCCAGTCGTGGAGCAGCTCTTGTTCCTCAGAGGCAGGCCTTTCAGCAGGCTTTTCCGCCGAGGAGGAAGGCTTTTCTGATTACCGCTGTGGAGAGCGAGGCTGTGGATGAGGTTATCACAGGTAACTCTCCTTCCAGCTGTTCCTTTCTTATTTGGCTTTGTTTGTTAGATTATGTTGTTTGCTTGAACATGATTGGTTGCTAGACTAGGGCTTGATTGTTAGACTGTTTGTAGGTGTGATTTTGGTGTGCACATTCCCTGCACGAGTCCTCTTTGACTCAGGTGCATCGATGTGCATTATTTCTCGAAGCTTCGTGGAGAAGCATTCCTTGTCGACGTCCCCTCTTTCCAAGAGTTGGAATATCGTTACAGGGAATGGCGTGGTCTCGGTGCATCTTGGTTGCAATTCTTGCTCGTTGGTGGTTTGTGGACATGAGCTTTACGCTGACTTCATTGTCCACGACATCATCAACTATGATGCAGTTCTTGGGATGGACTGGCTTGCGAGCTTCTATGCTATGATCGACTGTCGGAGGAAGAAGGTGGTGTTCGAGATTCCCGGACATCCAGTATTTGAGTTCAGTCGAGGTGGCAGCTCGCTCGGTCCGGTCAGGTTTCGGGCCAGGCCAGTGGAGATTGTGGCTATGCAGATGGAGCTGGAGAGGCCAGCTGTGGTGCGTGATTTCGATGACGTCTTCCCCGAGGAGATGTCTGGTTTGCCACCTGATCGAGCTTTAGAATTTTCTATTGATCTTGTTCCAGGAGCGCAACCGATTTCGAAGGCGCCGTATCGTATGGCGCCCGCTGAGCTGGAGGAATTGCGGAAGCAGCTGAATGAGCTTTTGCCGAAGGGTTATATCAACCCCAGTGTGTCTCCGTGGGGAGCACCGGTGCTGCTGGTGAAGAAGAAGGATGGTTCGCGTCGCATGTGCGTGGACTACCGGGAGGTGAATGCGGTGACCTTCAAGAATAAATACCCGTTGCCTCGCATCGATGATATTTTTGACCAGCTTGGAGGTTCGAGGGTGTTTTCGAAGTTGGATCTGAGGAGTGGTTATCATCAGCTGAAGGTGAAGAAGGGAGATGTTCCGAAGACAGCATTCAGGACGAAGTATGGACACTACGAGTTTGTGGTTATGCCTTTCGGTGTAACCAATGCACCCGCAGTTTTCATGAATCTGATGAATCTGATCTTCTACGACTTTTTAGATAAGTTTGTCGTTATCTTTATTGACGACATTCTGATCTATTCTAAGTCGGAGGAGGAGCATGCATCGCACTTGAGGACAGTTTTGGAGATTCTGAGGAAGCATCGGTTGTATGCTAAATTTTCGAAGTGCGAGTTTTGGCTGGACAGAGTTGCTTTTCTCGGGCATGTGGTGACTGGAGATGGTATTTCAGTGGATCCTGAGAAGATCAGGGCCATCAGATAGTGGCATGTTCCGCACTCAGCGTCTGAGATCTGGAGTTTCCTTGGGCTTGCTGGTTACTATCGGCGCTTCATTAAGGACGTTTCCCGTATTGCCGAGCCGATGACCAGATTGATGCGGAAGGATGTACCTTTTGTTTGGTCGGGTGATTGTGAGAATGCTTTTGGTGTTCTGAGGGAGAGTTTGATGACTGCCCCTATTCTTGTTGTGCCTGATCGCAGCGATGGATTTGAGATCTTTTGTGATGCTTCTGGCAAGGGTCTAGGTTGTGTGTTGCATCAGCACAGGCATGTTGTGGTGTATGCATCTCGTCAGCTCAAGGCTCATGAGAAGAATTACCCGACGCATGACTTGGAGTTGGCTGCTGTTGTGTTTGCGCTCAAGATTTGGAGGCACTTCTTGCTGAGTGAGAAAGTGAAGATCTTCACCGATCACAAAAGCTTGAAGTATATTTTTACTCAGAATGAGATCAACATGCGACAGCGTCGATGGTTGGAGCTCATGGCGGATTATGAGATTGATTTGCAGTATCACCCTGGTAAGGTGAATGTGGTTCCTGATGCGCTGAGTAGGCTTCCGGCAGTGATGTTATTGACGTCACAGTGGAGATTGCAGCAGGATTTTTGCGAGTCTGGTGTTGAGGTCGTTCTTCCTGGGGAGGCTTCTTCGTTGATGTGTATGCAGATACAGTCGACGATCGTGGATCGGATCAAGGCTGGCCAGGCTGAGGATCCGAAGCTGGTGAAGATTCGGGAGCAGGTGGAAGCCGGTTTGCGGACTGACTTTTTGATTCATGAGGATGGCTCGCTGAGTTTTGGAGCTAGGTTGTGTGTGCCAGCTGGGGATATTAGAGAGGAGTTGATGGTAGAGGCACATAGTTTGCCGTATTCTGTGCATCCTGGTGGGACCAAGATGTACAAGGATCTTCGTCTGAACTATTGGTGGCATGGCATGAAGAGGAGCATGGCTCGGAGTGTAGCCAAGTGTTTGGTTTGCCAGCAAGTGCATGCGGAGTATCAGCATACGGCTGGGTTGCTACAACCGCTTCCGATTCCGGAGTGGAAATGGCAACACATCACTATGGATTTCGTGACTGGACTACCTCGGAGTCCGAAGCAGAATGACATGATTTGGGTGATCGTAGATCGATTGACCAAATCCGCGCACTTTATTCCATTCCGAGTGGGACAGTCCACTGAGGCGCTAGCGAGGAGATATATAGAGGTAAATTCTTTTGCTCTCCGTTTTATTTCCTTTTCCTAGTTTAGATAGTGATGTAACGTGAATCATGCAGGAGGTCGTACGACTTCACGGAGTCCCCGTGAGTATCGTGTCGGACAGAGACACGAGGTTCACATCTCAGTTCTGGCAGAGTTTGCAGAAGAGTTTGGGTACGCGTCTGAGTTTCAGCACGGCGTACCACCCGCAGACGGATGGCCAGTCCGAGAGGACGATTCAGATCCTGGAGGACATGCTGAGGGCGTGCATGTTGGATTTCAAGGGTTCGTGGGAGGACCATCTACATCTGGTAGAGTTTTCTTACAACAACAGCTTCTAGGCGAGTATTAGCAGGGCGCCTTTCGCCGCTCTTTATTGGAGGAAATGTCGATCGCCATTGAGTTGGGATGACGTTGGTGATCGGGAGTTCTTGGGGCCTGAGATGATTGTGGAGGCCGTGGATGTTGTCAGGAACATTCGGGAGAGGTTGAGGATTGCTCAGGACCATTTTAAGCATTGGGCGGATGCTAAACGCCGTCCTTTGGAGTTTCAGCCGGGCGACCATGTGTTTCTGAGGATTTCCCCGAATCATGGTGTGATTCGCTTTGGGAAGCGAGGGAAGTTGAGCCCACGATACATTGGACCGTTTGACATTCTGGAGAAAGTTGGCGAGGTAGCCCACCGCTTAGCCTTGCCGCCATCTTTGGAAGGAGTTCACAATGTTTTCCATGTGTCACAGCTTCGTCGATACATTAGCGATCCATCTCATGCGGTGGATTTCTCGGAGATTACCGTTCGCCCCGATATGACGTATGACCAGCAGCCAGTGCAGATTCTGGATAGGCGTCAGAAGTCACTTCGAAACAAGATTGTCAATCTTGTGAGGGTGATGTGGTGACACGGCTCGCCAGGAGAGTCTACTTGGGAGAATGAGGATGAGATGCGAGAGCGTTTCCCACTTTTGTTCCCGGACACGTGAGTGTTGGGAAATTCCAAGGACGGAATTTTTCTTAAGTTGGGGAGGATGTAACGACTGGTTTTCATGTATCTGGATTAATTATATTATATATATGTTTTGGTGGATTTTCTCCTTATGCGTGGTTTTCGTCTCCGTAGCTTTCATTTTCGATCGTTTCGTCGTGATTTTCTAGCTTCCTCCTTGGACTCGTCGATTCTGGGGTAAGTCATTCGTGACGGGCTTCATATCGGTCATATCTTATTGTTAGATCAAGCCTAGGAGTCTTAGGAATCGATCCCGGAGCTTCGCGCCCCATTTCGGAACTTTTTGTGCACGTTAGCCGGTACAAGAAAGGGAACCGACCAACTAGATGACGATTTAGTCGGTCGGCAAACCTTCATGGACCGACTAGTGGGCTTTGTAAATTACTCTGGAGTTACTGTTTATCGTTGTCGGTCTAAGAACATTGGTCGACCGACTAGGTTGCAAACTAGTCGGTCAGCAATTGTTCTTTAACCGACTAGCTCTATGATCATTTTGATACCAAGTACTATTCATTCTTAGTCGGTCTAAGAACGTTCATCGACCGACTAGATGATAAACTAGTCGGTCAGTAGTTGTTCTTTGACCGACTAAATCTAAATCCTATTTTTGTACAGGAGTTACTGTTTGGACTTAGTCGGTCTGCGTTGGTCAACCGACCGACTAGTTCCCAAACTAGTCGGTCAGTGGTTGCTCTTTGACCGACTAATCAGTGTCGAAACCCTAATTTCTGGGCAGCCGCCAGCACTTCCTATTTAAACCCCACCCACGATTTCTTTCATCCCTCTTTCATTCTCCTGAGCCATTTTCTCCCCCAAATCACCCTCCAACATTTCCCCAAGCCATTCCTTCCTCCCTTGGAGTTTTCCTTTCCATTTTGGTCTACCACCATGCCCTAGGCCATCTCCAACCCCCAAAAATCCCCAAAACCCCATTTCTCCAGATTTTCCACATCCATTCCAGATCTGAACCCTAGCTTCCCCGGATCGTTTCTTCCGTTGCCGTGCTTGCTCGGCATCGTTCTTTCGCTTCCGATACGGTAATAACTAGATCTCTTAATGTTTTCATAACCCATTGTGTTTTTGTGAAACCCTAATAAAACTAGGTTGGATGTTGCTCTAATATTGTTTTGCCATGGCAGCGATCTCATCGCCGTAGTTAGCATTTGTGTGACGGCCTCGTTGATCGTCATCCTCGGTGCTAGGCAAGTGAAACTTGCCACTTAGGGTTTTAGGCCATGTCTTAGGCCATTTGCTTGTTGTAGGCGTAAAAGAGACTAGGCGATGAAATGATACTCGCCTAGGCACAATTTTAGGAACTAGCTTGACAACGAAGCTAGATCTGACATTTATCATGTTGCACAACTACCATGTCATGTTTAATTTCCATTAACGGTACGCAAATTAATTGTCATGTCATTGCATTCTTTAAGTGTTCGCGTGATTGCGTAGCTCCGCTACACCTTGTGAAATGATTGAGGCTAGGTGCACCCCTATGCCAAATGAAATACGCTCCTGGTTTGTGATCCAGGAAATGAGCTCTTGTGCGGGGCAACCCTGGCTCATTTACTGAGCTCATGTACAGGGACCTTGGCTCGTTTACATGTGGGAGGGGTAAGGGTTAAGCGGCCATTCAACTGGGAGTCTGCCCGATCAGCAACTGCAGTTGTAAGGCATAAACTCTGGGTTCTGGGGTAGTGTTAAGCGGCCAATCAGTGTGAACGTCCAACAGTTCAGCTGTAAGGCGTAAACATCTACAAACAACGTGAAACGTGACTAGTGAAAAGATTGAGATTGTTAGTAGCTTGGCTACTCTTGACATGCCCTGATAAATTGTTCTCTTGTACTTATTGTTTCACCATGTCTTACTTGTGCACTCATACCATAACTGCCATGTCATGCATACTATAACTGCTAGGTTGTTAGTTCGCCTTCCTTTCAGTTTCCTTACCCAAGTCTTTTAGACTTGCTGACATGTGCCCCTTTACTCTTTTGGGTGACACATGTTAGATCCCGAGCCTGAGTTTGTCGCTGAGGACGTGGTGGTTGCTGACGTTGAGTCAGAACCCGCGTTGATCGAGGACTTCGTGGACACTGGAGATCAGTCTTAGTGTCCTCGTAGAGCTTTCCCTATTGCTTTAGACTGCTTTTAGTTATCGGTGTGTAGCACCCATACTTTGTTGTTGTTTGTTGTGTTGGCCGTGTGTTAGGCCTTTAGACTCTTTCTTTTAGCCTGGTGGCTTTTCTGGATGTTGAACTTACTTTTAATGTTGGACAAATTCTGAGATTTGAGATTTTATTTCTGTCTCTCCTTGTGTTATTATTGTTGTTCCGTTTGTGGTTACAGTGACCTGCTTATGTTTTATTGACGCTTATCGGGTTTGGGGCTTCACAGCTCCACTCTCGTGCGGACCTTTTCACGTCTCGCCTCCATTTTAGGGAAGCGGGGCGTGACACATATAATCATGATTCACATCATTTTGATCCAACGGAGCACGGCCAGGGAATTTACTAAGCCAGGATCACGTATCCCTTAGAGTAGCTAGGGTGATCTAACAAACTTAGCCAAGCACATTGACTGGATCATGGTCCATTGAATGAAGCTTGTCATTTTTATGTGTGACATAGACTAAAAGGCTTTTATTAACAATTAATTAATCATATCAACTAGTTGAGTACTTAAAATTCAAAATTTTAGGATTTGTTTAATAACGTTTATTAAATCCTTATCAACTTTAAGGTTCTCGTTGTCCAATGTGCTACCCTAATCAACATTAGGATTTTAATAAATCATTTTCAACACTTTAAAGTGAATTCATTAAATGAGAAATATTATTGAAACGATTAAAATAATAATCGTTATTAGAGAGGACTACCCTAATCAGGAATTAGGTTGTTAAAAGTTGTAATAATTATTAAAACATGGCATGTCATTAAAATTTATCTTATAAATTTTAAACAGGTTTTAATGGATAACCTAAAAGGTTTCATCAATTATCACATAATAAATCACGGCCATTAAAACATAAACTACTCTAATTTTATCGCATAAAAAAGGCATCCAACTATTTAACAATTAAATAGAACAACATGTTTAAAACATTTATCTAATAAATAATTAACCTACATCTATAATTTAACACTTAAATTAAAACCATGATTTTAAACCTTAA
The DNA here is from genome assembly GCA_030789695.1 of Scilla litardierei. Taxonomy (NCBI): domain Eukaryota; kingdom Viridiplantae; phylum Streptophyta; class Magnoliopsida; order Asparagales; family Asparagaceae; genus Scilla; species Scilla litardierei. Next base: position 67,301,582 of record CM061134.1, read on the forward strand.
AAAAGTTTCATAAAAAATTATCATATAATTTTTATTTCATAAACTACGTTTTAAAATCATCATAAAAATTTTCATGTTTCTAAAATTATTTTTATCGCATAAAAGAATTTTAAAAACATCTCAAATGAAAAACGGTTTCATTATAACAATAACGTATAAAGTTAAAACTTTAGCATGTATTTAAAAAGCATTCTTCGATTAATAAAATCATAGTCCTTAGATCAAGATACAGACTAAGCTCTAATACCACTGTAGGGTTTTGATGGACCCATAGGGCACATTTTATGCCCGTCCTAAGTCAAATGGACCACAGACGCAAAAGAATGCAGTGAAAAAAATAGATACGTTAAACTATTTAACGAGGCCCTAAAGTTCAAGACCCTTAGCCAGGATCTCTGCCAACTTGGGATGGGTCTGACCAACCCAAGAGGGAGCTAAGCTACTGCGATTAAATGAAAAGAACGCTAATTAAATTTACATAACCGGAACCTTGCCTTGGTACAGGCAAGGTGTATCGCACCGTCTTCCAAGTCGCTCCCCGTCCCATGCCAAACCGCTCCTTGAACCACTCCGCGACCCGAGGCAAGCAATCCTCTTGTCCCCGAGCCAACACGCGATCGAAGAAAGTTTCACTCGAGTGTGAACCTTCGCCAAGATTTCTGATCGGATCCGAACCCCTTCGTGGCTTTGCTAGAGCCCTTCAGGAGTAAGGCTGAAATTATAGGGAGAAGAGAATATTTAATTTAAGCCTAGATCCGAGCGTGCTACAACATTTTTGGGAGCCGCTCAGATCTAGAGCGTGGGACGAGTTTAGAGGAGGAGAGCAAACCCCTATTTATATAGGCGGCTGACCCCTCCCCTTTACTCCACTTCCGATGTAGGACTAAATATTTTGGAGTTAATAATTCAAGTTAGTTTACCTTTAATAAAGGCCAAACTTCCATGAATTTTAACTCCCTCTCCGTTGAGCTTCACGATGGATACAAACTATCAAATCGAAGGGCGTTCAACGGTAAACGCGTAGGAAAAAACGACATGTCAATCGGAGTACGTTTGACCCCTCAATTGATCGTCTAATGATCAGCCCAAAGCTATTTTTCATCGAAAAACAACCGTCAAAAAAACTGCACACAGACTAGGGTTTCTGCACCCAGATGTGGGACCCACCGAGTGGTCTCCACTGCACAAAACTGGTCGACTGGGTGCCTGCAACCCAGCCTGGGCACAGGCACCCAGGCCTGGGCCTGGGCCTGGGCCCGTGCCCCTGCCCAGGGTGCCCGCCCTGGGCACCTGGCGCCAGGGTGCTTGGGCCTGGTCGCCAGGCCCAGGCCCAGTGCGCCTAGCACCCTGGGCACCCAGGCACTAGGCGCCTGGCCTGCCTGGGACAGGCGTCCAGGCCATCCACCCGGTTCTGGCCTGGGTCAGTCTAGGCTGACCTATGTGTGTTGTCTTGACTCGTTTTGGACCTAACTTTTGCATTTGGCGTCCGATTTGGACGCCGTTCGAACCTGTGTTTTCACTGGGACGTTCCCGTCTTACGGTAAAATTTTCCTTGCGTTTATCTCATTAAATATTGTCGTAAACAATTTACGACACATTTAACTCAGTTTGCATCATATGCAAAATAGTCCCCTGTCTAAGCTTAAAATATCATTTGCATCAAATACAAATGATTTCACGATATACATCCCCCAATACTCAGGACGAATGATGAATTGGAGTGTCGAGCTCAGTGAGGTCGACATTATCTATAAACTAATGGCAGCGATCAAGGGGCAAGCACTTGCAGACTTCGTGGCAGAGTGCACCGTGGGAGAGAATGGCGAGGCCCCGCCCAACAATCACTGGGTGCGGCACCCCAGCAGCTCGCCGTCAAAAATCTTCCCTCTAATTCCACTCAGTCCAATGCAAGCAGTGGGTCGTCCATGTCAATAAATCGGCCACAACATTGGGGAGCGGAGCAGGCATCATGATTACGACTCTAGAGGGGAGCCTATTGGAGTACGCCCTCCGCTTCAATTTCTCAGCGACCAACAATGTGGCAGAGTACAAGGCCGTCCTCAACGGCCTAAATCTATGCCTGGCACTTGAAGCAACGAATGTGATGTTGATTAGCGATTTGAGGTTGGTCGTCCAGCAAATTAAAGGAAGCTTCGAGGCAAGGGAGGAGCTGATGAAGCGATACTTGAAATGCGCCCGCATCGAACTTCTCAAATTTAGGATAGCGATAGTTCAACATCTGTCAAGGTCGAACAACCTCTGCGCCGACGCCCTCTCACAGCCGACTTCGTCTTCTCCGGCAGAAATCGAAAATGCCAAGTACATTGAGAACTTGCTGACCCCCAGCATTGAATAGGGCGAGTTGATGTGCGTCGAACAGGAGCGATCGTGGATGGACGCGTTCGTCTCCTACCTGAAGACCGGAGCCGTACCAGAGGATAGGCTAGAGGCATGGAAGATCGAGAGATAGGCTTTATCGTTCGTGATATTCGGTAACGTACTCTACCGAAAGCATTGTGCAAAGAACGATGTATTGCCCTATTTAAAGTGTCTTGAGCCGAGAAGAGCTGAGGAGGTCGTCCGAGAGATACATGATGAATTCTACGAGAATCATCAAGGTGGCTGCACCCTGGCACATAAGACAGTCTGACAGGGCTACTATTGGCCCACTATACTGAAGGATGCGATCAACTTTGTCAAGCGATGCGAGGAGTGCCAAAAATTCTTCAATCACACAAAGGCTCCTCCCGCCGACCTGATTCCAATCCTTAGCCCGGTTCCATTTGCCAAGTAGAGTCTCGACATCCTCGGACCATTCCGGATGGCAACTGGAGGAAGGAAGTACCTAGTTGTCACCGTCGATTACTTCACCAATTTGATAGAAGCGGAGTCCCTAGTGCGCATTACCTCAAAAGACATGAAGAACTTCATCTGGAAGTCTGTCATATGCCGCTTTGGGATACCCCACTCCATAGTGACGGACAACGGGACATAGTTCGACTCCACGAACTTCAGGGAGTTCTATTCAGACTAGGGCATCAACCTCCACTTCGCCTCCATAACACACCCACAGTGCAATAGCATGGCCGAAGCAGCGAACAAATGCATCCTTGAACCCCTGAAGAAGGAGGCCGGCAATGCTCCTGGATCTTGGCCCGACGAGCTACCCGGTATCCTTTGGTCTTACCGCACCACCTACAAAGCTTCAACTGGTGAGAGCCCCTTCATGCTAGCTTATGAGGCAGAAGTCATCGTCCCGGTGGAAGTCGGCGAACATTCTCTCCACCTCCAGTACTTTGACAAACAAGCAAATGAAGAAGGCCTCAACCTCAACATCGAACTCCTCGATGAGGTAAGGGATCGTGCTCTAACATGTCTTATCAAGCACAACCAAAGGATGGCGAGGTATTACAATTCTTAGGTGAAGAAGTGAAGCTTCAGAGTCGGTGACATCGTCTTCAACGACGCCACCTTCAAGCCCGAGGTCGGCCGCCGCAGAAATCTCTCGTTAAATGGGAGGGCCCCTACACAATAGCAGACATCGTGGGACCCGCGACTTACATTTTGGCAAACATGGAGGACGAAGAGCTAGCTCATTCATAGAACGCCCAACACCTACTCAAGTACTATCAATAAAATTTGTATTTTATATATTTGTACCAACAATGTATTGTTTGAATAAAAGTTTCAGATCCCCTCCAAGATAAAAAGCGCCTCCATAAAGGCCGCCTTAATCATCTGGAGAGGGCTAATTCACTACAAGTAAACTCTTGTGTTTTTGTTTATACATACGTATTATACGAACTGAAATTGTAGCCTGCCACGCAAACCGAAATCATAAAATGCGGGGTCGGCTACGGCCACTCTATACCCGCGATCTTGAAGACCTCCGGGACTGTTCACCATCCAAACTGGAGTTATAAATACGGGGTCTGTCTATACCCACAATCTTGAAGACCTCCGGGACTGTTCGCCATCCAAACTGGAGTTATAAATGCGGAGTCTGTCTATACCAGCAATCTTGAAGACCTCTGGGGCAGTTCGCCATCCAAACCGGAGTTATAAATACGGGGTCCGTCTATACCTGCAATCTTGAAGACCTCCGGGGCCGTTCTCCATCCAAACCAGAGTTATAAATGTAGGGTCAGTCTATACCCGGAATCTTGAAGACCTTCGGGGCAGTTCACCATTCAAATCGGAGTTATAAATGTGGGGTCAGTCTATACCCGGATCTTGAAGACTTCGAGGGCAAGTCATGGTGCAACTACCCATAGCATGCCGGGCATCGCTAACCAAACTAAAAAGTGGCTTGAAGATGGGTTCTGCCTGAAATTCTCCCTCGAGAAGACTTTCGGGGCAGGTCGCGGTGCAAATACCCATAGCGTGCTGGGCTTCGCTAACCAAACTGGACATGGTCTTAAAAAAGGGTTCTGCCTGAAATTCTTCCTCTGGAATACTTCCGGGGCAGGTTGCGGTGCAGCTACCCATAGCATGTCAGGCGTCTCTAAACAAACCAGACAGGGGATTGAAGAAGGGTTTTGCCCGAAATTCGCTCTCAGGAAGACTTCTAGGGCAGGTCACGGTGTAGCTACCCATAGCGTGCCGGGCTTCGCTAACCAAACTGGACAGTTGCTTGAAGAAGGGTTCTGCCTGAAATTCGCCCTCAGAAGACTTTCGGGGCAGGTCGCAGTGCTGCTACCCATATCATGTCGGGCTTCGCTAACCAAACTGGACAGAGGCTTAAAGAAGGGTTCTGCCCGAAATTTGCCCTCAGGAAGACCTCGGGGGCAGTTCTCCATCAAAACCAGAGTTATAAATGCAGGGTCAGCTACGACCACTCTATACCCATGAACTTGAAGACCTCCGGTGCAGTTCGTCTTCCAAACCGGAGTTATAAATGCGGGGTCGGCTACGACCACTCTATACCCGCGATCTTGAAGACCTCCGGGGTAGTTCGCCATCCAAACCAGAGTTATAAATGATGGGTCGGCTACGGCCACTCTATATCCACGATCTTGAAGACCTCCGGAGCAGTTTGCCCTCCAAACCAGAGTTATAAATGAGGGGTCGGCCACGTACAACGCCCTCAAAAACCCCTGGAGGCGATCTGTCTCCACAAAGAACTTTGCCAACTCAATCACACTCAAACTCCACAACATTCTGCTTCTCCAGAGCATTAGCCACTTCCAAGCAGAAAGTTGGGGGCATACACACAAAGGCAAAAATAGCGACAAGCAACAACACATGCACAAACAAGGCGAACCGCCTATGGAATACTTCATTAAAGTTAAATTTTACATTTGCATTAAAATTCCTCCACTAGGTCCTACGCCTATCCCCGAGACCGACCTTACATATGCTACCCCACAACCGCCTTATGGCGCCTCTGTATGGGCCCAGCTTCAGTCTCATCTGGTTCCGTCGTTGTGACCTTCCCATGGTCTTCGACAACGCCGCCAGCCTGATCATCATCAGCATAATCGTCGCCAGACTGATCGCCGCCAAACGGACCTGCTTCCCTGGCTTCTTCTTCCTCCTCGCCATCTGAGGCCGCCATCAATGCAGAGAAGTCAATTTCCAGACCGGAATGTAGCCTCTTCAACCTCTTCCCCACCCTCTCGAGGCCAGCTTGAAGGCCATCCTGTAAGCCTGCCTCCCGGGCCTCCACCAAGCTCTTGATCCGGATTTCCTTCATGAGGGGGGCGAGCTCATCCATCTGGTACTTGATGATGGCCTCCACCTTCGCAGCCTCAAGATCAACCTTCTTCAGCTCCGCCACCTGACGCACGAGCTCGACAATCTCATGCCCATTCACCTCCACCTTCGCGGCATGGGCGTTCTCTAGAGCGGCCCTTCGGGCCTCTGCCTCCTCAAGCTACCGGCCCAATTCATCCGAGATCTTATATTGCTTCTTCATCTTCTCCTTCTGGGCCACATGCAACTTGCGGAGTTCCTCCACTTTTGCATCCCTCCTCCGCAGCCGCTCTACGACCTCCTTGAGCTCAGTATCCTTCTTCTGTAGCTTGCCGTTGGCTACCTTAAGCTCATTCTTCTTCCGATTGAGGATCGCCATGAGCGCACCCACTTAGTGTGGCACTGCAAGGATGTCATCGCTGCCACAGCCAATAATAGAAACAGAATCCATGAGCTTGCATGAATGAGTGCAGAACGGCAATATGAGCGGGGGAAAGCAACAAACCTGCATGATGTGCCAAATCGTCGTGTCGCAGAGACGCTCAGGACCAACATTGTATAGGGACTCCTGGTCCCTGGGCAGCAAATTGTTCGCTGCCAGATGGGAAGCAACCCTGGCATCCTCGAACAACGACTCCTTGGCCCCCACCAGGTAGCTCGGCCCGTAGAGCTCGATCTTTGGGATTGCCAAGATCTCGGCCTTCTTCACTTTGAAGCAGGTGAGCGATGCCTTGCAGCTTGGATGCCCTGAGTCCGTCTTCCCCTGCTTCAAAGAGGGGCATCCAAAGGGCCAACGCTCGACCCCTGTAGCTTTGACTTGGGCCGACGGGCCTTGGGACGTCGCAATTGTCAGATCGGCCACCGGCTCCTCGACTGCAACGGGGTCGGCTAAGCTGCCCAATGCGACCTCGCTCGTAGGGGAGGGAGCGGCAACTGCGGGCGCCTTCTTCTTCGGCCTCTTGCTCTGCTCCTCCTCCTCAGTCTGCACAGTTGACGCCTCCTCCAGGCTCCGCTTCTGCCCGACCTTCTTCGGTAAGCTCTTCGACATCACCACCTTGCCTTTGACCTAGGCCGCCTGCTCCTTGGGCACCGATCCCTCGGTTGACGCCCCCTCCATGGCCATCCTCATCAGCTCGTCCCTCGACAAACTCATGACCGCACCTGTAAAAAGAAAAGAGATCAGTGTGAGCAAATACAAAGAAGGTCGCTTAGATCGCAGTACCTTCGGGCCAGATATGGAGGGCGATCTGGGGTTCCTTGACCAGCTTTGCATGTATCTGAAGTTCGCAGGGAATCTCCATCAAGATCTGGGAGTTCTCCAGCTCATGCCTGTAACGGCCTGTTTTTGTATGTACGTATTTTATACGTATTTAATTAGTATAGTGATTTATTAGAGGTTTTATGATATGATTTTATTATTAGGTTTCGTAACTCGAGCACACGATTTAATGATCGTGTTATTAATTTCTTTTACTTGTGGTTCATTTTGATTGCAGGGGCGAGATTGTACTAATGAAATCGCCACTTAACCAAATTGATCCTTCGAATCTAATCTTAACCCAAGGATCTAACAAATCATTCCAAAATTGTATCTTGCTGATCCAATCTTAACCAATATCCTAACCGAATGAATTATCACAGCTTAAATATTTTTAAGATATTATCATGAATAAGTATCCAAATTAAATAGTAAAATATCCTGACCAAACCCCATATTATCGTAACCAATGATCTTACCACATCCCCCTTGAACTTCATATCAAAACTTAACCAAAAAAATTATCTCATCTATATTATAGGGATTATCCAAATACTAATTTTAATATCTTAACTGTATATATTTTTTACCCAAATCCCTTATAATCCACATCCTATCTTAATAATAAAAACATATCTATTAATTAATCTTACCCTATCTTTTAACCTAACAAGTCATTTTCATATATATGTATGTACTAAAATATCATTCTTAATTTCTAAAATCAGAGTGATGTCTAATTTTACTAAACTGATTTTTCATAATCCTAAATATCCAAATTACCCATCACCCCAAATCTAATATGTTCTAACTAAAACTATTTTTATCAAATCTTATCATAACTAAACTAAAATCCTCTAAGAAACTCTGTTGGTTTCCTTTCTCCTCCTTCCATTGTGTAACGGGGCCCCCATACACCCACATGCCCATACCTCACATCTCCTGTTAATTCACGTGTGAGTGGCCTATCACCAGCACGTATGCACTCACCCTTGCGGATCTTAACAAATTCCCTCAACCTACGATTCGATCGAACCCATGCGTTATCTCTGCGCATGGAATCCCAACGTGCCCTTTTTCCGTTAGCAACGACTCAAACAAACCCACGTCCCCCTTGATTCCGCCACGCACCAACTCCCCTTCATCCACATCCAAGCCCTCGACCGCACCACCGTCAGCATTTCAACCCAACGACTGCTGCCTTCCCTCTCCAACGAAGCCAGCCGTTCATCTTCAAACCCCTCCTCACACAGCCCTCAACCAATCCATGCGAGGATCTCGCATTCCTTGACTACCCACGTAACCGCACCCCGACTTCCTCCACTGTTCCACGTAACCGCTCACTGCCCCTACAAAACAACACAGGAGAAAAAGAACCCAACCTCAACTTTCTCCTCCACCAACAAAACACCGCCGAGCCCGTCCACTTCGCTGGCAAGCTCTGGCCGTCCCTCCGAGCTCCTCCTCCCTTTTACTAAACCGCAACCCAACCCCTCCTGTCTCCTTCACCTCGCCCACCGACATCTCCCAAGCCCACAACCCCACACAGCACCCCATTCACAGACCTCTCCTCCTTTCCTTCCAACAACAGCCACCACCGACTCACATGCCACCCTACTCCCTGTAGCTCCGACGAACGAGTCTCTCTCACCTTTACAAAACAACCCCCTCAACACCGTTGTGACCAGACCACACCTCCCTCCTCACATTGCCACGCCGCCACCTGCTTCGCCTTCTTCTCCTCCAATGAACGCCAAACCCCCTCGCCGCCGCATTCTCCACCGATGCAGTCGGTGGTGTCCCCCGTCGGCGAATCCCGCCAGCACTCCCGCCACCTTCCCTGAAGCCCGCTCCCCTGTCTTCCCCTCCTTTCCTCTGTTCGAAACAGAGGACTCCTCAGCCGCCCTCTCCGACCCTGTTTTCCCCCACAATCACTGTCCGCCTCGTTCCGTTTCGCCCCCACCTTCTCTTTCCCGCAATCAGCAAAAGGCCCAGAGCCCGGACTCCCACCGTGGCCTCATCTCCGGCATCGGCCTCCTCCCATTGTCGAGAACCTCCGGCCTCCCACAATCTCTCCAAAACAACCCAGCACGAGCCCTCTCCGAGCTCAGGCCAACCCGACACCACCCCGCTTCAAAACACCTCGCCCCTCACAGCATCCGCCGCCGATATGCGTTGTCCCGACCTCAGATCCGCCGCTGTTCCCCGAATCCGCCGCCGCTCCGGATCCGCCCACCGCCGTCGATCAGTATCGCGTCGCCTCGAGATCCCATCGCCGTGCCCCGGAGCCATCAAGCCGTCTTCCGCCTTTTGCCTGCGCAGCATCGAAGAACAGAAAGGGGTAATGGGAGGGAGAAGAAGAAGGGGGAAGAAAAGGATAGGTAAGAGAATGAGGATTATTAAATATAGAAAGTATAAGTTATTATAATATAAGTTAGTTTTATATTTAATAAATGCAGATAGTTTTTATAACAGTTCTTTAATAAGTTGAGCCTTATTTCTTAGCATATATAGAACTGTATTGTAACGGCCTGTTTCTATCGTACCTTCTTCGTGCACGTGCTTTTGATCGTGCACGTGTTTATTTTAGACTTTAGTTGTTTTTGAACGCTTTTGTGTGATATGTCGTCGTGATCGTCTCTGAAAGTATTAGATTGTGGAACAACTTGGGAACGACATATCTCGAGTCGTTCTTCCGCGATACTAACTTATTTGAGGTAACGTCGCGACTTTCTGTTTTGACGCGAGACGTTTCTATTTTTAATTTCGTCTCTCGACGTCGAAATTTAGATCCGTCTTCTCTGGTCTCTTTCTCTCGTCGTCCCAAACACCCCATAATTATTTTACAATTTTTGAACTTAATTTGACCTATTTTCCATTTTTTGAAAGTTTTAAATAATTTTAAAACCTATTTTTATAAGAGTTTTAATTACAATAAAATTCCTATAATATAATAACTCTTTAAAGAATTTTCTGACCAAATTTCAGAATTTTTGGCCGCACCCATCTCGTGTGAGGGAGAGAAGAGTAAATCTATTTTTAATTAATTATTTTACTTATATAATTACGTTTTTATTAAACCCTAACCCTAACCCTAGCTCTAACCTATTTATATTAGCCCTAGGATAAATTATTTTCGCATTACACAAACCCTAGCCGTCAAAAACACCTTCCCGACGTTCGTCGCAACGTTGCGACGATCGCCCAGTGCACGACCGGAGCCAACCCCCGCAATTCCCAGCGCACGACCGGAGCAGCCCCTCGCATCACCGCTCGCAGCGCTCCGCTGCACCCCCCCCCCCCCCCCCCCCGCTGTCGCCACGTTCCGACCGAGGCCTTCTCTCGGTCTGACCGAGAGAACAGCCGCTTCGCCGCTCCGCTGCACCGCCCCGCATCGCCCTAGCGCCCGACTGGTGGGTCCGCCCGCAGCGACCGAGAGGCCGCCCCGCACCCGCGCTCCGCTCCGCCTCATTGCAAGTTGCAACGCTGCAACTTGGCCCGCCCCGCTGCGACCGACGGGATCCCTCGGTCTGACCGAGGGAATTCTTCGCACCGCCCAAGCTCCCGACCCCGCTGCGTTGCAGCTTGCACGACCGAGAGCCCCTCTCGGTCTGACCGAGAGGAACCCCCGCACCGAAGGTGAATGGCCGACAGAACTTCGTCGCAACGTCATTTCTCCCACACCAACTTCTGTGGTGGGCCCCCCAAGTGCTCATGAGGTGTTGTGGGCCCCCTTGGACCCCTAGCACTGCTGTGGGCCCCACTTGGACGTGCTACTTCGTGGATTTGCCGTCTACGACATTGCGGCACGTCGTAGGCCTTCGTCGCAAGTTTCGACTTTTGGAGAGACGTGCGAGGACCAGATCTGAAGCTGAGGAGTTCTCCGATCAGACCCGACATCCATTCTACGACAAACTCCGGTTCAGGTTGGTTCCCCGAAACTCGTAGAAACCCCCACAATAGTTGACTGAACCCTAAACTAAAAACCGTCAACTTGAACTAAATTTACTTTCCAGCTCCTGTAAAACGTTGTACGAACATAGAAAATCGACGAACGGACTTTGTTGACTATGCACATAGGATAGATCGTCGATTAGGCTGAAACATCAAAAAAAAAGTGACTTTTGACAAATAGGATAGTCCCGAAAACTTAGAAACGAAACCTAATAGGATTTGATGAATTTGAGACCTGACATCGTCGCCGTGGCGATATTTCAGACGGACTTCTGTGGACGAGACGCTTGGACGAGACGCTTCAAGAGGACGACACACTCGCCATTTCAGGCAAGTGTACCCACTTGCGTTTTTTGACCGTGCTTTGGTCTTAGTTTGCTAGAACTGTTAGACTGTGAATGTATAGAACCGGACGTGAAATGATAGCGTCCGGGACGCCCCTGACGACTCAGACTTGACGACGAAGTCTGAGCCTGACAACAACAACTTTGATGCTGTAGGGCTATCATGTGTGTGCGTGTGTGTGGACACCCTAGAATAACTCTCCCGTACACTGGTCGTGTCTTGTCACTGTTATCCACACTAGTCGTGTCTTGTTACTGTTATCCACACTGGTCGTGTCTTGTCACTGTGTTACAAAAAGCCTTCGGGCGTTTCAGATGCTTTCCTTGCGAAAGTGATCTCCGTGTTACAAAAAGCCTGCGGGCGTTTCAGATGCTTCCCGAGCGGAAGTGATCTCCGTGATACAAAAAGCCTTCGGGCGTTTCAGATGCTTTCCTTGCGAAAGTGATCTCCGTGTTACAAAAAGCCTGCGGGCGTTTCAGATGCTTCCCGAGCGGAAGTGATCTCCGTGATACAAAAAGCCTACGGGCGTTTCAGGTGCTTTCCTTACGAAAGTGATCTCCGTGCTTCCTGTCCTGAGTTCTGGGGTTTTGGGGTAGGGTTGAGCGTGCGCACGGTGAGAGGGTCTGATCCCCCTCGAACTGTAAGGCGTGAACCCTTCGTGTCGTGTCGTGTCGTGCCGTGTCGTGTCGTGTCCTACCTGTCTTGTCTGTCTTCGTCTTGTCCTGACACCTTTAGGTTAGTCCCGTAGTCGGTAGCACACACTACGACTACTGCCTGCTATGCTTTACTTTCCAGCTACGTTACTTCTCTTGTACTTGTTGTAACCCCAGCATGCTAATCAACCAGTAAAACGTTGTCCAAAAGTTGATACACTTGCAGTAAAGTCTAACTCTTCTTGTAGACTTTACCTGACGTACAGTTCTTTTTTTCTTGGGTGATGTACGTCAGGTGCTCAGCCAGAGTTCGTGGACGAGGCAGACTCACTGGAGTACGAGGAGCCGAGGACGTTGATCCAGAGTTCGTGCCTGACGAGGACCAGACCTTGAGGTCTTTTAGTCGCCACTTCCCGAGGGTACTACTTTTCGGTTTGTCTTTAAACTTGTGTTGCCATGCTTAGGCTTCTTTTAGACTTTCTACCAGTTGGATATTATTTCTCCATATAAATGAATGCAATTTCCTTTCTGTACTTTTGTTGTTCCTAAACTTTATAAATGCAAGAACCTGAAACTTTTAAAATGGAACGCCCCCCCTACAGACGCTTATTGGGTCCGAGCTTCTAAAGCTCTGGCCTAAGCGGGCCTCGTCACATTTCGCTTCCGTCCATTTTGGGAAGCGGGGCGTGACAGGTTTTAGTGGTGGCCCATGCAGGTCCTGCAAAAGTTCGGAACAATAAAAGTACCGCATTCATTTGATATCCATGTACAAGTCTGAATTAGTTTCCCCGTCTTAGATAGTAGGAAGACTTAGGTAGACGTCCCAGGTTGATAGTCGGATGCCTTGGTTAAGACTTAGTCGTCCTCGTCCTAGACTATTTTAGCATCCCCATTTGATACTGATCATATTAGATATTTAGAGTCCTTCTTTAAGTCTAGTCGCTCGCCCAGCTCCATCGACTTCGGGCCCAGCAGAACATAACCTCGATTCTCTTAGGAACCTTCTCTTTAGATCATGATTATATTCTAGCTCATTAGGAAGTCTTAGAGCTGAGTTATCCTAAATCTTTAGACGACCCGATGATTAGAACCATCATCCTCTAGCATCCCTCTGATCCTTGCAAATTTTGTGCTATCGACCATAGAATCCCATCGTAGCTCTTCACGATTCATATCTTACGCGTAATCTTCATGCGATCATTTTTCCTTTCTCTCGATTCTCGTGATCGTTTCCTAACGATCATCATCGATACTTCGAATCCCTTCCTTGACCAATTCTACCTCCTCCAAAATTATTTTTGACTTTCCTTATTAAGTTTTCGCTCTAGCTTGATTTCTTTGAAAACTTTTATTAATTATTTAAAATTTCTTACTTTTGGTTGGGTTAAAAAAATTCTTTCGCAAATTTTGAAACCTTTCGGTCGTGAAAGTTTTAAGTTACGACCTCGTACTTATTTTCGAATCAGTATCCATCGTATTTTAGTTTTAAAACTTTGTTACCATTTCGGGAATTCAATATATCATTTTTCTAACCTAAGAAATTTACTTTTAACCTTTTACGTACGTACTTTAGAATATTTTTCTAAAACAAATGGGGATTTTAAATTTCTTTACATATAAACATCTCTATGTTCATCGTGCTCATACTTCAAGAACCTTTGTTTAAATTCATTTTCATTTGCAAAACAATCGCTACCTCATCCTACTTTTATTTCTTTTATTTCTTGTTTTCGAAACTCATTATTAAATTTTTCGCTCGGTTTAACTCCCTTGAAAACCCTTTATTATATATATTTAAAATTTATTGCTTTTCGATTGAAAGTTCCTTCTTAGATTTTGAAATCTCCTTGGTCGTCAATTTTCAAGTTACTATCTGGAAATTATTTCAAATCGGTATCTTTCATATTTACATTTTTAAAACCATGTTGACATTTTTTTATAATTCAAATTATATTTTCTGGGCTACAAGATCTATTTCTAAATCACTTACTGTGCATACTTTTTTTTTTAAAAAAAATATTTTCTAAACTAGGGGGACTTCAATTATTTTATTATTATTATTATATCTGTTCTATGTTCCTCGTGACCACATTTCAAAATCTTTGTGTAAACTTATTTTCATGTGCAAAACAATCGTTATTCCACCCTACCCATCCTTCCTTCGTCTTACTTTTCCAAAATTTTAAAAATTCTACCATTTGCTCACTCCCTCCTACATTTTTATATATATAAAAGTATATGATACCATATTCTACATGTAATTCTCCTGTCATCAATCTAATTATTTTGAAGAATATTTTGTCTCATCCAAACAAACTATCTCCTTACACCCGTCTTATTTGAACTCGTTCTTTCCGATCTTATTTCGTTCCGCTTTTGACTTAGTTTTCCTTCCTTCTTTTACCTAGACATTAGACCTTGTAGTTATCCATGCTATCTTCAGTTTAGGAGTAGGCCCTTTGGTAGGTGATGTCGTTGCAGTGCCTGAGTATAGGTAGAGTGTGTAGACCTGTAGGAGTGTGTCATCATTAGGATCCTGATGTTTGTCTCCTGTGTCTTGAATGTGTACTCAGTGTCAACCATGGTATGCTGGAAGTTGTCTGAATGACGGTATTCATACTTATATGAATGGCGTCATCGCAGGCAGATCCTTAGACTTAGTTTTAGTTTTAATGAATGGTTTATCTTGGTTGTATGTGACTGTATCAAAACTTTGTTTTCTTTAAACCAAATCTTTAAATTTTTAAAACTAGCTCACAAGATCACAAATCACTTATCCTCCCTCATCCATTACCGCAACACCACGCGTTTTTTCCAAATGTTTTAAAATATTTCTTTGGCCTTAAGTCTCTCTTTCTCTTCTCTTCTTTCTCCCTTAAACAAAATTTTTGTGTTTATGGTTGTTATATTAATTGGGACTATCTATTATCGTTATAGGATTTTGTTTGCAAGTAGGCTTGGAGTGAGATGAGTTTTATTATGTCAATGATTGATTGACTTTGGGAACATGAGGATGATGGATTAGAACATCTTTTGGATGAAAAGAATGAACTGTCCAAGACTTATTTATAATACCGGAGTGTGGCAGACTCAATGGAGAATTCTATTTGAATGAGATTAAATGCGAGGAGATGATGACTCATCAGACTTGAGGCTTAGACGGGTAGTAGATAGGAGTAACTGCCGAGAATAGTATGAGTTAGGGTGATCATGAGATTGAGAAGAGCTTATATCAGCATTGAGACTGATTGATGAATTGACGTGAGAAGACTTTGAGAATAGCACGACGTGCGGAGATTAATAGATGTTTAGGTAGTCGGACTTAATGTTTGTTGGGATTAGTTATAGTGAGTAGGATGAGGGGTAATTCTGACAGATCAAATTATTTGGTGGATGAATTTATGGGGAAATATGACGAGAATGTATTGAAGACACGACGATTGCTGATTGATGAAGGTATTATAGGATAGACAAATGTTTTTGTCTTGGATTGGTGGATGACTAGGATCTCATTTTTTTGGAAATTTATTAATGTTGGGAAAAGATTTAAAAAAAAATTATTAAAAGATATTAATGAGCAATGATGATGTTTAGTGGAAGGGTACGATATCAGAAGATGATTATTATTTTTTATGAGAACTTGGAGATTGGAAATTGGAACGGTAGTGATGGATCCATATTATTAGGAGGTGAGTTTAATCGTGGCTTTGCCCAGTGAAAAGATGGATTGTGAGGAATTATTAAGGAACGTTGTTGGAAGTTATAGGATTAGAAATCTTTTTGAGTAGATATGATAGTCGCGGGTAAAAGGTTATATGGGTAATTATTACTAGTGTGAGTGATTCCGAGGGCGGAATCATTTCTAAGGTGGGTAGAATGTAACGGCCTGTTTCTATCGTACCTTCTTCGTGCACGTGCTTTTGATCGTGCACGTGTTTATTTTAGACTTTAGTTGTTTTTGAACGTTTTTGTGTGATATGTCGTCGTGATCGTCTCTGAAAGTATTAGATTGTGGAACAACTTGGGAACGACATATCTCGAGTCGTTCTTCCGCGATACTAACTTATTTGATGTAATGTCGCGACTTTCTGTTTTGACGCGAGACGTTTCCATTTTTAGTTTCGTCTCTCGACGTCAAAATTTAGATCCGTCTTCTCTGATCTCTTTCTCTCGTCGTCCCGAACACCCCATAATTATTTTACAATTTTTGAACTTAATTTGACCTATTTTCCATTTTTTTGAAAGTTTTAAATAATTTTAAAACCTATTTTTATAACAGTTTTAATTACAATAAAATTCCTATAATATAATAACGCTTTAAAGAATTTTCTGACCAAATTTCAGAATTTTTGGCCGCACCCATCTCGTGTGAGGGAGAGAAGAGTAAATCTATTTTTAATTAATTATTTTACTTATATAATTACGTTTTTATTAAACCCTAACCCTAACCCTAGCTCTAACCTATTTATATTAGTCCTAGGATAAATTATTTTCGCATTACACAAACCCTAGCCGTCAAAACCACCTTCCCGACGTTCGTCGCAACGTTGCGACGATCGCCCAGTGCACGACCGGAGCCAACCCCCGCAATTCCCAGCGCACGACCGGAGCAGCCCCTCGCATCACCGCTCGCAGCGCTCCGCTGCACCCCCCCCCCCCCCCCCCCCCCCCCCCCCCCCCCGCTGTCGCCACGTTCCGACCGAGGCCTTCTCTCGGTCTGACCGAGAGAACAGCCGCTTCGCCGCTCCGCTGCACCGCCCCGCATCGCCCTAGCGCCCGACTGGTGGGTCCGCCCGCAGCGACCGAGAGGCCGCCCCGCACCCGCGCTCCGCTCCGCCTCGTTGCAAGTTGCAACGCTGCAACTTGGCCCGCCCCGCTGCGACCGACGGGATCCCTCGGTCTGACCGAGGGAATTCTTCGCACCGCCCAAGCTCCCGACCCCGCTGCGTTGCAGCTTGCACGACCGAGAGCCCCTCTCGGTCTGACCGAGAGGAACCCCCGCACCGAAGGTGAATGGCCGACAGAACTTCGTCGCAACGTCATTTCTCCCACACCAACTTCTGTGGTGGGCCCCCCAAGTGCTCATGAGGTGTTGTGGGCCCCCTTGGACCCCTAGCACTGCTGTGGGCCCCACTTGGACGTGCTACTTCGCGGATTTGCCGTCTACGACATTGCGGCACGTCGTAGGCCTTCGTCGCAAGTTTCGACTTTTGGAGAGACGTGCGAGGACCAGATCTGAAGCTGAGGAGTTCTCCTATCAGACCCGACATCCATTCTACAACAAACTCCGGTTCAGGTTGGTTCCCTGAAACTCGTAGAAACCCCCACAATAGCTGACTGAACCCTAAACTAAAAACCGTCAACTTGAACTAAATTTACTTTCCAGCTCCTGTAAAACGTTGTACGAACATAGAAAATCGTCGAACGGACTTTTTTGACTGTGTACATAGGATAGATCGTCGATTAGGCTGAAACATCAAAAAAAGTGACTTTTGACAAATAGGATAGTCCCGAAAACTTAGAAATGAAACCTAATAGGATTTGATGAATTTGAGACCTTACATCGTCGCCGTGGCGATATTTCAGACGGACTTCTGTGGACGAGACGCTTGGACGAGACGCTTGGACGAGACGCTTCAAGAGGACGACACACTCGCCATTTCAGGCAAGTGTACCCACTTGCGTTTTTTGACCGTGCTTTGGTCTTAGTTTGCTAGAACTGTTAGACTATGAATGTATAGAACCAGACGTGAAATGATAGCGTCCAAGACGCCCCTGACGACTCAAACTTGACGACGAAGTCTGAGCCTGACAACAACAACTTTGATGTTATAGGGCTATCATGTGTGTTCGTGTGTGTGGACACCCTAGAATAACTCTCCCGTACACTGGTCGTGTCTTGTCACTGTTATCCACACTGGTCGTGTCTTGTCACTGTTATCCACACTGGTCGTGTCTTGTCACTGTGTTACAAAAAGCCTTCGGGCGTTTTGTAATGCCCTACCAGCTACTGCACAAGTACTAGGGGGGTGAATAGTACTTTAAAATAATAAGGCGTATAATTCCAAATTAAATTGCACACAACTACCAAATCAATTTACGGAAGCTTAAATTGAATGACAACAATGAAATTAACAATGCTAACAAACGATGTTAATGGGTTCGGATCCACCCAAGTCTCCCCGACTTGTTCCCGGTGATCCTACGTCCCAACCACCCGGATCCCTTCCGGATACTTAAGTTAGAAACCCTAACTCAAGATTTCCACTATGAATATCTTGTGAAAAACCTTCACAAGATCAAATCATACATGCAATGGCAAAGTGAATCCCACAACCCGGGATCACAAACTTCTCTCACAACCGAGAGAGCCAATAAGCAATATAAAAGAGTTTAGATGAAATAAATACTCTTACCACAAAATCCTATACCTTGAGTTTTTCTTACCCAATAGGTGGAATGAAGGATTTGAGGAAGATGAAGTTACCAAACCCTAGCACCAAGGAAATGAGCAGCAATGGGTGCCTAGGGATGATTTGGAAACTTGAATCAAGCAATAGCTTGAAGAGCTCACCAAGAACAAGCTTCTCTCTAGATCTAGAAATGAGAGAGAATGGGTTTCTTGTGAGGAAGAGAGCTTTAGATTTGAGGGAGAATAGCTATCTCTTTAGAACTCAATGAATCTCTGAATGGAAGCTCTAACCCAGATAGAAATGACCTAGGTTCGTATTTATAGGAACCCAAAAACACAAGTTAGGTCATTCTCCAACGGAAAGAAATCTGTGAGAATTAGTCGGTCAAAGAACAGTCACTGACCGACTAGTTCATCAACTAGTCGGTCAGCCAAACAACAAGGACCGACTAAGAGTAGATCTGAGAAGAGATAGAATTTCAGACCTAGAAATCTAGTCGGTCCAAGAACACTGTCTGACCGACTAGTTTCACAACTAGTCGGTCATCCAATGAACGTAGACCGACTAAGAGGCAAAACAACTTAGTCTGAATGCAAAGTGACTTAGTCGGTCCAAGAACAAAAGTTGACCGACTAAATTGTCAACTAGTCGGTCACCAAACGTTCTTAGACCGACTAACGGTAAACAGTAGCTCAGGAGAAATTTAGAGTGAACAGTAAGTCACAACTAGTCGGTCAAAGAAGCATCACTGACCGACTAGTTCACAAACTAGTCGGTCGGTGAGTCAACGTAGACCGACTAACTGTAAACAGTAAAGTCCAAGAATTTAAGGAATCAAACTAGTCGGTCCAAGAACAGTTGCCGACCGACTAGATCACCATCTAGTCGGTCAGTACTTGTTCTTGTACCAACTAACATGCACAACAAAGTCCGAATCGAAGCGCGACGCTTCGAGGAAGTTAGAATGAACTTGTGCAAGGATCCTAGAGCTACGAAATGAGCGTAATGAAGATATAGACGTGAGATATACTCAAGGCTTAACATTCTATATATCGAAGCTAAAAGACTATAAATAAAACCTTAATAAACGGTCTTCGATAGCTTCGATTGAATCTTCATATTTTCCAAAGCGTCGCAAGAGCTTCAACGAAGCTTTAGGCATGAATATGAGCTTTGGAAAGTGTTGAGATGTCGCTTTGAATGTTCACGTGAAATTGGCGACGATCTCCAATATTGCGCTCACAAATTGTTAGTTCATGAATTATTTATGTTTGCTCATCATCCAAAACCAAATCCGGGGAGTCCAATATTCAACATTCTCCCCCTTTTTGGTGATGACAAACCAACATAAATAATAATCAAAGATAATAATTCAAATGTAAAATACTTACTCCCCCTGCATTTATGACACGTTAATTCCAAAATGAATATGAATGAATTGCATCAAGCAGACGAGTAAGATAAATAAAATGAATTGATTTTTGAAATATCGGATTTTGAAAATCCTTATATGTATCTTAACTCCCCCTGAATCTAACATATCAAACTAGATTCTTGGAAATTGAGTTAAATTTTCATTTGCGCCTATTTATTATCATTATCTCTCCCCCTTTGGCATTATCCCAAAAATGGGGGGCATACAACGACAACAATTAGGAAATGTAAAATCCAACATCGGGAGTCGTAGACAAAGGCAATGGACCAACTTGACACCAAGGGAAAAATTGTGGAAATCAAAACAAGGTGTGCCAAATTTTCCATTATATAAAAAAATCAACGATAATCAAAATCATCAAAAATAAAATTTGGTATTTTTTTTATTTATTGAATAATGAAACATATTCTCCAATATTCAATATTTCTTGGTTAAATTTGTGCATGGAAAACAATTCTATATTAATATAGAAATATAATCTATTTAACCAAGTTTTTAATCGTCGAGCGACGAATTCACAATTCAAATGCATTCAACGAATATATATAAAAAAAATGCACGACGAATAAATGACAAAGTGAATGACGATGAACATATATATATGTAGAGACAATGTGAGTATATCCAAAAAATATCACATCGAATATATGAGATACATCATATCAAGCGCTACATATCATCAAAAAGAAATACATCATCCTCATCATCCTCATCAAAATAAATACTACAACAACGACAACATCCAAAATACATCAAAACATCATAACCCTCATACTCAATCCTAACCCAAAATACTCTCGCTAAGATATATCATCCAAATCGTATATGGAGAGTCCTCGGAACAACGATCACGAGGAGGAGGCTGGATCTGCAGCGTCCGTGGGTCCAGTCGAAGGAGTGGACTCAGGATCTGCAGGGAGCAGAGGTGTCTCAACAGATGGAATCGTCGGGGCAGGAGTCGAGATCTCAGGAACAGGCTCTACAGCAGCATGAGTCTCGACAGAAGCAGCAGCAGCAGATACATGAGCAGGCTCGGAAACTGGGTCAGCAGCAGGCTCAAAAGGCTGAAGAGCTGCAGCAGATGGCTCTGGAACACCGGAAGAGGTGGCAACTCCAGGAGCAGAAGTGGAAGTACCAGCAGCAGCAGCAGCAGTGGCCTCATCGCCACGGGCAAAAGAAGTAGCAAGCTCGTCAAGCTCCTCATCGTCCATCTCCTCGGCCTCAGACACCGAAGGAGGAAGCTCAATCCCCATCATACGAGCCATACGGCAGACTACCTCCTCAGTACGATCCAAACGGGAGTCGTGCTGACGAAGTAGGCGTACGACATCGTCCAATGTAGCAGGGGAAGACGAGGCAGCAGCAGCTGACGGAGTAGACTGAGAAGCAGATGCGGTAGACCTCTGCATGTGACGAAGAGCCGCTAGAGATTTCTTCACGGCCGTCGCGTTCAGAGGCGTACCCAAAGGACGCTCATCGTCAGGAGGGAGGGGGACTCGGAAATGACGGAATACGAGAGTCAACAGGCAAGGGTATGGAATGTGCGTAGACTTATTGGTCTTGCGTATACACTCGAAAGAATCCATCTTATCGAGTATCACGCGAGCCCAATTTATCTCGCACCCCAAGAAAAGAGCGTATATGAGCTTCAAAAACGGCTGAGAGGGGAGTGAAGAGGATCCATACTTAGGGAGGAGACACGACTTCAAAATCAGGTTAAGAACCCACGCATTCGGCTTAAAAGATTTCGATGGAACACCAATGAATGCGGAGGGGATAACCTGGAAAATCTCTGAAAGAATAGACTGATCCAAGGAAGAAATGTCGTCTACGGAAATGTCCGAAGGGAGGAGACCACACGACGCACAACCAAGGATCTCCCCCAAGATTTCTGCCGTGAGAACTATTGGAGTTCCCAAGACAGTCATCTCAATGGAGTGGCTGGCGTCGTACTGGCCTCGAATACGGTTGGCATAGAACAATTTCACGAGGCGAGGGTACGGTTTGGGATTGGCCTTGGGGTCGAATCGGAGATAGTCTAGAAGGCCACTATAAGAGAGAAGATCAGCAAGGCCGAGAAAATCAGAGAACTGAACGTAATGCTCCAACAGCAGTGGACAGTGTTCTATACGGTTGTACGCGGCGAGACACTGAGGGTCATCGCGGCACAACGATATGTCTACACCGCCAACTGGCATAGGAGCTTTACCCTTGGCCTTACGGGTCTTCGGAGGTGGGGTAGGTTCCCTAGTAGGCTCATCCTCTGGGATAAAATCAGTGTCGGAATCGGGAGGAGTAGCCGGAGAGTGAAGAATAGGCTTTTTGGTCTTGGATTTGCGGGGTTTAACTATGGCAGTCCTAGGCTTCTTAAGAGGAGGCGACGAAGGAGATGCTTGGGTAGACTTGGCATGACGCTTAGGCTTTGGGGGATTCCTAGGGTCCGAAGGTTGTTCTACGGTCATAGGAGAGGCCCCGGAAGAGGCGATCGGAATGCGAGTCTTAGCCATAGTACTACGAGCACAATCAATCGAAGAAAATCACAAGTAACCTAGAGATTACAAGCTAACAACCCTAGAGATCAAGAAATTCGAAAATAGACCAAACCCTAGAATACCTAGGAGGAGAAATCGAACCCTAGGGGAAGAAATCGACCTAGAAGAGAGAGGGAGATACCTAGGAGGCTGAGTCGACGGCGGCGGACGGCGGCGATGGCCGGAGAAATGGCCGGAGACGAAGAGAATGTGAAGGGGCTCGATGGGGGTTTGGGGTTTTCGGGCTGGAGCAAAAGAGAAGACCGACTAATAGAGAGATTAGTCGGATGAAGGATGAGTATAAGTCGGTCTGGAATCAAAAAGACGTAACTGCCCTAACACACTTAGTCGGTCACAGTTCAATCACTGACCGACTAGATTACGATCTAGTCGGTCGGTCAATGAGCTTGAACCGACTAAGTCGAAACAGAGGCACAGAGTGATTTTTAGGGCTAGATTTAGTCGGTCGCAGTATACTTACTGACCGACTAGTTTTCAATCTAGTCGGTCGGAAAGTGTACTATGACCGACTAACGAAAGAAAATGATAGGAGATGGATATTTGCTTGATCTAGTCGGTCTGAGTTCATTTGCTGACCGACTAGATGAGCATCTAGTCGGTTGACAAGAGAACTGAAACCGACTAGAAGAGTCCAAAAGTAGAAATTTTGATTTCTCTACACAAACCACTTGGATGAAACATCCTAACTCACTCATTAGTCATCTGAATTACCCCATAAAACGTCGAAATCTTAAATACGACATTGAAATATGAATTCGATCATAAATTCAAATAAATCACATAAAATTCCCAAAAATTCAATTAATCTAGCATGAATGAAATATCGCTAAATATATTAGCATGCAAGATGATTGAATTTAAATATGAATCCTATATCTCGGATTCACCCATAATCCCCAATTCTCGACGCAACCGCACAAAGGAGTCCTCCTTTAGGGGTTTCGTGAAAATATCGGCGATTTGCTTTTGGGTTTCAACGTACACTAAAATGATGTCCTTTTTAGCAACATGGTCATCTAAGAAATGGTGTCGGACATCTATGTGTTTCGATCGGGAATGGTGCACCGGATTCTTTGAAAGACAAATAGCACTTTGGTTATCCACCATGATAGGGCTAGTATCACAATGAATACCAAAATCCTTCAATGTGTGTCTCATCCAAAGAACCTGGGCACAAGCGGCACCGGCGGCAATATATTCCGCCTCGGTGGTTGAAAGTGATACCGAATTTTGCTTCTTGGAAAACCAAGAGACAAGAGAATTTCCTAGAAAATGGCAAGTGCCACTAGTACTTTTCCTGTCGGATTTGCATCCCGCATAATCAGCGTCACTATATGAGACTAACTCATATGTGCTAGATCTCGGATAAAGTAATCCAAAATCTAATGTGTAACTTAGATAGCGAAAAATACGTTTTACCGCTACTAAGTGAGAATCCTTAGGTTGAGACTGATAACGAGCACATATACATACGGCAAACATAATATCGGGCCTACTTGCGGTAAGATAAAGCAAACTACCTATCATACCTCGATATAGACGAATGTCTACATCCTTACCGCCCGTATCCTTGTCAAGATGCGTAGTCGTGCTCATTGGAGTCTTTTTCCCAGAGGCATTCTCCATTCCAAATCGCTTTAGCAACTCCACCTTGTACTTCGTTTGGTGGATGAAGATTGCATCGTTCATTTGGCGAATTTGGAGACCTAAGAAATATTTGAGTTCGCCCATGTGGCTCATCTCAAATTGTTCCTTCATCACATTAGAAAACTCTTCGCAAAGAGCGAAGTTAGTAGCACCGAAAATGATATCATCAACATAAATTTGAACTAATAAAATATCATTATTTGCATGCTTAATAAAAAGTGTTGAATCGGCTTCGCCCATTTTAAAATTCAAATCCAAAAGAAAATTCTTTAGGCGATCATACCAAGCTCGAGGAGCTTGTCTCAACCCATAAAGAGCTTTCTTTAGTTTAAAAACGTGATTTGGAAATTTTTCATTTATGAAGCCCGGAGGTTGAGAAACGTAAACTTCCTCAACGACATCTCCGTTTAAAAATGCACTTTTAACATCCATTTGAAATAATTTAAAATTCTTATGGCATGCAAAAGACAAAAGTAATCTAATTGATTCTAATCTAGCTACCGGAGCGAAAGATTCTTCGAAATCGATTCCTTCCTCTTGACGATAGCCTTGAGCTACTAACCGAGCTTTGTTCCGGACGACGACTTGGTTTTCGTCGGTTTTGTTCTTGAAGATCCACTTTGTCCCTATGACGGTGTGGTTCTTCGATGGCAATGGAACAAGCTCCCAAACTTCATTCCTCTCGAATTGAATGAGCTCCTCCTCCATGGCTAAGATCCAAGCGCAATCTTCGCATGCTTCATTAATATTCTTTGGCTCTATCGATGAGGCAAAGGCACAATTTGCGAAGTGGTGAACTTGCGATCTCGTCTTGACACTATCATAGATATTGCCAATGACTTGCTCATGGGGATGGTCACGAACCGAATGAAGCCGTTTGGGAATACCTTGATCACTTGGAACATTCTCAACAACTTCATTAGTTGGGTTAGTCTCAATAGAATCAATAGAATCATTAGACTTAGAATTATCAAACGAATCACATAAAACATCCATAGAATCATTATCATTTGAAATTCTAGTTGGAACAAATCCTTCATTAAACGAGACATGAAGCGATTCCTCGATCGTTGAGGTTCGTTTGTTGAATATCCGGTAGGCTTTGCTACGCGTAGAATATCCAACAAAAATCCCCTCATCGGATCTCGGATCGAATTTGTCCAAACTACCATATGTGTTCTTAATAAAACATTTCGAACCAAAAACACGAAAATGTTTAACTTGAGGCAACCTACCAAACAACAATTCATAACAATTTTTTTTAGTGCCGGGCCTCAAAAGTATTCTATTAAACACATAGCAAGCGGTGTGTACCGCTTCCGCCCAAAATTGATGGCCAAGTTGGCTATCATCAAGCATAGTGCGAGCACACTCCACTAGCGTCCTATTCTTTCTCTCAAC
Source organism: Scilla litardierei (assembly GCA_030789695.1). Taxonomy (NCBI): domain Eukaryota; kingdom Viridiplantae; phylum Streptophyta; class Magnoliopsida; order Asparagales; family Asparagaceae; genus Scilla; species Scilla litardierei. The sequence goes on from CM061134.1 coordinate 67,326,934, forward strand.
TACACCATTTTGAGGAGGTGCACGAGGGAAAGAGAAGGTGTGAGTAATACCAACTTCATCACAAAATGTCTCAAAAGACTCATTCTCAAATTCACCTCCATGATCACTACGAATAGTGACAATGGTGGTTCCTAAGAGATTTTGTACTTTCTTAACAAAAATTGTGAAGTTTTCAAAAGCTTCATTTTTATTACACAATGAAAATACCCAAGTAAATCTTGAATAGTCATCTACGATGACAAGTCCATACCTTGCATTTCCTAAGGAAGCTACTCTAGTTGGCCCAAATAAATCTAGATGTAATAGCTCTAGTGGCCGTTTAGTAGAGATGCTTTTCTTAGGTTTAAATGAAGATTTAGGATGCTTGCCGCGTTGACAACAATCACAAAAACTTTTCTTTTCAAAAACAAGCTTCGGAAAACCTTTAATAGAATTCAATTTTGAAAGCTTATATAGTGTTCCAAAGTTCACATGTCCAAAGCGTCGATGCCATAAGTGTTGTTCACTTGTGTTGGCAACAAGACATTGTTCATATGACTTAGGAAGATCCAAAATATAGATGTCTTTACGACGAGTTCCGGAAAATAATAATTTATCATTATCCTTTCTTAAAATATGACACAATCCTTTCGCAAAGCTAACTTTGTAACCTTTGTCACAAAGTTGGCTTATTGAAATAAGATTATGATTTAAACCACTAACAAGATAAACATCACTAATTAATGGTTTAGAAGGGTTACCGACTTTACCAACACCTATGATGGTTCCGCTCTCGTTGCCTCCAAATACGACGCGGTTTCCATTCGCAATGGGAACCACTCCGGAGAGCAAACGAGCGTCACCCGTCATGTGTTTGGAGCACCCGCTATCGAGTATCCAATTCCCTTTGGAGCTAAATTTAAATTTGATGCTCCTTTTCTTTTTCTTTTCCTTGAGTACCTAAAGATAGACACTTTCATATCATGGTACCCAAGGTCATTGGGTCCAAGGGATTAGACCTTTGGAAGCCAAGTCCAAGTGGACTTAGACTTCCCCACATAATTCTTACTATGCACAACATCCGAAAAATAAGCATTCATGTACATTTGTTTTTCGTCCATGCTTGTGTGCTTTGGGCTCCAAATAGTGAATATTTTGGGAGCCATCATCCTATTGGGTGCATGCATGCGACGTTGATTTCTACGTGATGCATGTTGTGGATAGGCATACGGGACATGATGGAATGGTGCACGACGAGAATTATTCATATGATGCGGTGGGTGAACATATGCATGTGTGGGAACACGTGCGTGAGGGTGTCTCACATGGTGTGCACGTGCCCGAGAATGTGTTGCATAAAAATCATCATATGTGTGAGATGGTGGAGTAGGACGTGTGTTCCTACGTGGCATGGTATTTGTGTACATATAAGCATGGCCCTTCTTTGGAGGTCCACCCATAGTGGGTTTCTTTTCGAAAGAGGGTGTGGACGAGGTGGAAGCACCATTGGTAGATGAACTACCAATAGAGTGTTTGCTACCACTCGTAGAGTCACCGGAAGTTGGCCTAACAAAGGTAGTGGCCGCTTTGGATGGACATCCCATCGTATACCCCAAACCAATGTGGTGATTGGCCGGAAGTAAGTCACTTAGGATTTTATCCAAATGGTCCTTACCTTTATTGAATCTATTGATTCGGCCTAATGTGTTCTCATAATTCTCTTTGAGAGAACGCATTGAAGTATCTAAAGTGGATACTTGCGATGTGAGCACATAAACACGAGATTTAAGATTCTCGTTCTCAATACTCAAAGTTGAGTTTTGAGAAGTTAAATCCGCTATCTTATGTTCTTCCGCATCCTCAATGCTAACATGTTCGAGTTTAGATTTGAGATTCGCAATCTCATTTCTTAACTCTTCAACAACGGTGTCGTTGTTGGTGATGATATTCTTAGGCGATGTTTGAATGCTAGCTAGGTCATCTTTTACCTTAGTATATCTATTTACTAACTTAGTGTATTTTGACCAAAGTTGAGAGTTAGCATTTCTTAGATCATCCATCGTTACCTCATCGCTTTCGTCATTACTATCATCGGAAGAGGAGGATCCTTGATCGTTCTCCTCTCTTGCCATGAAGCACATATGTGCTTGCTCCACTTTCTCATCATCCGACTCTCCGCTTGAGGAATCCTCGGAGTCGGTGAATGTTGCTCCGACAAGTCCTTTCTTGTACCTCTTTTTGTATTTCTTGGACTTATCGAATTTTGGCGCCTTCCACTTCTCCTTTTGTTTGTTGAGAGGACACTCCGCTTTCATGTGTCCTGGCTTATTGCACTTGAAACACAAAGGAGAGGAAGAGGCGTTAGAAGAACCAAATTTACCTTTGGTCTTGAAGTTACCTTTCCGGAAGAAACGGTTGAACTTCTTGGCCATGAGTGCCATGGACTCCAAGTCCAACTCGTTTTCCGAGTCTTCATCATCGGAAGATGTGGATGAAGCCGCCTTGAATGCAATCGCCTTTTTCTTAGGCGCATCTAGGTTCAAATATGACTTCATCTTTTCTTGTAGCTTCACCTTGCTATCTTTGCGTACCTCGTATGACATCAAAGTACCCATTAGTTGAACTACGGTATATTTGTTCATGTCATTACCTTCCTCGATGGCGAAGGTACGTTTTTCCCAAGAAGAGGGAAGTCCTTCAATAAGCTTTAAGCACTTCTCCTTTTGAGTGTAGATCTTGCCGAGGGCCTCTAACTCGTTTATTATGTCAACGAAGCGAGCGTAATATTCTTTCATCTTCTCGCCCTGTTGCATATGAAACATTTCGTAATCTTTGGTTACGACAACGAGTTTAGAGTCTCTTACCCGACTCGTCCCTTCATGTAGTATGAGGAGAGAGTTCCAAATTTGATATGCACTCTTACATGTGCATATCTTATTGAAGTCCTCGGGCTCCAATGCGCATTGCAAGGCGTTCATTGCCTTGGCATTGCTTACCTCCGCGGCGACCTCCGCGGTAGTCCATTTCTCAAAATCTTCTTCTTCGGGCTCGATGTACTCCTTCATTGTAGTCCTCCATAAAGATGCACTTCGGAGGAAGGTTTCCATCCGACATTTCCAGTACCCGTAGTTGGTACCGTTGAAGAATGGAGGCCTTGTAGAGGAATGTCCTTCCATCACCGATGACGCTCCTTCACGGTTCCTGAAGGTGTCGTAGTTGGAAGGTGGAGGCACGGTCTTGTTGTCGTTGGCAGACATAGCTAAGTATCTGGCTCTGATACCAAATGTAATGCCCTACCAGCTACTGCACAAGTACTAGAGGGGGGGTGAATAGTACTTTAAAATAATTAGGCGTATAATTCCAAATTAAATTGCACACAACTACCAAATCAATTTGCGGAAGCTTAAATTGAATGACAACAATGAAATTAACAATGCTAACAAACGATGTTAATGGGTTCGGATCCACCCAAGTCTCCCCGACTTGTTCCCGGTGATCCTACGTCCCAACCACCCGGATCCCTTCCGGATACTTGAGTTAGAAACCCTAACTCAAGATTTCCACTATGAATATCTTGTGAAAAACCTTCACAAGATCAAATCATACATGCAATGGAAAAGTGAATCCCACAACCCGGGATCACAAACTTCTCTCACAACCGAGAGAGCCAATAAGCAATATAAAAGAGTTTAGATGAAATAAATACTCTTACCACAAAATCCTATACCTTGAGTTTTTCTTACCCAATAGGTGGAATGAAGGATTTGAGGAAGATGAAGTTACCAAACCCTAGCACCAAGGAAATGAGCAGCAATGTGTGCCTAGGGATGATTTGGAAACTTGAATCAAGCAATAGCTTGAAGAGCTCACCAAGAACAAGCTTCTCTCTAGATCTAGAAATGAGAGAGAATGGGTTTCTTGTGAGGAAGAGAGCTTTAGATTTGAGGGAGAATAGCTATCTCTTTAGAACTCAATGAATCTCTGAATGGAAGCTCTAACCCAGATAGAAATGACCTAGGTTCGTATTTATAGGAACCCAAAAACACAAGTTAGGTCATTCTCCAACGGAAAGAAATCTGTGAGAATTAGTCGGTCAAAGAACAGTCACTGACCGACTAGTTCATCAACTAGTCGGTCAGCCAAACAACAAGGACCGACTAAGAGTAGATCTGAGAAGAGATAGAATTTCAGACCTAGAAATCTAGTCGGTCCAAGAACACTGTCTGACCGACTAGTTTCACAACTAGTCGGTCATCCAATGAACGTAGACCGACTAAGAGGCAAAACAACTTAGTCTGAATGCAAAGTGACTTAGTCGGTCTAAGAACAAAAGTTGACCGACTAAATTGTCAACTAGTCGGTCACCAAACGTTCTTAGACCGACTAACGGTAAACAGTAGCTCAGGAGAAATTTAGAGTGAACAGTAAGTCACAACTAGTCGGTCAAAGAAGCATCACTGACCGACTAGTTCACAAACTAGTCGGTCGGTGAGTCAACGTAGACCGACTAACTGTAAACAGTAAAGTCCAAGAATTTAAGGAATCAAACTAGTCGGTCCAAGAACAGTTGCCGACCGACTAGATCACCATCTAGTCGGTCAGTACTTGTTCTTGTACCAACTAACATGCACAACAAAGTCCGAATCGAAGCGCGACGCTTCGAGGAAGTTAGAATGAACTTGTGCAAGGATCCTAGAGCTACGAAATGAGCGTAATGAAGATATAGACGTAAGATATACTCAAGGCTTAACATTCTATATATCGAAGCTAAAAGACTTTAAATAAAACCTTAATAAACGGTCTTCGATAGCTTCGATTGAATCTTCATATTTTCCAAAGCGTCGCAAGAGCTTCAACGAAGCTTTAGGCATGAATATGAGCTTTGGAAAGTGTTGAGATGTCGCTTTGAATGTTCACGTGAAATTGGCGACGATCTCCAATACTGCGCTCACAAATTGTTAGTTCATGAATTATTTATGTTTGCTCATCATCCAAAACCAAATCCGGGGAGTCCAATATTCAACACGTTTCAGATGCTTTCCTTGCGAAAGTGATCTCCGTGTTACAAAAAGCCTGCGGGCGTTTCAGATGCTTCCCGAGCGGAAGTGATCTCCGTGATACAAAAAGCCTTCGGGCGTTTTAGATGCTTTCCTTGCGAAAGTGATCTCCGTGTTACAAAAAGCCTGCGGGTGTTTCAGATGCTTCCCGAGCGGAAGTGATCTCCGTGATACAAAAAGCCTACGGGCGTTTCAGGTGCTTTCCTTGCGAAAGTGATCTCCGTGCTTCCTGTCCTGAGTTCTGGGGTTTTGGGGTAGGGTTGAGCGTGCGCACGGTGAGAGGGTCTGATCCCCCTCGAACCGTAAGGCGTGAACCCTTCGTGTCGTGTCGTGTCATGCCGTGTCGTGTCGTGTCCTACCTGTCTTGTCTATCTTCGTCTTGTCCTGACACCTTTAGGTTAGTCCCGTAGTCGGTAGCATACGCTACGACTACTGCCTGCTACGCTTTACTTTCCTGCTACGTTACTTCTCTTGTACTTGTTGTAACCCCAGCATGCTAATCAACCAGTAAAACGTTGTCCAAAAGTTGATACACTTGCAGTAAAGTCTAACCCTTCTTGTAGACTTTACCTGACGTACAGTTCCTTTTTTCTTGGGTGCTGTACGTCAGGTGCTCAGCCAGAGTTCATGGACGAGGCAGACTCACTGGAGTACGAGGAGCCGAGGACGTTGATCCAGAGTTCGTGCCTGACGAGGACCAGACCTTGAGGTCTTTTAGTCGCCACTTCCCGAGGGTACTACTTTTCGGTTTGTCTTTAAACTTGTGTTGCCATGCTTAGGCTTCTTTTAGACTTTGTACCAGTTGGATATTATTTCTCCATATAAATGAATGCAATTTCCTTTCTGTACTTTTGTTGTTCCTAAACTTTATAAATGCAAGAACCTGAAACTTTTAAAATGGAACGCCCCCCCCCCCCCCCCCCCCCCGACAGACGCTTATTGGGTCCGAGCTTCTAAAGCTCTGGCCTAAGCGGGCCTCGTCACGTTTCGCTTCCGTCCATTTTGGGAAGCGGGGCGTGACATGTATGTGTCTACCTTTGGGTACTGTTATTTGATATTTGTATGTCTACTGTTCACCAGTATAAGTTAGTGTGTCAGGATGTAAGCTAGTTACTTTAGAACCATTGGTTAATCAGAACTGTACCTTTCTTATGGTATGTTGGAACTTGTAGTGGATCAATAAGGTTGGTACGACTTTGTTTGGGTGCACAGTTTCCCTGATGACTTGTAGGTAATAGGTTACTAGTTTAATTCAATACTAGTTCCCATGCAAGATGAGTACCTAAATATTATAACAGTAACCTATGATGTTTGACTAAAACCTATAGACTTGAATGATGACAAGTACTAGATAACCTGTTGGCCTTTTATATTGAACTTTATGGCATCAATCTGTGTAATACATCATAGAGTGCAATACTAGTTATAAATCTTTTGGAACAATGTTAGTATAAATGTTACGGTGTAAGACAGTTAGTTTTATAACAGTGTATTATAGTAATTTAATGATTATTAGTTAAGAACGATTAGCTTATATCATAATTTAATGCTGCAGATTAATCACGCCTTATTACTATCACCTGGTCACCCAAATCGTCAAATCAAGCAAGTGCACTTTTTTACGTATCTTGAAACCATTGCTTTTAATTGCTTTGACCTGAGGTACTCTGATATGCAAGTGTACATTTTCTGTTTTTAATATCGTTATATTTAAATGCTGAATCAAGAATTTGCTAGTTTTGCCTTATGTCACGTAGTTACACGTCATGCTTGTACACCTTCGATCGGATTATTATAGATGGAATGCGTTTTGATAGAACTTAGTGACAGAACGGAATACCTTGAAATCGTGAAATCGTGCTTATTGATTGGCTACTCCCGTCGGTCATTTGTGACTAATCTGGCTCGTGTTCCAGTAGGGTCACATGATGACTAGTCTGGCTCGTGTTCCAGTATATGGCGGTTTAGCATTTGTGAACTCTTGTAATCGATTAGGCTGGCTCATGTTCCGGCAAACTTTTAGGTGGGGTTAGGGTTGAGCGGCCACTGGGCGTATGAAAGGTACTCTCCTCAAGAGCACCACCCGCACGCGATGGGTTAGCGTCAATCACGGTAAGCCCCCGTGAGAGGAACGACCTTCTCATCACGACCTAAAGGCGATAACCATAGATTAGATGTGAACTCTTGACATGAAAACTTGCAACGCTAACTCGGTCATCTTGAAAATTGAAATGCTAATGAACTCAGAGAAACCTCAACTTTAATCTTGCAAACGTCTAGAACTGCATGTTAGGAGTGCTTGTCATGCTTCATCAAAATTCTTCAATATTAAATTGCTGCAGTCGCTTTCGTAAATTATTAATGCTTCTAAAATTCATATATATCAGATATCTTGTCTAAACTGCGATGCGATTTGTTGTACGCACTACACTTGTCACGCTATTTTCTGTACACACTACACTTGCCACGTTATTTGCTGTACACAATACACTTGTCATGCTGCTACTTGTACACTACGTTTGACTTGCTTATATTTTCCTTATGCTGCCATGTTTTAGCTATTGAAATCATATCTTGTCACTTATCTTGCTTTGTTAATGATTTCAAAAACCTTGCCGAGGGTCAAGTTTCTTTTTATCCTCTTTAAAACTTGCCGAGCGACCCTTGCTGACGTATATTTCTTGTCTTGTGAAATATACGTCAGGTATTAGACAGGTCTGCAGAGGAGTTGCTTAGAGACCTTGCAGGTTGATCAGGAGTGCCTTGCCGCTAAGTTCCTTCGCTGAGGAGTGATATACCTTCGCATCATTTTTGTACATTGTTATCTCTTTCAATATCTGTATGGGTTTTAGACCCTTTCACTTTTGCTTCTTTCATTGTTGTAAATCATTTTGAGATTTGAGATTGTAATAAAATATTATCTGTGTTGTTTGAGTCGCATGCAAGAACCTGCAGGATGTTATCACACAGATGCGTAATGTGCTTAAACCAAGGAGGAGAGAAAAGAAAAAGTACCTCCTTCTTGCTTTAAGCACATGCAGACCTTCGTCGCGTCCTCGCTCCCAAGTACATTGGGAAGCGGGGCGTGACAGGTTTTAGTGCTGGCCCATGCAGGTCGTGCTATGCAAAATACTTTAAACAAAATAGGTAAGATTACAATCTTGATTCTCAAGATCATCTTTCCTTGAACTCTATCCCAGCCTGGTTCCTTAGAAAATCCTCGTACATCTTAGGATTTCAAATTATTACTTGACCCAATGAGCTAACTCTTGATTATGTAGCTGTTACCAACATTATATTTTTATGTCGACGACCATAGGATACCTCGTAGTAGACCCACATTAACATCCCCTAGTCATCCTTACATTTTTGTGATCATACACTTTTCCTTATTTTGATTCACTTAATTCCCATTGTGACGTCTATGTCATCACCTTTCTGCTTCATGTTATCCATTTGAATCGACCATATCCTTGCCTATCTTAAAACTTATTTGATTCTGTCGGTCATTACATTCCCCGTTAGCTTTATTAAATTTCGAGGACAAAATTTTTATAAGGTGGGTATGATGTAACGGCCTGTTTTTGTATGTACGAATTTTATACGTATTTAATTAGTATAGTGATTTATTAGAGGTTTTATGATATGATTTTATTATTAGGTTTCGTAACTCGAGCACACGATTTAATGATGGTGTTATTAATTTCTTTTACTTGTGGTTCATTTTGATTGTAGGGGCGAGATTGTACTAATGAAATCGCAACTTAACCAAATTGATCCTTCGAATCTAATCTTAACCCAAGGATCTAACAAATCATTACGAAATTGTATCTTGCTGATCCAATCTTAACCAATATCATAACCGAATGAATTATCACAGCTTAAATATTTTTAAGATATTATCATGAATAAGTATCCAAATTAAATAGTAAAATATCCTGACCAAACCCCATATTATCGTAACCAATGATCTTACCACATCCCCCTTGAACTTCGTATCAAAACTTAACAAAAAAATTATCTCAACTATATTATAGGGATTATCCAAATACTAATTTTAATATCTTAACTGTATATATTTCTTACCCAAATCCCTTATAGTCCACATCCTATCTTAATAATAAAACCATATCTATTAATTAATCTTACCCTATCTTTTAACCTAACAAGTCATTTTCATATATATGTATGTACTAAAATATCATTCTTAATTTCTAAAATCAGAGGGATGTCTAATTTTACTAAACTGATTTTTCATAATCCTAAATATCCAAATTACCCATCACCCCAAATCTAATATGTTCTAACAAAAACTATTTTTTATCAAATCTTATCATAACTAAACTAAAATCCTCTAAGAAAATCTGTTGGTTTCCTTTCTCCTCCTTCCATTGTGTAACGGGGCCCCCATACACCCACATGCCCATACCTCACATCTCCTGTTAATTCGCATGTGAGTGGCCTATCCCCAGCACGTATGCACTCACCCTTGCGGATCTTAACAAATTCCATCAACCTACGATTCAATTGAACCTATGCGTTATCTCCGCGCATGGAATCCCAACGTGCCCTTTTTCCGTTAGCAACGACTCAAACAAAACCACGTCCCCCTTGATTCCGCCACGCACCAACTCCCCTTCATCCCCATCCAAGCCCTCGACCGCACCACCGTCAGCATTTCAACCCAACGACTGCTGCCTTCCCTCTCCAACGAAGCCAACCGTTCATCTTCAAACCCCTCCTCACACAGCCCTCAACCAATCCGTGCGAGGATCTCGCATTCCTCGACTACCCACGTAACCGCACCCCGACTTCCTCCACTGTTCCACGTAACCGCTCACTGCCCTTACAAAACAACACAGGAGAAAAAGAACCCAACCTCAACTTTCTCCTCCACCAACAAAACACCGCCGAGCCCGTCCACTTCGCCGGTAAGCTCTGGCCGTCCCTCCGAGCTCCTCCTCCCTTCTACTAAAACGCAACCCAACCCCTCCCGTCTCCTTCACCTCGCCCGCCGACATCTCCCAAGCCCACAACCCCACACAGCACCCCATTCACAGACCTCTCCTCCTTTCCTTCCAACAACAGCCACCACCGACTCATAAGCCACCCTACTCCCTGTAGCTCCGACGAACGAGTCTCTCTCACCTTTACAAAACAACCCCCTCAACGCCGCCGTGACCAGACCACACCTCCCTCCTCACATTGCCACGCCACCACCTGCTCCGCCTTCTTCTCCTCCGATGAATGCCAAACCCCCTCGCCGCCGCATTCTCCACCGATGCAGTCGGTGGTGTCCCCCGCCGACGAATCCCGCCAGCACTCCCGCCACCTTCCCCGAAGCCCGCTCCCATGTCTTCCCCTCCTTTCCTCTGTTTGAAATAGAGGACTCCTCAGCCACCCACTCCGACCCCGTTTTCCCCCATAATCGCTGTCCGCCTCGTTCCGTTTCGCCCCCACCTTCTCTTTCCCGCAATCAGTAACAGGCCCAAAGCCCGGACTCCCATCGTGGCCTCATCTCTGGCTCGGCCTCCTCCCATTGTCAAGAACCTCCGGCCTCCCACAATCTCTCCAAAACAACCCCGCACGAGCCCTCTTCGAGCTCAGGCCAACCCGACACTGCCCCGCTTCAAAACACCTTGCCCCTCACAGCATCCGCTGCCGATCTGCGCTGTCTCGACCTCAGATCCACCGTTGTTCCCCGAATCCGCCGATGTTCCCCGAATCCGCCGCCGCTCCGGATCCGCCTGCTGCCGTCGATCAGTATCGCACCGCCTCGAGCTCCCATCGCCGTGCCCCGGAGCCATCAAGCCGTCTTCCGCCCTTTGCCTGCGCAGCATCGAAGAACAGAAAGGGGTAATGGGAGTGAGAAGAAGAAGGGGGAAGAAAAGGACAGGTAAGAGAAGGAGGATTATTAAATATAGAAAGTATAAGTTATTATAATATAAGTTAGTTTTATATTTAATAAATGCAGATAGTTTTTATAACAGTTCTTTAATAAGTTGAGCCTTATTTCTTAGCATATATAGAATTGTATGTGTCTACCTTTGGGTAGTGTTATTTGATATTTGTATGTCTACCGTTCACCTGTATAAGTTAGTGTGTCAGGATGTAAGCTAGTTACTTTAGAACCATTGGTTAATCAGAACTGTACCTTTCTTATGGTATGTTGGAACTTGTAGTGGATCAATAAGGTTGGTACAACTTTGTTTGGGTGCACAGTTTCCCTGATGACTTGTAGGTAATAGGTTACTAGTTTAATTCAATACTAGTTTCCATGCAAGATGAGTACCTAAATATTATAACAGTAACCTATGTTGTTTGACTAAAACCTATAGACTTGAATGATGACAAGTACTAGATAACATGTTGGCCTTTTATATTGAACTTTATGGCATCAATCTGTGTAATACATCATAGAGTGCAATACTAGTTATAAATCTTTTGGAACAATGTTAATATAAATGTTACGGTGTAAGACAGTTAGTTTTATAACAGTGTATTATAGTAATTTAATGATTATTAGTTAAGAACGATTAGCTTATATCATAATTTAATGCTGCAGATTAATCACGCCTTATTACTATCACCTGGTCACCCAAATCGTCAAATCAGGCAAGTGCACTTTTTTACGTATCTTGAAACCATTGCTTTTAATTGCTTTGACCTGAGGTACTCTGATATGCAAGTGTACATTTTCTGTTTTAATATCGTTATATTTAAATGCTGAATCAAGAATTTGCTAGTTTTGCCTTATGTCACGTAGTTACACGTCATGCTTGTACACCTTCGATTGGATGATTATAGATGGAATGCGTTTTGATAGAACTTAGTGACAGAACGGAATACCTTGAAATCGTGAAATCGTGCTTATTGATTGGCTACACCCGTCGGTCATATGTGACTAGTCTGGCTCGTGTTCCAGTAGGGTCACATGATGACTAGTCTGGCTCGTGTTCCAGTATATGGCGGTTTAGCATTTGTGAACTCGTGTAATCGATTAGGCTGGCTCGTGTTCCGGCAAACTTTTAGGTGGGGTTAGGGTTGAGCGGCCACTGGGCGTATGAAAGGTACTCTCCTCAAGAGCACCACCCGCACGCGGTGGGTTAGCGTCAATCACGGTAAGCCCCCGTGAGAGGAACGACCTTCTCATCACGACCTAAAGGCGAGAACCATAGATTAGATGTGAACTCTTGACATGAAAACTTGCAACGCTAACTCGGTCATCTTGAAAGATGTAATGCTAATGAACTCAGAGAAACCTCAACTTTAATCTTGCAAACGTCTAGAACTGCATGTTAGGAGTGCTTATCATGCTTCATCAAAATTGTTCAATATTAAATTGCTGCAGTCGTTTTCTTAAATTATTAATGCTTCTAAAATTCATATATATCAGATATCTTGTCTAAACTGCGATACGATTTGTTGTACGCACTACACTTGTCACGCTATTTGTTGTACACACTACAACAAATAAAAAAATCCTAGACTATAAGATGGAAGGATCTCACCGAATGTTCCTCCAAACGAACTGAAATCGTAGCTTACAAGTACTGTTATCCCCGGCAACGGCGCCAAAAACTTGCCTCGTCTCAAATGATGTGAGAACTACTCCCAAGCGTAGGAGATCATGCAAGTAATATCCTGGTGAGTCCATGTATCGAATCTGCGGGACAACTGACCTGCAAAACTACGATCGTCAATCTGAAAAGAGTAATAATACGATGTTAACCAACCACCTATCAAACACAAAGATATAGGATCAAGAGTATGGAATAAGAAATGAAAATCCTACGATATTTACGGTGACTTTGGTAGGGGTACAAGTATGGGGATCATGTGTTGGGTTTGATTTCGTTAAGGTGTGTGCAATCAATGAATATCAATACCTTTTCTATAACTCAACGTTTCGTCTGGTCAGGGCATGAGAACATCGGAAAGTATGGCGATCAAGCGTATGAAAACGTGCCAAAGAATTAATCAAGTGCAAATAGGGCGAAAAGATATAGAAACCAATAATTACGACACCCTAACTACGTCAACACCAACACATATGAAGTGGATGTGCTACGGTTGTGATTTCATTAGGAGTTAATAATCGCTGAAATATCATGTCTTTCATATAACTCAACGCTTCGTCCGGTCAGGGTACGAAGACGTCAGAAGATGAAACGATGAAAACTAGTCAAAATAGCCGTATACGTATCACTAGCAACATTGATTTCATTAAACGATGAACGCAATAATAAGTTCAGATTAGTGAACATGAATTGGCTAGCCTTGTCAGGGCCTATCCATACGGGAAGTAAATAATATCGACAATAAGCAAATACCCATCAAATACGTTGTAAAAATCAACATTACTAGCAATTTGAACATGAAAATAGGACTAAAGACATGAAATTCATCAACTAAATACTCCTAATTACATCACAACCATAGCACAAGGAGATTAGCCACGCATGGTGCAATAAAAATCAGATTTGATAGCCAAATACATCGTTTTAATAGCCAAAATACAATGAAATACACCAAATACGGGGTATAAGTTCAAGAATTTATCACCAAATCTCCACTTTAGAATCCAAAACTCCCTGAAAAGTAGAAGAATAGCCTCTGGGATTTTTCAGAATTTTCCCCTGGAGAAATACGCACAGTAGCCGCTCCAAAAGTCCCAAAATATGCCAGAATACGCCCCAAAACCCTAGAAATACGCTTAAATAAAGAGATTGCGGGTTTAAGTTGCTTAACGGGTTGAAACCCCCGCACCCGCTTACGCTTTAACCCGATCCAAAGTCGGAGCAATTAAGAGCCGTCCATCTAAGCGGGATTGAACAAGGTGGCGCCGCGTGGCGCTTTAATATTCACGCAAAGCCCGCATCCGATATCAACTCCGAATACAGCTAGGGTTAAATCCGACCGTCGGATCGAGGATCCAACGATCGAAGAGAGGCCACGTCGCCAGCTGCAGCCCGTCTTTGCTTTCAAGTTGCGGGTATGATATCAACCGTAGGATCAAGATCCCACGCCTCTCCGCTAGCCACGTCTCCCGCTCAAGATTTCGAATTCGAAATCGAATTAACCGCTGTCTGGGCCGTTGGATGGGCATCGGAGGGATGAGATTCACTTGCTCGTCGGCCTCATTTTCGTGCGTCATCGAAGTGATCCAGGCCATTGGAATTTCGATCAACGATCTCCAGTGCGCCACGTGGTCCGAGATTACGCTCGTCGCTGCGCCTCGCTGAGAATTTCACGCGTCGTCCGATCAACATCGAACCGTTCACATGAAGCCACATCGTCGCTTGATCTCGCCCGCTGCTCCGTTCAACTCGAGTGAGGGCCGTTGGATCTAGATCCAACGGCCACGATCTTCCGCATTTCTCTGCGCGTGATGAAGCCAGATTTCGACCGTTCGATCAAGATCGAATGGTCGATATTTAATCGCATCTGTGTTTTGCTGCGGCCGTAGGATGAAGGCGGGAAGCGATGGATTGCCGTCACGTGGACGCTTGTGATTGGCTGTTGAGCGTATTTTCGTATTTAATTTCGTATTTCTCCATTTAAATTGTATTCTGCATTCAAAAATTCATAGAAATTAGCACAGATCTCAGAAAAATACAAATAAATAGTCGTTGGAATCGTGAGATCGAGATGATACTAAGAAAAATATAAAAATGCAGAAATACTCAATAGAATTCGTGTTTTGTGCACAAATAATGTGATTTCTCTAATAAATAATGGTGTACAAAATACGCACATATTAGAGAGCAATTAAGTATTATATAGGCACATCATAGGACTAATTAGGGGGTTAAATACGCAATATTCACTCCGAATCACACCCCCCAACTAGCGTTTTGCTAGTCCCTAGCAAAAAGAGCGATAAATACGGATGATCAAATAAAAATTAATTCTATCAACCGCTTATGGCGTGGCTCAATAATACACTTTTCAACATGATCTTCAACATCAATATACACATCCATGAACAAAATCAATCACATGATATTTTCTCTAATATAGTGTGAATAAATAACATACAAGCATCATTTTGCGCAAGCGAAAGTATAACACGTCGTTTTTCTCTAGTTTTCTTGTTTCCAAGGAATTGGCCTATCAAAACAATCATTCAAGATATGGGTAATGAAGTTGCTTAATATATATTCACTATTTCTTTTCTTTTATTCGTTCCGCGTAACGCGCATTAAGCAACATTCGCAGAAAAATGTATAACTTGGATCGCTCCATCAAATGAGTGAGTTTCCTGTCAATGGCTCCCAAATCAGACGATAATAGGGCATTAGGCCAAAAAGGACCCACTCGGACTGTACTACTCGAGCCAACCAAGTTATTTATTAGTGACATACTTATTCATTCATTTTTCTTCATTTTTCATTCATTTTTCCTCTTTTTTTTTCTTTTCATAAGCAACTCAATACCCATTATTATTTTTGAACAAAGCATTAATAACCAAGGCCAAATTCCTCTTCAACTTGGAGACTTTTCAAAAAATCGTGTATACTTAAGCTTTTTCATCACATTAGCATGCATGGAATAAGTTCAAACTATTTCGAGATATTAATCATGGCAATTGAAAATTTTTCATGAATAGCATATGAACGGTAATTCATGAAGCAAAAAAAAATTAATTCAAGCCATAAACAATTAGCTAGAACTCAGTTAATGCATAATCATCCGCATTTGAGGTATACGAAGGAGTTTAAAATGGTGAGATTTGGTGGGTCATTCTTTCCTTATGCCATGCTTTTGAAAAAAAATCCTAAGGTCTCAGACACACCCCCCAACTAAAGATGGACATTGTCCTCAATGTCGAAGAGGGTACGAGTTTATTCAAGCAAGCATCCTAGAAAGCAAATAAAATTCTACGCTACCGGAAAGAACACACCGTGTTCAAATGGCGGATCCTGAATTTTTAATGGTGGAGGAAGTTGTTCAATTTGATCCTTGCGCTCCTCGGCGATTAATCTTCCTCCTTTAGCTAAATTGGACTCCAGCAACACAACTCCAAGCATCTCTATAAGTTGTTTACCAATGTCCTGGAAGAGATGATTTATGTCAGTCCAAATTATTTTAAAATTCTTCGCCATAAACATATTCCAAATATAGTCATCAAAATAGGTGAAGTAAAATAGAGCATGGTGATGACAACTCCCTGAAAAATGTGCACTACGCTCGGTATGATGCTCGGTCAATGTGGAGAGGGGTAAATGATTTTGGGAAAAACTGAGGAAGGGAATGGTTCGGGCTCCATATCGATATTCTTTAAACCAATGTCCCTAGTCGTCTCCTCCTCCTGTTCATCCAAAATTGCTCGCTCATCCTCTACTTTGCACACACTTCCTGCCACGTCAATGTTTTCATTCGTGACTTCATCGTGACATGGCTCGCTCGATATACCTGCAATAGAAGATAAACTCACATTAGATTCTGGAAATTGAATTTCAAAAGATTTATTTTCTTCTAAGCAAGTGGAAATCAGCTTAAGATTTTCAATAGATTGCTGAATCTGTCGACTCCGAGCAAGGAAGTTTTCTTGGAATTGATGGGATGTGGCCTCCTGTGTCTGAATGACCAATTGAACTTCCTCTTTCAAGTGTTGCAAAGGTACGTCTACACTTTGCTCCCCTTGATCAAGGCTTGAAGGCTCCGTTGACTCGCACTCTGAAGTCTCTTTCTTGATTTCTTCATTCTCTTGTAAAGACTCCATGTAGTTCCACGCCTCTGTCGGCGTCATGACTCCCAGGAACTCCTGCAGCTATGGTCGTAGTCCACCTAGGAAGGACTCCATAAGCTCTTTCTTTGTAAACCCATGCTGCGGATAGCTCGATATTATGTCTGTGAACCACCTCCAGGCCTGAAAGAAAGTTTCACAATCAGTCTGATTAAAACCAACAATCTAGAGCTTCTCCATCCTATGTTTGTGTGCCCTATCATATTCTGCATCATACAAATTGTTCGTGCAATAAAATTTCATGTATTCCATATACTCCATTCTTTAAAGAAAAAACAAAAAATAAAATAAAAAAATCCTAGACTATAAGATGGAAGGATCTCACCGAATGTTCCTCCAAACGAACTGAAATCGTAGATCGCAAGTACTGTTGTCCCCGGCAACGGCGCCAAAAACTTGCCTCGTCTCAAATGATGTGAGAACTACTCCCAAGCACAGGAGATCGTGCAAGTAATATCCTGGTGAGTCCAGGTATCGAATCCACGGGACAACTGACCTGCAAAACTACGAACGTCAATCTGTAAAGAATAATAATACGATGTTAACCAACCACCTATCAAACATAAAGATATAGGTATCAAGAGTTTGGAATAAGAAGCGAAAATCTTACGATATTTACGGTGACTTAGGTAGGGATACAAGTATGGGGATCATGTGTTGGGTTTGATTTCATTAGGGTGTGTGCAATCAATGAATATCAATACCTTTTCTATAACTCAACGTTTCGTCCGGTCAGGGCACGAGAACGTCGGAAAGTATGGCGATCAAGCGTATGAAAACATGCCAAAGAATTAATCAAGTGCAAATAGGGCGAAAAGATATAGAAACCAATAATTACGACACCCTAACTACGTCAACACCAACACATATGAAGTGGATGTGCTACGGTTGTAATTTCATTAGGAGTTAATAATCGCTGAAATATCATGTCTTTCATATAACTCAACGCTTCGTCCGGTCAGGGCACGAAGACGTCGGAAGATGAAACGATGAAAACTAGTCAAAATAGCCGTATACGTATCACTAGCAACATTGATTTCATTAAACGATGAACGCAATAATAAGTTCAGATTAGTGAACATGAATTGGCTAGCCTTGTCAGGGCCTAGCCATACGGGAAGTAAATAATATCGACAATAAGCAAATACCCATCAAATACGTTGTAAAAATCAACATTACTAGCAATTTGAACATGAAAATATGACTAAAGACATGAAATTCATCAACTAAATACTCCTAATTACATCACAACATAGCACAAGGAGATTAGCCACGCATGGTGCAATAAAAATCAGATTTGATAGCCAAATACATCGTTTTAATAGCCAAAATACAATGAAATACACCAAATACGGGGTATAAGTTCAAGAATTTATCACCAAATCTCCACTTTAGAACCCAAAACTCCTTTAAAAGTAGGAAGAATAGCCTCTGGAAATTTTCAGAATTTTCCCCTGGAGAAATACGCATAGTAGCCGCTCCAAAAGTCCCAAAATACGCCAGAATACCCTCAAAAACCCTAGAAATACGCTTAAATAAAGAGATTGCGGGTTTAAGTTGCTTAACGGGTTGAAACCCCCGCACCCGCTTACGCTTTAACCCGATCCAAAGTCGGAGCAATTAAGAGCCGTCCATCTAAGCAGGATTGAACAAGGTGGCGCCGCGTGGCGCTTTAATATTCACGCAAAGCCCGCATCCGATATCAACTCCGAATACAGCTTGGGTTAAATCCGACCGTCGAATCGAGGATCCAACGATCGAAGAGAGGCCACGTCGCCAGCTGCAGCCCGTCTTTGCTTTCAAGTTGCGGGTATGATATCAACCGTAGGATCAAGATCCCACGCCTCTTCGCTAGCCACGTCTCCCGCTCAAGATTTCGAATTCGAAATCGAATTAACCGCTGTCTGGGCCGTTGGATGGGCATCGGAGGGATGAGATTCACTCGCTCGTCGGCCTCGTTTTCGTGCGTCATCGAAGTGATCCAGGCCGTTGGAATTTCGATCAACGATCTCCAGTGCGCCACGTGGTCCGAGATTACGCTCGTCGCTTCGCCTCGCTGAGAATTTCACGCGCCGTCCGATCAACATCGGACCGTTCACATGAAGCCACGTCGTCGCTTGATCTCGCCCGCTGCTCCGTTCAACTCGAGTGAGGGCCGTTGGATCTAGATCCAACGGCCACGATCTTCCGCATTTCTCCGCGCGTGATGAAGCCAGATGTCGACCGTTCGATCAAGATCGAACGGTCGATATTTAATCGCATCTGCGTTTTGCTGCGGCTGTAGGATGAAGGCGGGAATCGATGGATTGCTGCCATGTGGACGCTTGTGATTGGCTGTTGAGCGTATTTTCGTATTTAATTTCGTATTTCTCCATTTAAATTGTATTCTGCATTCAAAAATTCATAGAAATTAGCACAGATCTCAGAAAAATACAAATAAATAGTCGTTGGAATCGTGAGATCGAGACGATACTAAGAAAAATATAAAAATGCAAAAATACTCAATAGAATTCGTGTTTTGTGCACAAATAATGTGATTTCTCTAATAAATAATGGTGTACAAAATACGCACATATTAGAGAGCAATTAAGTATTATATAGGCACATCATAGGACTAATTAGGGGGTTAAATACGCAATATTCACTCCGAATCAACTACACTTGCCACGTTATTTGCTGTACACAATACACTTGTCATGCTGCTACTTGTACACTACGTTTGACTTGCTTATATTTTCCTTATGCTGCCATGGTTTAGCTATTGAAATCATATCTTGCCACTTACCTTGCTTTGTTAATGGTTTCGAAAACCTTGTCGAGGGTCAAGTTTCTTTTTATCCTCTTTAAAACTTGCCGAGCGACCCTCGCTGACGTATATTTCTTGTCTTGTGAAATATACGTCAGGTATTAGACAGGTCTGCAGAGGAGTTGCTTAGAGACCTTGCAGGTTGATCAGGAGTGCCGTGCCGCTAAGTTCCTTCGCTGAGGAGTGATGTACCTTCGCATCATTTTTGTACATTGTTATCTCTTTCAATATCTGTATGGTTTTTAGACCCTTTCACTTTTGCTTCTTTCATTGTTGTAAATCATTTTGAGATTTGAGATTTGAGATTGTAATAAAATATTATCTGTGTTGTTTGAGTCGCATGCAAGAACCTGCAGGATGTTATCACACAGACGCGTAATGTGCTTAAACCAAGGAGGAGAGAAAAGAAAAAGTACCTCCTTCTTGCTTTAAGCACATGCGGACCTTCGTCGCGTCTTCGCTCCCAAGTACAATGGAAAGCGGGGCGTGACAATGCCCCTATAGAGCCACCTCCTTGTTCGCTTCGGGATTCAACCTTCCCAAGTTCGACCGCAGGGATAAGTTCGTCGGTGTCAAGATGAACACGAACTTCTCTTTCCGCTCCCTCACTTTACTCGCCATGTCAAGGTCGAGATGCTGATCCTTCCTCGCACTAACATAATAATACGCTCCTCGTCGCTTCGCTTAGAAGAAATGCCGAAACAATAGCAGGGTCGGATTTATGCCACTATCGAAGCAGATAACAAGAAACCCGACCATGGAGCTGATCGAGTTCGACATCAGTTGGAAGATCGGAAGCTCGAGGAAGTTCAGCATGTCCAAGAGGAAGGGGTGGAGCAGAAACCGAAGTCCGAGCACGAAGGTCGGAAAATAGACCCCAACTTCGTTGTCCTTGGGCAAACAAACCCGTTCATCGAAGGTGGGGAGGCAAACATCATAGGGTGGCCGGATATACTTGGAACGAATCTCGACGTAGCTAATGCGCTTTGTATCGGACGATAAAGCCAGGATCTTCGTCGGACCCGTTGTCGTAGCCACGTCGACAGTCAGCCCTGAGCCCTTCTTTTTGGCTTTCTTAGGAACCGTCGACGTCGAGGGGACAGCTGGGGGCTGCTTCTCGCTCCTCTGGCTAAGACTCCGCCACATCCACAGACACGGTCTGTTCCCCGGTCCCTTCGGAGCTAACATCCACAAACTCGTCGAAGTGCTTCTCGGCGTGTTTTTAGAGGAAGAAGATTCGGATGAAGTCATCTGATAAGAGGACGAAGAGAATACCTAAGAGAGAGTCATCGGAGCTCCGATGAAGCGAGATTGGCAGCGCGTGCTCGAAGACGAAGTACAAAAGGAGATTTGAAATTTGAAAGCAGGAGGAACTCGCAACCGTTTCACCCCTTCTTTGTTTTATAAAGGGCGTCGGCCAATCTCGACCGCTGAGGGTGGGCCACGTGGCAAGATCTATAGCAGAGCCGTCACCTCAGCTTCTCCCCAGAGCCGTACGCAGTATGTGTCATGCTCCAAGTGGCGAGTGTCACGCCTCGCTTCCCAAAACGACGCAAGCGAAACATGAATAAGGTCCGCTTGGGCCGGAGCTGTGAGGCTCGGACCCAATAAGCTTCTGTAAGGGGGTACCATTTAAAAATTACAGGTTCTTGCATATATATAATTCAGAACAACAAAATTACAAAAAGAAAGGATGCATTCATTTTATAAAAGAGACAATATCCAGTTTATGACAAGTCTAAAAGAAGAGAAGCCTGAGCATGGCAACAAACTGCAGAAAAAGGAAACTAATGATGCGAAGCACCTAACCTAGGCAAAAAGGTAAAGTGTTGCTAGACACCCAACTAAAAGCAGTAACCTCTGTAAAACAGCGACGAAAGAGACCTTTAAGCCTGGTCATCGTCGGGTACATACTTCGGGTCGACGCCCTCTGGCTCCAAGTACATAGGTACATCCTGCTCGTCAACGTGCTCTGGCTCAACACCTGACATACCTCACCCAAGAGAAAAGGAACTGTACGTCAGGTAAAGTCTACACAGAAGGGTTAGACTTTACTGCAAGTGTAAGGTAATTTAAGAGCAACATTTTACTGGTTGATTAACATACTACGGTTATGACATGGCAGCTGTACTATACAGGAGGTAAAACAGTGCAAGAAGGTAAACACGATAGACAGTAGCCGTAGCGTGTGCTACCAGCTACGGGACTAAGCTAGACGGGACGGGACTGGACAAGATAAGACATGTGTGACTCGAAGGGTTCACGCCTTACGGTTTGAGGGCGGCCAGACCCTCTCCCCGTGCGACCGCTCAACCCTACCCCAAACCCAAATACACAAGACGAGACATGACAAGGAATCACCCACTCACTTGGTGAGAGCCCTATTCGCCCGCAGGCTTATCCATTACCAATCGTGAGAAGGGTTCACTCTCTCTAGCTTGGAGAGTGCCATATTCGTCTGCAGGCTTATCCATTTCCAATCGTGACAAGGGTTCACTCTCTCTAGCTTGGAGAGTGTCCTATTCGCCCGAAGGCTTATCCATTTCCAATCGTGACAAGGGTTCACTCTCTCTAGCTTGGAGAGTGCCCTATTCGCCCGCAGGCTTATGTAATACATGACATGACATGGCAAGACTAGAATGAATGAGAGTTACATGGCATGACAAGAATGGATGAGAGTTGTTCAATCTAGGGGGTCCACATGCACGCACACACAGATGAAACCTATGGTAGCAGTTGTTGTTGTTGTTTCTAGGGGCTCCACACGCATGCACCAACAGAGAAAACCTATGGTGTCAGTTGTTGTTGTTGTTATATGTATACTTCGTCGTCAAGTCTAAGCTGTCAAGGGGGTCCCGGACGCTATCATTTCACGTCCGGTTCTCTTTAAATGTTCTTTAACTTCCTAAGAAGGGGAAGGCCTACACATGGCCATAAGAACACAAGTGTAAACACTTGTCTGCGATGGCGAGTGTGTCGTCTGTCTGGAGCGTCTTGTCGAAGCGGCGCATCAGTGAGGGTCTGTCTGAAACGGATCAACGGCGGTGTCAAGACACGTTTTTCATCATTCCTATTAGTGTTCATTTCTAGGTTCAACGGGGCTATCCTAGCAGTCACAGTCACGTTTTTGTTTTGTTTCAGCCTAATCGACAATCTTTCTTATGTGCACAGATATTCAGTCCTTCGTCCATGTCAAATATTTTGCAAATTTTTAAAGGAGCATAAATGAAATTTAATTATTGTTGACGATTTTTAGATTAAGTTTCCGATTTGCTAATGTGGGGGTTTTTGCTACGCGTTAGAGGACTAACCTTTTGGCGTTGATCGAAAAGCAGATGTCGGGTCTGAACGGTGATGGATCAGCGTCGTCTACAAAATCTCGGCCGTGGTTAGTGTAGCGAGACACTTTCAGACAGCGAGGTGGAAGCATGAACAACGAGCACATGTCAAGATCTCTCTCCCGTTGCGGGTAGCGCAACGGATCTTCATGGCGGCGGCAACGTCGGGGGAAAACACGCGAGTTCGGTGATGCGCATGAACTCCAATGATCAAAGGTGGCTGTCGGTGATGAAGGAGGTCAGTGGGTGTTGCTCAGGCTGGTGGGTGGCCGACAGCGTCAGCGCACGGCGGTGGGCGGCCGTGAGAAGATGAAGAAGACAGATTCGCGCAACGGTGGTTGTCGCACGTCGCAACAGAAATGCAGCGATCAGAGGAGTCAAAGGGGACTTGAATTGGTTAAAGGGGTTTGATAGGGATCTAATGGTGGTGGAGTGGTTGTCGGAAGCGGTCGGAGATGGCCGGGCACGGCATTTTTCCAACGATGGATAGATCTGTCCAAAACTGTCGTTAGGGCTGAGTTTGATGGGATTTTCAAAGAGATCGAGATGAGAGAAGTGAGAAAGAAGGGGTGCAGATGATAGGAGGGTTCGAGAGAAGTACAACGATGGTAGGGTGTCCGTCGGCGGTGGCCGGAGGTGGCCGGGCGCCTGCGTTGAAGATCGGCACGCAGATCTGTCAAAACAGCCGCTAGGGCTTGGTTTCAACGGGTTTTCGAGGAGTTAGAGATGAGGGAAGAGAGTAAGGGGAGTTGCAGATGATAGAGGGATCAAAGGAGAGTTGAATGGGGGCGGTGGTGGTCGCCGGTGGCGGCGGATGGCCGGCGACCGGGCATTTTTCTGGCGAGATGTGCTGCTACCAAAAACTGCGGCTGGGGGGCTTTGTGTTGCAGCTTTGAGGGCTTTGGAAAAGGGGAGAGGGAGGAGGAAGGAGGTGGAGGAGCTGCCAGAGTAGGGGGTGGTCTGGGGGTGGCCGCCGGAGCCCAGAGGAAGAAGCAAAGTCGGCGGCTGGGCTCCTTGCGTGGGTTGTGTGAGGTTTGTTAGGGTTGAGGGCTGGGTTGTTTCTAAAATAGAGGATGGTTTGCTAAAGTTTTTTTAAAGAGGGTATAATTTAGGGGTTGACTAGGAGAGAGGGTGAGGGAGTGGGTGTACAAAGAGATGAAAAGCTGGGTGAGGGTAGTGGTAGCAAATCCCTTTCATGATACGTACAAATCTCATTAAGATTTGGATTAACAAATTTGAATTTTGGATTGATTAGGCTTAATGGGCTTGATTTTGATTAATGATTTTGGTGGGATAGGGGTGCTAGAAAATTACTTAAAAAATATCGGGACGACCGTAACGAACAGAGACTCGGGGCTACGGTGGTCAATCGTGTGTTTGGTCCACGGAAAACGAACAAAAAAATAAAAGATCCGGCAACCAAGTCCAAAGCTACGACGACTCTGCAATCAAACCTGATTTGTGGGAGAACGACCCGTGAAATGACATTCACTAAAAATCCCACAAATAACTACTCTCCCATACAGTCACAATGACATATCACATCACATAGTCTGGATCCAAGAAGAGGCCAAATAAAATACGCACACGAAAAGAGTCGTACGCGCAGAAAATACGAACGGCCGGAAAGCGGCCGTTACATTCTACCCACCTTAGAAATGATTCCGTCCTCGGAATCACTTATACTAATAATAATAATATCTATAAACACGTATGCCTATAACTCCTATATTCCACCTAATGATTGCTAATCCTATAACTTATAATCAGTGTTCCTCAACAATTCATCATAACTCGTCTCTCCACTGAGTAACGCTACAACTAGAATTACATCATATCACTTAACAATGAATCCACATTATCGTTTGCAAATCAACAATCATCTCGTCCCCAATATGTTTTTCATCATATTTTCTCATAAATTTGTCCTCCATAATCAATGAACCATCAAACTACATCTATCCTTACCCCAATCATCTAATCTCCTAATCATATAAAATCTGTCTTCCTAACTGTCCATTCATCTCAACATGTCATGTTACTTCCAATGTCTTCTCACCCCAACCTATAGTCAAATCTTGATGCTTTAAATGTTCTACTCATTCTCATGATCACCCTAACTCATACTATCCCGTCCTAGCTACTCATATCTATCACTCGTCCAAGTTTCAAATCGATTAAGTACTCATCTCTCTGTATATAATTTCCCCCAACCAGGATTTTCCATTGAGTCCGTCACACATTGGTATTTTAAATAAGTCTTGGACACCTCGTTCTTTTCATTCGAAAGAAATCTAATCTAATATCCTTGTCATTCAAAATCAACTAATCACCGATATAACATATCTCATCTCACTCTAAGCCTACCCGCAAACATAACCCTATAACAATAATAGCTAGTACTAACAATATCATAACAATAAAAAATAACACTCCCGAAGAGGGAAAGGAAAGAAAGGAAGTTTAAGGCCAACGACATATTTTAAAACATTTGGAAAAATGTGTGCAGTTGTGGTATTGGATGAGGGAGGATAAAGGGTTGTGATCTTGCGAGCTAGTTTCAAGAACTTTGAAAAAAATTGGTTTAAAAGAAACAAAAGTTTTGATACAATCACATGCAGTCGAAGATAAGGCGTACAATAATATGGAAGACTAAGTATAAGGGGCTACCTGCTATGACGCTATCCACACCTATATGAATACCATCATTCAGACAACTTCATACATATATCACGGATAACACTGAGTATTCATACATGACACAAGAGACAATCAGTAATATCCTAAAGGTAACAAGTCATACAGGTCTGCACACTCTACCTATAAACATACACCATGACGACATCACAAAACCAAGGGCCCACTACAAAACTAGAGTTGACACCGACAACTACAAGCACTAATTTCTACACAACAGAAAGGAAGCCGAAACCAAAAGTGTACCGAAATAAGATTGGAAGGAACGCGTTCAAATAAGGCGAGATAAAGAGATAGATGGTTGGGTGGGACAAAAATATTGCTCAAAATAATTAAATAGATGAAAGAAGAATTACGTGTAAAATATGGTACCATATACATTTATACCAAAAAAATATGCAGAAGTAGTGAGCAGATGGTAGAATATTACAACTCGGAAAAAGAGTTAGACGAAGGAATAAAGAGTAGGGTGAGGTAGTGATTGTTTTGCAAATGTAAATAGATTTACGCAAAGATTCTTTTGAAGTATGAGCAGGATGAACATAGAACTGATATATATACAAAAAAAATTTTGAAGTTCCATTTAGCTTAGAAAATATTCTGAAAGTACGTACGGTAAGTGGTTAAAATAAATTTCATAGTTTAGAAAAAAAAGAATAATATATATTGAATTGTCAAAATGGGAACAAGGTTTTAAAACTGAAATCCAAAAGATATCGGTTAGAAATATTTACACGATAGTAATTTAAAAAAATTACGTCCAAGAAGAATTCAAAATCCAAGAAAGAATTTTAACTCCACTGAAAAGCGAGGAATTTAAATATGTAATAAGGTGTTTTCAAAGAAGTTAAACCGAGCGAAGAGTTTAATGAGGAATTTCGAAAATGCTTATAGAGGAAACAGAATTTGCAATGGGGAAAAGCTTCGAAGGAGTAACGACTATTGTTATGAAGCGATCACGTGATTTGAGGGCAAGGAATATGACCGTATGATGAATACGCCTAGGACATGATTCATGAAAAACTACGATGGAAATTCTACGGACGATAACATAGAAAGATAACGACTAGGAAGATGCTAGAAATCAGGGGTTCTAACTATCAAGCCGTCTAAAGATCAGGAAAACTTAGCACTATGACTTCCTAATGAACTAGACTGTAATAGAGAGATCTCAGGGAAGAGTCCTAAGCGAGTCAAGATTTCATTCTGCTGGGCCCAAAGTTGATGGACCCGAGCGAACGACTAAAAGAAGGACTCTAGAAATCTAACATGGTCAGAGCCGGGTGAAGGGCAACTAGAGTATCCTAAGACAAGTATAGCTCAATCTTATCCAAGGAGCATGATTATCAAACCTGGATGTCTATCTAAGTCTTCCTCCCTTCTAGGACAAGGAAAACCTAATTTAGACTTGTACATGTTAAACTGGGTATTGAATGAATGTGGTACTCTTATTGTTCCGAACTTTTTGCATGACCTGCATGTGTTGGATATTGGACTCCCCGGATTTGGTTTTGGATGATGATCAAACATAAATATATCGTGAACTAACAATTTGTGAGCGCAGTTATGGAGATCGTCGCCAAATTCAAATGAACATCCAAGGCGACGTCTCGAGACTTCTCAAAGCACGTGATCGTATGCCTAAAGCTTCAACGCTTCGTTGAAGCTTATGGACCATTTTAGAAGTCAAGAAGATTCGATTGAAGCTTTTGAAGACGGTATCGACAAGTTATATTTATTGTCTTTAAGCTTCTTTCGTAGAATGTTAAGTCTTGAGTAGGTCTTACGGTTTAAATCTTCATAATGCTCATATCTTAGCTCTAGGATCTTAGTAGAAGTCTATACAAACTTTCCCGAAGCTTCGCGCTTCGATTCGCGACTTCTTGTGCATGTTAGTTGGTTCAAGAAGAAGAACTGACCGATGATCGCTCCGGATATACACCCAAAGAACGGTTGTAGTTTTACCGCAAGTGCACGGTGTAGCAGCGAGCGGGTATCGAACACAGGGAGGACGAATGACTGTGCTTGCTCCGAATCAACCTGGCTATTTGAGAACAGAGAAAATTGCCTTGGGCGATCCTGTCACAATCGTCAGACAAATGTGCGAAATATCAAATCAAATAAAGAACGTCTAGGGAATGGGGAATTCCCGCTACTCACCGTACTTCATAAATGTGGTTTGTCGGTATCAAAATTGCTAGAATGAGATTTCGGATGAACTAGTTGCAACTGAATGTAGAACCAGGCTCACGCTCTCGCGCTGTTGCCGGTCTATAGCTATCCTAGGTTTGGGTCCAATCTCTTGCAAACCCTAGCCTAGGGAAGCTAGCATTAGGATCAACATCATCGTCCAATTGCGCACCAAGCCCAATCTCTTGCAAACTCGGTCCACAATCTAAATTAGGATAGTTCCTACCCGTCCAATCTCTTGCAAACGGGTATTGGCACGGAATTGCAATCGGAAATCCTAGTATCGGTCCAATCTCTTGCAAACCGATACTTCGAAAATCCGACTCCAACCCAATTCGGATTTCTAGGGCTTCCTATCAAATTGGGATCCAATCTCTTGCAAATCCCAATTGATATGAATTCCTAGCTATCCGTACTAAATCGATCCCAATCTAATCCCTAATAGCAATTCTAGCTCAATTTCTACCAATTCATCACAAATAAGAAATAGGGCTTGTAGGGTTCATCCCCACGCCCCAAGACGTGGAGACTACTCACAAATCATAGCAATAGCACAAAAATAATCAATGAAATAAGCAATAGAATTCATCACAAATATTGAGATAAACAATAAAAATAGAATTTTTAGGGAAGAGAGATGCAAACCAATGGAGTTCTTCAATTTAATCCAACAAAAATCCAAGTTTTTCCTCTTCTCCAATCACAATAATAAAGCTAAAAAGGAATCTAAAAAGCTGCAAAAAATCTAAGAGATGACTCCCAAAACTAGGGTAAAACAGGGCTTAAATAGCCCCAAAAATCGTCCAAAAATCCTGACCAAAATACCCCTGCACAGCCTGTTTTCCGCAGTTTTCGCTACAGGCAGCGCATCGTACTCGGCCGAGTGACAAAAGTCGCTCGGCCGAGTGAAAACCCTGCAATTTTCCAGAAAGTCGGGGCTTTCAGGGGTCTTCAGTTCGGAGGCGGCTCGGCCGAGTGAGTTGTCGTCACTCGGCCGATGGCTTCACTGCACTCGGGCGGACGGGGTTTACCACTCGGCCGAGTGGGTCTTCTGAAGCTCAGGCAGCCGAAAAACAGTAACTTCGATGTTTTGGAAGGGCCTCGTCTGGGCGCCACTCGGGCGGACGTGGTATCGTCACTCGGCCGAGTGGGTCTTCTGTGCTCGGCCGAGTGCACAGGTAACTCGTGTCTGAAGTGGTCGGCCGAGCAGTATCTCGCTGGTCGGCCGAGTGGCTCCTCCACTCGGCCGAGTGGGACACAAAGAATGCCCAATCTGCTTGTTTTGGCCTCCTCGTCGCTCCTGCGACGTCCATTCTTCTTCCGCTCCCCTCCAACAGCAAAATACCCCTCGGGGAGGTCGTTGGTGACCGTCTAGAGTAAGCGCATCTCAGGATCACTCCAAATCGCGCCAAATCACCTGAAATGCGACAAAAACAACAAATCGTGAAAAGCATCGCAATATCGTCGATATATCGTGAAAAACATGATTTGGGCGATCCAAATGGCATGCAAACATGCGGAAAAAAGGTGTAAAATAAGGAGTGATCAAAATCCCCCAAGCTTGCCTCTTACTCGTCCTCGAGGAAGATAAGTAAAAGGCGAACCCGGTGGATTCTGAAAATGAAAATGGCGAAAAACGAAAAACGAAGAAGAATGAAAATGAAATGAAAATAAAGAAAGAAAGAAAGAAGCGAAGAGGTAGGATGCTAGATCACTTTCTCAGGACGCGGGTTTCACTTACTCTTATAGCATGCACCGAATGAGAAACTCATGTCAAAGGATTTTATTTTGATATCATAGTATAATAATGCAAATAGAGATAGAAAACCCACGAAAAGCGATATAATCATGAAAAACGGAATGATTTTAAAATTAACGTCGTCTGAATCATTTAAAGCGGTATACATATCACAGATCACACACTTTTCAATTGAACGCTTTCTATCTGGAGTATAAGAGTATCACACTATAGAGTAGAGAGAATAGAAAAGTATGGATTTCATGAAATGAACGCTAGGCTTAGATTTCTGGATTTCGTAAAACTAAAAATAATCTCACCGAGTATAGAATATTACTTAGCCTAGGTTGTCGTGCAATGTCAAGTAGTCACTCTCTCACACATCAATGGATCCCCTCCCCCAAGCTTATCTATAAGCGTGGTGGCATAAAAAATATTCACATCCCCATTTTTTTATACATATAGCTCCAAAAGCAACGAAAAGAAAGAAGAAAGAAAGAAGGTGAGATGGGATCTTTTATTGAGGATATTTATTTTTATTTTTTTTATTTTTTTTTCTTTTTTTTTCTTTTTTTTTCTTTTTTTTCTTTGCAATAAGCAATATATACACAACGATCCCAACTCAGAGAGAGATAATGATGTACAAGAATGTTTTTCTCTCTCTCTTTTTTTTTAGAATAAGAGATTTGGAGCTAGAAATTAGTAGCGGGGGAAAATGCCATAAAATAGAATCACTAAGGGGAGATTCACCAATGATTTTAAAAGTAGAGAAATGATGTTCAAGATTTGTGGAGAAAGAAATAAATATAACTCTCGGTTCACTCTATAAGACATGCACGACAACTTCAGCAGGGTAATCTAATCTACTCAGTTTCGATCACAAAAAAGCTAACTAATCCAGATATATCATAGCTAACATCATTCAATCATCCTGAAGTGAAGTGTATAATTCATGCATATAGAAGTGATATAGGAAAAGAAAGTCAGTACTCCAGATATAAGCATTCAATGCGTGAATCTTGGTGTGTTTTCTGTGATAGCATACATATGAATATTCAGACTTAGCTAATAATAAAATTTCATCCATTTTCATGCGGAAAAAGGTGTGGGTTACTATTCTAAATGCAAAGCAAGTCATAGCATCTGATATCTGAAATAAAACCTAAGACATGACAAATATAGCATGCATATAGAATAGGCTAAATCCAACGTCATCATCATCACAGAAAAGTCATCTCTAGCATGAGATGAAAAAGAAATAAAGATAAAGGGAAAATAGAAACTATGCAATGCGGCACACAGGAAAATAAGAAAAACGTGATGCATGGCAAAATAAAAGAAAAGTGATGAAAAATAAGTGCAAAAGCGAAAAAAATGGTGTGAAAAAACTAAAAATAAAGGTGGCAAATCGGAAAAGAACGTGATAACTCACTCCCCCAAGCTAAATGGCACAGTGTCCTCAATGTGCAAAGTGTGGCACACCGAGAGACAATCGATGAGAGGGGCAATTGAGGATGCATGCATGGAAAAATGAAAAGAAAAAGGGTAAAATAAAGAAATGAAAATATGATGCGGACATGATGCATGCACAGATAGGAGTGATACATAGATATAAGTGTCACCAAAAACTCTCCCTCTCTCCCAGAATAGATATAAAAAGATATGAGAAAAAAAAAGAGAATACCATAATAAGTGAGGGGAGGGGGTGGACAAAAAGTGCAACAGGACCCAGCAGAAACGGGCAGCACAACGGCAGGAATGGATCAAGGCATCAAGGGTGCCTAAGAAGGTGGTGCTGCGCCGTCTCCGTCCTGAGGCGGAGGTGGTGGTGGTGGTGTAGGCTGCTGAGCTGGGGTGGGCGTGGAAGTGGAAGCAGGTCTAGTGTGTGTGGAAGTGTGTGTGGGAACCTGCTGGGTGGGTGGTGGTACGCGTGGGAGACGCTCCAAGACCTGTGTAAGGCAGTAGTGGATCTGGGGGATCAGCTCGAAGCGTCCAGCCATCGTAGAGACGGTGGAGGACAGGGTCCTAAGGTCACCTCTAAGACCACTCACCGCCAACTCAAGAGCACGTATGCTCTGCAGTACAGTGTCGGGCGGGGGTGGTGCAGAGGGACGCACCGGTCTAGGCTGTGCAGGGCGAGGCTGGCGTACGCGAGTGGAGTATGTAACGGGCTCAGCAGGGAAGGGGACAAAAGGTGTCGCGCCTGCAAATGTGGGCCGGGCCTCAGTGTGAGGCCGGGGCGGGCAGTGAGAAGTGGAGGCAGCGGCAGCGAAAGAAGAGTACAAAAGTTGCTGCGAGGCGGCTAGAGAGGTCAGTGGCACAGAAGTGTGGACAGACGCCACGACACTCTCGGAAAGTACAGCGGGGGTGGAGACAGAGGGAACTACCGCTGGGGCGGAAGTGTGTGGACCAAAAGGCGTAACCCCAGCGGAGATCATGCTAGCCATGGTCTCCACGACCACGGCAAACGAGGGCTCTCCACTCTCAACAGAGGTCGGTGGGCGCTCGGGGAGAGCGGAGCAAAGAGGCTCCACGGACAGAGGGCCAGAGGTGGCAGTGGGAGTGGTGGGGACAGCCTCGGAAGTGGTGACAGTGGTGGAAGTGGGCTCAGCAAGAGTACTCTCGACACCGACAGCGGTGTCAGGAGCAGCGAAAACATCTGGTATGGGCTGAGGGGCCACTGGGTCAACAGGGTCTGCGGCAGGCTCGGCAGGGTGTGCAGCAGGGTCTGCGGGGGCAGCCTGGGCAGCATGGGCAGCGTGGGCCTGCTCGGCCTCCTCGGCCTCGAGCACGTAGGCGGCGGGGATGAGAACATCCATCGCCGGGAGCCAGTCGACGTGGGCTGGTGCAATCTGAGTCCGAGCAGGGCTCGGGAGAATCATGTAGTCGGCACCGAAAGGGCCGTGCAACCAGACCCAGTGACGCTCACCATGCAGACGAAGCATCTTCATCCGGGCCATAACGTCTATCGACAGAGAAGTGGGGCCCGGGACGCGTCGCAGGTCGTCAGGTAGGTCCTCGCTGGTCATCATGGTAAGCAGGGTGATCAGACCGCCGCAGCAGATCGGTGAGCGAGCGCCCACCGATACAATGATGCGGTCTAAAAACCAAGCCGCAATGTCGATCACGACGGCAGGGACAAGCTCGTGTCCATCCCTAGATAGAGCTCTGGGACGTGTCATCGCATAGAGCATGTAGAGCTCTGGCGTAGACATCGTGCCCGGCTCATATCTGGCCAAAAAGGTGGTCGCCATGAGGCGCTGGGCTATGCGTAGGCAGGGGTGGACAATGGCCGAGGCCTTGGCCCTACTAGGGTCAAACGCGGCGTGGTGGCCTGTAATCCGGGCCCAGAAGGCACCGGCGTCGAAGGAAGGTGGGGGGATATGGGTGGGGCCGTAACCGCGATCGGCTCCGGGGACGGCGGGCCACGAGAAGAATGCTCTCATCATATCGAGAGTGACCTGGCACTCTCGATCAATGAACCGGAATGAGCATCCCTCATCGGTCCGGGCGATCGAACTCAAA
Source organism: Scilla litardierei (assembly GCA_030789695.1). Classification (NCBI taxonomy): domain Eukaryota; kingdom Viridiplantae; phylum Streptophyta; class Magnoliopsida; order Asparagales; family Asparagaceae; genus Scilla; species Scilla litardierei. The sequence continues at coordinate 67,360,016 of CM061134.1, forward strand.
ACCTCAAGTGTCGGGCGGGTAAAAGTATCCGCCGACACCTGGAAAAAATCTCGCCAGCCCACGTTGTCGTACAACGTGAGCAGCCCCTCTAATACCCCCAGGCGTCCTAGGTCAGCGAGGTGTGCAAACCTGGAGGGTACGATCGAGCGCTGGGAGATACGCTCGAAGACGGCGCGGTGTGCGTCGTCTCGGAACGTAATCCCGAGCGGCCCGACCAGTGGAGCCGGTGGTGGTGGATGTGGGTCGGCAGGGAGGGGCTGTGCGGGCTGTGGGTGCACTGCAGGCTGTGCGGGGTGTGCGGGGCCTGCAGGCTGTGCTGGGTGTGCGGGGTGTGGGGGGGACGGTGGAGGAGAGTCCTCCAACTCGTGGGAGGGGCCGGCATCATCCGACCGCTTCCGCTTGGCGGAAGCTCTCTTCGACCGCGGCCGTGTCCGGGGCGGCATATCGGCCCCGAGCGCGCGCCGAAAAACGTGAAAAATGTGGCGTGTGCTAAAAGAATGGAAAGAGTATACCCAAACATGCCGCAAGTGCTAAGCAGTGGAAGCGTGCGAAGTCCGCGCCTCCACGAAGTCCAAAGCAGCCCGTAGAAGCTCCCCTGAGCTCCCCTAAGCTCCAAAAAGCAACCTGCGCATGAAAAAGCGATATCAGCGAGTAATAATCAAAATGTAATGAGCAATAGGGGTATAATGGATAGATATAGAAATTGATTTGGGTTAGGGGTTCGATTAATACACGGATCCTCGAAAAATACGCAAAAAGAGGAGAAAACGGGCAAAACAAGCTATACCGGAGGTGACCGGAGACAAGGCCGCCGGCGGCGACTCGGGCGGGGCGCGGCGATGGTCGGCCGGCGGTGGCTGGCCGAGCGGCGGCGCGCGCGGGCTTGGTCGGGCGAGTGAGGGTGAGAACGAGCGGTATCGGGCGAGGGGAATCCGAGGGGTCGGGTGCCTCGTCTCAAATGTTGTGAGAACTACTCCCAAGCGCAGGAGATCGTGCAAGTAATATCCTGGTGAGTCCAGGTATCGAATCCACGGGACAACTGACCTGCAAAACTACGATCGTCAATCTGAAAAGAGTAATAATACGGTGTTAACCAACCACCTATCGAACACAAAGATATAGGATCAAGAGTATGGAATAAGAAATGAAAATCCTACGATATTTACGGTAACTTTGGTGGGGTACAAATATGGGGAGTATGTGTTGGGTTTGATTTCGTTAGGGTGTGTGCAATCAATGAATATCAATACCTTTTCTATAACTCAACGTTTCGTCCGGTCAAGGCACGAGAACGTCGGAAAATATGACGATCAAGCGTATGAAAACGTGCCAAAGAATTATACAATTAAGATAGGGCGAAAAGATATAGAAACCAATAATTACGACACCCTAACTACGTCAACTCCAACACGTATGAAGTGAATGTGCTACGGTTGTGAGTTCATTAGGAGTTAATAATCGCTGAAATATCATGTCTTTTATATAACTCAACGCTTCGTTCGGTCAGGGCACGAAGGCGTCGGAAGATGAAACGATGAAAACTAGTCAAATTGGCCGTATACGTATCACTAGCAACATTGACTTCATTAAACGATAAATGCAACAATAAGTTCAGATTAGTGAACATGAATTGGCTAGCCTTGTCAGGGCCTAGCCATACGGGATGTAACTAATATCGACAATAAGCAAATACCCAACAAATACGTTGTAGAAATCAATGTTACGAGTGATTTTGACATGAAAATAGGGCTAAAGACATGAAATTCATCAAATAAATACTCCTAATTACATCACAACCATAGCACAAGGAGATTAGCCACGCATGGTGCAAAGAAAATCAGTTTTCATAGCCAAATACATCGTTATAATAGCCAAAATACGACAAAATACACCAAATACGGGGTATAAGTTCAAGAATTTATCACCAAATCTCCACTTTAGAACCCAAAACTCCTTTAGAATAGGAAGAATAGCCTCTGGAATTTTTGATAATTTTTCCCTGGAGAAATACGCACAGTAGCCGCTCCAAAAGTCCCAAAATACGCCAGAATACCCCAAAACCCTAGAAATACGCTTATATAATAGCATTGCGGGTTTGGGTCGCTTAACGGGTTCGAAACCCGCTATCCAATACGCCAAAACCCGATCCGCCGCTCGCTGGAAGATCTCAGCCGCACGATTCGAGCGGGATTGAACGTGGTCGCGCCACGTAGCACGCCAAAACTCGCGCCCCGCCCGCTTCGCTGCGCTCTCCGAATCCGAATCGGGGTTCGATTCATTGCCGTTGGATCTGAGATCCAACGGTCTCAATCATTCCACGTCGCCCGCTCGACGAACGCTCCGCATTGCGATTTCGCATTCGAAGCGGCTTCGTTGACAGCCGTTTGATCTCGATCTTACGCTCCACGATGCGCCACGTGGCCAGAGGAATTCGCCGCTCGTTTCAAAACGCGGGACTAAATCTGACCGTTGGATCTTAATCCAACGGTCCGATCGCACGCTCTTCGTCTCTGCTGCGGGGATAAGCTCGAGCATCGGATCTCCATCCGACGGTAATCACACGCCCACGTCGTTGCTTCTTCGTGCGCAACGTCGTCCGTTGGATTGAGATCCAACGGCAGATGTTTTACCACGTCGCCCGATTGTCCTGCGCCGTCGGATCGAGCGGGAACCGCCCAGATTGCGCCACGTGTCAAGCGATGATTGGGCAGCGGCCGTATAATCGTATTTTCGAGCGTATTTCTGTATTTAAATGGTATTCTGCATTCAAAAATTCATAGTAATTAGCACAGATCTCAGAAAAATTCAAATAAATAGTCGTTGGAATCGTGAGATCAAGACAGTGCTAAGAAAAATATAAAAGTGCAGAAATACACAATCAAATTCACATTTTGTGCACAAATAGAGTGATTTCTCTAATAAATGATGATGAGAAAATTACGAATGTATTAGAGATAAATTAAGCATCATATGGGCACAAAATAGGACTAATAAGGGGGTTAAATATGCAATATTCACTCCGAATCACACCCCCCAACTAGCGTTTTGCTAGTCCCTAGCAAAAAGAGCGATAAATACGGATGATCAATAAAAAATAATTCTATCAATCGCTTATGGCCTGGCTCAACAATACGCTTTCCAACATGATTTATACCATCAATATACACATCCATGACCAAGATCATTCACATGATGTTTTCTCTAACTTAGTATGAATAAATAACATACAAGCATCGTTTTGCGCAAGCGAAAGTATAACACGTCGTTTTTCTCTAGTTTTCTTGTTTCCAAGGAATTGGCCTATCAAAACAAACATTCAAGATATGGGTAATGAATTTTCTTAATATATATTCACCATTTCTTTTCTTTTAATCGTTCCGCGTAACGCGCATCAAGCAACATTCGCAGAAAAATGTATTACTTGGATCGCTCCATCAAATGAGTGAGTTTCCTGTCAATGGCTCCCAAATCAGACGATAATAGGGCATTAGGCCAAAAAGGACCCCTCGGACTATACTACTCGAGCCAACCAAGTTATTTATTAGTGATATATTTATTCATTCATTTCATTCATTTTTCTTTTCTTTTCTTCATCTTTTTCTCTTTTTTTTGTAAGCAACTCAACACCCATTCTTTGAATGTAAACATCAATAACCAAGGCCAAATTCCTCTTCAACTTGAAGACTTTCCAAAAAAACGTGTATACTCAAGCTTTTTCATCACCTTTAGCATGCATGAAATAAATTCAGACTATTTCGAGATATTAATCATGGCAATTGAAAATTTTTCATGAATAGCATATTAACGGTAATTCATGAAGGGAAAAAATGAATTCAAGCCATAAACAATTAGCTAGAACTCAGTTAATGCATAATCATCCATATTTGAGGTATACGAAGGAGTTTAAAATGGTGAGATTGGTGGTTCATTCTTCCTTATGCCATGCTTTTTGAAAAAAAAAATCCTAAGATCTCATACACACCCCCCAACTAAAGATGGACATTGTCCTCAATGTCGAAAGGGATACGAGTTTATTCAAGCAAGCATCCTAGAAAGCATATAAAATTCTACGCTACTGGAAAGAACACACCGTGTTCAAATGGCGGATCACGAATCTTTGATGGTGGAGGAAGCTGTTCAATTTGTTCCTTGTGCTCCTCGGCGATTATTCTTCCTCCTTTAGCTAAATTGGACCCCAGCAACGTAACTCCCAGCATCTCTATAATCTGGTCACCTGTATCCTGCAAGAGATGAGTCACGTCAATCCAATTTATTTTAAAATTCTTCGCCATAAACATATTCCAAATGTAGTCATCAAAGTAAGTAAAATAAAATAAAGCTTGGTGATGTCTACTCCCTGAAAAATGTGCACTACTCTCGGTATGATGCTCAGTCAATGTGGAGAGGGATAAATGATTTTAGGAAAGAACTAGGGAAGGGAATGGTTCGGGCTCAATAGTGACGATCTTTGAACTCATGTCCCTAGTCGTCTCCTCCTGTTCATCCAAAATTGCTCGCTCATCCTCTACTTTGCACACATTTCCTGCCATGTCAATGTTTTCATTCATGACTTCATCGTGACATGGCTCGCTCGATATACCTGCAATAGAAGATAAACTCACATTAAGAGCTGGAATTTGAATTTCAAAAGATTCATTTTCTTCTAAGCAAGTGGCAATCAGCTTAAGATTTTCAATAGATTGCTGAATCTGTCGACTCCGAGCGAGGAATTTCTCTTGGGATTGGTGGAACGTGGCCTCCTGTGTCTGAATAAGCAGTTGAACTTCCTCTTTCAAGTGTTGCAAAGGTACGTCTATGCTTTGCTCTCCTTGATCAAGGCTTAAAGGCTCCGTTGAATCGCACTCTGAAGTCTCTTTAATGATTTCTTCGTCCTCTTGCAAAGACTCCATATAATTCCACGCCTCTGTCGGCGTCATGACTCCCAAGAATTCCTACAGCTGTGGTCGTAGTCCACCTAGGAAGGACTCCATAAGCTCTTTCTTCGTAAACCCATGCTGCGGATAGCTCGAAATTATGTCTGTGAATCTCCTCCAGGCCTGAAAGAAAGTTTCACAATCAGTCTGATTAAAACTAACAATCTTGAGCTTCTCCATCCTATTTTTGTGTGCCTTATAATATTCTGCATCATACAAATTGTTCGTGCAATAAAATTTCATGTATTCCATATACTCCATTTTTAAAAAGAAAACAAAAAAAAAGTAAAATCAAAAAAATTCTAGACTATAAGATGGAAGGATCTCACCGAATGTTCCTCCAAACGAACTGAAATCGTAGATTGCAAGTACTGTTATCCCCGGCAACGGCGCCAAAAACTTGCCTCGTCTCAAATGTTGTAAGAACTACTCCCAAGCGCAGGAGATCGTGCAAGTAATATCCTGGTGAGTCCAGGTATCGAATCCACGTGACAACTGACCTGCAAAACTACGATCGTCAATCTGAAAAGAGTAATAATACGGTGTTAACCAACCACCTATCGAACACAAAGATATAGGATCAAGAGTATGGAATAAGAAATGAAAATCCTACGATATTTACGGTAACTTTGGTGGGGTACAAATATGGGGAGTATGTGTTGGGTTTGATTTCGTTAGGGTGTGTGCAATCAATGAATATCAATACCTTTTCTATAACTCAACGTTTCGTCTGGTCAAGGCACTAGAACGTCGGAAAATATGGCGATCAAGCGTATGAAAACGTGCCAAAGAATTATACAATTAAGATAGGGCGAAAAGATATAGAAACCAATAATTACGACACCCTAACTACGTCAACTCCAACACGTATGAAGTGAATGTGCTACGGTTGTGAGTTCATTAGGAGTTAATAATCGCTGAAATATCATGTCTTTTATATAACTCAACGCTTCGTCCGGTCAGGGCACGAAGGCGTCGGAAGATGAAACGATGAAAACTAGTCAAATTGGCCGTATACGTATCACTAGCAACATTGACTTCATTAAACGATAAATGCAACAATAAGTTCAGATTAGTGAACATGAATTGGCTAGCCTTGTCAGGGCCTAGCCATACGGGATGTAACTAATATCGACAATAAGCAAATACCCAACAAATACGTTGTAGAAATCAATGTTACGAGTGATTTTGACATGAAAATAGGGCTAAAGACATGAAATTCATCAAATAAATACTCCTAATTACATCACAACCATAGCACAAGGAAATTAGCCACGCATGGTGCAAAGAAAATCAGTTTTCATAGCCAAATACATCGTTATAATAGCCAAAATACGACAAAATACACCAAATACGGGGTATAAGTTCAAGAATTTATCACCAAATCTCCACTTTAGAACCCAAAACTCCTTTAGAATAGGAAGAATAGCCTCTGGAATTTTTGATAATTTTTCCCTGGAGAAATACGCACAGTAGCCGCTCCAAAAGTCCCAAAATACGCCAGAATACCCCCAAAACCCTAGAAATACGCTTATATAATAGCATTGCGGGTTTGGGGCGCTTAACGGGTTCGAAACCCGCTATCCAATACGCCAAAACCCGATCCGCCGCTCGCTGGAAGATCTCAGCCGCACGATTCGAGCGGGATTGAACGTGGTCGCGCCACGTAGCACGCCAAAACTCGCGCCCCGCTCGCTTCGCTGCGCTCTCCGAATCCGAATCGGGGTTCGATTCATTGCCGTTGGATCTGAGATCCAACGGTCTCAATCATTCCACGTCGCCCGCTCGACGAACGCTCCGCATCGCGATTTCGCATTCGAAGCGGCTTCGTTGACAGCCGTTCGATCTCGATCTTACGCTCCACGATGCGCCACGTGGCCAGAGGAATTCGCCGCTCGTTTCAAAACGCGGGACTAAATCGGACCGTTGGATCTTAATCCAACGGTCCGATCGCACGCTCTTCGTCTCTGCTGCGGGGATAAGCTCGAGCGTCGGATCTCCATCCGACGGTAATCACACGCCCACGTCGTTGCTTCTTCGTGCGCAACGTCGTCCGTTGGATTGAGATCCAACGGCAGATGTTTTACCACGTCGCCCGATTGTCCTGCGCCGTCGGATCGAGCGGGAACCGCCCAGATTGCGCCACGTGTCAAGCGATGATTGGGCAGCGGCCGTATAATCGTATTTTCGAGCGTATTTCTGTATTTAAATGGTATTCTGCATTCAAAAATTCATAGTAATTAGCACAGATCTCAGAAAAATTCAAATAAATAGTCGTTGGAATCGTGAGATCAAGACGGTGCTAAGAAAAATATAAAAGTGCAGAAATACACAATCAAATTCACGTTTTGTGCACAAATAGAGTGATTTCTCTAATAAATGATGATGAGAAAATTACGAATGTATTAGAGATAAATTAAGCATCATATGGGCATAAAATAGGACTAATAAGGGGGTTAAATATGCAATATTCACTCCGAATCATCGGGCGATTTGGGAATTTTGCGGTTTCGAAAAACGCCCCCCCCCCCCCCCCCCCCCCCCTCGGTCATTATATAATAGAAGTTACGACTCGGCCGAGTGACGTGGTCACTCGGCCGAGCGAGACCAATGAAAATTTCCTCCCCGCTATCGCTTCGGCCGAGTGGCTTTGCCAGCCTCGGCCGAGTGGAGTAAGTCCATTCGGCCGAGTGACTCAAGCTACTCGGTATGACTCGCCCTAGGAGGGTATCTGTTTCACTCGGCCGAGTGAACATATATACTCGGCCGAGTAGCAGTTATATCAAAATCAAGAAAATAAACAGAGAGTTGGGTACAGCAGACTTCCCTCGTTCGTGAGCGGCTCGACCGGACGAACTTGTGTACTCGGCCGAGTGACTAGTATACTCGGCCGAGTGAGCCTTGTGTTCTGCTGTTTGTCTTCGTTTTGGCTCTAAACTCTGTCTTTCTTCCTCCAATCGATTTCATCTTCCTCCTAAGCGTCAAGCGCCTTCTTGGGACGCTCCTCGTCGACTCGTTCATCCTCCTCAAGATGGATCTACCTATCTCCTCTCCTGTCAAGAAAAATAGGACCCGTTATCACAAAATTTTTGGGCGAACGATTCAAAACACCGAAAATTTCTAAAACGAAAATAAGGGAAAAGTAAAAATAAAGCAAAAACCGTCGGGTTGCCTCCCGACAAGCGCTCGTTTAAGGTCGTGAGCTCGACCCCCTATAATTTTCAATCAATGCGGGATGTTTGGTGCATATGAGATGCACCCATCAAACTTTCCGGGGAGCGCGCTTGGATTTGGATGTGGCGGCGGCGCGTTCTCCCTCGGTGGTCTCCTATCTCGAATAGTGTTGGGGGGAGGCTCCCCCAAGCTAGCATTTGCTCCGGTCAACGGCTTTGCCGGTGATGCCGATCTCCGTGCCGGCGGAGCTTTCTTCGGAGACTTTAATTTCGAGCGCTTGCAGAGCTCTCGAATCCTTGCGACATCAGCGTCGCCTTCATCATCTTCAGCGGAGAGGTCGGGGGAATCATCTTTATTCTCTTCATGGCCTAAATCCGGGCCTTCTTCAAATTCTTCATCAAAAAGGGCGCCAATTGAGTGAGGAATCGCCTCCTCTATCACCTCATCAAGGAGGTCCATGTAGTCAAGTTCCTCGTGATAAGGCATATGCTTCATAGCCTTAGGAATGTGGAGCTCCACCTCGATGTTTCCGACATTTAAGGTTAAGGTACATTCGCGCACGTCGACGATAACTCCGGCGGTGGCGAGGAACGGGCGTCCAAGTATCAATGAGGTGTCTCCCTCCTCCTTAACGTCCATGATCACAAAGTCACATGGCAAGCATATTCCACCCGGGACTTGAAGCGGTATGTCTTCGGCGATCCCCACCGGCCTTGTTATCCGTCCATCGGCTAATTGAATGCGCATGTCGGTGGGTTTCAACTTTGTCCCGGTGTTTAGCTTTAAGAACATGGAGAGGGGCATGAGGTTCACACTAGCCCCAAGATCAACCAACGCCTTTTGAAGGGGAACTCCGCCCAAGGTGCAAGGAATCCGAAAACTCCCCGGATCTTTGAATTTTGCCGGCTCCTTCTCTCTCTTGGTGAACCAAGAGCCCTCCTCGGCTAGCATGATCTTCTCCTTCCTTTTCCTCCCCGAAATCAAGTCCTTCAAAAATTTAGCATACGTGGGGATCTCGACGATGGCGTCAAGGAAGGGGATGTTAAGGCTAACTCCTCTTAGGTACTCGAGAAATTTCGCTAGCCTTTTCTCCATTTTCGCTCTAGCGAGCCTTTGGGGGAATGGGACCGGTGGCATGAAGCGACTTTCCTCAATTAATTGCTCCGCCCTAGATTTCTCCTTGTCTTGTGGCTCCTTCTCCTTTTCAACTTCAACTATCGGCTCAATCGGCTCCAAGCTTTCCTCCATGGCCTCCTCGGTAGGAATCATAGCGGGGGTGGTGTCCTTCCCGCCTCTAGTAGTAACGGCAACTACGGCGTTGATGTGGCCGGTGTTGCCCCGTGGGTTTTGCTCCGGTTGCACCGGCAATCGTTGAGTGTTCCGATTGAGCAACGCTAATTGCTCCGATATTTGAGCCACTACGGTATTAAGAGAGTCTTGCCCCGCCTTCAAAGTAGCATTCACCTTATTTTGCTCGACCATGAACGCATCCACTCTAGTTTCGAAATCGGACCGTTGTAGAGCTTGCGGAGGGTTTTGATTTTGATTCCTCCACCCTTGGTTGTAACCGGGCGGCCTATAAGGTGGAACTTGTTGCTTCGGTTGAAAGTCTTGTTGAGTAGGCCCCCTCGGTGGATAGTTTTGTTGTTGGGGTGGTGGTCGAGCTTGTTGAGGTAGTGGTTGTGGCGGGTTCAAAGCTCCTTCATTGTTGGCGTAGGAGAATCCCGGATGATTTCTTGCGGCCGGATTGGACCAATACCCTTGGTTCCCCGCAACATATTGTACTTGCTCCAAGGATCCTTCTCCTTGCTCTCCTCCCGAGTACATGGCTTGAGATTGGTCTTGCCAATCACACATTTGGTTGGTTGGAGCGGAGGTGGAAGGGCTTCCTTGGGGCTCCGTGATGAACTTCTCCAATCTCTCCACCACCTTGTGGAGAGAATCAAATTTGCTCATGAGCTCCGCTACGGCCTTCGCCTCGTAGATGCTAGTTGGCTTTAAGGAGGACGTGGAGTGTCCTCGCTCATCGCCCCATTGTTGGTTATTTGAGGCCATCTCCTCAATTAGGGCCGTAGCTTCTTCGGGAGTCTTTGACAAGATTGCACCATTCGCCGCGGCATCAATAATTTGTTTGGTCCCCGGTTGGAGACCGTTGTAGAAGCTATGAACTAGCTCCCAATCTTCTATACTGTGGTGCGGGCATTGATGCTGCAAATCCTTAAAACGCTCCCATGCTTCATAGAGCGTCTCCTGTGGTCCTTGCTTGAAGGACATGAGAGCGCTCCGGATTTTCACCGTCTTGGATGGCGGGTAGAATTTGTCAATAAATGCACCCGCCAACTCGTCCCAAGTAGTGAAGACTCCGTCAGCCTGCGTCCTCAACCAATAGAGTGCCTTGTCCTTAAGCGTGAAGGGGAAGAGACGCAGTCTGATAGCATCGATGGAGACCCCCGGCATCTGGAATGTGGCGCACTTTGATAAGAATAGTTGGATGTGGTAGTGGGGGTTCTCATGGGCGTTCCCATGAAATGGGTCTTGTTGCATCAAAACCACCAATCCAGTCTTCAGCTCGAAGTTCTTGTCAGCCGCCAACTGCGGCACGGCAATGGACGAGGTAGTAGAAGAGGTCTTAGGCCGAAGCCTATCGCGAATAGAAATTATCCTCACCATCCTTGCCGCCAATTCTTCAGGAGTTTCCGGTTTGGTCATATACCTCCCTTCCGGATCTTGTCTTCTTTCCGCTCTAAGCCTCCGCGCGGTACGTTCGATCTCGGGATCAAATAATAAAGCTTCAGGGTCCGCCGTAGATCTCGTGTACATGCACAGGGGAAACAAAGTTTCAAAGAAATGGTTAGCACCGTGGAAGGGTTAGGTAAGAAATAAGAAATAAAAATAATGATAATAATAACAAAAAAAAGGAATAGCTAGGGTGAGAAAGAATCAAACGCAATCGCCTCCCCGGCAACGGCGCCAAAAACTTGATCGCTCCGGATATACACCCAAAGAACGGTTGTATTTTTACCGCAAGTGCACGGTGTAGCAGCGAGCGGGTATCGAACACAGGGAGGACGAATGACTGTGCTTGCTCCAAATCAACCTGGCTATTTGAGAACAGAGAAAATTGCCTTGGGCGATCCTGTCACAATCGTCAGACAAATGTGCGAAATATCAAATCAAATAAAGAACGTCTAGGGAATGGGGAATTCCCGCTACTCACCGTACTTCATAAATGTGGTTCGTCGGTATCAAAATTGCTAGAATGAGATTTCGGATGAACTAGTTGCAACTGAATGTAGAACCAGGCTCACGCTCTCGCGTTGTTGCTGGTCTATAGCTATCCTAGGTTTGGGTCCAATCTCTTGCAAACCCTAGCCTAGGGAAGCTAGCATTAGGATCAACATCATCGTCCAATTGCGCACCAAGCCCAATCTCTTGCAAACTCGGTCCACAATCTAAATTAGGATAGTTCCTACCCGTCCAATCTCTTGCAAACGGGTATTGGCACGGAATTGCAATCGGAAATCCTAGTATCGGTCCAATCTCTTGCAAACCGATACTTCGAAAATCCGACTCCAACCCAATTCGGATTTCTAGGGCTTCCTATCAAATTGGGATCCAATCTCTTGCAAATCCCAATTGATATGAATTCCTAGCTATCCGTAGTAAATCGATCCCAATCTAATCCCTAATAGCAATTCTAGCTCAATTTCTACCAATTCATCACAAATAAGAAATAGGGCTTGTAGGGTTCATCCCCACGCCCCAAGACGTGGAGACTACTCACAAATCATAGCAATAGCACAAAAATAATCAATGAAATAAGCAATAGAATTCATCACAAATATTGAGATAAACAATAAAAATAGAATTTTTAGGGAAGAGAGATGCAAACCAATGGAGTTCTTCAATTTAATCCAACAAAAATCCAAGTTTTTCCTCTTCTCCAATCACAATAATAAAGCTAAAAAGGAATCTAAAAAGCTGCAAAAAATCTAAGAGATGGCTCCCAAAACTAGGGTAAAAACAGGGCTTAAATAGCCCCAAAAATCGTCCAAAAATCCTGACCAAAATACCCCTGCACAGCCTGTTTTCCGCAGTTTTCGCTACAGGCAGCGCATCGCACTCGGCCGAGTGACAAAAGTCGCTCGACCGAGTGAAAACCCTGCAATTTTCCAGAAAGTCGGGGCTTTCAGGGGTCTTCAGTTCGAAGGCGGCTCGGCCGAGTGAGTTGCCGTCACTCGGCCGATGGCTTCACTGCACTCGGGCGGACGGGGTTTACCACTCGGCCGAGTGGGTCTTCTGAAGCTCAGGCAGCCGAAAAACAGTAACTTCGATGTTTTGGAAGGGCCTCGTCTGGGCGCCACTCGGGCGGACGTGGTATCGTCACTCGGCCGAGTGGGTCTTCTGTGCTCAGCCGAGTGCACAGGTAACTCGTGTCTGAAGTGGTCGGCCGAGCAGTGTCTCGCTGGTCGGCCGAGTGGCTCCTCCACTCGGCCGAGTGGGACATAAAGAATGCCCAATCTGCTTGTTTTGGCCTCCTCGTCGCTCCTGCGACGTCCATTCTTCTTCCGCTCCCCTCCAACAGCAAAATACCCCTCGGGGAGGTCGTTGGTGACCGTCTAGAGTAAGCGCATCTCGGGATCACTCCAAATCGTGCCAAATCACCTGAAATGCGACAAAAACAACAAATCGTGAAAAGCATCGCAATATCGTCGATATATCGTGAAAAACATGATTTGGGCGATCCAAATGGCATGCAAACATGCGGAAAAAAGGTGTAAAATAAGGAGTGATCAACCGACTAGATGGTGATCTAGTCGGTCGGCAAAGCTTCTTGGACCGACTAGTTTAAGTCAGTCAATTCCAAGCTCTTTACTGTTTACAGTTAGTCGGTCTAAGTTGACTCACCGACCGACTAGTTTGTGAACTAGTCGGTCAGTGATGCTTCTGTGACCGACTAGTTGAGCTTTCCCTGTACATGCAAATTTGAGCCTGAGCTACTATTTATAATTAGTCGGTCTGTGTTCTTTGATCGACCGACTAGTTGATAAACTAGTTGGTCAACTTTCCTTCTTGGACCGACTGGTTCAGCTTTACTGTACATGCCAAGTTTCTCCTGACTTACTGTTTATCGTTAGTCGGTCTATGCACATTTTGCGACCGACTAGTTGATGAACTAGTCGGTCAACATCTGTTCTTGGACCAACTAAATCAATTTGTGCTCAGACTTCAGTTTTATCTCTTAGTCGGTCTCAGTTAAGTAACCGACCGACTAGTTGTGAAACTAGTCGGTCAGCTACTCTTCTTGGACCGACTAGTTCCTTTTGTCTGTGCTTCGACCTTTTGGCTGTTCTTCCATTAGTCGGTCTACGTTGATTGACCGACCGACTAGTTGATGAACTAGTCGGTCGGTGGTTGTTCTTTGACCGACTAGTTGAGTTCAGAAAAGAGCCTTTGGAGCATTTAATGACTCGAATTTCTTTCTCTCTCTCCTCTATCCTATATATACTTATTGAGCTGCATTCATTGCACTCAAGGCTGATATTATTGCAAGTTTATAGATCAAGAGAAATCATTCCAAGCTCATTCAAAGCTCTTTCATTCCATTCAATAATCTCTCCCCACTCTTACTTCCAAAGAGAGATTCATTGAGTATGAAGCCTTCCAAGCCAAGTGCTTGATTCTAGGTCACCAACATCCACATAGCTCTCCATCGCTGATCTACATCTTGGAGCTAGGGTTTGGTGCCACTTCTTCTTCCTCACAATCATCTTTGGCCTAATTCGTAAGTATTACTCAAGGCATAGGTATTTTGTCGGTAAGAAGTTTTGTTTCATTTACTTTCATATTGTAATTGGTTCACTCTCGGTTGTGAGAGTGGTTGTGATCCCGGGTTGTGGGAGTCACAAATTTCTTTGTGTATGATTTGACTTGTGAAGGTTTTTCACAAGTATCTCATAGTGGAAATCTTGAGTTAGGGTTTCTAACTCAAGTATCCGGAGGGGATCCGAGTGGTTGGGACGTAGGATCACCGGGAACAAGTCGGGGAGACTTGGGTGGATCCGAACCCAGTAATATCATTTGTTTACGATTGTTTCTTTGTTGTCTAACATTTACTTTTCCGCATTGTTTGGTAGAGTTTGCAAGTAATTAGGAATTAGCCTCTTAATTATTTTAAAGTACTATTCACCCACCCTCTAGTACTTGTGCAGTAGCTTAGCAGGGCATTACATTTGGTATCAGAGCCAAGTCTATAGCTATGTTTGCCAACGACAACAAGACCGTTCGTCCTCCTTCCGACTATAGCACCTTCAAGAACCGTGAAGGAGCGTCTTCGGTAATGGAAGGACATTCCTCAACGAGGCCTCCATTCTTCAACGGTACCAACTACGGGTACTGGAAATGCCGGATGGAAACTTTCCTTCAGAGTGCTTCACTATGGAGGACCACGATGAAGGAATACGTCGAGCCCGCCGAAGAAGATTTCGAGAAGTGGACTCCCGCGGAGGTCACCGCGGAGGTAAGCAATGCCATGGCAATGAACGCCTTGCAATGCGCATTGGAGCCCGAGGACTTCAATAAGATATGCACATGTAAGAGTGCATATCAAATTTGGAACTCCCTCCTCATCTTACATGAAGGGACGAGTAGGGTAAGAGACTCTAAACTCGTTGTAGTTAATAAAGATTACGAGATGTTTCATATGCAACAGGGTGAGAAGATGAAGGAGTATTATGCTCACTTCGTCGACATCATAAACGAGTTAGAGGCTCTCGGTAAAACCTACACCCAAAAGGAGATCGAAGCTTATCGAAGGACTTCCTTCTAGTTGGGAAAAGCGTACCTTCGCCATCGAGGAAGGTAACGATATGAACAAGTATACCGTAGTTCAATTAATGGGTACTTTAATGTCATACGAGGTACGCAAGGATAGCAAGTTGAAGCTGCAAGAAAAGATGAAGTCCTACCTAAAGCAAGACGAGCCAAAGAAGAAGGCTATTGTTTTCAAGGCCGCTCCATCCACATCCACATCAACCGATGGTGAGAACTCGGAATGGCCAAGAAGTTCAACCGGTTCTTCCGGAAAGGTAACTTCAAAAACAAATCGAAGTTCAATTCATCTAACGCCTCCTCTCCTTTGTGTTTCAAATGCAACAAGCCAGGACACATGAAAGCGGAGTGTCCTCTAAACAAGCAAAAGGAGAAGTGGAAGGCGCCTAAATTCGATAAGTCCAAGAAGTACAAAAAGGGGTACAAAAAGGGGCTTGTCGGGGCAACATTCACCGACTCCGAGGATTCCTCAAGCGGAGAGTCGGACGATGAGCAAGTGAAGCAAGCACACATGTGCTTCATGGCAAGAGAGGAGCATGATCAAGGATCTTCCTCTTCCGATGATAGCGACAACGAAGGCGATGAGGTAACTATGGATGACCTTAGAAATGCTAATGAGCAATTATGGTCTAAATACTCTAAGTTAGTAAATAGGTATACTAAAGTAAAAGATGACTTAGCTAGCATTCAAACCTCGCCTAAAACTATCATCACCAACAACGACACCGTTGTTGAAGGGTTGAAGAATGAGATTGTTAATCTCAAGACTCAACTAGAACATGTTAGCATTGAAGATCCGGAGGAACACAAGATAGCGGATTTGACTTCTCAAAACTCGACTTTGAGTATTGAGAATGAGAATCTTAAATCTCGTGTTTATGTGCTTACTTCGCAAGTATCCACTTTGGATGCTTCTATGCGTTCTCTCACCGAGAAATATGAGAACACATTAGGCCATATCAATGAATTCAATAAGGGTAAGTGCCATTTGGATAATATCCTAAATGACTTACTTCCGGCCAAGCACCACATTGGCTTGGGGTATACGATGGGAACTTCATCCAAATCGGCCACTACTTTTGTTAGGCCAACTTCCGGTGCTTCGACGAGTGGTAGCAAACACTCTATTGGTAGTTCATCTACCAATGGTGCTTCCACCTCGTCCACACCCTCTTTCGGAAAGAAACCCACATTGGGTGGACCTCCAAAGAAGGGGCATGCTTATATGTACACCAATACTATTCCACGTAGGAACACACGTCCTACTCCACCGGCTCACACATATGATGATTTCTATGCTACACGTTCATGGGCACGTGCACATAATGTGAGACACCCTCACGCACGTGTTCTCCCACATGCATATGTTCACCCACATCATCGTATGAATAATTATCCACATGCACCATTCCATCATGTTCCTTATGCCTATCCACGACATGCATCACGTAGAAACCAACAACGCATGCATGCACCCAATAGGATGAGGGCTCCCAAAATATTCACAATTTGGAGCCCAAAGGACACAAGCATGGATGAAAAACAAGTTTAGATGAATGCTTATTTTTCGGATGTTGTGCATAGTAGAAATTATGTGGGGAAGTCTAAGTCCAATTGGACTTGGCTTCCAAAGGTCTAATCTTTTGGACCCAATGACCTTGGGTACCATGATATGAAATTTTCTATCTTTAGGTACTCAAGGAAAAGAAAAAGAAGCGGAGCAACAAATTTAAATTTAGCTCCAAGGGGAATTGGATACTCGATAGCGGGTGTTCAAAACACATGACGGGTGACGCTCAATTGCTCTCCGGAGTGGTGCCCATCGCAAATGGGAACCGCGTCGTATTTGGAGGCAACGAGAGCAGAACCATCATAGGTGTTGGTAAAGTGGGTAATCCTTCTAAACCCCTTATATGTGATGTTTACCTTGTTAAAGGATTAAACCACAATCTCATTTCAATAAGTCAACTTTGTGACAAAGGTTACAAAGTTAGCTTTGCGAAAGGAATGTGTCATATTTTAAGAAAAGATAATAATGAATTATTGTTTTCCGGCACACGCCATAAGGATATATATATCCTAGACCTTCCAAGATCACTTGAACAATGTCTTATTGCCAACACAAGTGAACAACACTTATAGCATCGACGTTTTGGTCATGTGAACTTTGGAACACTTTTTAAGCTTTCCAAGTTAAATTCTATTAGAGGCTTCCCTAAGCTTGTCTTTCAAAAGAAAATCTTTTGTGACTCGTGTCAACGAGGCAAGCTTCCAAAATCTTCATTTAAACCTAAGAAAAGCATTTCCTCTAAGCGGCCTCTAGAGCTATTACATCTAGATTTATTTGGGCCAACTAGAGTTGCTTCATTAGGTAATTCTAGATATGGACTTGTCATCGTTGATGACTTTTCTAGGTTTACTTGGGTATTTTCATTATGTAATAAAAATGAAGCTTTTGAAAACTTCACAATTTTTGTTAAGAAAGTACAAAATCTCTTAGGAACCACCATTGTCACTATTCGTAGTGATCATGGAGGTGAATTTGAGAATGAGTCTTTTGAGACATTTTGTGATGAAGTTGGTATTACACACACCTTTTCATTCCCTCGCGCACCTCCTCAAAATGGTGTTGTTGAGAGAAAGAATAGGACGCTAGTGGAATGTGCTCGCACTATGCTTGATGATAGCCAACTTGGCCATCAATTTTGGGCGAAAGCGGTACATACCGCTTGCTATGTGTTTAATAGGATACTTTTGAGGCCCGGTACTAAACAAACTTGTTATGAATTGTTGTTTGGTAGGTTGCCTCAAGTTAAACATTTTCGTGTTTTTGGTTCGAAATGTTTTATTAAGAACACGTATGGTAGTTTGGACAAATTCGATCCAAGATCCGATGAGGGGATTTTTGTTGGATATTCATCGCGTAGCAAAGCCTACCGGATATACAACAAACGAACCTCAACGATCGAGGAATCACTTCATGTTTCATTTAATGAAGGATTTGTTCCAACTAGAATTACTAATGATGATGACTCTATGGATGTCTTATGTGATTAAATTGGTAACTCTAACTCTAATGATTCTATTGATTCTATTGAGACTAACCCGACTAATGAAGTTTTTGAGAATGTTCCTAGTGATCAAGGAATTCCCAAACGGCTTCATAGTGTTCGTGACCATCCTCATGAGCAAGTCATTGGCAATATCCATGATAGTGTCAAGACGAGATCGCAAGTCAACCACTTTGCTCATTGTGCCTTTGCCTCCTCGATAGAGCCAAAGAATATTAATGAGGCGTGCGAAGATAGCGCTTGGATCCTTGCCATGGAAGAGGAACTCATTCAATTCGAGAGGAATGAGGTTTGGGAGCCTGTTCCTTTGCCATCGAAGAACCACACCGTCATAGGGACAAAGTGGATTTTCAAGAACAAAACCGACGAAAACCAAGTCGTCGTCCGGAACAAAGCTCGGTTAGTAGCTCAAGGCTATCGGCAAGAGGAAGGTATTGATTTCGAAGAATCCTTCGCTCCGGTAGCTAGATTAGAATCAATTAGATTATTATTGTCTTTTGCATGCCATAAGGATTTTAAATTATTTCAAATGGATGTTAAAAGTGCGTTTTTAAACGGAGATGTTGTTGAGGAAGTTTACGTTTCTCAACCTCCGGGTTTTATTAATGAAAAATTTCCAAATCCTGTTTTCAAACTTAAGAAAGCATTTTACGGTTTGAGACAAGCTCCTCGAGCTTGGTATGACCGTTTAAAGAATTTTCTTTTGGATTTGGGTTTTAAAATGGGAGAAGTTGATTCCACATTATTTGTTAAGTATTCGAATAATGATATAATTTTAGTTCAAATCTATGTTGATGATATCATTTTCGGTGCTACTAACTTTGCTCTTTGCGAAGAGTTTTCTAATGTGATGAAGGATCAATTTGAGATGAGCCACATGGGTGAGCTCAAATATTTCTTAGGTCTCTAAATTCGCCAAATGGACGATGCAATCTTCATCCACCAAACGAAGTATACTGTGGAGTTGCTAAAGCGATTTGGAATGGAGAATGCCTCCGGGAAAAAGACTCCAATGAGCACGACTACGCATCTTGATAAGGATACGGGCGGTAAAGATGTAGACATTCGTCTATATCGAGGTATGATTGGTAGTTTACTTTATCTTACCGCAAGTAGGCCCGATATTATGTTTGCCGTATGCGTATGTGCTCGTTATCAGTCTCAACCTAAGGAGTCACACTTAGTAGCGGTAAAGCGTTTTTTCCGTTATCTAAGTTACACACTTGATTTTGGATTACTTTATCCAAAATCTAGCACGTATGAGTTAATCTCATATAGTGATGCCGATTATGCGGGATGCAAATCCGACAGGAAAAGTACTAGTGGCACTTGCCATTTTATAGGAAATTCTCTTGTCTCTTGGTTTTCCATGAAGCAAAATTCTGTATCACTTTCAACCACCGAGGCGGAATACATTGCCGCCGGTGCCGCGTGTGCTCAAGCTCTTTGGATGGGACACGCACTTAAAGACTTTGGTATAAACTGTGATACTTGCCCTATCATGGTTGACAACCAAAGTGCAATATGTCTTTCCAAGAACCCGGTACACCATTCCCGTTCGAAACACATAGATGTCCGACACCATTTCTTAGATGATCATGTTGCTAAAAAGGACATCATATTAGTGTACGTTGAAACCCAGAAGCAAATCGCCGATATTTTCACGAAACCCCTAAAGGAGGATTCCTTTGTGCGGTTGCGTCGAGAATTGGGGATTATGGGTGAATCCGAGATATAGGATTCATTTTTATTCAATATTCTTGCATGCTATTCTATTCGTTATATTTGCTCATGCTTGAAGTATTGAAATTTTCTGGATTTTTGTTGAATTTTCGGAATTTTCGCTCGATTTGTGCGTAATCGTCAAATTTCAGATTTTCGATGTTTAATGGGGTAGTATAATGATTAATGAGAGTATTTTGATGTTTCATCGAAGTGTGATTAGGAGAGAAATCAAATTTCAAAGTTTTTCAATTTTTGAACTCTCTTAGTCGGTCCAAGTTCATTGGCCGACCGACTAGATTCAGTTCTAGTCTGTCAGTAAATGAGCTTAGACCGACTAAATCTTGTCAAGAAATTTGCCTTCAGTTACTGTTTACAACTACTCGGTTCAAGCTCATTGACCGACCGACTAGATCGTGATCTAGTCGGTCAGTGCTTGAACTTTGACCGACTAGTTGTGCCAGGGACTGATTTGTCTTTTGAGATTCTGATCGATTAATACTCCTCCCGACCGACTCTTTTCTTTTTTAGTCGGTTTCTAATCACTCTCCAGCTCGAAAATCCCACGTGCCTTTTGGTCTTCCCCTCTCCCACCGTCGACTCCGGCCTATCTCCGACCATCCATCCGTCCGTCGACCTTCTCCTAGGTGACCCTCCCTCGTCTCTCCTGTCTAGGGTTAGTCTTTCCTCCTAGGGTTAGGATTCTCTCATTTCGGTTAGGGTTTCATTTCGGTTGGTAGGGTTTCGATTCTCTAGGGCTTCTTCGATCTCTTGCGTCGTGTTGTGCCTCGATTATGGCTCGTACACGTATTCCGATCACTCCCTCTGGCCCTTCACCTATGACTGTCGATTCGCCACCCTCGGACCCCCCGCAACCTACGCGAACCCCTCCGAAACACCGTTCGAAAACCACCCAACCCTCTTCGTCTTCGCCTCCTCTTAAGCGTAAGAGGACGGCGACTTCGAAACCCCGTGCCCGATCTCAGCCCAAGCCCAAGCCAGTGATTTTTCGTGCTCCCACTCCACCCGGTGCTTCGGACTCCGATACCGAGTATATTCCCGAGACTGAGACTCGTAGGGAACCCTCTCCTCCTCCTAGGCAGCCTGAGTCTAGCTCACGCCCCCGTACCCGTCAGCCTAAGGGAAAGGCTTCGATCCCGGTAGGCGGTGTCGATATCTCGTTGTGTCGCGACGACCCTATGTGTCTCGCGGCTTACAACCGTATCGAACATTGCCCACTGCTTCTGGAGCATTTCGTCCAGTTTAGTGACTTCCTAGGCCTCGCCGATCTTCTTTCGTCCTCCGGTCTTCTCGACTACCTTCGATATGACCCGAAGGCGAACCCTCACCCCTACCATCGCCTAGTGAAACTATTCTATGCCAACCGCGTCCGGGGTCAGTACGATGCAACCCACTCGATTGAGACGACTGTCTTGGGGACTCCTATAGTCCTTACGGCAGAAATCTTAGGAGAGATTTTGGGTATCTCCTCGTCTGGCCTCCTTCCCTCCGATGTATCTGTTGATGATATCTCCTCCCTTGATCAGGTCGTTCTGTCTCAGATCTTCCACCAGATCCCTGCCGCCATGATTGGCGTTCCCTCCAAATCCTTCAAGCCTAACGCATGGGTCCTAAATTTGATTCTGAAGTCGTGCTTGCTTCCCAAGTACGGCTCCTCCTCTCTACCGTCCCAGCCTTTCTTGAAGTTGATATATGCCATTTTCATGGGGAGCTCGATTAACTGGGCTCGCATTATACTCGATAAGATGGATTCTTTCGAGTGTATTCGTAAGTCCACGAAGTCGGCTCATATCCCCTTCCCGTGCTTGTTGACTCTGGTATTCCGTCACTTCCGTGTCACACTGCCTCGTGACGATGAGCGCCCTCTCGGTCCCCCTCTGAACGTGACTGCCGTCAGGAAATCTCTTGTGGCACTCCGTCACGTTCAGAGGACGACACCATCAGCATCAGCCGCTGCCTCTACCTCAGCTGCTCCCTCTTCCACTCTTGCCGAGCTCGTTCGTTCTGTGCGACGTTTGGAGTCTCGTCAGGCTCGTTCTGAGGAGATTCTCTGCCGTATAGCTCGTCACTTTGATATTGAGATCCCTTCGTCTTTTTCTGACGAGGATGAGTTGGATGAGGAGGACATTGAGGAGCTTGTTCGTGCTTCTACTCGTGCCCCGAGGGCACTTCTGGTGATGCTGCTGCTGCTTCGTCTGCTGGTGCCCCCGAGAGCACACATGTTGCCACCGCTCCTGCGGTGGATGCTCCGACTGGTGCTCCCGAGGCCACTGCTGTTGCTACTCCAGAGATTGCCACTTCTGTCGCTCCCGTGGACACTACTGCAGACCCAGTCACCACCTCCGCTCCTGCAGAGCCTGCTGCTGCTGCAGATCCTGCCGCTTCCTCTTGAGCTTCTTTGAGGACTCTCCGATGCTCCTTGGATGATACATCTAGTGTGTGTGAGTTTGGGTAGGATAAAGTGTGGTTCTGGATGATTTTGATGTTTTGATGTAATTTGATGTACGTTGGATGGATGTCGATATGTTTTTGTGATACTTCCATATATGTTGTTTCTGAGATATATGATGTTGTATTTTGATCGCCGATCGTTGGATTGCTTTTTGGATATCAGTGATGTATATTTTTTATGTACTCTGGTTCATATTTTTATATATATACATTGCAGTTGACATTTCATTCTATTGTGCACAATTTATAATTTTTTTTGTCTCTGATGTTTGATTTCGTCGCTCAACGATATTAACTTGGTTAAATAGATTTCACTTTATGAAAACATAGAATTGTTTTCCATGCACTAAATTAACCAAGAATGTTGATATTGGAGAGTATATTCCATAACTCAATTCATAAAATTAATTTGAGTATTGATGATTTTATTTATCGTTTTTCGACTTTGGTTTCATTGGCACACCTTGATTTAATTTCGTATTCTCCTTTGGTGTCATTTGAACCATGGTCGTATTCTTCGACTCCCGTGCTTTTATTTGAAGCCATTGTTGTTGTCGTTGATCTCCTCCCGCTCTTTTTGCTTATGCCAAAGGGGGAGAGATAATAATAACGATGTGCTAAATGATAATTTAAAGCATTATTCCAAGAATCTAATTTGATATGTTAGATTCAGGGGGAGTTAAGATATAAATGGATTTTCAAATCCGATATTTCAATAACCAACATTTGGTATTCGATATTTCAATAATCGATTCTCATTTATATACTTTACTCGTCTGCTTGATGGGTATTATTATTGTTTAATTTGGAATTAACGTGTCATCAATGCAGGGGGAGTAAGTAAATTTCATTTGAATTATTATTTTTTATTATTATTTATGTTGGTTTGTCATCACCAAAAAGGGGGAGAATGTTGGATATTGGACTCCCCGGATTTGGTTTTGGATGATGATCAAACATAAATATATCGTGAACTAACAATTTGTGAGCGTAGTTATGGAGATCGTCGCCAAATTCATATGAACATCCAAGGCGACGTCTCGAGACTTCTCAAAGCACGTGATCGTATGCCTAAAGCTTCGTTGAAGCTTATGGACCATTTTAGAAGTCATGAAGATTCGATTGAAGCTTTTGAAGACGGTATCGTCAAGTTATATTTATTGTCTTTAAGCTTATTTCGTAGAATGTTAAGTCTTGAGTAGGTCTTACGGTTTAAATCTTCATAACGCTCATATCTTAGCTCTAGGATCTTAGTAGAAGTCCATACAAACTTTCCCTAAGCTTCGCGCTTCGATTCGCGACTTCTTGTGCATGTTAGTTGGTTCAAGAAGAAGAACTGACCGACTAGATGGTGATCTAGTCGATCGGCAAAGCTTCTTGGACCGACTAGTTTCAGTCAGTCAATTCCAAGCTCTTTACTGTTTACAGTTAGTCGGTCTAAGTTGACTCACCGACCGACTAGTTTGTGAACTAGTCGGTCAGTGATGCTTCTGTGACCGACTAGTTGAGCTTTCCCTGTACATGCAAATTTGAGCCTGAGCTACTGTTTATAATTAGTCGGTCTGTATTCTTTGATCGACCGACTAGTTGATAAACTAGTTGGTCAACTTTCCTTCTTGGACCGACTGGTTTAGCTTTACTGTACATGCCAATTTTCTCCTGACTTACTGTTTATCGTTAGTCGGTCTATGCACATTTGGCGACCGACTAGTTGATGAACTAATCGGTCAACATCTGTTCTTGGACCGACTAAATCAATTTGTGCTCAGACTTCAGTTTTATCTCTTAGTCGGTCTCAGTTAAGTAACCGACCGACTAGTTGTGAAACTAGTCGGTCAGCTACTCTTCTTGGACCGACTAGTTCCTTTTGTCTGTGCTTCGACCTTTTGGCTGTTCTTCCATTAGTCGGTCTACGTTGATTGACCGACCGACTAGTTGATGAACTAGTCGGTCGGTGGTTGTTCTTTGACCGACTAGTTGAGTTCAGAAAAGAGCCGTTGGAGCATTTAATGACTCGAATTTCTTTCTCTCTCTCCTCTATCCTATATATACTTGTTGAGCTGCATTCATTGCACTCAAGGCTGATATTATTGCAAGTTTATAGATCAAGAGAAATCATTCCAAGCTCATTCAAAGCTCTTTCATTCCATTCAATAATCTTTCCCACTCTTACTTCCAAAGAGAGATTCATTGAGTGTGAAGCCTTCCAAGCCAAGTGCTTGATTCTAGGTCACCAACATCCCCATAGCTCTCCATCGCTGATCTACATCTTGGAGCTAGGGTTTGGTGCCACTTCTTCTTCCTCAAAATCATCTTTGCCCTAATTCGTAAGTATTACTCAAGGCATAGGTATTTTGTCGGTAAGAAGTTTTGTTTCATTTACTTTCATATTGTAATTGGTTCACTCTCGGTTGTGAGAGTGGTTGTGATCCCGGGTTGTGGGAGTCACAAATTTCTTTGTGTATGATTTGACTTGTGAAGGTTTTTCACAAGTATCTCATAGTGGAAATCTTGAGTTAGGGTTTCTAACTCAAGTATCCGGAGGGGATCCGAGTGGTTGGGACGTAGGATCACCGGGAACAAGTCGGGGAGACTTGGGTGGATCCGAACCCAGTAATATCATTTGTTTACGATTGTTTCTTTGTTGTCTAACATTTACTTTTCCGCATTGTTTGGTAGAGTTTGCAAGTAATTAGGAATTAGCCTCTTAATTATTTTAAAGTACTATTCACCCACCCTCTAGTACTTGTGCAGTAGCTTAGCAGGGCATTACAGCATGGGCCACCACTAAAACCTGTCACGCCCCGCTTCCCAAAACGATGGAAACGAAACATAACTAAGGTCTGCTTGGGCTGGAGCTGTGAGGCTCGAACCTAATAAGCGTCTGTAAGGGGAGTACCATTTAAAAATTACAGGTTCTAGCATATATATAATTCGGAACAACAAAAGTACAAAAAGGAAGGATGCATTCATTTTATAAAAGAGACAATATCCAGTTTATGACAAGTCTAAAAGAAGAGAAGCCTGAGCATGTCAACAAACTGCAGAAAAAGGAAACTAATGGTGCGAAGCACCCAACCTCGGCAAAAGGTAAAGTGATGCTAGACACCCAACTAAAAGTAGTAACCTCTGTAAAACAGCGACGGAAGAGACCTCTAAGTCTGGTCCTCGTCGGGTACGTACTCCAGGTCGATGCCCTATGGCTCCAAGTACTCAGGTACATCCTGCTCGTCCACGTGCTCTGGCTCAATACCTGACATGCAGCACCCAAGAGAAAAGGAACTGTACGTTAGGTAAAGTCTACAAAGAAGGGTTTGACTTCACTGCAAGTTTAAGGTAATTTAAGAGCAACATTTTACTGATTGATTAACATGCTGGGGTTATGACATGGCATTTGTACTATACAGGAGGTAAAACAGTGCAAGAAGGTAAACACGATAGACAGTAGCCGTAGCTTGTGCTACTGGCTACGGGACTAAGCTAGACGGGACGGGACAGGACAAGACAGGACAAGACATGTGTGACTCGAAGGGTTCACGCCTTACGGTTTGAGGGCGACCAGACCCTCTCCACGCCCGACCGCTCAACCCTACCCCAAACCCAAATGCACATGACAAGACATGACAAGGGATCACCCACTCACTCGGTGATTGCCCTATTCGCCCGCAGGCTTATCCATTACCAATCGTGACAAGGGTTCACTCTCTATCTTGGAGAGTGCCCTATTCGCCCGCAGGCTTATCCATTTCCAATCGTGACAAGAGTTCACTCTCTCTAGCTTGGAGAGTGCCCTATTCACCTGCAGGCTTATCCATATCCAATCGTGACAAGGGTTCACTCTCTAGCTTGGAGAGTGCCCAATTCGCCTGCAGGCTTATGCAATACATGACATGACATGGCAAGACTAGAATGAATGAGAGTTACATGACATGACGAGAATGGATGAGAGTTGTTCATTCTAGGGGGTCCACACGCACGCACACACAGAGGAAACATATGGTAGCAGTTGTCGTTATTGTTTCTAGGGGCTCCACATGCACGAACCCACAGAGGAAACCTATGGTGTCAGTTGTTGTTGTGCTTAGACTTCGTCGTCAAGTCTAAGCTGACAAGGGGGGTCCCGGACGCTATCATTTCATGTCCAGTTCTCTTTAAATGTTCTTTAACTTCCTAAGAAGGGGAAGACCTAAACATGACCGTAAGAACACAAGTGTAAACATTTGCCTGCTGTGGCGAGTGTGTCGTCTGTCTGGAGCGTCATGTCGAAGCGGCGCATCGGTGAGGGTCCGTCTGAAACGGGTCAACGGCGGTGTCAGGACACGTTTTTCATCATTTCTATTAGATTTCATTTCTAGGTTCAATGGAGCTATCCTAGCAGTCACAGTCACGTTTTTGTTTTGGTTCAGCCTAATCGACGATCTATCCTTTGTGCACAGATATTCTGTCCTTCATCAATGTCTAATATTTTGCAACGTTTTAAAGGAGCAGAAATAAAATTTAATTATTGGTGACGATTTTTAGATTAAGTTTCTGATTTGCAACTGTGGGGGTTCTTACTACGCGTTAGAGGACTAACCTTTTGGCGTTGATCGAAAAGCGGATGTCGGGTCTGAACGGAGATGGATCGGCTTCATCTGCAACATCTCGACCATGGGTAGCATAGCGAGACACTTCCAGACAGCGAGGTGGAAGAACGAACAGCGAGCACAAGTCGAGATCTCTCTCCCGTTGCTTGGTAGTGCAACGGATCTTCACGACAGCGGTAACGTATGGGGAAAACACGGGAGTTCAGCGACGCGCGTGAAATCTGATGTTCAAAGGGGGCTACCGGTGATGAAGGAGGTCAGTGGTGGTTACTCGGCCCGGTGGGTGGCCGACGGCGTCAGCGCACGGTGGTGGGCGGCCGTGAGAAAACGAAGAGGACAAATTCGCACAACGGTCGTTGTCGCGCGTCGCAGCAGAAACGCAGCGATCCGAGGAGTTAAAGGGGACTTGTAGTAGTTAAATAGGTTTGATAGAGATCTAATGGTGATGGAGTGGTCGTCGGAATCGGCCGGAGATGGCCGAGCGCTGTGTTTTTCTGACGATGGACATATCTGTCTAAAACTACCGTTAGGGCTGAGTTTGATGGGGTTTTCGAAGAGATCGAGATGAGGGAAGTGAGCAAGGAGGGGTGCAAATGATAGGTGGGTTTGAGAGGAGTCCAACGGCGGTAGGGTGGCCATCGGCTGTGGCCGGAGGTGGCCAGACGCCGGTGTTGAAGATCAGCACGTAGATCTGTCAAAAACAGCCACTAGGGCTTGGTTTAAACAGGTTTTCGAGGAGTTGGAGATGAGGGAAGAGAGTAAGGGGAGTTACAGATGATAGAGGTGTCAAAGGGGAGTCGAGTGGGGGCGGTGGTGGTCGCCGGTGGCGACGGATGGCCGGCGGCCGTGCGTTTTTCCGGCGAGATGTGCTGCTACCAAAAACTGCGGCTGGGGGGCTTTGTGTTGCAGTTTTGAGGGCTTTCGAGAGGGTGAGAGGGAGGAGGAATGAGGTGGAGGAGCTGCCGGAGTAGGGGTGGTCCGGGGGTGGCCGTCGGATCCCGGAGGAAGAAGCAAAGTCAGCGGCTGGGCTCCTTGCATGGGTTGTATAAGGTTTGTTAGGGTTGAGTGCTGGGTTGTTTCTAAAATATAGGAGGGTTTGCTAAAGTTGTTTTAAAGAGGGTATAATTTAGGGGGTGACTAGGAGAGAGGGTGAATGAGGGGCGTATACAAAGAGATGAAAAGCTGGGTGAGGGTAGTGGCAGCAAATCCCTTTCATGATACGTACAAATCTCATTAAGATTTGGATTAGGAAATTTGAATTTTGAATTGATTAAGCTTAATGGGCTTGATTTTGATTAGTGATTTAGGTGGGATATGAGTGCCATAAAATTACGAAAAAAATATCGGGACGACCGTGACGAAGAGAGACTCGAGGGTATGGTGGTCAATCGTGCATTTAGTCCACGGAAAACGAACAAAAAAATAAAAGATCCGGCAACCAAGTCTAAAGCTACGATGACTCTGCAATCAAACCTGATTTGTAGGAGAACGACACGTGAAATGACATTCACTAAAAATCCCACAAATAACTAGTCTCCCATACGGTCACAACGACATATCACATCGCATAGTCCGGATCCAAGAAGAGGCCAAATAAAATACGCACACGAAAAGAGTCGTATGCGCAGAAAGTACGAATGGTCGGAAAGCGACCGTTACAGCGGGGCGTCTCGATATCTTCCTGCTGCTGAATCATCATGATGACCCTAGAGATCCAGCGGTCATCTCGCATTTAATGCTACAGCTGTCTTCCAATAGAGTGAAATGCGTCATCCGAGCTAATTCGAACTTCCCGTTTCGAACTTGAATGACGGAGGCAATTGTTACGTCCTCAAGATTGGCC